>OY728122.1:966506123-967756123 GCA_963277665.1 Viscum album
CAGATGTGATGATCTGTCACTGCT
Source organism: Viscum album (assembly GCA_963277665.1). NCBI lineage: Eukaryota > Viridiplantae > Streptophyta > Magnoliopsida > Santalales > Viscaceae > Viscum > Viscum album. The sequence goes on from OY728122.1 coordinate 966,506,148, forward strand.
CGAGGATTTGCGCTGCCGTGGAAGAGTTTCACAGCCAAAGCCGCGGCATGATGAGGAGATCTCGTTGCTAGTGGAGCCACCGACTCGAGATCCACCGATGTTGTGTGATCGAATCGAGGAGAGCCTCGTCGCACCGCTGTCGAGCATGAGGAAGAGCCGTGCTTAGCTAGAACCACATCACCGCCGTTAAAGTTGTGTGCCGCGCTGCCGCTATGGGGGATGGATCTCGGGTGCTCGTCGGAGGAGGCGCGTCAATCGAAACCAGACCCCCTGCGCTGTGGAGAAGAAGACGGGGTGGGGGGGGGGTAAAAATTGAATTAAAAATTAAAATATAAATAGATAAAATAAAATTATATAAATTACAAAATAAATAAATAAATAATTTTAATTTTAAAAATTATAAAAAAAATAAAATTAATAGAATATATACATCTTAAATTTTAATAATAATAATTTACAAATAATACTAATCATTAAAATAAACTAATTTATTCAAATGAATGAAATTTTAATATTTACTTTAATAAATATAGTAATTATAATTTAACATTTAAATTAAAACAATTATAAATATAATAAAAAAAATTATTAAATTAAATAAAGAAATTAATTTAACTAAATAAATAATAATCTAATGTAAAACACAATAATAATAGATGATTAATAAATATTAATAATATTAAATATTTGAATTAAATAATATAATCAGTTAAATAAACTTTAAATGCAAAATCTTAATAAATTCACATTAATAATAATTTTAAAAAAATTAACAAACCTTAATATTAAATAACATTAATCAAGTATTTATTAATTAACATAATAAGTTAATAAATTTGTTTATAAAAGTTTTATGTTAACATTACACTTTTTTTTGCAGTACCCAACCCAACGATGCGTCCAGGTTCAATACAAATAGACAACTGTTGAGTTCATTGAGTTAGTTATAGGATAAAAGTTAAAGTGATGTGTGTTGTAGTAAAAAACCCACATGTGAGGTGAGGTATTTAAGGACAACCAATGTCAGTGGTTGTTGTGAGTGACCTAGGGGATTTGACAGAACACTTAAAATAAAGCATATGTGGGAACTTAAGGGATATCTCTCATTCAATTTTCTCGAAAACTGTCATTCGATATGTAACCAAGATAAAAGTATCAGAGAGAGTGAGAGTTGGAGAATTGGAGTTGAAGGAGCAAGCAGCATTACTTGATCATCATTGTCACGACCCGTCCTCGAGGCCCGTGCCGTGACTACCCCAAGTCCGTCTCCCATAAACCAGGGGCTGGCGACTAGTACCAAAGACGTAAATCCCGACAAAAAGGGAAGACATTGCCTTTATAAAGTAAACAAACACCACAAGGTAAGCTAGCAGAAGTAAACACTAAGTAAAACTGAATACAAAAGTAAGTGCGGAAGGTAAATGAGCCATAATACAAATCCAAACTGAAAGTAAAGTATAACTGGAAAGAAAGTACAACAACTAAAAGTAAAGCAGCAACGTCGAGTCGTCCTCTGGAAGTCTCACTTGAAGGATGGGTACAGATAGCCACCTCAGCTCCACGGGTCCAGCAGAGGTGAGTATACGCTACTCAGTAGGGACCCCGAGACCCCCGAAGGTCTCCCAGAATCCACAAAGGAAAATCCACAAAGGAAAGATATAATCACGAAGTAACATCCACCACTACTTAGGTATATGCCCATACATATACCTAAGTCATCAATTCCAGTTCGGCTCCAACATCCGAGCCCAAGTTTGATCACGTTCACACAGGATAGTACAACCCAATCCACATAGGAAAGCACAACACAATCCACATAAGAAAGAAAATCAATCATATCGAAGATAATGTTTGAAAGTCAAGACTCAGCTCACACAGCTATACTTCTTCGTAAGGTGATAGAGATGATCAGATACAGCCACTGATTCATCTAAGCTGGGACCCACGTAGGATATTAAACCAGCTAATCTGTCGGACCCACATAAAATACAGACCAGCTACTCTGCCAGACCCACGTAGGATAACAAGAACAGATCCAGACACTGCCAGACCCACGTAGGATAGCAAGAACAGAGTCAGACACTGCCAGACCCACGTAGGATACAAGAACAGTAATCATTGTCGTCGAACCCACGAAGGATTTCAGTACGGTCTTCATCGTTGCTGAACCCACGGAGGATTTCAGTGCAGTTTTCATCGCCGTCGAACCCACGGAGGATTTCAGTCCAGTCTTCATCGTTGCCGAACCCATGGAGGATTTCAGTCCGGTCTTCATCGCTGCCGAACCCACGGAGGATTTCAGTGCTGTCTTCATCGCCGTCGAACCCACATAGGATTTCAGTACGGTCTTCATCACCGCCGAACCCACATAGGATTTCAGTGCAGTCTTCATCACCGTCGAACCCACGGAGGATTTCAGTATGGTCTTCATCGCTACCGAACCCACATAGAATTTCAGTGCAGTCGCCACAGTCGCAGTCGAAGCCAGCTCTAGGGTTCCCGCACACATCATGCTTGATTCCGGGAGGGTCCGCTCCACGAGCCAAGGGGTCGATACATCAACTGACACGTAGTCCGGAGTTGATGTATCTCAAAGTTCCGTCTCGACAAGAGGAACTCAACGTGACAGACGGCGCGTCAATCGGACGCCCGGTCTAAGAGTTATTGGCTTTTTCGTTCCAGGGGGCCAGTTGGTTTTTAAGTCAAAAACACCCCGACCACACTCCAACTGCGTCCAAACCTCGAGCGGAGTAAGCCGAAAGGTTCGTCTCACTAAGAGGAATCCAACAAAGTCGACGACACGTCAATCGGACGTCCGGAGCTCAAGTTATAAGCGTTTCCGCTCCGAGGGCCCGGTTGGTTTCGTGTTCGAACCAACCCGGCTGTACCCAAAGTTCTCCGAAACCTTGAGTGTAATATACCAAAATGACCGTCTCGATCCAAGTATCTCATCGCAACTGACGGTGTGTCGATCGGAGGTTCGTAACCCAAGTTATGTGCAAAAGACTGAAAGTGATCCGAAAATGGGGGGTCTGGGCCCGGTCCGACCCGACCCAACCCCTCCCGGGTCGACCCGACCCGGGTCCGGGTCCGACCCAGCTGGGCGTGGCCCGGTCCGGTCCGCGCAACCCGGCCCGGCCCGGCCGGGTGGCACGCTAGCCCGACCAGTGAGCCGAGCGGGGGACGCGGTCCCCCACAGCCCTTGCGCTCCGCGGACACGGCGAGCGCTGCATCTGGCTCCCCCGGATCGTGCGCGGCGGTGGGATCCAGCCGCCAGCCGCCGCGGCTTCAGCCACGGCGGTTCCTTCTGGCGGCGCGCCGGCAGGGTCTTCTGTGGACCACCGGACGCGCTCCGGTGGTCCATTTTGCCTACCGTCTTCGTCAGCGGTCCTCCCGGGACCTGCCCTTCACTGCGAAGTCTTCAAAACGCCTCTGCGGCCCTGACTCCAGCCACGGTTTCGTCCGACCTCAATGGCGCAGCGCGACGACACCACGCTTCTTCGCCCGTTCTTCATTGTTTCCGCGCGGTGTCGTTGCACCGCGCTGCCTTTGCTCGTACCGCAACAAATACATTCATCAAAGGGGGAGGAGGGTCGGTCGTGTTCGTGCGGTCCATCCTCCTCCCGTTAATCCGATAACAGACAGCCATAAAAAAATAAGACGAAGAACGACAAGGAATAATTCACTGGCAAAAACAATTAACCCCTACTTCAAAGCGTTGATGAACGAAGGTTTGACGCGGAAAAAGGAAGTCGCGGAAGAAGGCTCCATAAGCGTTGTCGGCGTCGCGGAGAGGAGGATCGTCGGCGTTGCGGTATGTGGCGTCGCGTCGTTGATCTCCGGGGAACTAGCGTTCTTTTTCATCTTCCGTCGGAGGCCGGCGTTCTTCGTCGTTCTTCGCGTTCTCCAACGAAGAAGATGAAGATTCGAAGGCTTTGAGCAAAACCTCTCCCAATCCTTCTCGCACAACGAAACTAACCCCTTAAGAAATAAGACTTTGTCTTATTTAATTAACACACACAAGCCAACGTTCAATTTGAAATTCAAAACAGATCTCATTCAATTAACTGAATTAATTGAGGAGCGTTTAATATTCAAATTAATTTTGAGGGTTGACTTGCCATTAATTCGGGGTGCGGGTGAGTTACAAAATTAAATGCTCGTGGGAGGTGAAAAGGAAATAAAGGGGGTGAGGCTCGTGTGGGATCCACCTCACTAATATCCTACCTAGGAGTTAGGGTATTAGTGGGTCCCACTCCAACCACCATGCATAGGTTATCATTACTTAGAATAAAAATAAAATTGTAGCACAATATTTTATTTTTATTCTTTAGTTAACCCAATTAATTAATAATCTCACCCGAGCAAACGCAACTCCGGAAAAGGTGTTCCTAAGAAATTATTGGCACTGCGGTTTCATCCGTGTCCTCAGATTTCGATTCCGAGCAACAGTTCAAAAGTTAGGAAAACCCATTCGTTCGTTCACTGAACGTACCCGAGCTAAACTTCGGAAATTGATTCCGGGCACACCGGGCCTCGAAATCAGGTGCCGTCAGAAATTGCGTTCTTGTAAAATCACAAATAAAATTAAGAAAAAAAAATTCCTTTGAATTTTACGGGACTTTACATTACTCCCACCTCAGGGCTTTACATCCCCGTAAAGATACATCATAAACTAGGGGAATAAATGTGGGTACTGAGCACCCATCTGAGCCTCCCACTCCCAAGTACTCTCCTAGAGGTTCCCGTGCTGCCATCTGATGCACACTAGAGGAATCGACCACCCACGTAGGACCCGCTCCTGTCGATCCTCGATCTCCACCAGGACCTCTGCAAAAGTCACCCCATCGTCAATGTCTAGCTCCCCATGGTCGATGATATGCGTTGGGTCGTGCACGTATATCCTCAGTTGAGATACGTGGAAGACGTCGTGCACCCGGTGCAACTGAGGTGGTAGAGCTAGGCGGTAAGCCACCTCCCCTACCCTGCTGAGGACCTGGAATGGTCTGATGAAGCGCGGAGATAACTTTCCGCCTCGGCCAAATCTCCGTAATCCACATCGAGGTGAGACCTGCAAGAAAACGTGGTCGCCATCCTTGAACTCTAGTGGCCTCCGCCTCCTGTCAGCATAAGACTTCTGCCGACTCTGAGTTGTCCTCATCCGCTCCTGGATTACCTAGACCTTCTCTGTCGTGGCCTGGACCATCTCCGGTCCCACACGTGCTGACTCCCCAGGGTCTGTCCAGCACATAGGTGATCTGCATGACCAGCCATACAATGCCTCGTATGGTGCCATCCCGATGGTGGAGTGGTAGATGTTGTTGTACACGAACTCCACCAAGGGTAGGTGGTCCTCCCAGCTGTGACCAAAGTCGAGGACACATGCACAGAGCATGTCCTCGAGAGTCTGAATTGTCCTTTCCGTCTGACCATCCGTCTGAGGGTGAAAGGCGGTGCTCAGATGTAGTTGTGCCCTGAATGCCTCCTGCAACCCCTTCCGAAGCCGGGAAGTAAAGTGAGCATCTCGATCAGAGACGATAGATGATGGCACACCATGAATCCGTACGATCTCCTGAACGTAGAGGCGTCCCAAGCTCTCCACTGAACCCTGCTCTCTGATGGGTAATAAGTGGGACAACTTGGTGATTCAGTCGACAATCACCCAAATGGAGTCGTGACATCTGGAAGTGCGTGGAAGTCCAGTCACGAAATCCATAGATATCCCGTCCCACTTACACTCTGGGACCTCCAAGGGATGTACCAAGCCTTCTGGTACCTGGTGCTCTGCCTTCACCTGCTGGCAGGTGAGGCATCGAGAAATGAACTCTACCACAACCTTCTTCATACCCAGCCACCAGTGCTGTCGTCTGAGATCCTGGTACATCTTCGCCACTCTTGGATGTACCGCTAAAGGGGAAGTGTGAAACTCTCTCAGCACCTCCTCCTGTAAAGCAACTGGTACCATGGTACGTCTTCTGAAAAGGACGACGTGCTCTCCTCCTACAGAGAATCCATCAGGTGCATGTCCTGAGGATATCTGTGCACGCCGCGTCTCACAGTCAGCGTCCCCACGCTGTGCCTCTCTGACCCGCTGCAGTAGTGGAGGAGTGACTGTGAGTGATTGAAGAAAGGCTGCTCTATCTCTATCCACGAAGGATATCTGCAAAGCACCTAGCTGCTCTGTCGCCTCCCCAAGGAGCTGGATGTCCGTCCTCCTACTGAGAGCATCGGCTACTACGTTCCCTTTTCCAGGAGTATAGACTATATCAAATTCATAGTCCTGGAGGAACTCGAGCCATCGCCACTGTCTCATATTCAGGTCCTTCTTTGAGAAGATGTACTTGAGACTCTGGTGGTCAGAGTAGACTGTAAAGCGCTCGCCAATCAGATAGTGTCGCCACATCTTCAGAGCGAAGACCACTGCTGCTAACTCCAGGTCATGGGTAGCATAGTTCTGCTCATGCTGCCTCAACTGACGTGATCCGTAGGCGATCACTGCCCGCCACTACATCAGGACACATCCGAGTCTTGTCCCTGATGCATCGCAGTAAACTACATACCCTACTCCCTCCTCCGGTAGCCTCAAGATAGGTGCACTGGTCAATCTATGTCTCAACTCCTGGAAGCTCTGCTGACATCTGTCTGACCACACAAAGGGTTTCCCCTTCTTTGTCAAAGCTGAGAGTGGTGCTGCAACTCTGGAGAAGTATGGCACAAACCTCTGGTAGTACCTAGCTAGCCCCAAGAAACTCTGCACCTCTATCACGCACCTGGGTGGCTCCCAAGCTAGCACTGCCTCGATCTTCGTAGGATCCACCGCAACTCCTACATCAGAGATGATGTGTCCCAAGAAGTGGACCTCACGTAAACAGAACTGACACTTCGAGAGATTTCCATAAAGCTGGTGCTCCCGGAGTGTGTCCAGTACAACTCGCAAGTGGTAAGCGTGCTCCTCCTCAGTGGTCGAGTATATCAAAATTTCGTCGATGAAGACAATGAAAAATCGATCAAGGTATGGCTGAAAGATCCTGTTCATGAGACCCATGAACACTGCTGGAGCATTGGTTACGCCGAAGGGCATAACCAAGTAATCATAGTGGCCATACCAACATCTGAAGGCCGTCTTCTGCACGTCCTCATCCCGAACTCTGAGCTGATGATAGCCTGATCTAAGGTCTATCTTCGAGAACCACCGTGTTCCCTTGATCTGATCGAAGAGGTCTTCAATCCTCAGTAGCAGATACTTGTTCCTCACGGTCACCTAGTTCAGGTGACGATAATCGACACACAGTCGCAAGCTCCCGTCCGACTTCTTGGAGAACAATATCGGGGAAGCCCAGGGTGAAACACTGGGTCAGATGAATCCCTTGCCCTGAAAGTCCTCCAACTGTACCCATATCTCTCGAAGCTCAGTGGGGGCTATCCGATATGCTGGAGTGGATATCAGGGCTGTCCAAGGGTACAGGTCAATATAAAAGTCTACCTCTCTATGAGGAGGTAGTCCTGGAACGTCGTCAGGGAAAACGCCCGCATACTGATCCACCACTACAGGAAAACTCAAACTCCGCACGTCAACTAATCCTAGGATGAGGCTAGCCAACTGATGAGTAATGGGCTGTCCTCTCCTCTGCGTGAGTTCATCCTACGCTACAAAGGTTCCCTTCTTGCCGGTGAAGGTGAACCTGCTCCCATCGGTGCGTATACACCGTACCTTGCGCCTAATATAGTTGATCTGAGCATGGAATGTGGATAACCAATCCATGCCCAAGATGACGTAGTAAGGCCTCGATGCCGCTACAAGAAGATCCCAGCTGAAGCTCTCGCCTCCTAGAGTAAGCTCACACTGCCGGCACCAGTGCGTAATTGTCGAGTCTGCTCCTGTATGATTCTCTAGTCATAAGGATCGAGCCAACAGCTCTGTCAGAATCTCTGAGCTCTGAACAAGGGAAGCGACAATAAAATAATGACTCGCTCTTGTGTCTATAAGAACTGCAGCAAGGGTGGAGTAGACACAGATAGTACCTCGAATCATCTCTGGCGCGCCGTGGTCGTAGGCCTCTGCTACCTGAAGTTGAGCCTGTCTCTGCCCACCAACTCCCTGTGGTCGGGGTGAACCTCCTGGTGGTGGTGGTGGTAAAGCCTCAAAGCGTCTCCCACCACTTGCTGCTCAGCCAACTCCCCTGCCTCGTCCGCCTGCTCTCGATGGACCGCCATGGTCGACCCTATGCCTCTGCCTGGGTGGCCCCTCAACCATCTTCCGATCCTCTGCACGGCGGGTCGGGCAGTCACAAGCCATGTGGCCCTACCCTCCGCATGCATAGCACTGCCTACTCCTCGGAAGGCTGGCTCTGCGCCCTGTGCCCCGCACCTCTGAGCCAGTGTCCTGAGGTCGTCTGCCTGATGGTCCGGTTCGCCTGGACCCCTGTGGCGTCCGTCGACTGCTAGCTGTAGACGACTCTGCTACATGCTGCCCTGCGGTAGGTCTCGCTGCTGGTGGAGGCTCAACAAGAAATCTCTCTATGAGAAGAGCTCGCTCCAGTACTCCTTCCTGCGTCGGAATGCTGAGGGGGATCACCGATTCCCTGATCTCATGCCTTAGTCCCTGCTCGAAGGTCTGGGCCCAAAAGAATGGGTCATGTACCATGTCCTTCAAATAGCGCGAGAGATCGGTAAATCTCGATGAGTATTGGGCGACCGTCATGCTGCCCTGCCGCAGCTGTAGAAGCTCCTGGATGCGCACTGCACGGAGGGTGGTTGAGACGAACTCTGAGCGGAAGAGGCTCTCAAAGTCCGTCCAGAGGAGAGATGCCTCATCGTGTACCTGGAGCATCAAGCTCCACCATCTGCATGCTTCCACATACAGGAGGCTCACTACGAGGATCACCATGAGGTCAGCTGGTGTCCCCACTAGCCTGAAAACTCGCACAACCGCCTCCAGCCAATCCTCGAGTGCCTGAGGGTCCGTCTCCCCGTGGAACCTAGGCGGTCTCTGATGCTGAAACTCGTGCAGTGCACTAAGGCGACGTTCAATCTCAGCGGCTGGGGCTGGTAGCATCGGTGGCTCAGCGGGTAGAGGTACCGCCGATGCCTCTGCAGAAAAAGGGCCCTGCACCGAGGCCTCATCGCTCGGTGGGCTGTCGTCTCGCACAAAGCTCAAAACCCTAGCTGGCTGCCGTCGTGGGGCCATCCTGAAAAGAAACAGGTGCACCACGGTCAAAACAGTATACCTGGTGAGCTGACACAAAGTAATCACAAAGAAAACTTTTGAAACACACATGCAATCAATGTTTTCGTGCATTGAGTCGAAAATCAGAAGTCAGGGTCCTGGTGTATGGATACGTCGGCCACCGCACCAACACTGGACTCCCTGGACTAATAACCACACTCAATACCCTCAATACTATTGTTTCACATAGAAGAAAGATCAGAGTCCATAGTTCTACGGTAGAACCGAACTCCTCTGATACCAATTTGTCACGACTCATCTTCGGGGCCCGTGCCGTGACTACCCCAAGCCCGCCTCCCATAGGCCAGGGGCTGGCGACTAGCACCAAAGGCATAAATCTTGACAAAAAGGGAAGGCATTGCCTTTATAAAGTAAACAAACACCATAGGGTAAGCCAACATAAGTAAACACTAAGTAAAACTGGGTACAAAAGTAAGTGCGGATGGTAAATGGGTCAGAATACAAACCCAAACTGAAAGTAAAGTACAACTGGAAAGAAATTACAACAACTGAAAGTAAAGCAGCAACGTCGAGACGTCCTCTGGAAGTCCCACCTGAAGGGTGGGTACAGATAGCCACCTCAGCTCCACGGGTCCAGCCGTCCGCTCCGTGTATGTCCTGCCCAGTGGTCCACCTCCAGGTACCGACTGCTCCACCAGCCTCAACCACGATCAGCGCTGTCCGTCGTCTACATCCAACACAATGTAGTGCGGGCATAGCCCGTGCAGGTGTGAGTATACGCTAGTCAGTAGGGACCCCGAGACCCCCAAAGGTCTCTCATAATCCACAAAGGAAAATCCACAAAGGAAAGATATAATCATGAAGTAACATCCACCACTACTTAGGTATATGCCCATACATATACCTAAGTCATCAATTCCAGTTCAGCTCCAACATTCGAGCCTAAGTTTGATCACGTCTACACAGGATAGTACAACCCAATCCACACAGGAAAGCACAACACAATCCACATAGGAAAGCAAGTCAATCATATCGAAGATAATGTTTGAAAGTCAAGACTCAGCTCACACAGGTATACTTCTTCGTAAGGTGATAGAGATGATCAGATATAGCCACTGATTCATCTAAGATGTGACCCACGTAGGATACTAAACCAGCTAAGCTGTCGGACCCACATAAGATATAGACCAGCTACTCTGCCAGACCCACGTAGGATAGCAAGAACAGAGTCAGACACTACCAGACTCACATAGGATACAAGAAAAGTAGTTATTGTCGCCGAACCCACGGAGGATTTCAGTACGGTCTTCATCGCTGCCGAACCCACGGAGGATTTCAGTGTCGTCTTCCTCACCGTCGAACCCACAGAGGATTTCAGTACGGTCTTCATCGCTGCCAAACCCACATAGGATTTCAGTGCAGTCTTCATCACCGTGAAACCCACGGAGGATTTCAGTACTGTCTTCATCACTGCCGAACCCACATAGGATTTCAGTGCAGTCTTCATTGCCGTCGAACCCACGGAGGATTTCAGTACGGTCTTCATCGCTGCCGAACCCACATAGGATTTTAGTGCAGTCGTCACAGTCGCAGTCGCAGCCAGCTCTAGGGTTCCCGCACACAACATGCTCGATTCTGGGAGGGTCCGCTCCACGAGCCAAGGGGTCGATACATCAACTGACATGTAGTCTAGAGTTAATGTATCTCAAAGTTCCGTCTCGACAAGAGGAACTCAACGTGACAGACGGCGCGTCAATCGGACGCCCGGTCTGAGAGTTATTGGCTTTTTCGTTCCAGGGGCCCGGTTGGTTTTTAAGCCAAAAACAACCCGACCACACTCCAACTACATCCAAACCTCGAGCGGAGTAAGCCAAAAGGTCCGTCTCACTAAGAAGAATCCAACAAAGTCAACGGCACGTCAATCGGACGTCCGGAGCTCAAGTTATAAGCGTTTTCGCTCCGAGGGCCCGATTGGTTTTGTGTTCGAACCAACCCGGTCATACCCAAAGTTCTCCAAAACCTTGAGTGTAATATACCAAAACAACCATCTCAACCCAAGGATCGCATCGCAACTAACGGTGCGTCGATCGGAGGTCCGTAGCCCAAGTTATGGGCAAAAAGCCAAAAGTGGTCCGAAAATGGGGGGTCTGGGCCCGGTCCGACTCGGCCCAACCGCCCTGGGTCGGCCCGAACTGGGTTGACCTGACCTGGGTCCGGGTCTGACCCGGCTGGGCGCGGCCCGGTCCGGTCCGCGCAACCCGGCCCGGCCCTGCCGGGTGGTACGCTGGCCCGGCCAGCGAGTCGAGCGGGGGACGCGGTCCCCCGCGACCCTTGCGCTCCGCGGACGCGGCGAGCGCCGCGTCCGGCTCCCCCGGATCCCACGTGGCCGCGAGATCCGGCCTCTTGCCGCCGCGACGGTTCCTCCTGGCGGCGCGCTAGGGCACCGCCGCCTCCGGCCGCCGGCACCTCCGTACCGGCGTGGCGCGCCGGTAGGGTTTTCTGCGGACCACCGGACGCGCTCCGGTGGTCCGTTTTGCCTGCCGTCTTCACCAGCGGTCCTCCCGGGAACTGCCCTTCACTGAAAAGTCTTTAAAACGCCTCTACGGCCCCGACTCCATCTGCGGTTTCATCCGGCCTCAATGGCGCGGCGCGACGGCGCCACGCTTCTTCGCCCGTTCTTCATTGTTTCCGCGTGGTGTCGTTGCACCGCGCCGCCTTTGCTCGTACCGCAACAAGTACATTCATCAAAGGGGGAGGAGGGTCGGCTGTGTTCGTGCGATCTGGCCTCCTCCCGTTAATCCGATAACATGCGGCCATAAAAAAAATAAGACGAAGAACGACAAGGAATAATTCACTGGCAAAAACAATTAACCCCTACCTCAAAGCATTGATGAACGAAGGTTTGACACGGAAAAAGGAAGTCGCGGAAGAAGGCTCCGTAAGCGTTGTCGGCGTCGCGGAGAGGAGGATCATCGGCGTCGCGGTACACAACATTGCGTCGTCGATCTCCGGGGAACTAGCGTTCTTCTTCGTCTTCCGTCGGTGGCCGGCATTTTTCGTCGTTCTTCGCGTTCTCCAACGAAGAAGATGAAGATTCAAAGGCTTTGAGAAAAACCTCTCCCAATCCTTCTTGCACAAAGAAACTATCCCTTAAAGAAATAAGACTTTGTTTTATTTAATTAACACACACAAGCCAACGTTCAATTTGAAATTCGAAACAAATCTCATTCAATTAATTGAATTAATTGAGGAGCGTTTAATATTCAAATTAATTTTGAGGGTTGACTTGCCATTAATTCGGGGTGCGGGTGAGTTACAAAATTAAATGCTTGTGGGAGGTGAAAAGGAAATAAAGGGGGTGGGGCTCATGTGGGCCCCACCTCACTAATATCCTACCTAGGATTTAGGGTATTAGTGGGTCCCACTACAACCACCATACCTAGGTTATCATTACTTAGAATAAAAATAAAATTGTAGCACAATATTTTATTTTTATTCTATAGTTAACCCAATTAATTAATAACCTCACCTAAGCAAACGAAACTCCAAAAAAGGTGTTCCTAAGCAATTACCGGCGCTGCGGTTTCATCGGTGTCCTCGGATTTCGATTCTGAGCACCGATTCAAAAGTTAGGAAAACCTGCTCGTTTGTTCACTAAACGTACCCGAGCTAAACTTCAGAAATTGATTCCGGGCACACCAGGCCTCGAAATCAGGTGCCGTCAGAAACTGCGTTCTTGTAAAATCCCAAAGAAAATTAAGAAAAAAAAATTTTCCCTTGAATTTTACGGGTCTTTACAATCATTCTTGGAAGGCCGATCCTTCTTCCTCTATTCATATATGTCTTAAATTACAATTGATATTTTTGAATTGAATATGATCTTAGATTATAAATTCTTGGGCATGGGGATTCAAATTCTATTGGTTTAATATTTTTATCTCTTCATTTAATTTATTTCAATAAGAATCAGATTTATTCGGTTTGATTGAATCTTTTTTTTAATATTTAATTGAATTCAAACCTATTTTGCATTTAATTTCCAAATCAATGGTCTTTTGGTGAGGTCGGTCATTGAAGCAATTTATCGAAAACTAAAAATTTAAAAACATCAAAAACATTTGGTGAGATAATTTTATTTTGACATCATTCTAAATGAATTTTCTAATTGAAGTATCTTGAAGTGGAGAACATCAAGAATTTCAATGCAGTGTGTTAAATATTCTTGCAAGGAAGAATGAACTACTAAATTTTTATGTGTGAATTCAATCAAAAGAAGAAACATTCTTTTAATCTGCATATTTCAAATCTCTCAAGCTTACATCATGATCTACTCTCAGCACTCATTATCCACTACATGTTCACTATTTCTATTGCTTTTTTATCTGTTCCACATCTAGTTTAGTAAACCAAAAATTATCAATAATTGTTTCATCTTGTTTTCACTTAATAAATATACAAAAAATATAAAAAGTAAAAATCTAAATAGAAAATCCACCCAATGTTGACAATAGTGGGTCTGTTTGTAAACCCTTAGATCACTCAACCTCCTTCTTTTTGGTTCGAACCTTCACTATTATACTAGTGTAGGTCATAAATTTAATTCTAAGGTGCATGATAACCTCCCATCATTATGAAAATCTAGCGCAATTTCCGAGTAAGTAATTCACCTAGTGTTCTAGGGTGAAAAAATATAAATAATTAAATATATATATATATATGTTAAGAAACATACTCTTCTTGTGTTTTTAGTCATTTTCTACCTATTTGTGCATGTGTGATTATGAAAATATTATGCACTATCATTTGGTGATATTTTTAATGTTTACACTACTGAGATCATTTTTTGGTATATTTTATATTTAGTTTTGTGAAATCATTGTAGTTTCACTATTAATCTCTTAAAAAATAGAAAATCATTGGGTTTGGGGTCATCAAAATGAAGTATATTGTGTCTATTATAGGAACTATGGGCACACAACTTGGCATTGTTTCTATAATGTACCACATCTTCCCTTCTAATGTGATTAAACCATTGAAAATTATGAACCTGAACCCAAAGACTACCCAAAAGTGGACTAAATGTTGTAAAAAATCCTAGTAAATTTGATTAATATGAAGAAGCACATAATGTCAGAATGAAAACATTGCAGAATAAAACATGGGATTCATGCAAAAAAAATTAAGTCAAAAACAATTTGAATCTTGTGGTGAAGAATGCGATTATTAAAGATTTGATCATGAAATTGTGAATGAGGGTGTTGCTGAAATAAGACAAAAACTTTTTATTGGGAAAAATATGATTCTTATGAACAAAATTGGGAAATAACCAACTCACTGACTAAAGAAAACAACATTGAAGATCCCATTAAGAAATTAAATGGAGTAGAGTTGGATAATTTTGAGAAATAATTAAAATAGATTGAAGAATAATGTCACGACCCATCCTCGGGGCCCGTGCCGTGACTACCCCAAGCCCGCCTTCCATAGGCCAGGGGCTGGCGACTAGCACCAAGGCGTAAATCCCGGTAAAAAGGGAAGGCATTGCCTTTGTAAAGAAAACAAGCACCACAGAGTAAGCAAGCGGAAAAAGTAAACACTAAGTAAAAACTGGTACAACAGTAAGTGCAGAAAAGTAAATGGGCCAGAATACAAACCCAAAAGAAAGTACAACTACAACTGAACAAAGTACAATAGAAAAAGACAACAGCTGGAAGAACAGAAGCAGCTCCTGGGTCGTCCTCCTCAGATCCTACCTGAAGGGTAGGTATAGATGGCGCAGCTCCTAGATCATCCACCACGGATCCTACCTGAAGGGTAGGTACAGATAGCCTTCATAACGCTCTCGCCCGTCAACCTCCACCGTGTGTCGTCTCGTCGCAAAGTCCACCTCCGGATACTGACTCGTCGTGTGGTCCATCTCTGGGTACCGTCCAGTCCTCGAACACTCGGCCTCCGTCAGCACTGCCCATCTTCTGCAACCAACACAACGAGGTGCGGGAAAAACCAGTGCAGGGGTGAGTATAACGATACTCAGTAGGGACCCCAAGACCCTCAAGGTCTCACTAAAACCAACAAGGATAACCACAAAGAGGATCTCAACAGATAACCTCTACTTAGGTATATGCCCATACATATACCTAAGTTATCAAGTAACACATATCAATCTTGAGGAAACATAGAGATTATGAAATCAACGGATAACCACTTCCCAGGTATATACCCATACATATACCTAAGTTATCAAGTGACCCATCTCAATCATGAGGAAACACAAAGATTATGAAATCAACAGATAACCACTTCCCAGGTATATGCCCATACATATACCTAAGTTATCAAGTGACCCATCTCAATCATGAGGAAACACAAAGATCGTAGACTCATCTCAAACTAGGATTTTTATTAACGAAACCGTAACTGCTAAAGAGATCCGTCTCTGGAGTGTACAGTGGTCCTGTCACGACTCCGAGGTACTGCTCACTGACCTAAGACTGCTGAGGTACTCCTCCTGTCGAGTACTGTGGACCTGCTGCTACAACCAAGCGCTTCCCACCATGGGTCTGCCGCTACAACCAAGCTCTCCCCCTCATAGCCTCAAGAGGTATTCCTTCTGTTGAGTACCGCGGGTCTGCCGCTATAACCAAGCACTCCTCCGCTGTGGGTCTACCGCTACAACCAAGCGCTCCCCCTCATAGCCACCAGAGGTACTCCTTCTGTTGAGTACCGCTGGTCTGCCACTATAACCAAGCGCTCCTCCGCCGTGGGTCTGCTGCTACAACCAAGCGCTCCCCACTGGGCTATCCGAAACACACCGAGTCGATCGGTCAAGCAGTCATCTGGTCTCAGCCGGCTACACGGTCTCCGTACTCCGCATGCTCGTCTCCGGGAGGGTCCACTCCACGAGATGCTGGTCGATACTACAAGTATTACAAGTTCCACGAAGAAGTATCTCAAAGGACCGCCTCGTCATAGGGGTCTCAACGCAACAGACGACGCGTCAATCAGACGCCCGGTCTGTGTGATATTAGCCTTTTCATCCCAGGGGCCCGGTTGGTTTCGTGAGCGAACCAACCCGGCCGTATCTCAACTGTACCCCGAAATCTCATAGGGTATACTCATAGGGACCGTTTCTCAACGTGATCACCAACGCCGCTGACGGTTCGTCAAACGGACGTCCGATCTGAAAGATATCAGCTTTTCTGTTCTAGGGGCCCGGTTGGATTTCGAGTACAATCCAACTCGCCCAAACTCCAACTGCATCCAAACCTCGGGCGAAGTATGCCAAAAGTTCCGTCCCAACAAAATGAAATCAACGAGACAGACGGTGCGTCAATCGGACGCCCGGTCTGTGAGTTATTGGCTTTTTCGTTCTAGGGGCCCGGTTGGTTTCGTGAGCGAACCAACCCGACCGCACTCCGATGACATCCAAACCTCGAGCGGAGTAAGCCAAAAGATCCTTCTCACTTAGAGGAAAGCATCAAAGTCGACGGCATGTCAATCGGACGTCCGGAGCTCAAGATATGAGCGTTTCCGCTTCGAGGGCCCGGTTGGTTTCGTGTACGAACCAACCCGGCCGAACCCAAAGTATTCCGAAACCTTGGGTGTAGTATACCGAAACGACCGTCTCGATCCAAGGATCGCGTCTCTGCTGACGACGTTTCGTTCGGAGGCCCGTAGCTCAAGATACAGGCAAAAGACCAAAAACAGTCCGAAGACGGGGGGTCTGGGCCCAGACCGACCCGGCCCACCCCCCTGGGTCGTCCTGAACCGGGTCGACCCGACCCGGGTCCGGGTCCGACCCGGACGACGGGTCGGCTCGGCCCAGCTCGGCTCGGCCGAGCGGCCGAGCTAGCGGAGTCCAGGGGCGGGGGCGCGCGGCCCCCGCGTGTGAACACCGCGGCCCCCCTCCGCGGGGGCCGCCATTGGTCAGCGGACGCGGCATTGCCGCGTCCCGTGTGCGCCGGACCCGCACGGCCGCGGGTCCGCTGGTGCCGCTGCCGCCGCGGCTTCAGCCGCGACGGCTCTGTCCGACGACGCGCCGGGGCGCCGCCGCCTCCGGCCGCCGGCGCCGCCGGTGGTTTCCGCGGGCCACCGGAGTTGCTCCGGTGGTCCGATTCCACTCCCGTCTGCGCCGTAGCTCCTCCCGGGTCTCGTTCTTCACTGCGGAATCAACGAATCACCCCTGCGGCATGTTTTGTCACCGCCCTCCAATCCGTGCATCAACGAAGAACTGCGGAGGGTTGTCGGGCCGTGTTTGTTTGGCCCGCACCCTCCGCGTTAGGTGATAACAATCGGGAAGAAAAAAAAATCCACACATGTAAAACAGAACAATATACAATTTTAATAAATTAAAATTGCTCTTGATTCAGGTTCTTTGTTTTTAGGAGGAAACAAAACGGAAATAAATTCATTTCACAAACAAAACCCCAACCTCGTCAAGTCGTCGCACGCGCATTCTTCGCGGAATTGATCGTCGCGGAAGAAAAGAATCGTCGCGTCGCGGAAGAGCGTCACTGTCGCGCGGTACTTGGCGTCGCGTCGACGAACTCCGAGAATCAAAATATATATAGATTTAATTAATAATAATTAAATCCATGTTGTTGTTATAATCTACAAAGAATTTAAAAAGGAGCGCAACCCCCTACCTTGTCGTTGTCGATCGAAGGTTGTCGCGGGGTTGGATCATCGCGGAAGAAGCGTCGCGAAGGGAGATTCGTCGGCGTCGCGGTACAAGGCTTCACGCCGTCGATCTCCGCGGGTTCAGCGTTCTTCGTCACCTTTCGTCGAAGGTCGGCGTTCTTCGCGTTCTTTGTCGAAGAAGAACGCTTTCCTCCCAAATTCTCTCCACGCCACAAGTCCAACTAAATAAAATAAGTTCAACCCTTATTTTATTATTGACCTAAGCTTTTGAAATTCAAAAGATAAGAAACGAACAATTAATTCATTGAATTAATTGTAATGATTTAACTGCCCAATTAATTGGGGCGTTTCTTAACCAGAAAAACGCACGGTTGACTTTCATAATGATGGGTTTTTGCGGGTGCGTTACTTAGCGGAAAAGAAACGATGGGGCTCGTGCGGGCCCCACCTCACAAATATCCTACCAGGAGGGTAGGATATTTCGGGTTCTACCCTATCTGCTTCAACTCAGCTTAAACAGCTTAAAGTGGATTTTAAGTGGCTTTAAGTGAAATAAAATAAAGTTTGTCGTACCACATTATTTTATTTCTTAACTTAAAGACCAAAAATTAAAAACCACACCCGAGAAAACGCAACTCCGGAAGAGGCGTTTCTAAGCAAATACCGGCGCTGCGATTCCATCGGTGCCCTCAGAATTTGATTCCGAGCACCGGTTCAAAAGTTAGAAAAACCCGCTCATTCGTTCACTGAACGTACCCGAGCCAAACTTCGGAAAATGATTCCGGGCACACCGGGCCTCGGAATCAGGTGTCGTCAGAAACTGCGTTCTTGTAAAATTCCAAAGAAAATTAAGAAAAAAAATTTCCTTGAAATTTATGGGTCTTTATAAATAATTCCATATTCTTTTAATGATCCACATCTTTGAGAAAAATCACTGTTTTAGAATCATTTAAAATATAATCACTTGGCTTGAAAAAAACATAGAAAACGAGAACTTGGTTTTTAAAAACTCTTCACCAAGTTTTTATTAAATTTTTAATAGAGAACATGAACATGGGAGTGTGTATTTTATAGAAGGGAATATTAACATAGAAATCATTGATTCTGAAAACATTAAACCTGAATTGAAAACTTTTCTTCCCTATTTTGAAAATGTAAACCCATAAATCTCTTAAATGATGTTTTATGATGATGATGAGGGAATAATATTTGAATAGAGGTTAATTAATGAGCTTTAATTTCCATATACTAAGATTCATCATTTTTCTGAAATTCTGTGTACTAAAATGGAAGACTGTTTTGTCATACTTGGGAAAATTTGTTTTAATTTAAACAATCTAGAATAAAAATTTATTGAATATGAATTGAATAATACTTCCCCTATTACTGAATTGAAACCCTCAATAGACGTTGTTTTAGAAATTGAACTTTTTTATTGTGAACTTGATGGAGAGGTTGAACACACACTTGATTTAGGTAGAATAAATTTGTGAGAGGCAGTAGATGTTGAGTGATTATTAACTAATGAGGATATTTTAGAAGAAATTTATAATTTTCTTCAAGATGAATCAGTGAATGAATAAGTAAATTTTCTTTGCTATTTTATACATCCTTACTCTATTGATTAGGTTGAAGAATATCATCTAAATGCTGAGAGTAGTTTTGTATTGGAGACACACTTGAGTTCTAGTGTTTCTGATTTAGGTCCGCACACTATTGATCCCCTTCATGGACATGATAGACAATACTTTGTTATTATCACCCTTGAAACTGATTTTGTTGATATTTAAATTGAGAGAAATATCTATGAATATAATGTCACAGCTTTATGAGAACTCATTCCAATGTTTTCCCTTCATGAAAATTTAATGTTTGTCAAATCTGAAATAATTCCAGAAGTTGATAGTAGCTTGTCCACAACTATTAAAGCGAGTTACTTAGGAATTTTTTTAATTGATGAGAATCCAATTTTATTTTTCTTAAGATTATGTGCCCATAAATCTCATTTCTATATTAAAAATAATCAATAAAAACACATTTGGTGGTTTTTGGATAAGAAACAACACCCACCTAGTGATTACAGTTAGTTTCTAGGTGATTCCGGTTAGAGACATAAAATCTAGCACTACATGGGAGACAACCCATGATTTTATTGGTTTTAATAAAACAAATTTTCTTCTTAAATAAATTCTAACTGAAGAAATAAAACTTAGTACTTAATGGGATTCAATACATGGTCCATGTTTTGTCTTTATTGTTCTTGCTTTGTTTCTGAATAAAATTATGCTTGCTGATGTCCTTGTTATCTCTTCATTTTTTGGATATGTGTTCTAGGTCCTACTTTTTTTTATCATATTATAATGTATGTTGATGTTAGAATCACAAAGGAGTGGAATTCCCAAAATGGATCATGTCTGGAAAAAATTTAATTCAGGGAAGTTCCTTCTTTTATTTTCTTCTTTCATGTTTATTCTCCTTGTTACTTTAAAAAAAATTCACTATTAAGTCATAGTTTAATGGTGGGTCCTTGACTCACCAATGCACTTGATTCACCATTACACTACTATCGGTATGTCACTCAATGGTGACTCAGATGTGGGGGTGTCAGTGAGTCAATGAATTCTTGTGTTTCTATACATAATGACAAATCTTATACATGTCTCTAGATTGGAAAATTTTACGGCATGGTTTTTTCTTAAATTTTATTACATGACCTAGTGTTTTGAAAAGTTAGTGCTACAATTTTTTTATATTAATTTCTAAACAATTAAAATGTGCGAAATTATGTGTGGGGACTCATACCCACATTTCTAGTTTCATGTTTTAGTAGTATTCTTCTTGGTTTTGTTAAGGGTGTTTAGCTAGAATTTTTCTTCACTATTGAACATCTATTAGAATAAAAAAATCTATAATTTTTTCACCCAATTCATTCTGTACCACAATATTTTACATGCTACTGCATGGAACTTAATTTCAAAAATTATTTTCACTAGATTAATGATAATTCATGTAATTATGGTGTAATATAACTTTGTGGGAAACTCAACCATTTTGAGCAACAATGTGACCCCTGATACATGTCATTAATCTTCCAAATTGGAAAAATCTTTTGTGAGATTAAATATCCTAACCATCTTTTAGATATTTAAATTAAACATTGGGGAAATAGTTGGGTTTTAAGTGTGGGGGATAGGGTAAACTTACTTTGAGCTAAGTTGTTCGTTAATGGAAGCTCATCAATTCCCATTGCTTTTCAATTCTTCTTGTTCGAAAAATGGTTAATTTTTTTCAAAATTCTTTCAAAATTTTAAACTCATTAGGCATTACCTCGAACTTCAAATTAGTCTTTCCTAAGGATAACATTTTACTGGTAGTTAAGAGTCTCTTTGAATATGAAACTAATGAGGGTGAATGATTGCCGGGTGATCTAGGTTAATTATTTTAAGAATATTTTGTTTTGGAACTATGCATGAGGGTGATATAGGATACATTCTTGTGGAGTTAGGATCATAACATTAGAAACTAGATGTCTCAACTATTTATTAAGGGACCTAACATCTTAATTGTTAAAAAACACCTTAGTGAGCCAATATAATTGGTATTCATAATAATCTCTTGAAACTAGATTAAAATGGTCATTTAGGAACCCACAATGAATCTCTGAGACTCTAGGTACCAAGTGTGTTTCTATTAATAACATCCCATTGTACAAATTTGAATAAATGCATATGCATAGTGCTTAGTACAAGATAAATGGCTTGTGAAAAAATAAAATAAAGTGCCTAGTGTAAAAAACGTGTTCAATAAGATGAGGGGAATAATGAATGCCATATGAATAATGGGACATTAGATTTTTGTGATATCATTTATGTTGTATAAAAAAGATGATTAAAAAAATCAAAAAATTATTTCATTTTGGAACCTAGGTGAAAGTAAAAGTGCAATGTTCCTTTTGTTAAGTTCCTAATTCCACCAACTTTTAACCTTTTATCAATCTTGAATTTAGATCTTAATGTTGATTAGAAGTAATTTAGTAGGAAAATTCAAAAATGAGGTAAGACATTCTCAAAAGTGAATGATTCCTTAATCAATCCACTACTACAAAAATGGGCTTTATCGGTTCTCAAAAAGGGCTTTAATAGCACTAGAAAAGTGATGTAAATCTTAGTGATGATGGGGGGGGGGGGGGTTTACCTTTATTAGTTCTAAAAACGTGATTATAAAGCGCGCCTTTATCAATGCTAAAAATGCATTGAAAAAGGATCCCATTATTAGCACTTTTTTAGAATTGATAAATGCCCCACCTACTGTAACTTGAAATTCTGAAGCAGCACACCCAAACAAGACCTACAAAAAAATAGGCATATCAAACAAGCAGTTCACACAGATAAAATATGCAGTGGTAGTCAATTTTGGGATCAAATGATGGGAAAAAATCCATACCAAATGTGGTGTACTAATTATTCATTATGATTATCAAAAGGTGCCATTAAATACTATCTCCTCCAAATTCTATCTTACATTGCCTCAGATAAAATATATATAGAGAGTTCAATGTCATAAATTAAGAAAAATTTGATTAAGGCATGCATGTGAGTTATTCTTCATGTTTTTTTGTGGTTAAGATTCATGTCAATCTTGGATATGGAATTTGTATATAGATTTTGAGTTCCTTCTGGAATATGTTTCCTTATTACTTAGAGAGTTTCCCCTATATATTCCTCATGGTAGATGGATTTGGGTGATTCTTGGGACACTTAAGGAAATGTGTTCTTGTGGTTTATGCCTTTATCTTATGGTGTGTTGTCTTATTTTCACGCAATTTATTGAATTTATAAATGGTGGGGATATATATGCTTATTCTTTTTCCATCCTATAATCTTCATTAGTAGTCATGTAGTGCTTTTATTGGGGGACACAATTTAGAAGAACCCATGTGGGTACACTTTCATGGGGAAGTTTTCTATTCATTTTGAACTTTTACTGTTTTACATACATAAGAAAAGGATGGGTTGTATGAATCCAAGTAAAAACCATGCAACTTACCTTTTTGAGGGAGTTGTTAGGAACATTGGTTGTTCACGATTAGGAGAAACCATGTGGTATGGATATATAGTTTAACTAAGTCATTTTGAACAATTGGAACACAGTTAGTTAACTGTTTGTCCAAACTATGCAGAAGAGGGTTTCTTATCTAATGGCTCCCAAAAAGTTGGTGAACAGTTTGGAAAACTGCCCAACCAGACCATGAATGTAGCCGATGATATGGAATAATTTAAGGGATTTCAACCTATTTCCTCCCGTCCCCTTCCCAAAATATAGTTTAAGATCCCTTTATCTTGAAATTTATCCAATTTAAATCCTATATTCTTTTTTTCTTTCCCTTTTTCTCTTCTCCCTCTCCCTTTCCTCTTTGTTTTCATCCCTCACCATGAACTATAGGGATAAAGGTTTATATTTAGGGTGTGTGATGAATTATTAATGGTGGTTTATTGTCTAAGGACTACTTAGGACTCTATGAGGCTTGTCTAAGTGCCTTGTGTCACAGTTAATGACTTTTGGATTGTTTTCCGTATGTCAGTTGTCGTTTTCACTTAAAAATTATGTTTATTATAAACAAAAGAGAGAAACTTTGAGTGATACCGGTCACAAAGTTCCTCATATTGAGGCGTTATTGACTCATACACATCAAAAATGACCCATGGACCATTATCATAAAGTATCAACACAATCCGAATGCGTTTGGTCAGTTTTCCGTATGTGAGTTGTTGTTTTTACTTAAAATTATGTTCATTAAAAAAAGAGACACTTTGAGTGATACCGGCCACACCATGCCTCATATTGAGTCAGGGTTTACTCTTACATGTCACAAATGACCCATGGATCATTGGACTAAATTATCAACACAATCCGAATGTGTTTGGTCATTTTTCTGTATGTCAGTTCTTGTTTTTACTTAAAATTCTTTCAATTTTAAACAAAAGAGAGACACTTTGTGTGATACCGGACATACCGTGCCTCATATTGAGTCAAGGTTGACTCTTACACGTCACAAATGACCCTTGTATCTTTGGAATAAATTATCAACACAATCTGAATGCGTTTGGTTGGTTTGTCGTATGTCAGTTGTTGTTTTCACAAAAAATTCTGTCCATTTTAAACAAAAGAGAGACACTTTGAGTGATACCGGCACCACCATGCCTCGAATTGAGGAAAGGATGAAACTTACATGTCAAAAAATACCCATGGATAATTGGAATAAAGTATCAACACAATCTTAATGTGTTTTGTCAGTTTTCTGTATGTCAGTAGTGGTTTTCACTTAAAATTATGTCCATTTTAAACAAAAGAGAGACACTTTGAGTGATACCAGTCACACCGTGCCTCATATTCAGGTGGGGTTGACTCGTACATTTCACAAATGATCCATGGATATTTTTCATGAAGTATAAACACAATCAGAATGCATTTGGTCAGTTTTCCCTATGTTAGTTTTTGTTTTCACTTAAAATTCTGTCCATTTTAAACAAAAGAGAGACAGTTTGAGTAATATCGGCCACACTGTGCCTTTTATTAAGGCATGGTTGACTCTTAAATGTCAAAAATGACCCATTGATCTTTTTTATAAATTATCAACACAATACGAATGTGTTTGGTTGGTTTTCCTAATGTCAGTTGTTGTTTTCACTTAAAATTCTCTCCCTTTTAAACAAAAGAGATACATTTTGAGTGATACTGGCCACACCGTACCTCGTATTAAGGCGGGGTTTACTCATACACATCAAAAATGACCCATGGATAGTTTTCCTAAAGTATCAACAGAATCTGAATGCGTTTGGTTAGTTTTCTGTATGTCAGTTGTTTTCGCTTAAAATTCTATCCATTTTAAACAAAAGAGAGACACTTTGACTGATACCGATAACACTGTGCCTCATATTGAGTCGGGGTTGACTTGTAAATGTCACACATGACCCATGGATCATCTTCCTAAATTATCAACACAATCCTAATGTGTTTGGTTAGATTTCCATATGTCATTTTTTTCACTTAAAATTATGTCCATTTTAAACAAAAGAGAAACACTTTGAGTGATAACGGTCACACCGTGCCTCGGATTGAGGTATGGTTGACTCGTACACATCACACATGACCCATGGATTGTTTACCTAAACAATCAACACAATATGAATGTGTTTGGTCAGTTTTTGTTATGTCAGTTGTTGTTTTCACTTAAAATTCTGTCCATTTTAAACAAAAGAGAGACACTTTGAGTGATATCGGCCACACCATGCCTCAGATTGAGGCGGGGTTGACTTTTACACATCAAACATGACCCATATACTATTTTACTAAAGTATCAATACAATAAAAATGCGTTTGGTCAGTTTTTCATATGTTAGTTGTTGTTTTCACTTAAAATTCTGTCCATTTTAAACAAAAGAGATACACTTTGAGTGATACCGGCCACATTGTTCCTTGTATTGAGGAGGGGTTTACTCTTACACATAAAAAATAAAACATGGATATTTTTCCTTAATTATCAACACAATCATAATGTGTTTGGTTGGTTTTCCGTATGTCAGTTGTTGTTTTCAATTAAAATTATGTCCATTTAAAAAAAAGACACTTTGAGTGATATCGGGCACACCGTGCCTCATATTGTGGAAGGGTTGACTCAAACATGTGAAACATGACCCATGGATCATTGGACTAATGTATCAAAATAATCAAAATTCATTTGGTCGGTTTTCCGTATGTCAGTTGTTGTTTTCACTTAAAATCCTGTCCATTTTAAACAAAAGAAAGACACTATGAGTTATACCAGACACACCGTGCCTTGTATTGAGGAAAGGTTGACTCATACATGTCAAAAATGACCCTTTTATTTTTTTTCCTAAAGTATCAACACAATACGAATGCGTTTGTCTAGTTTTCCGTATGTCAGTTGTTGTTTTCACTTAAAATTCTGTCCATTTTAAACAAAAGAGAGACACTTTGAGTGATACTTGCCAAACCATGCCTCAGATTGAGGCGGAGTTGACTAGTTTATGTCAAAAATGACCCATGGACCATTTTTATTAAGTATCAACACAATATGAATGCATTTGGTCAGTTTTTCGTATGCCAGTTGATGTTTTCACTTAAAATTATGTCAATTTTAAACAAAAGAGAGACACTTTGAGTGATACCGGTCACACCGTGCCTAAGATTCGAGAAAGGTTGACTCGTAAACGTCCCACATGACCCATGGATCTTTGGCCTAAATTATCAACATAATCTGAATGTGTTTGGTCAATTTACCTTATGTCCGTTTTTGTTTTCACTTAAAATTCTGTCCATTTTAAACAAAAGAGAGACACTTTGAGTGATACTGGCCACACTACTGCGAAATGATTGAGATGTACCACTGAATGGATAATCCTCAATTGAATTTTCATTGGACCCTTCTATATTTTTAGAAGATAATAGAACAATTAACCACTTTTGGTTTGTGGGATCTAGAACATAAAATACTTGTACCGCTTGTGATGCCATTATAAACTGTTCGTCTTTATACCCTTCTTTACTAAAATAAACTTTCAAGAATACCACTTCATGTATTTTAACACCACTGTTGTTATCAACCCATTTTCATTGAAAAATAATCAATTGGAATGTCATATAATCCAACTCCCATATTTGTTTGATAATGCCAAAGTATGACATATTCGCATAAATTGGATTCCTGTTCTTACTACCAAAAAAATGCATCGCTTTAGCCACAAGTGTAACTCCACTATTTTTCATGGTACAATCTTCATCATGTTCATCTATATAGAATGCATAACCATTAATTATATAACCATTGTAAGATAATACATACACAATTGGTCCGATGGCTAGCCATAGATGTCGTTATAAAATTGAATTTAGATTTTCATCTAACTCCTTAAAAATATAGTTCCAAAACCATCCTATAAATTGGTGATTATGTGTATTTGATATCCATTTTTCAACCCTTGATGGAGTCAAATGCCTAAGAATTTCTTTTTGGGTTTCAATATATGGAGAAACCTCCCAACTATTATACAAAACATAAAGGTGGGCCTGCTCCTGATCTATAATATTGATTGTCATAACATCTCTTATAGAAATTATCTCACCCTCAATGCATCCAGTGAGACGAGATTTCAGGGGACCAATTATTTCCACATCAGATAGGTATTCAGTACAGGATTCAATAGATTCATCAATAATATATCACTCCATAATACAACCCTCTGGATGAATTCAATTTTTGACATACCCTTTCAAAATATTCATATATCGTTCAATGGGGTACATCCATCTATAGTGCATAGGAACCCAATGTCAAATCTCTCTCACTAAGTGAACCATCAAATGAACCATCATATCAATGAATTTTGGCGGGAAGAATATTTTTAATTCATATAATATGATGAAAATTTATCTTTCCATAGCTGGTAATTTCACCGGGTATAAAACTTTTCTGTATATAACTTTGAAAAAGAAACAAAGTTTGGTTAACGTATGATGAACATTCTTGGAAAAAATTCAACGTAAAGATATAGGAATTAAATATTGCATCAAAACATGGAATTCATGTGATTTCAAACCTTTTAACTTCTAATCATTAATCGACACAATGTTCTTGATATTTGATGAATAACCCTATGGAACCTTTACATCATTGAAGAAGTATCAAAACTGATATCTCTCCTCCCAGGAAAGAGTGTAAGCAGCTGTAGGAAGAAACATTCAATTTTCACCCTTCACGAGAGCCAACTCTTCTCGTATTCTCATATCAACCATGTCTATCCTTGCCTTAATTTCCATCCTTTGTTTTTCTAGGGGAATTTAGCAATGTTCTGATAACCCTGTCACATACATTTTTTTCCACATGCATCACATCAAGAAAATGTCTGACGTACAAACAATTCCAGTATGGTAATTCAAAAAAAATAGATCTCTTTTTCCAACTGATTTTCATATGGTTTTTCGAAAATGGTTTACCAAAAATATTTTTCACATGTTTTACTTTATCAAACAGCTGATCACTATTGATTCAATAAGGCTTCCTTATGACTTTTACATTCCTTCTTATTTTAAAAATCACAAACACCTTATCTTAAGGCAAGTTTCATTTACCCTATATTTTACTTGATAAGGAAAATTTTCCTTCCCCAAGGAAATTTATCCTTACCATGTTTTTCATTGTTCATATTTTGTCTAAGTATAAAATTCAGTTTCATATCTAAAACCTCAAAATATTATAATAATTAGATATAGATTATTTTGTTTTCAGGATCCGAATTATGGTTCCGAAGTTTCTGAATTTAGATTCCGAACTCTTTGAGTTCGGACTTCGAATTCTCTGAATTCAGACTCAGAACTTTCTAAGTTCAGATTAAAACTTCTTATGAATTTAGACTTTGAAAATTCTAAGTTCAGACTCCAAATTATAATTAATTCAGACTCCAAACATTCTAAGTTCTGGTTCTGAATTCTTATGAATTCAGACTCCGAACTTTCTAAGTCCAGGTTCCGAATTCTTATGAATTTAGACTTAAAAAATTCTAAGTTCTGGTTCCAAATTCTTCTGAATTCAGACTCCGAACTTTCTACGTTTAGACTCCGAATTCTTCTGAATTCAGACTCCAAACTTTCTAAGTTCAGGTTCCAAATTCTTCAAAATTCAGACTTCGAACATTCTAAGTTCAGGTTCTGAATTCTACTAAATTCAGACTCCAAACTTTCTACGTCCAGGTTCTGAATTATTGTGAATTCAAATTCCGAATTTCCTTGAAATTCAGACTCCGGGATTCTATATAATTCAGGTTTCGATTTTTTTTAAAACAGAATCCGAATATTTATGTATTATAGACACCGAATGGTTTTTTTTAGACTCCGAACTTTTATTTTCCTTACATTTTGAATAATTGATTTTGGTTAAGCAACCATATTTTTTCTTACTCATGTTTTGGTTATAAAATGATGTCGTGCATTTAGTTACTCACTAACCGTTGTTTGAGTGACACATGTATAGGTCCCTCCAAAATTCAAGGAAAAATATGACCGTTGGAGGAGGGAGCCGACCGTTGGAGCTGTGCCTATAAATAGTAGCTCATTTGAACGAGCTCAATACTTGGTGAGAAGTTGATCAATCTAGAGATTAAATGCTTATAGAGTGATTTCTAGTTAGATATAATTTAATTATTTGTGCGTACTAAACATATTGTTAAGAATTGATTTGTGCGACTCCAAATATTACTGAGTACATTCGAGGGATTCCTGAGATAGGAAGATAAAGGTACTGACTACCTTAAAGTTTGAGGACTTCCTTGCTGAGGAAGTCAGAGGTGCCGACTACCTTGATGTTGAGGGCTTGTGGGGATAGTAAGACAGACTCTGATCATCATATCGAGGGCTTACCCTGGTGTGGGTAAGATAGAATTTCTTGAAATTATAATTCAAGGGACCTTTATCCAAGGTTTTTGGATACCCTTCTCTTTGGGTTAAAATATTTACTACTTGCTACTTGTATTGTTTCAAGTTTTCCACTGAATTTTGGTTGTTGAAGAAAGTATAACAATATTATACTTTCTTATACTTTTATACTTTGATTTAGTCAGATTCTATACGCTTTAAGGTAGAATCTTTATCTTTGTAAACTTTTGTTAAGTTTCATTTCTGGAACCATCTTTCTAGAATTACATTCTCAGAATTACATTTCTGAAATCAAGCAAGTTTGTAGAACTAGAGGTTTTGTGAATTTACCTTGTTTAACTTTGTTAAACATTACCATCTTTAAAAGTTCCAAAGGATTTTTTTAAAGTGTACAATTCACCCCCCTCTTGTATATTGAGTATCTACATCTTTTCGATCCTCAAGTTGGTATCTAAGGAGAATATCATACTCCATACCATCTTAAAAATTGGTATTAGAGGAGGTCTCTGAAATACTTATATTTACATATAAGTTTTCTTTCTCAAGTTTTTCATTGTTCTATATTTTCCTTGATTAAGATATTTTTATCCTTGTTTACAAACTTTTATTACTGATGAGTTTGTGTGGAAAGATATTTTGTTTGAGATGAAAGGAATGAATTTTGGTTCAATTGATAATATTAATCCTACTAGACCACCTATTTTTTATGGGAATGATTATTAATATTGGAGATATATTGTATGAAGACTTTTATTATCAATATTGGAGTTGACAACTTTGTTATGCTTACTAGAGATTACAAGATTCCTGATAAGGAAGTCAGTTCTTTTACTAATCAAGAGAAGTTAGAATATCAACTTAACTACAAGGTACACAATACTTTGTTGTCTTCCATGACCAGGAATATATATAGCCAAATTTCATATCGTGAAGTCACAAATTGTATTTGGAAGAATCTTGAAGTTACACATTTTGGTACTTCTAAAGTTATTGAAACTAGAAGAGATATTATTAGAGCTGAGTACCATGGTTTTTTCTTTCCTTATAGAGAACCTATATGTAAGGTACAATAGAGATTTATGACTATTGTCAACAGCTTACAATCTATGGGTGAAAAAGGTTTAGATGATGAAGCACTTGTAGACAAGATTATAGACATCATGACGAATGAGTGGGAATCCAAGAGAACAACTATAGATGAGAATAGGAAAGTCTCAAAGATTACTCTTGATGAACATTTTGGAACTCTTATTCAACATGAGACTAGAATGAAGAGATATTCTGACAATTTTAATAAGAATAATGGGAATGGAAGTGTTTCTTTTACAACTAACTCAAATCATATGAAAGCTAAGACTCCTGAGAAAGTTACAAGATTTAAATCTAAGAAGGTTGTTATACAATCTGAATATAGTGAAAGTGAACATTTTGAGAATGAACTAGCTAATCTTTCTCGAAGGATGAAAAATATAGTTGGGAAGAAAGACTTTCAGTATAGATATAAGAAGAAACAAAGAAAGGATAAGAAAGACTCTGAAGTCACTTGTTATGAATGCAAAAGAGTTGGACATATAAGGCCTAGTTTTCCTATGCTTAAGAGAAAAGAAATAAAGGAAAATCGTTCTGAGAGAAATAGATAGAAGTACTAAAAATCTAAAGCTAAGAAAGTTTTGAAAGAAAATGACACTTGGAGAGCCAGTGGTGGAGACTCTTCTAATGAATCCTCAGATTACAAATCTTTTGGACAGAATAATCTTGGTTTAATTTCCAATTTACCTATTGAAAATCATTGTTTAATAGAAAAGGTACACAATTCTGAATCCATAACCAATGTATCCTTGAATGAAAATTATAGTGATAGTAAATATTATGAATCCTCATATGAATAATCTTCTTCTGATGAAGATAATACTTTACCTACCTATGAATAAGTTTCAAGGTTTGCTAAGCTTCTTGAGAATGAAAATTATAAAGTTAAGAAATATCTTGATAAGGAAAATTCTAGAATTTCTATTCTTACTAAGGAAATATCAGATCTTTCTAAGGATCTTGATAAGAAAACCCTTTATTTTAAAAGTATTTCAAAAAACCTTGAGGAAGTAAATTATGAGAAGGATAAACTTTCTAAGGATCTAGAAAAATTAATTTCTAAGAAAAATGTTTTTGAGCCTAACTCTAGTGCTAAAGCTAATGTTTTGGAAGATAAGAACTTAGTTATTAGACTAAAGTCGGTGATTTTTTCCTTGAGGAAGTGTTTTTCAAACATACCTTAGGTAAGGAAAATTTTGATAAAATGTATTCTCAAATTCAACCTCTAATGAATAATTTTGGATTTGGTTATACTAGTTCTAAACCGATTTTTAGTAACAATTATTTTGTTCCTCAAAGTGCTCCATTCTGCACTAAGTGTCAGTGTGGTGATAATTGGTCAAAAAATTGTTCCTTAAACAAAACTCAATCTTTAGGATTTCATAAAGCTTATTTTCAAAGAAAATATGGCTTCCTAAGATTTTTCTTTGTGAAGTTTCCGGATCCAAGAAAGTTTGGGTTCCAAAAGTCTAACACTCTTATTTTCTGGAATGTAAAGAAAGTACCAACAAAAATACATGGTACAGGGATAGTGGATGTTCCAGGAACATGACTGGTAACAAAAACTTCTTTGAAATGATTATCAAAATGAAAGGAGAAAAAGTAACTTTCAGAGATAATGCTAAGGGAGAAATTATTGGTATATGTAACATCATTCTTCTTGGAAAAACATTGATTTCAAATGTTTTATTTGTTAAGGGTCTTAAGCACAACCTCATTAGCATAAGCCAATTATGTGATGAAGGTTACCTTGTGAATTTTAGGAATGAAAGTGCTTAGTACACAATTCCAAAGAAGAGTTTATTATTTCTGCCAATAGGAAAGAGAATGTATTCACACTAAAATTAAAATACCTTAGGATCCAAGATCTACCTTGCCTTATTGAAATGGAAGATCATTATTGGTTGTGGCATAGAAGGTTAGGACACTGTAACCTTAGGAACCTATGTAAACTCTCTAAGAAAAGACTAGTTAAGGATCTACCGAATCTTAGATTTGATTCTTCAAAAGTTTGTGATCCTTGTCAATATGGAAGGAAACATAAATCAAGTTTTAAATTAGTTAGTTAAGTCTCATCCACTGATGCATTATAGTTAATTCATATGGATCTTTTTGGCCCAACACAAACTGGAAGCATTGGAGGAAAATATTATGTATTTGTCTTAGTTGATGATTAAACTAGATTTATGTGGGTCTATTTTCTAGCAGAGAAATCTGAAGCTTTTTATTATTTCGAAAGTTTTAGAGACTAAGTTAAAAATGCGAAAAACCTTCCTTTGATAACTATTCATAGTGATCATGGATGAGAATCTCAAAATTCTGATTTTGAAACTTTTTGTATTAGAAAAGGCATTACTCATAACTTCTCAGCACCTAGAACACCTCAACAAAATGGTGTTGTTGAAAGAAGAAATAGAATTCTTCAAGAGATTACAAGAACCAAGTTGAGTGAATTTTTAATAGCAAAAAATTTTTGGGATAAATCTGTAAGTACTTATTGTTATACTATAAATAAAGTTTTGATTATACCTTTTCTTAATAAAACTCCTTATGAGTTATGGAATGGTAAAAAACCTAGAATTTCCTACTTCAAAGTTTTTGGTTGCAAGGTATTCATTCTGAATACTAAAGATAATCTACACAAATTCGCACCAAAATCCTATGAAGGAATTTTCTTAGGCTACTCCACAACTACTAAAGATTATAGAGTTTTCAATAAAAACACCTGTAATGTTGTAAAAACAGTACATGTCAAATTTAATGAAACTGATCCCATTACTTTTAAACAACCTCAACCTACATCTTCAGATGTGTTTTCAAAAACTGATTACAAACCCTAGATAGAAGATCCTTCTGATAAGGAAAATGTTCAAGAAGGTATTTTTGAAACATTTACCCCAAAAGATTTCCTATCTTATGTTGATGAACATGTTTTACAAAACCCAAATCAGTTATTTCTAATGAATCGTCCCAGTGATAGTATCATTGGTGATGTGAATCAACCTGTAAGGACTAGAAGTTCCTTTAGGAATGAATTAGAACATCTAGCATTTATTTCCCAATTAGAAGCAAAAATCACTGATGAAGTTTTAGTTGATGATGATTGGATAAAAGATATGTAAGATGAGCTAAGTGAATTTGAAAGGAATAAAGTTCAGACCTTGATTGAAAGACCTAAGGAAAATTCTGTTATTGGAGTAAAATGGGTCTTTAGAAATAAATGTGATGAAAATGGAATCATAGTAAGAAATAAATCTAGATTAGTTTCTAATGGCTATAATCAACAAGAAGTAATAGACTATGAATAAACTTATGCTCCAGTAGCCAGACTTGAATCTATTCATATTCTACTCGCCTTTGCAACATTCTTCAATTTCAATCTTTTTCAAATGGATGTTAAATGTGCTTTCTTTAATGGTTTTGTACAAGAGGAGGTTTTTATTGAACAACCTCATAGTTTTGAAGATTCAAAACATCCTAAACATGTTTAATAACTTACCAAAGCTTTGTATGGACTTAAGAAATCCCCTCGAGCTTGGTATGATGGACTTACATGATTTTTGCTTCAAAATAATTACGTTAAGGGAAATGATAATCCAACCCTTTTTATAAAGAAAGATAATAAAAATGTTTTGATTGTTCAAATTTATGTTGATGACCTTATATTTGGTTCAACCCAGCAATCTTTAACTAATTCCTTTGTGGATCTAATGAAATCTGAGTTTGAAATGAGTATGATGGGTGAGTTTACATTTTTCCTTGGTTTTAAAATTTCTTAAAAACCAGAAGGAATATATATATCCCAACCTAAGTATATTAAATATATTCTTAAAAAGTATGGATATGACAACACTAAGAGTATAAGTACTCTCATCGGTACCTCAAATTCACTTGATCTTGATGAATCTGGGAAAGCAGTAGATCAAACATCTTTTAGAGGTATGATAGTAAGTCTACTTTACTTGATAGTTAGTCATCCAGACCTAATGGTATCAGTGTGCTTATGTGAAAGATATAAATCTAATCCAAAGGAATCTCATTTAAAGTTAGTGAAAAGTATTTTTCACTACTTAAAGGGAACCATGGATCTATGACTCTTGTATACTTATGGAAATGATTTTGTTTTTAAACAGTTTTTCAGATGTTAACTTTGGTGGATATAGAATGGATAGGAAAAGTACATCCCAAACATTTCATTTCTTAGGTGATTAATTAGTTTCTTGGTCATGAAAAAAGAAAAACTCTGTATAACTTTCCACTGCTGAAGATGAATATATAGCAGCTGAGAAGTTGTTGTACTCAAGTGTTGTGGATACAACACTCACTCACAGATTATGGTATGAGTTTTACCAAAACACAAATTTTGTTTGATAAAACTAGTGCCATTGTCCTAAGTAAAAATCATGCACATCAATCTCATGAAAAACACATAGATATTAGGCATCAATTTCTTAGGGATCACACCCAAAAAGGAGATATTATTCTTCAATTTATCATAACACAAGATCAACTTGCTGATATTTTCACAAAATCTTTACCCTCTGATAGATTTGAATATATTAAATAGAAGTTAGGAATGATAACTATAAGGTAATCATCCTTATTAACTTACTGTTAAAATCAATCTCCGTACATTAACAAACTTCTTTTCATATGGGGAGTACATTTGTTTGTTATGTTTTTAAAAAATTTCGTAATGAAAATTTTCATGGTCAGATTTTCTAAATCTTTTGTAATGAATTTTTTTTCGTAGTCTAATTTTTTTTGTAGTTTAGTTTTTTTCCTTTGTAGTCTAGATTTTTGTACTTAAAATTTTCACAATGAATATTTTTGTACTTAAAATATTTGTAATGAAGATTTTTTTACTTAAAATTTTCGTAATAGAATTTTTCAGTTAAAAATTTTCATAATCAAAATTTTTTGAAATCTAAAGTTCTTCAAGAAGAAATTTTCTCAATAAGAATAATATTCCTAAAAATCTGAAAGGTATGTTTCCTTTATTATGTTTTATTAATCATCATTTACTTGTTGGTACTCTCATCTATTTTAAATTTTCATATTCTCTTTTTCTTAAATCCGAATGTTTTTATTAAAAACCTCAAAAGATCAGATTCTATCAAAATTTCTTCCGGCTATCATCTCAACCATCATATCTGAGCACAAGATTTTTCAACCGTTTGATTGAGTGTGGAAGATGAACCGTTGCTTCAAACGCCTATATAAAGGACCCCCAATGGTTGTCCCACATTGAAACTAAAGCTCTTGCATGCTGAAGCTCTGCCCTTATACTTAAGCCCATTACGAACATATCTGAATCTTTCTTACTTCCAAATTTCTGTTGAAGTATCTTCTTAGAAAGACATGTCAACTATCAAGCCGATTTCTGAATGACAGATTTACATAGAAAGGTTGGTTCATTCAAATTTCTTTGCTAAGTATGATTCTATAATCTCGAAGAATATCAAGCTGAATGGATGGGAGATTGTCTGCTTATCCAAACCAAAGGCACAAGATCCGGTGTATCCGGACTTGTTGGTTGATTTCTATGAGTCAACAAGCTTTTTAAAGGAAGAAGGAAAAGGAAAGTTCTCTTTCAAGAGTTATGGGAAGACTTACTCTCTTTCTTATACTAAGGCTGTAAGCTTGGTTGGAATCCCATATGAAGCGGAAGTTGAATTTTGCTCTCATAAGCTGCCTGATGATCAAGGAAGTTTTAATAAGGTGAAATCAATGGATTGTCTTGGTCTTTCAGAGGTAAAGACTTCAAATATCCTTCACCTTTCTACAAATTATCAGATTCTTGAACTGTGGGTTCAAGGATTCATAATTCCCAGAAAAGGGGACAAGGATACTTTTAAGAAGAGTGACATCTATATACTGGATTTACTGGTGAATCTAAGAAATATTAACCTGGTTAAGCATATTATGATTAAAATTGATAATATAAAGAATTGAAATATGAAGGTTCAGATTATTATATATCCATCCATTCTCTCAAAGCTTATTGATTGCTGTTTAGAGTCCTTAAAAATACCTTGTAGTTCTAAGAAAAGAAATTTCAAAGTTATGTTGGTAAGTGATGATACTCTGAAGAGGATGAAAATTGGTTTTTCTAAAGAATCTGGTGAATTATTTAACTTTCCTACAGAAGAAGTTGAAGCTATTTCAAAGAAAAAGAAGGTGGCTAAACCTTCTAAAAAGGTTGGAAGGAAGAGGAAGCTGAAGGATGTGGAAGAGAAGGAGAAAACACTAGTGGATAAGGAAACCCAATCTGCACCACCAAAGCCTAAGAAGCAAAAAAGAATATCTAGATGATGTAGTAGAAAAATGGAGGGAAGACAAGGAGAAAAAGAAATCAGGGGATCCTAGCTTTGTTTTGGATCCTGCTAAATCAAAATCTTTAAAAGAATAGACTGCTGATGAGCTTGAAAAGAAAACAAAAGAAAAGAAACAGAATAAGAAGATATCTAAGGATGAAATAGTTTAATCACTTCTGAAGGATACTGAGAGAGCTTCCGAGAAAATTCAGGTACCAGAATCATTCCTGATACAAACCTTACCAGAGACTCTAGGAAATAAGTGTGTGACTCTAGAAAAGGTCAAAGAAAAAGAAGAAGAAGAAGTAGAAGAAGAGGAGGAATAAGAAGACAATGGTGATATCGAAGATCTCATTAAAAAAGTTAAGGACTTTCATGAGAAGGAAAGCTCTTCTGAGAAGTTATCATTCCAAACCCCCCAAGATGAATCATCAAAGCTTTCTACTCCTAGGAAGGGTGAAGAGAATGCTGAAGACGAAGTAGATAAACCATCTAGAGAAGAATGCATCAACCATGATTTCATTCACCCAAAGGATGCTGAGGCAGGAGCTGAGAAAGAAGAGATAGATTAATATAAAATTATCCAGCTATCTGATAGTGAACATGAATCTTCTGATCAAGAGGAATCCATTCTGAAGGTTGATATGGGAAAACAGGTTGTAGTTGATACACCTACCAAAACTATGGTAAAAAGGAAAGATGTTGGTGGTTCTTCAAAGAGGAAACTTGCTGAGCTAGAGAAAGAAACCTCACCAATAAAAATATCTAATTCGGACTCGTCATCCCTTGGAGATGATTTTGTTGTCCAATCATTGAATAAGCTTGTTGGAATAATACCAATATTTCCAAGAATATACTCAAGATTCCAAATGCTTCAACATTCTTTGAATCAGAAATCAGATTCAGTATCCATGGTGATGGATAAGTGTGTCAATGTTGAGGATGATTTCAAGAATTTTTTCATTAACTATGAAGCCCGCAAAAGATCTTGCAATAAGATGACCAGTTGGTCAAGGAAAACTATAGAGGACATGAGAATTCTTGATGAGTTACAAGAAAGTATCAAGTAGGAATTTGAAACCGAAGATGTGAATATCAAGGATCTCACAAATAGTTTTGAAGAAAATTTGACTCTGGAACAGAATTCCCGGATGCAAGAAGTAAAATATCTGAATGGGAAGTTATATTCAGTTTCTCAAATTTGGAAGAGAGAAAGAGATCTCGGTATTGAGATATAAAAAATTCTTGTCAAGTAGGATGAAGTCTTGAAGGCTCGAGCTGATATTCTTAAGGCTCAAGAAGAAAAAATCAAAGCCTTAGAGAAGAAAATAGAGGATCAGGATCTGATTCTTAAATGAGCAGAGGAAGATCACAAGGAGCTCAAGAAGCTGAAGACCATAGTAAAGAAGTTGATGCCTAAGGAAAAGTAAGGATAATCTTGTTCAATTCTAATATTTTGTTGTATTCGTTCCTTGTATAAATTTTTCCAATCTTAATGAAATTTATTGTTGCTCTTCATATATTTTTGGTTGCTCTTCATATATTTTTGGTTGTCTTGTAATAAAATTTCAGGTACTATATTTTATTTTCCATTCCCTTTAATTATTTTTGAATATCACAAAGGGGGATAAAGGAAAAAATAATACTAAGTAAAGAATACATTTTCCTATGTAACGGGGAGTTCATCTAAGGGGGAGTTCATCTAAGGGGGAGTTCTTATCCAAGAAGATTTCCATATGCAATAAAATGTTAAGTCTCAATCCAGAAATCTAGAATATGATCCTTAGTGTTTCCAAAGCCTAAGGGGGGGGGGTTATCCGTATTCATCTTTTCCCATGTACTAAGGGAGATAAGTTTTATTTTCTAAGTCCTTATATTCTTTTTCGTAAGGATGTTTGTGTTTTCCAAAAAGGGAGAGATTTTTGAGTCAATAAGTTTTCCTTATGACTTTTCTATTCCTTATTTTTTTGAAAATCACAAACACCTTATCTTAAGGAAACTTTTATTTACCCTATGTTTTAATTGATAAGGAAAATTTTCCTTCCCCAAGAAAATTTATCCTTACCATGTTTTTCATTGTTCATATTTTGTCTAAGTATAAAATTCAGTTTCATATCTAAAACCTCGGAATCTTATCATACTTAGATATAAAGCATTATGTTTTCAAGATCCAAATTATGGATCCTAATTTTCTGAATTTAAACTCCAAACTCTCTGAGCTTAGAATCCGAATTCTTTGAATTCAGACTCTGAACTTTCTAAGTTCATATTCCTAATTCTTATGAATTCAGACTCCAAACTTTCTATGTTCAGGTTCCAAATTCTTATGAATTCAGACTCCGAACTTTCTAAGTTCAGGTTCTGAATTCTTAGGAATTGAGACTTCGAACTTTCTAAGTTCAGGTTCCGAATTATTCTGAATTTTGACTCCGAACTTTCTAAGTTCAGACTCCAAATTCTTCTGAATTCAGAATCCGAACATTCTAAGTTAAGGTTCCGAATTCATCTAAATTCAGACTCTAAACTTTCTAAGTTCAAGTTCCGAATTCTTTTGAATTCAGACTCCGAAATTTCTAAGTTCAGGTTACGAATTCTTGTGAATTCAAATTCCAAATTTCCTTGAAATTTAGACGTTGGAATTCTATATAATTTAGGTTACGGATTCTATTGAAAACAGAATCCGAATATTTATGTATTATAGACACCGAATGGTTTTTGGTTAGACTCCAAACTTTTATTTTCCTTACATTCCGAATAATTGATTTTGGTTAGGCAACCATATTTTTGCTTACTCATGTTTTGGTTATTATAAGATGTCATGTATTCAGTTACTAACTAACCATTTTTTGAGTGACACGTGTATAGGTCCCTCCTAAATTCAAGGAAAAATATGAATTTTGGAGGAGGGAGCTGACTATTGGAGCTGTTACTATAAATAAGAGCTCATTTGAACGATCTCAATACTTGGTGGCAAGTTGATCAATCTAGAGATTACATGCTGCTGAAGTGATTTCTAGTGAGAGAGACTTTAATGCTTTTTGCGTATTGAACATCTTGTTCAGAATTTCTTCGTGCGACTCCAAATGTTGCTGAGTACATTCGAGGGCTTCCAGGGATAGGAAGATAGAGGTTCCGACTACTTTAAAGTTCAAGGACTTCCTTACTGAGGAAGACAGAGGTGCCGACTACCTTGATGTTGAGGGTTTGCGGGGATAGCAAGACAGACTCTGATATTCATATCGAGGGCTTACCCTGGTGTGGGTAAGATAGGATTTCTTAAAAGTATAAATCATGGGACATTTATCCAAGGTTTTTGGATACCCTTCTCTTTGGGTTAAAAGATTTACTACTTGTTACTTATATTGTTTCAAGTTTTCCATTG
Organism: Viscum album; assembly: GCA_963277665.1. NCBI lineage: Eukaryota > Viridiplantae > Streptophyta > Magnoliopsida > Santalales > Viscaceae > Viscum > Viscum album. The sequence continues at coordinate 966,546,211 of OY728122.1, forward strand.
CATTTTGGTTATTGAGGAAAGTATAACTATATTATACTTTCTTATACTTGTATACTCTAGTTTAGTCAGATTCTATACACTTTAAGGTAGAATATTTATCTTTGTAAACTTTTTTTAAGTTTTATTTCCGGAACCATCTTTTTGGAATTACATTCTCAGAATTACATTTCTGGAATCAAGAAAGTTTATAGAACTAGAGGTTTTGTGAATTTACCTTTTTTAACTTTGTTAAACATTACCATCTTTAAAAGTTCCAAAGGAATTTTTTAAAGTGTACAATTCACCCCCCTCTTGTATATTGAGCATCTACATCTTTTTGATCCCCAAGTTGGTATCTAAGGAGAATATAATACTCCATACCATCTTAACAATCACCTCTTAGTAGAGACAATGTTGTTCATTGTTCTGAACTTCCATTGAATGATGTCATCCAAGATCGGTACTTATGTTGATGGGGTAGAAATATAAGATGTCCTAGAAACATAGATTTTGATGAATGTTTCAACCTAATTGATTCCGTATGTTCTAATCTCATAGGACACCCTTGAGTTCCTTTAATTCTATAGCCTGAAAAATTTTCATAAGCAGGGAAATCATTTATCTTCCCATGCAACATCACTCTCAACGTGAAGTATTCACTTTTATATGCATCATACAACATAACACCTAAATCCCACAATAACTTCAAATACTTGATCAAATGATCCAAATAAACATCAATATCGTTACCTGGTTGTTTTGGTCCTGATATAAGCATAAATAACATGATGAATTTCTGTTTCATGAATAACTAGGGTGAAAAGTTATAATTTACCAACATAACAGGCCATGTATTGTGAGTGCTAGTTTGAAAACCAAAAAGATTCACTCCATCTGTATATAATGCAAGACGAAGGTTTCTCAGCTCATTTCCAAATTCAAGATACTCATGATCAATTCTCTTCCATTTAGGAGAGTCGTCTGGGTGATGTAATTTCCCATATTTATTTCTTTTATCTGCATGCCACGACAATTGCCTTGTAGTTTTTTCACTTCCATATAGACACCTAAACCATGGAATGATTGGAAAGTACCACAAAACTTTCATAGGACTGGATTCATCTTTCTTGTATCGAGAAGAACCACACTTCGGGCATTTTTTAAGTGATTTGTTCACTTTAAAAAACATTATATAGTCTTTCGGGCATACATGTATTCTTTCAAAAATCATACCCATTGAGCATAACATTCGTTTAGCTTCATATGTCCAGATTGGGATCTCATTATCTTTTGGGAGCATGTCATTCAAGAGAGAAAGTAGTTCCGTAAAACTGACATCACTCCATCCATTGCCTGCTTTCAATTTATACAACTTCAGTACAACTGATAATGCTGTATATTTAGTGCAACCAGCATACAATGGTATCTTTGCACAACTCTTTAACTTCTCAAACAATTTTGGGAAATCACAGAGTTCTTCTTAAATTTTCCTCATCATTTCCTCAATACGATCTTCATCATCATTGACATCTGTAATCACATCCTCCATACGGTCTTCTTCATTATCCATATTTGTAATCATATATGATGATCCATAAAACACAGTTTTATCCCAGCCAGTAGCTACATTAGCCTTTTCTCTATGTTTATTCTAACATTTATAACTCTAATATATTCCATGATATATCAAATGTTCTTGCAACTCCTCTGGAGTAATTAGTATAGAACAACAACAACATAAACACGGACAAAGGATTTGAGAAGCATCCTTTACATGATCCTTTACAAACTTGATGAACTCTTTCACTCTGTTCTCATACTCTATTATCGAACGATTAGCATCCATCCAATGTTTATTCATCCCCATCCTATTTGAATCTCAAATATTATTATTCATGATTCAAATAGAAAAAACAAGACTTCCAAATATAGTATAATAGAACCACATCCTTATAAAAACAGAGATTAATAGAGCCTAACTATTTCCAATAATGATTTGGAAATCAATAGAACTGGGATAGACCCCTCATCAAAATCAACCCACTTTCCATCCCCCTCACCAATAGTTCTAGCACCCACCACCCTTGCAGCAAAACATTAAACATCCTTTTAACCACCCCTACCATCCACCTCATTTATAATAAAATAATCATATTAAATAGCCCAAAACTAGTGACCAAACTCAAATAAAATGAAAACAAGGATACATTTTTTATGAGAAAACTAGCATAGTAGATACATTTCCAAACAAAAAGGGGTTCGAGGGAGAGACCAAAAACCTAGGCTTATCCAAAATTACTATGGAATATCATAGGTTTTGTTACCCAAATTAAAATAATAAATATAAAATTGAGGTTAGTGAACATAAATTCTATCATGAACATCTAAAGGATATGCAATAACTATCCCTCACCTTCCCTAAACTTATAAATAATATCCATAGACATGTCTTACATCCATTTTATAAAAAATCACATTCCCATATAAAGGGATAAACAATAATCCCTTAGTGTAAAAAAAAACTCACACATGAGGAGATAAAAGTATCAAATAGTGATAAAACATCCTTCACAAAGGGATGAATTGTTAAAGGGTAAATCAAGAGGGCCAAAAAATATTAAAAAGATACACTATATAAAGTGTAATATAGACATTTACCATAAACAATAGAATATAATTCCAATCCAGTTCACTCTTCATAAATCCTCACTTAATATAAATTAAAAATTAATCACACCATAAAAACATTTCCAAGACTGCATTTAAATAATTTTCCTTTCTCATTGAAATATAAAACAATACAAAGAAGGCTCTATAAACCCTACTCCTCCATAACTCAATGCCTAGAATTTCAAGTAAATTTCCATTTTCCATAAAACAAACCATTTTTATTTTTAATCACACCGAAACCCCTTTCAAATACATTTTTCCATTACCCACACATTTGAAAAATTCCATTTTTATGAAACACAAGGAGAGCATACAGTTAATAAACCAACTTCATGGGTCGATCCCCCTTGAAAAATCAAACATAAAACAAGAATAATTTCAAAATACGCCTTTCATAATTTGAGCAACTCACAACTCATATTTAAAAATTCACAACATGCTAAACATGCTAAATTATTTTGTTTCCTTTATAAAACCTACACCCAAACCCATTCGCACCTCTAGTGCCTTTGAAAACATATTTCACAGCTTTAAAACAACCTATAATACCCTTTCTAAGTAGTATTAAATTACAACACATACAAAACATAACCATTTCCTTTATAAAAATTCATTTCAAACACATAGGCATGAAAAATGCTTCGAAAACACAATTCGCACCACAAAATTAATTTATAGAACAAGAATAAATGCACAAAAAAGCATATTAAAAACATCAAGAAATTTTAGGGCATGAAACCACTGACATGTGGTGAAGAAATTTCTGAAATCCAATGTGGAACCCCGACTGCACCTCAACCGCACCACAAAGAAAACCTAGTGAGGAAAGATTTACCCAAAACAATAAGATTAAACCCTAACTCACAAGATTAAATCCTATCAATGGAACCCTACCATCTGGAAAATATAAACCTAAAAGAAGAAGTGTGAGAAATACCGAGGGTAGATCATGTAGAGACCCAAATCTTGACGTACATGGAAATTACATTACTTTTGAGGAATACTTAATACATAACAAAAAAAAAGACACACAAGGACCGTAATAGTTTAGTGTCTTTGGAAACTCGGAATATAAACTTCTAATCATGTTGAAATATATTCAACAACTCCCATAACGATCTTCCCCTTTTTGTTTCCTTACCTAAAACCTTTCTTTATTTCCTGGGGCAAATAAAACATAAAAAGGGTGAGCTCAAATGCTCTGTAAGGGAAAACATAGATAACATAAAACAATCCATAAACATTTGGAAGCAAAAACTTGAACATGAAATTTAAACATCAAAATCTTGAGCAAAGACATAAATTGTGGAAGTACGTAAGGCATATATCATAATAAAACATCAACCGTGATAATATATAATGGGAATAAAACATGTAATTGTGGAAACCAATCAGAACATGTTATTATTTCCATAGTAGCCAAGAAATTGCTGCCAAGACCATTTTAGTGGACAAAGTCCCTTTCTGAATCGAGATCACTCCTCGTTTCAGTCCTGTAACAATGAACTAGATTAACTTACCATTCCAGACATGTCTATATCATGAGATATAAATCGTTACCCAATGAATTGGAGGGAGATATAGGTCCCACCCATCTCATAATGAAATCATTCTTACTTGTTCCACAAAATAAACATACATCATTCATAATAACCCAATAAATAAAATGGGTTTCATAAACATCATCCCATCATCACATAATCCATATAAAATAAATGGATATCATTTCATAATAAGAAAAGTTAAACCATATAAATCATAGAGACATTATACTTGAAACACACACATATGAAATAATGTCATCTTAGATGGAGAAATGGTTTTGATAAAACACTTGAAATGAATTCTTGAGGTAAATATCCTTTCTTCTTCAAAATCAATTTCTTTTTACAAAACGTCATGAAACTTTATAAGAAAGAGATTTTTTTGAAAATAGTCATGAAATATTTTGGAGGAAGATTCATGAAAATAATCCTTTATAAGACCGTAAAAATCCTTTCATGTCGTATAAGTTAAAAAAAACATTTTTCTCGTACTTTTGCCGGAAAAGTCAAAAAAGTACCTCGTAACATAAATAAAAGAAAGATTCCTTAAATACCAGGTAGTAAAAGTAAAAAATGGGTAAAAATGACTTTAAAAATACATGAAAACACTTTTATCAAACATGTAAATGGATGATATAAATAACCCCAGTAAATACTTATGAATAAGCAATCTCAGATAAAAATGAGATTTGCAAAATTATCCCTTACCTTAGGTCCGATACGCTTCGTATGTTTCCGAACCTCCTGTATAATGATTTAAATAATGTCATTGACTTATTACAGAATCATATTCATTGTTATGATATCATATATGGTTCACTTATGACTTTATATTACCCTTTCTTTTGTAAGTTCCATGTTAAAGCACCGTTTTGGGTTAAATTGTTTTATTTATCATAAGTGTTTGGACTTGTTGTTCTTGATATTATTACTTATATCCTGATTTAATTAATTACAGAATATAAAACATGATTTACATATAATATATATTTCAGTATATACATATATATATGATAGATCGATTAAATGAAATGAAATACACTGTTCATGGGGACGGTAGGCCGTACGTACGCATGAACGCTGTTTTCGTTTCCTTATTGAATTGAATGAAATTAAGTAGATGCCATACATATATATAAACATAAATCTAGTATCATTATTATGTCATATATTTCATGATTACTTATTATATATACTTTATAATCATTCATGAATGGTTAACATGGAGAATGAATCTCATCCCGTCGTGGAGACGGTAGTCCGTACGTACGCACAAGCGATTATATCGTTTCTATAATTATTGAATTGAATTGGAGTGGATGATACAATATATCAGAATCAGTATGATGTTATAATAACTATGTATAGTTATTCTTTACACCATTATAGCCATCCATGTAAGGTGTTGGTGGAAAAATAGATTACACCACGGTGTGGAGACGGTATTCCGTACATACGCACGCGCGGTGATTTTGTTTTCCATAGGATGGATAGAAGGTGAAATGGGGTTGTTTAATATTTATAATAACATATCAGTATATTATTGATACTGATGTTATTAATTTATAATGAAAAAACCAAAGAAGAAGAAGTTGAAGAAGAAATAATCTTGAAAGAATCGGTAGAAGAAATTACCTCTTCTTCGATACGCCTCTTTGAAACCTCCTCTTAGGGCACTAAGATTGGTCTTTGAAGTAGACCAGGACCTCTAGGATGTTTCTAGTGAAGTGGAGAAGATAATTTGGTAGGGTTTTATCGAACCTGAAGGCTCAAAGTGATGTGAGGAAGAGAGGGAGGTGGTGCCCTTTTATAAGGGAGGAGAGGGGCACCTTTGGAAATCTTAAAAATATTAATTTATAATAAATATAAACCCACTTAAAAACCTCAAAAAATGACTCATATTCAAATATTATATTAGATAGGGTTGTAATCTCATCAAACAATGAAATTTAGACATGTTAGGAATTTATTTTAAACATCATCAACTTGATTTATCCTTATTTAATCAATTTAATTTTATTTGTGGTAATAACATTCTAAATTTTAAATTATAAAAAATAATTACTAATTTGTTGTTAATTGTCTATAATTGGATACTTTATAACATTTTAGACCATATAAATTTAAATTTAGAATTTTTAAATATTTTTGTGATTTTTAAACAATTTTATAATATGTTATTTTTATAAAATAACAATAGTGTCAATTTTGACACTATTCATTTCCTTGAATTTAAATAAAGTATATACAGAAGATATGTTTGAACTAAAATATTTAATAGATTTATAAAATGTCATATGTATCTAGAAAATTAGTTGAGTACATTAAATAGTTCATATAATATTTATTTTAATATTTTTAAAACCATTTATTTGATATTTCTATGAATAAAATAATTTCAACATCACTATTATGTCACCTTTAATGATAATTATTTAATCCCTAAAAATTCAAAATAAATTCATATGATGTAGATAATTTTATTATCTTTCTGGATACTACTTATATCTGAAGTTTCATGAAGTTTATCACTAAACTAAAATTATTATACTTATAAGATTTAAGAAAGTGACATGTTGTCACTTTCTTTGGTTTTAATAATAATTAAATTATTTCCATGGAAAAAAGTCCATTAAATGAATCTAATCCGACCCTTAGGTGATGTGGGTATACTTTTAGTCATACAATATGATTTTGGCAGGTGTTAGGGTAATTTTATAATCTTATATTTACCCTTAATTACCCGATTTACCTTTAACTATGGTAAATAAATTTTACCGTAGTTACTATTCATAATTCCCAAAAATAAAAAGCAACATATTAAAATAATTTGGACCCACTAATTCCAAATATGGAATCCATTTTTAAAAATTCAAAACACATAATTTGAATTAATTAATTTAAAATTAATCCCGTTGTCGAAAGAAAACGGGTTTTTGTTTAAAACATTGCAAAAGATTGAATTGATTTAACCTACGAATTCAAGGTAAAATCAATGATAATGAAATATATTGTATTAAATGATAAAAATATATTCTATTTATAATTTAAAACCATTAAATATTATAATTTAACCACATAAATTATTATGATGAAAAAAGTTGTTTTTAATTAAAATATAGCGTGTTTTTACTATTCATTAAAATATGAAAGTTATCAGAAAAATATCAAAACTTTATCCAACGTAAATTTTTATATCCTGATTCAATATAAGAAGTTTATTTTGTAAAATTTAACTTATAAACATGTCAAAAACTAGATTTAAAGTGGGTGCGCCATCAAAAGGCGGCAAAACTGCATTTTTTGAAAAATACTTATTTTACCCGAAAAAATTATTTTGTTCACATAAAATGTTTTAGAAAATTTATAAGATGAATAATAATGTTATAAAATTAAAAATGTGGTTAATAATATTCATAAAGGCTAGTTCGTGATAATATTATAACCATATATCATTGTTTAGTGAAACCCGGTATTGCGTACAACACACGCTATCAAGGAAGGTCACGATTGTGTGAAATGAAAGCCAAGTCAGGGTTGAGTGTAGTGCAAGACTCCTTTGTTGTTGCGTATAACAAAATCCAACCATATTTTATTTATACATTGAATATATATATATATACACACAATGTTGCGTAGAATGACTATTATCAAATGAACTTGAAATTGTGTATAACACGATCCAAGAATTGTGTTGCGTATACTGCAAGCTAATACGGTGTTGCGTATAGCACAAGATAATCTTTGTGTAGCATAAAACACATGACATCAAATAAATTAAAAATAATACTTATCATAAAATCTCGGGGTGTTACATTCTACCCCCCTTAAAATGAATTTCGCCCTCGAAATTCGTCGGGGTTATAAATGGTTTACTATTCCAAAGTTTCTTTAATAGAAACCCACATCGTAAGAAGGAATACCAAAACTTATCTTTAAAAACTAAAGTATGAAACATAACAGTTACCCAAATTAACTAATCAATGAGTTTCCACGTAGGAGAACATAGGTGAAAATAAGGATATGGAAGAGAAATCTATCTATCATGTTCTGATGGAGAGTGGTAGAGAACATGGCTATGAAATAGCCAAAAATCACAAAGCCATAGATTTGCGATGATCTAAGGTACCATCTGATTCATCGGATATAAGAGCACTAGGACAACATTTTTGGTTCTCAATATCATTTCCGTAAAGTTAAAAAATTTGAATTAGAATAAATACTTACTTGATTTTGGTACAATCTCACTGTTGTTCACGCTTTGAATAATTTCCACTTCATCTCTTAAAGAAATGAAGTTGAATTTGTTATTCGTGAAGTGTTAACAGATCATGTGATATAATGATGGGTCATTCTATCTGTTTCAAACAAAAGGTTAGAAGAAGTTATCAAATATACATAAGTCCATCTATGGTGAGGTTAATCATATACGATTCCAAAAATGAACTTATACTTCATATATCATACTGCTTAATAAAAAAAACTAGTTTCTACTAACCAGGGACTTCCTGTAGGCCAGTGGTATGCGATAAAGGCCAGTCGCACTTCGGTTCTGGGTTCGATTCCCACAGCCTTGTCCGACGCGATGGGATGTCGCCCGTCCTGCAGGTTGTCTTTTTTCTAAAAATACATCACTATAACATCCCATCAATAATATCGAAAAAAGTTATATCCTTAAACAATACTAACTTATGTCCAACATAATCCATTCCAATCTTTAGGTTTATCCAAAATACTTATGTCCAAGCTCATAGTATAAAGAAAATGATTACTTGAAATGTCGCATAACAATCACGTGAATTCCATCATTTATCCCCCATATATCATAAGACATATCTTGTTGGTCAAATTACAAACATGTGAATAACTTAATCCTGAATTCTCTTGAAAAAAAATAAAAACCCATTTAACCTTAGTGAAAACATGAATGCTGTCAAAAGTTAACTCTTTCCAAATACCAAAATCCCAAAAATTCTATATACTCAAACCGTGATATCACTTAGTCCTTATATCAGTCATGAGCTCATGAATACAATCAAACATCTCATTATCTTCTTATCCCTTCATTATGCACATATCATCTACTTTCCAAAAATATTTGAATAACCTTCCATGGTTACTGGTACCATTCAACATATACTTTCAAATACTTTAGGAAAAACAATAGTGTAACAATCCTTAGACGATTCTTTATTCCATAGTACCATACATTATTCTTTATAAACATACAATCATTCCACTAACTTCTTAAACCACTAGCTGAGCTTCATCATTTATTTCATCTCATATTTTATTTGTAGTCTCTTTATTATCATCCACATAAATACTACCCATATGACCATGATGATTCTCTTTATGAGATTTTCCCTTAGGGCATTGGTTTGCATAATGCCCATACATTCCACATTTAAAAAATCTAATCATTGTTGATGTCGTAGCAATACCATTATCTTTTTCTATACTGTTAACTGAACCTTTTCCTTTGCACTTACTGGCTTTGTGTCCTTCTTTTCCACACCCAAAGCATCTTCCAGTTCCTTTAAAACAATCTCCCTGATGCCTCTTCCCACGTGATCTACATGAGGGGAATTGAACTTTCTTTCCTCTATGATTATCATGAAACTCCATCTTTCTCTTATTATCTGAGTCGGGAAACTTACCAAAGTTGAGATTATTGATCATATTATGCGATTGCTGATTAGGCATAATAATGATGTTTGGACTTCCAAATCCCGTTTCATTTGGTTTCACATGAAGAATATCATTCCATTGTCTGTTATATCCTCCATTATCGTGAATCTTCCTGTTTCCATCCATTTTCTAAAACCCAAAAAGAATAGTGTGAGAGGCAAAAATCATAATAGGGAAAACATCATTATAAAGGGGGAGTACCCTCAATATCTAACATCTTAGGTTAAATTATATGATCGTTACCGTAGTTCTAAGACTATATCCTATACGTATACTTATCCTTAGGGACATCCCTAGACATACCTTAGAAATATCTCTAGGGATCTCACTAACGTTTTCGCATCCTAGTTTCCAAAGGTTGACTAAACCTTTCCTCTGATACCAACTGTAGAGACCCGAAGCTTGATGTACATGGACATTACATTACTTTTGCGGAATACTTAATACATAACAAAAAAAAGACACACAAGGACCGTAATAGTTTAGTGTCTTTGGAAACTCGGAATATAAACTTCTAATCATGTTGAAATATCTTCAAAAACTCCCATAACGATCTTCCTCTTTTTGTTTCCTTACCTAAAACCTTTCTTTATTTACTAGGGAAAATAAAACATAAAAAGGGTGAGATCAAATGTTCAGTAAGGGCAAACATAGATAACATAAAACAATCCATAAACATTTGGAAGCAAAAACTTGAACATTAAATTTAAACATCAAAATCTTGATCAAAGACATAAATCGTGGAAGTACGTAAGGCATATATCATAATAGAACATCAACCGTGATAAAATATAATGGGAATAAAACACGTAATTGTGGAAACCATTCAGCACATGTTATGATTTCCATAGTAGCCAATGCATTGCTGCCAAGACCATCTTAGTGGACAAAGTCCCTTTCTGAATCGAGTTCACTCCTCGTTTCAGTCCTGTAACACTGAATTGGATTAACTTACCATTCTAGCCATGTATATCTCATGAGATATAAATCTTTACCCAATTAATTGGAGGGATATATAGGTCTCACCCATCTCATAATGAAATCATTCTTACTTGGGCCACAAAATAAACATACATCATTCATAATAACCCAATAAATTAAATGAGTTTCATAAACATCATCCCATCATCACATAATCCATATAAAATAAATGGATATCATTTAATAATAAGAAAAGTGAAACCATGTAAATCATAGAAACATTATACTTGAAACCTACACATATGAAATAATGTCATCTTAGATGGAAAAATGGTTTTGATAAAACACTTGAAATGAATTCTTAAGGTAAATATCCTTTCTTCTTCAAAATCAATTTATTTTCACAAAACGTCATGAAATTTTAAAAGAAAGAGATTTTGTTGAAAATAGTCATGAAATATTTTGGAGGAAGATTCATGAAAATAAGCATTTATAAAACTGTAAAAATCCTTTCATGCCGTATAAGTTAAAAAAACATTCTTCTCGTACTTTTACTGGAAAAATCAAAAAGTACCTTGTAGCGTAAAAAAAAGAAAGATTCCTTACATACCATGTAGTAAAAGTCAAAAATGGGTAAAAATGACTTTAAAAATACATGAAAACACTTTTATAAAACATGGACATGGATGATAAAAATAACCCCAATAAATACTTATGAATAAGAAATCTCGGATAAAAATGAGATTTGCAAAATTATCCCTTACCTTAGGTCTAATATGATTCGTACGTTTCCGAACCTCCTGTATAATGATTTATATAATGTCATTGAATTATTACAGAATCATATTCATTGTTATGATATCATATATGGTTCACTTATTACTTTATATTACTCGTTCTTTTGTAAGTTCCATGTTAAAGAAGCGTTTTGGGTTAAATCATTTTATTTATCGTAAGTGTTTGGAGTTGTTGTTCTTGATATTATTACTTATATCCTGATTTACTTAATTCCAGAATGTAAAAAATAATTTACATATAATATATATTTTAGTATATACATATATATATGATAGATCGATTAAATGAAATGAAATACACTGTTCATGGAGACGGTAGGCCGTACGTACGCATGAACGCTGTTTTCGTTTCCTTATTGAATTGAATGAAATTAAGTAGATGAAATACATATATATACACATAAATCCAGTATCATTATTATGTCATATATTTCATGATTACTTATTATATATACTTTATAATCATTCATGAATGGTTAACATGGAGAATGAATCTCATCGCGTCGTGGAGACGGTAGTCCGTACGTACGCACGAGTGATGATATTGTTTCCATAATTATTGAATTTAATTGGAGTGGATGATACAATATATCAGAATCAGTATGATGTTATAATAACTATGTATAGTTATTCTTTACACCATTATACCCATCCATGTAAGGTGTTGGTGGAAAAACAGATTACACCACGGCGTGGAGATGGTATTCCGTACGTACGCACGCGCGGTGATTTTGTTTTCCGTAGGATGAATAGAAGGTGAAATGGGGTTGTTTCATATTTATAATAAAATATCAGTATATTAGTGATACTTATGTTATTACTTTATAATGAAACAACTAAAGAAGAAGAAGTTGAAGAAGAAAGAAGCTTGAAAGAATCGGTAGAAGAAATTACCCCTTCTTCGATACGCCTCTTTGAAACCTCCTCTTAGGGCACTAAGATTGGTCTTTGAAGTAGAAAATGACCTCTAGGATGTTTCTAGGGAAGTGGAGAAGAGAATTTGGCAGGTTTTGACCGAGCCTGAAGGCTCAAAATGATGTGAGGAAGAGAGGGAGGAGGTGCCCTTTTATTAGGGAGGAGAGGAGCATCTTGGGAAATCTTAAAAATATTAATTTATAATAAATCTAACCCCACTTAAAAACCTCCAAAAATGACTAATATTAGAATATTAGATTATATAGGGTTGTAATCTCATCAACCAATAAAATTTAGACATGTTAGGAATTTATTTTAAACATTATCAACTTGATTTATCCTTATTTAATCAATTTAATTTTATTTGTGGTAATAACATTCTAAATTTTAAATTATAACAAATAATTACCTATTTGTTTCGAATTTTCTATAATTGGATACTTTATAACATTTTAGACCATATAAATTTAAATTTATAATTTTTAAATATTTTTGTGATTTTTAAACAATTTTATAATATGTTATTTTTATAAAATAACAATAGTGTCAATTTTGACACTATTCATTTATTTGAATTTAAATAAAGTATATACAGAAGATATGTTCGAACTAAAAGATTTAATAGATTCATAAAAGGTAATATGTATCTAGAAAATTAGTATAGAACATTAAATAGTTCATATAATAATTATTTTAATATTTTTAAAACCATTTATTTGATATTTCTCTGAATAAAATAATTTCAACATCACTATTATGTCACCTTTAATGATAATTATTTAATCCCTAAAAATTCTAAATAAATTCATATGATGTAGATAATTTTATTATATTTCTGGAGACTACTTATATCCGAAGTTTCATGAAGTTTATCACTAAACTAAAATTATTATACTTATAAGATTTAAGAAAGTGACATGTTGTTACTTTCTTTGGTTTTAATAATAATTAAATTATTTCCATGGAAAAAAGTCCATTAAATGAATCTAATCCAACCCTTAGGTGATATGGGTCGACTTTTAGTCATAAAATATGATTTTGGAATATGTTAGAGTAATTTTATAATCTTATATTTACCCTTAATTACCCGATTTACCTTTAACTATGGTAAATAAATTTTACCGTAGTTACTATTCATAATGCCCAAAAACAAAAAAGTAGCATATTAACATAATTTGGACCCACTTATTCCAAATATGGAATCCATTTTTCAAAATTCAAAACACATAAGTTGAAGTAATTAATTTAAAATTAATCTCGTTGTCGAAAGAAAACGGGTTTTTGTTTAAAACATTGCAAAATATTGAATTGATTTAACCTACGAATTCAAGGTAAAATCAATGCTAATGACATAAATTTTATTAAATGGTAAAAATATATTCTATTTATACTTTAATACCATTCAATATTATAATTTAACCACATAAATTATTATGATGAAAAAAGTTGCTTTTAATTAAAATATAGCTTGTTTTTACTATTCATTAAAATATGAAAGTTATCAGAAAAATATTAAAACTTTATCCAATGTAAATTTTTATATCTTGATTCAAAATAAGAAGTTTATTTTATAAAATTGAACTTATAAACATGTCAAAAACTATATTTAAAGTGGGTGCGTCATCAAAAGGCGGCAAAACTGCATTTTTTGAAAAATATTTATTTTACCCGAAAAATTTATTTTGTTCACATAAAATGTTTTAGAAAATTTATAAGATGAATAATAATGTTATAAAATAAAAAATGTGGTTAATACTATTCATAAAGTCTAGTTCGTGATAATATTATAACCATATATCTTTGTTTAGTGAAACCCGATATTGCGTACAACACACGCTATCAAGGAAGGTCACGATTGCGTGTAATGAAAGCCAAGTCAGAGTTGCGTGTAGTGCAAGACTCCTTTGTTGTTGAGTATAACAAAATCCAACCATATTTCATTTATACATTGAATATATATATATACACTCAATGTTGCGTAGAATGACTATTATCAAACGAACATGAAATTGTGTATAACACGATCCAAGAATTGTGTTGCGTATACTGCAAGCTAATACGGTGTTGTGTATAGCACAAGATAATCTCGGTGTAGCATAAAACACATGACATCAAATAAATTAAAAAGAATATTTATCATAAAATCTCAGGGTGTTACAGATCACACCTGTGATGGAGGGTGGGAATAAGAGTCGAGTGGTCAGGGAGCCTTCTGTGCTATGTCAGGAGGGGAAGGCGCGATTGTCGGAGGGGGAGGTGCATGGGAGGAGCACCCAACCATTGAGAAATGGAGGAGTAGGGTTCGCGGGGATTAGGGTCTAGCGGGGAGGAAGAGAAGTAGGGGGCACAGGGAGGAGGATCCGCGGAAGGGGTTCGAGGGGGAGGATAAGGAGTAGGGTTTGCGATGGAGTAGGGAAAGTGGCAGAGGTCTGGAAAAGAAAATATCGAGGGGGGGTTATTTATAATTATTTATTTTTATAATTAAATTTTTTATTTAATCATTTTTATATGTAATTTTTTATTTTTTTGGCCATTTAATTTTTTTGGTCATCTTTCTTTATTTTAGTGCTCTTAAATTGCTTTTTATTTTATTTTATTTTCTACATTTCATTATTATTTAAGATTGTTTTTCAACATTTATTTAATTTATTTAAATAATTAAAACTTAAATATTAATTTTAGTCTTTTAGTTTTGTATTATAAATTAGTTTAACATAAATCTATCCTATTAACGTATGTGATTCCAATTAATAATTTAATTATGTAATTTGAATGTTTAATTTCAATTTTAAAAAAATAATCCAGTTTCATTTTATTTATTTGACTCTATTTAGTTTTAAATTTTAGTTTAAGTTTTTATTTTAGTATTTTTAATTAATAAATTATTTATTTATTTTAATTTATTTATGTTTTAGTTTTAGTTTCATTTAATTACTTGATTTAAATTTATATTTGCAGATAAAATTTTATGTCACCGACACCTATTTTTTCCAAGTCACAGATGCCCCTTGCTTTGAGTTACCAACACTCTACTGGCTCACCGATAGTCTGACTTACCAATCTTTACAGCATACCAATACACCCATCGGTAGCTCAACCTACCCAAAAGTTCTCCAACCAACCATCGCTTACAACTGTCTCACCAACAAAACCTTCTTCTAATAACACTAATCATTAAAATAAAATAATTTATTCAAAGAAATGATATCTTAAAATATTCTTTAATAAATATATAAAGTATAATTTAAATTTTTAAATAAAGTATTTGATTTCACTAAATAAATAATAATTTAATATAAAACATAATAATAATAGATGATTAGTAATTATTAATAATATTAACTATTTAAGTTAAATAATATAATCAGTTAAATAAATATTAAATAAAAAATACTGATAAATTAACTTTAATAATAATTTAAATAAATTAACAAACCTTAATATTAAATATCTTTAATCAAGTATTTATTAATTAATATATTAAGTTAATAAATTTGTATATAAAAGTTTTATGGAAATGTTATTCTTTTATTTCTTCTTTCAGTACCCAACCCAACTATCTGTCTACGTTCAACTAAAACAAACTACTGTTGAGTTTTTTGAGTTAGTTACAAAAGAAACGTTAAAGTGATGTGCGCTGCAGTAAAAAAATGCCCTTATGCAGTGATGTAGTAAAGAACAACCACTGTTAATGGTGGTTGTGGGCGACATAGGAGATTTGGAAGAACGATTGAAACAAAGCATCATTAGGATCTTAGAGGATATCACTCATTAAATTTTCTTAAAAACATTCATTCAAGATGCAACCATGAAATAAGAAGCAGAGAGAGAGAGAGAGAGCTAGATAACTGGAGTTGCAAGAGCAAACATCATTACATGATCTTCATTCACGGAGGGAGGATCCTTCTTCCTCAATTATTATATGTCTTACATTATAATATTAGTTTTTGTATTGAATATGATCTTAGGTTAATAATTCTTGTTCTTGGGGGATTAAAATTCAGATGGTTTAATATTTTCCTATCTTCATTTAATTTCTTTCAATAATAATCAGATTCTATCAGAGAGACTGAATCTATTTTTTTAAATCATTAATTTAATTTTCACCTATTTTTCATTTAATTTAAAAATCAATGATCTTTCAGGGAGATGGATCATGAAGCAATTTATCAAAACAATAAATTCAAAAACATCAGAAAATTTTGGTTAAATAGTTTTCTGTTGACATCTTTTTTAATCAATTATATAATTGAAGGTTCTTGAAATGGCGAACTTCAATAATTTCAATGCATCATGTTAAATCTTCTGGTGGGGAATAATTAGCTACTCATTTTTAAGGATTGAATTAAATAAAAGGATAAAACATTATTTTAACCAGTTGATTTCAAATCTCCTGAGATTACTTCATGATCTACTATCAGGACTCATTCTACACTACATGTTCCCTGTTTCTTTTTCTTTTTTCTTTTAACTGTTTTAAAAATAATTTAGTAGAAATAAAATTATCAATAATTGTTTCATCTTGTTATCACTTCATAAAAACACAAAATATAATAAAATTAAAAATCTAAATTTAAAATCCACCCATTGTTGACAATAGTGGGCTTGTTTTTAAACCCTTAGACCACTCACCCTCCTTACTTTGGGTTCAACCCTTCACCGTTGTACTAGGATAGGTTATAAATTTAATTTTCAAGTCTATGATGACCCATGATCTATATTAATGTAAAATTAATAAACTAATAATTAAATTTAATGTTACTACTTAATTACTATTAATTAATTAACTATTAAAGAGTTATTAATGAATTATTAAAGTGTAACCAATTTATGATTAATTAATGATTGAAAAATGATTAAATAGTAATTAACTAATGATTAAATCATGATTAATGGGATATTGAATAAAGATTTAGTATTTTTTAATTAATAATTAAGGAATGATTAAGGAATAATGATTGATTGTATAAGGTATGATTAACTTATAAACTTACTACTTAATAACAATCAATTAATTAATTCTTAATGAATCATTACTAAGTAATTATCAATTCATTAAAGAATGATTATGAAATGAATAACTTTGGAATAAGTAATGATTATGTTAGTATTATGAAATTCTTACCTTAGGATTAATTAATGATTCCTTGTTATTTAATTTTAAACTATCACACTTAATAAATTTTAATTAATGAATTCTTAACCAATTTTTAAATAAAGATTAACTAAGTATTAATTTAGGATTAACTTTTGATTAAGTAATGATTATATTTTGATTAAATTTTGATTAAAATAGAACTAACAAATGATCAAATAGGTTTATCTTCATGATAAAGAAGCTTAACTGTACACCTAATTTGCCACTCCTATGATTCAGATAATTCATACCATGATGCACAGATGGTTTAAACTCCCACTGGATTTGTTTTAGATGATTCACATTCTATTTCTAAACTACTTAACATACCACTATAAAGATTAAAAATTTGTGTTACAAAATATTTGTTCCATATTTCAGGATATATGAAAACATTATTATTTTTTAATAAAGTAAAGATTATGTCTTCAACATTAAATTATTACTACTCATTATAAATATTAATTAAACTACCTGAATCTTAGTCAAAAATAATTCTTCACATAGATAATAATGGTTTCCAATGTTTACTGTTAAGTGGAGGTTATTCAATTTGATCATGGAGGTTCATATAGTACACAACCAACAAAAATGGTTAGTACGTAGGATTGTGTAACCCTAATATATATTCAATAAAGAATTCCTGACTATTTAAATTGGGGACTAAATGTGGATTTATAGTAAATTAGATATAGTCATCTTCAATTCCATGATAGTTTTTGGAATCTAGTTCTTCTATTGGTTTTTGGTGAGTACTAGGTCCAAGAAACAACTTCATTTTAAAAACAATTAGACAAGTCCATGATATAGTTTTATTTTAATTTTCCTAGGGCCTACCAGTAACTTCTAATTATACGATGGAATATTTAACATCCAAGGTTTTTGAGAGGGTCAAAAATCCTTAAACTGTTTGAATTTTCATGTTTGGTGAGTGGGAAAACATTATTTTTTATCATCATAACCAAATTCCAAGAGTTTTATTTACCCAAGGACTTTGGTAGATGTGGTTTATGGACAGAAAAGTTCTTTGGGTTTCAGATGTGTTTTGGGTGTGGCATCACCCGAAAACGTAGTTTCAGGAAAGCACATCTAGATGATAATAATTATATTTAACAATGTGGACTTCTAGGAGGAACCATGTTACCCACCCACAACATAGGAAAAGTATTTTAAAATAGTGTAGGCAGGGGTGTATGGCCATGCGAGACCTTTGCAGTTCTGAAAAAATGGTAATTTCATAGTTTGGTAATCTTTGTGCCCAACATGTGCATGTGTGGGGATTTGAAAGTGGGAACCACATAATTTGAACATAGTTCTCTTAACCATTGGTCCAATTAGCATGGATCATTTAAGAGGTAGAAATTAATTTTTTTTCTCATCCTTCCTATTTCCTTCCTTCCTCCTCATTTATCCTCTATTCCACATGAAACACATGGGATCCTCTCCCATTTCTCTCTTGTTTAGGATTTGATCTAAATTCCTCATCCATTCTCTAATTTAATCTCTATTGGTGCCTAGAGAATCATCATTGTATGGGATTTAATTCTCTATCACCAATTTCTCTTTGTCTTTCCACACAGAATGCTAAATCCATGAAACATATTTTTCCCTATTTTTAGGGAATTCCTCTAAAATTAAAATTTCTCTTGATTCATCTTGATTTAGAGGCACATATCAGATGAAACAACACCTATGAGTATATGGTAGGGGTTTCCTAGATTTCTCTATGGGTTTTCCGATGTTTTGGTCATCTTTTCTATATACTCTATATTGGTAGTCCATGAGAAACCCCTAATTCTTTAAATGATTTATTTTTTGAGATTCTTATTGATGATATGAGAATCCTATGGGAAGGAACTTGCTTCACTAAAAGTAGATATTCTGAGTAAGGGGCTTCTACCTACATACACAGTTTAGGTCAGGTGTGTATTTTAAATTGATTATATTATTTATATTGATTTCCTGAGTACTATGGGAATGTGATGGGATATGCCTAAGTATTTAGGTGATGATGATCACTTGAAAGTAGGTGAAAAGATTCTTCAGGCAGAGGGTGTGGCTCGATATATATTAGGTGATGATGATCATGAGGTTGCTGCAACATGGTTATCGAATTCAGGCGACATGGTCATCTAGATGAGGGCATGACACATGGGATTTGAGATGGTGTTGACCATTAGGACATAATGAAATGGTTGCAGGGGAATGAGTTACCATATGATGTGGATTAGGTTATGTTCATTGGTTACCACTCACCATTATTGGATGATGCGTCGTTGGAGTCATGTAAAAATAGATAAGACTCAGTTGAGGTAGTGTTAACCACTCACTGAGTGTAGAGGCTCCCATAGATTATGTGTCTCAGGGAATGGTGATGTCCGTTGAATATATTGGGGGTGTTGACCGTATAAATCCATGTGAATAGTGACATACCATCGAATGATAGTGTTGAGACCATCAGTTGGGGGATGAGGCTCACTCTTCTACTTGAGGCCAATAGGCCCAGACTATGGGAGAACGTGTATCACTATTCCTTGAGACGTCAATAGTTGGGATGAAATTGATTAATTATTAGGGGGGAAATATTGATATGCCTCAGGGTTCCTAGATTTTGAGCTGAAAATGATTTTATAAGCAGAGGTCAGAAGGGCTAGACACATGATTGGAATGTTGTTGGGACGTCGGGTAGATGATTTATGGCATGAGGTACCAGGTAATATTTTTATAGATGAAAATTGAGAGTTATCCTGGTACGATATCTCAAATGGGAAATCCATGAGAACTGAGACATGGGTCCTTAAAAATACAAATATATATATGAAACCATGTATTGTATGCCATATATATATATAAATGGTGTCATGTATTATTACTTATATCGGCATTGGATGAAGCAAGCAGATGCTTTCTTATGGCCATTGAGCATAAGGGAAGCAGTTTATTTCTTAACTATGTGCACATTTCCAATTATTTACATTTCATGTACACCTACATAATTATGGATGTAGTACAAATAAACATTGGTGGTGGCCTAGTGAGTTCATTCTTACACCCTTCATGGGCCCCTTGGGATGTGTGTAGACATTATGTATTTAAGATCAGTTAAGGGATCAGGATTGAGGAAAAAACCATAGTTATTATATTTGTACCATATTCTTGGGATTAATGGTAGTAGACTACAATGGTTCCTCTACATTAGATGGAGTTTCCTTTTTAGCTTTTTTAATCATTAAATGAGTATACTAGGATGGTCAGCAATGTGATACCCTACTTTTATAATATTTTGTATGATAAGGTATGTTCATTATCTACATATGGGTTTATTCCTTTGGGAATATTTCATAATATTGTTGTTTATTATTCTTCTATTGGGTTTATATTGTTTCTTACACCAAGTTATGTTCCTCTTTCACTATGTTATGTTCATATAGAATATTATTGTTATCAAAAAAGAGTTTATAATCCCCCACTATCACCAAATTAATTCCCTGCTTCTAGTTGGTAGCCTTTGGGGTTCTGGGAGGTGTGCCTAAGGCTAATTGGCTAACTAACTAGGAGCATGTATTGAGTGGAAAACTAGGTTGTGGTGATGAAATTGGTATCAAAGCGGGTTCATTGTTGGCAATGAATTGTGACATCACCAGACCAGGGTATTAGAATCGTAACCACATACAGTTAGTTAAAAATTGTATCAAATTATTTGTTTTCTATTTAGTATTACTATTTGGCGTATAGTAGACTAGAGACTTGGATGCAGTCAGAACTGGGTTAAGGGACCATTTTTGGGTTTCTCAAGCCCCATGTATGGGTACATAGAAAGTTACCAGGGAGGTATTTTATAACTCATGATAGGAACATAGGGTGATTTGATATATGTATGTTTCTATAATAATTACTATATCCTATAATGCAATAAGAGGGGTTGGGTCATTTAAAATTTCAATAAATATGCTAAACCGTGTTTTCCTTCATAGCCTCTTTTGGTGTAATTCTACTCAGCTAGCCTAGACATATGGTTCATGTTGTGATTTATGTGTGATATATGGTCCTAAATCTATTTTCATTAGGAATGGATGATGAAAATGGGGTGAGTTGTCTAAAGTGTCAACAAAGAATCGAAACAAGTTTTTCATTCTTAGCCTCTTTTGGTGGCATTCTACTCAGCTACCCTAGATGGATCTACGTGACATGTGATTACTAACTCTAATATGGTTAGGGAAGGGTCAATGAGGCCAGATTATATGTGATTTCCTAACTCTGATGTGGGTACATAGGGGGGACATGAGGTCAGATGATACTTTATACCTAACTCTGATATGTGTATTTAAAGGGCCATGAGGCCGGATGTCATGGGACATGGGTGTGGTAGGGGAGTGTGAGGGTGGTGAGATGTGATGCCTTTTATAGAATTCCCTATATATATATATTATATATATATGTACTATTATGGGTTTTTTACCATCATGATTGTTATTCAACATTATTCCACCTAGATGGATTTTGGGGGAACATTAGGTGGGCGGTGTTATAGTGCTTCCTGAGTGTGCATGGGATGAGCCCCCCGAGGCCTGGGATACATCCCTAGAGGGTCAACATGATCCTAATACATTGGTATATGAACCTTTACATGCGGAGAATCTATAGAAGATGGTAGAAATTGGGTCATGTCTTGATGATCATCTTAGGGTGAGCTTGGTTCATGTCATACAAGGTATTGAATGGGGAGCTCTGGGAGCTGATCTGTCTATGGAATACCTAAATCACAAGTTCCAGTCTCAAAACCCATCTTTATTACATGGTTTGGGTGGAATATAGTAGTAGAGAACTAGATAGAGTTGTTAGAGACAACCTTTGACCAGATTGAGAAAACCTATGTCAGAGGGTGATGTTGGCCACCTATATTATCAGAGGATTGGAAAATCATTGGTAGGATGTATAGTTTATTAAGGGAATACCTAAGGGACTGGATTAAAATGATTTTGATGATAGTTTATTCAATCACTTATTCCTTGAGAATATGAGGGAAGATAAATCCTATGAGTTCATAAACCTATAGTAGGGTATATGTACGTTATGGATTATTTGTCCAATTTCATAGGACAATCCTCTTTTAATCTTTTATTGTGGGTGACTACATCAATAGGGTTAAATGTTTTTTAGATGGATCGAGCCACACCATGATGGTGTAGGTGAATATTTTTAGGATGGTACCCTTCTCAATATTGGCCAATAAAGTGATGATTGCTGAGTGAAATTTGATACACCAACCCTATTCAAGTTGGGTGACCACATCATGTGAGTGGAGAGTTGATTATTTAGGTGTCAAGTTGTAGGAAAATGATGAGTCTCAATAGTTTAGTCAGTCCAGAGGCTTAGGAAGAACACCAAGGAGTGGGTCTTCAGTGGTATGTTTCCAGTGTGACCTGCTGAGGCATGTTCAGACTTAGTGTAATCAAGCACCAAAGGAGTTCCATTCATGTTGAAAGTTGGTTAATCTATAGAGGTTCTACAAGAATCCTTCTCGGATAGACAAGATTCAAGGAACTAGTCATGATAATGTATCTGATTGAGGACCATGATTGGTACCATGTGATGGAAATCATGATTTAGCTGCAAGCGGGGAACATTGTAATGATAGAGAGACCAAAAGGTGGGGTCAATGGATAGAATCTAACATAGCTCTATAAGGATTAAAAGCCTTGAGAAGTTGAGATTCAAGCATTGTGTATGATATTTAGCTACTAGGTGTAGAGAAGGTGGGAGAACTAATGAAAATTAGAGGTACACCATGGGTGTGATTATGATTCTTTTGTTTTTGTCATTTTACCATTTTTGGTTCACAAGGTGCGTTAGTACTGTTTTTGGACTAACCAAATTCATGTTAGTATGTTTCCATCAATTTGAAGTAGGATATATATATATATATATATCTGTGTGTGTGTGTGTGTTTGTATCATAAGCATAGACGTCTTGAATTATTTTTGGAATCAATGCGATGTGGGTTATGTATGAGTTGTGTAGGCATCTGGGCATTGATGAGATGCAGATATGAGGTTCATTGACATCCGGACATATTGTGGTCATCAATGTAATGAAGGTTTTAGAAGAGGTTCACATGAATCTCCATTTTTATGGGCATGCATATATATATATATATATATGATGTGGGATTATTTGTGAGGATCTTTTGAGATGTTGGATCTATGAGCATCTGATAAGATGAAGTATTTTATTAGTTTTGTGTATGCAAGAGGAAAAAATAGGAATCTGATGAGATGTGAGTCTTGATGAGTGTTATATATGAAACATGAAATATTTGATCACCTGAAGAGGTAAAGGACTAAATATGAATCATGGGATGAATTTTGAGTCTTTGGATGGTCAATGGACCGTTGGAAAATGTTTCTTGGGTTAGAAGTGACTAAATAGTTAACTCATAAGGTTGGGAGTCTATTGATGGGAGTTGACATGTCCCTGATGACCATGGTAGATTAGGTTGATATAGATGACATGGAATTGTTTGGTAGCATCTCTAGGTAAAGGTTGATAGTTCGAGGATTATATATGTTAATGTGGGGAGACTGCAACATCATTGGCTTTTAAGAGTGTCAAAAATCCTCAACCTACATGAATTTTCATGTTTGGTGAGCAGGCTAACATTCATTTTGATCTTCAGAAAATAATTATGAGGGTTTCACTAAACCAAGGCCTAATTTTTAGATGGATTTTAATACCTAAAAATTTCCCCAAGGATTTTTTTTTGAGTTTTAGGTGTAGAGACCCCGGGAAAATAAGTTTTGGGAAAGCACAAACAGAGGTTCACAATTATATTTAATCGTTCTAGCTCCAAAGAGAAATCGTATGCCCACCTAAAGCACTGGACACTATTTTTCAAACCATGAAAGTGGGAGAATATGTCCATGTGATTCCTCTTTAGTTTTTAACATATTGGGCATCACATGGTCTATGAATAGTTTGGTTGACTGTGTTCCAAGCCCATGCATGTGTGGTTCTTGGATAGTGAGAACCACATGGTTGGCACATAGCTAGCCACACCATGCAACCAAGTCATGAAGGACATTTAATAGGTAAAAGTTACTTTCTCCCTCATTCTTATTTTCTCCATTCCTCATCCTTTCTCCTCCATTCCACATGCAAAGTAGGTGGTCCTCTCCCATTTTCCCCCACTAAGGCTTTGATCCAACTTCCTCATAGGAGCTCAGATTCAATCTCCATTTGTGGATATAGATTTTTCTCAGTAAGGGATTTAATCATGTAACTCATATTCCCCTTTTATCTTACCACATGGAATGGAATGTTTCTGTAGGATATTTTGACCTATTTTCAGGTAATTCTTCAAAAAATATGATTTAGCTCGATTTAATTTGATTTAGAGGGTGATATCAAATGAGTGAGTGGCTATGAGTATAAGGTAGGTGTCCCCAAGCATTATCTTTATTTTTCCCTATATTTTGGGGGTGAGTTCTATATATTCCATTTGGGTAATTCGATAGATACACTTAATTATTTAAATTATTTCTTTATTATTTTTCAATTAATGATATGAGATTCCTAAGAGCATGTTATTTATTCACATGAAATGGTTATGATGGGTAAAGGGATTGGAACAACCTGTGAATTTTATACTAGGTGGGTATTTAAAATTTATTGTATTATTTATATTTATTTCTTGAGTTCCTTGGGAACATGATGGTCTATGATCAAGGAATGAGATGATGTCGATCACCTAGACTAAGGCGATGTGGTTTTTCAGGCTGAGGGTGTGGCCTGAGATACATGGGGTGATGTCGATCACTTAGTTGAGGTTATATGGTCATCAGATTAAGGTGATGTGGTCATTAGGATGAGGGCATGGACAATGAAATTTTAGACGGTGTTTACCATCCAGACAAAGTGACATGGTCGTAGGGGTACGAGGATCTAGATGATTTGAAATAGGATATGATTGGTGGTAGCTGCTCGCCCTTGTTATCCAACATAACATTGGAGTCATGTGAACATAGATAAAACTCAATTGAGGTGGTGTTTACCACTCATCCAGGGTGGAGGACCCCATAGATTATGTGATTAAGGGGAGGGTTATGACCTTCAAATATGATGGGGATACTCACCATAGAAAGACACATTGAATGTGATAAAACATTAGGTGACGATGATGAGACCATTAGTTTGGGGTTGATTATCACTGTTATGCTGGAGGCTAATGGGATAGTACTGTGGGAAAATAGAGTTCAACATTCCTTAGGATGCCAACTATTGATATGAAAGTTATTAGTTTTTATAGGACATATATCACATTCCATGGGATTTTGGGATGTTGAGTTGATGATGATTTTCTGAGAAGAGGTATGAAGGACCATGGAGTTGATGGCTATGTTGTTGGGACAATGGGTACTTAGTTTATCGAATGACTTACTAGCTGAATGTTTTATAGGTGTAACATGATGGTTAACCTAGTAATATCTTTCATAATATGATTCCTTAGGAACAAAGCAATGGGTCCTTCCCATATCAAACATATATATGCAGGAATGTTCAGTTTTCCATATATATATATATATACATATTCATGGGAATATATTGATACTTATATAAGAATTGGATGAAGTAGGTAAATGCATCCTTATGGATGTTGAGTACAAGGGAAGCTGCATATTTATTAAATTTTTTCACATTTCCTTTTATATATATCTGACATACACCTGTATAATTATGGAAGTAAGAAATGCACACATTGGTAGTGGGAAACTGAGTTCATTATCACACCACACATAGACCCCTCATGATGTTTGTAGGTTTTAGGTTTTTGAGATCAAGTAAGGGATCATGATCGAGATTTAGACCTTAGTGATCATAGTTGTACCATATGTTTGGGATGGATGGAAGGGGACGATAGTTGTTCTGTAGAATTAGATGGAGTTTCCAATTGATATTTTGTATAATTTATATGCATATATTGAGATGTTTGTCCATTTGAGACACTCCTTGTCAACTATTCTGTTTGTCCAAGAATTCTTATTTTCTGCAGATGGGTTTATACCTTTGTGCTTATTTTTTACTTCTTCTATTTTTTGTGATTCTACTATGTTTATATTGTCGCTTCATCTTAGTTATGGTCCTCTTACACTATTTTATATACATATGAAAAAATATTATTATCACCACCATTGGGTATAGTCTCCCCACTATCACCAAATCAGACCCTCATTGGTAGTTAGTAGACATTGGATTATGGGGAGCCGCACCTAAGGCCTATTGGAAAACTGACCTGGAGCAATGTTTGAGTGGAAATCCTGGTTGAAATGTTATAACATAGGTATACAGGAGTCATCAATGATGATATATCCTATGGAAATGATGCTATTCCCAATGATATTGAAAAATAAACCCAAACAGATGAGTTTGATATGTAGTAAGATCATTTTGATGATGAATAAGATTCCAATGATGGAATTGATGAATACAATAATTATGAGGAAGTAGAAGCTATAGAAGTTGTCATGAATTCAATAGTTTTATAGTATCCTTGACACACAATAAATCATCCCCCTCTAACTTCATATCTTGTTTAAAAGCAATTACACATTTTCATGAATTTTAATTGAATATTATCACACCATAAACTGTGTTTCCTAGAGTTATAGAGGATAGATTTGGTGAACCAGGAAAAAAAATTATACTTTGGAAGAGATTTTTCAAGAAAAGATGCCCTGAAAAACATACTGATATGATCTCATATTTATAGAAACTATAGATATTTAGTTCAGTATTCAAACCATACAAAATACATCATAAAATGTAAAAAATATGGTGATGATTGTAGATTCCTCAAGCAGGAAATTTCTGAAATTGTATTTGGAGGTTGTAGACTTTCTATGATTGAGGAAGTTCAAAATTATGTATATCTAAACCTGAAACAAGATCACACTTAATTAGATGATATACTGTTTTCATATATTATTTTTGAGATGATCAAGACCTGTCAACATATTCCTATTTCTATTTTTTAGGAGATCATGCAACAAAACTTTGGTTATAATATTTCCTATACAAAGGAATGGATAGTGAACTAGATGGAAATTATCAAGGTCTATGGTGATTGAGATGAATCATATCGAATGTTTCTGTAATTTTGATCCATATTGAGACACAATTAACATGTACTCATCCATCTCAATACAAACAAACATGTTTCTAAAGATAAATGAATTGATTCATGTCATTTTATATTTCGCTGGTTTTTCTTGCAATTTCTTCCATGTATTCCTATATTTCGTTTATGTAAATAGTTCATCCAAATTGACATGATGTTTCTATATAGAAAATACACCTATTTAATTTTTATTGAGGAAAATTCATATGGAAATCATTCAATTTTTACCACTTACATATTACATTGTGTAGAATGAAAATTTCAAATCATGGAGTTTGTTTTTGGAATGTATCAGCAACCATTTCACCCATATTATGGGTGTCAGTTTGATATATGATCTTTACCAAGAATTAAAAAAGGAAATAAATGTAGATCTTGTTAAATGGATACCCCCAAATGAACATCAATGATACAGTATCTGAAACATTTCTTGAAATGTTTTAAAAAATTTCCAAGATGAACCTATGAAAAAGGATTTCACTATGCATGGTTTACGATCCCTTTATTATTATTTATTATTTCAACATAATAATAAAATCAATTTATGTTAAATATGATCACATTAATATTTCATACAATCCAGGTCGACAGAGGTTTGATTTTTTTTAAGAAATCTATGAGGACAATAAAGGAGTTTATGATTATATGATGCAGACTCCTAAAGAAAAATGGACATTAGAATATGATGGGGAGGGGTATGGACACATGAAAAAAAAATTGTGGGGAGAATAAATGTAATCTTAAAGGGGTTTAAAATGTTTCATATAACTATACTATTTCATGAGTCATTTTATTATTGTTTCATGTACTTCATAGAAAGGGGAAAATAGAATACATACATGATTTTGTAGGGGTAAAGGTACAAATAAAACATTCAATGAGAGATTGAAAAGAACAATGAAGAATATTCTTGTTATCAACTACACATTTTTAGCTGAGAAGATAGTCAATTTAAAGTGCAAGTGTGTCAGGACCCCATCACTTGTAGACATAATCAATTGCTATAGTATTAGGCCCCAACTGCCTGAAACTATTCATATCCCTATCCACCAGCTCCCAAAGGCTTTCGTGGACCACATAGGGGTGGTTGTGGTAATATGTCAAACTATTTTACACCTCTTACTACTCTACCCTCCCCTCTACCTTTTCCACCACACTACAGACCTCCTTGATCTTTCCTCTATTTCTAACTGGGTTGTCACTCTAATGTCTCTTTTTAAGCTATTTCATAGTTCAGGAAATCCAAAGAAATATGTCCCAACCATAAAATGAGAAGAAAAACCTCTACATCAACTGAATGAAGCTATACTAAGAGCCTTGAACCATTAGTCATCTATCCTAGAATCATCAATTTAATCATTTTCATGCTTATATACCCGTGACTTCCATCTAATACCTACATCTGTGGTCTTAGATCCTAGGTTCACAATAACAATAAAAACTATTGGCGTCTTCTTTTACAAGTGCCTCTACATAATTGAATCTAACTTGAGAAATCCATCATAGACGAGAATAAATAGAGATATCACTAAAATCTTAATAACTAAGAATAATATCTGATAAAAGTTCCATTCCCTAATGAAAAGATCTCACACCATATCCAAAGAGTGTCATGATAGATTATTAAACCTTATCGAATACTCCTCCCTGGTAAAACAACCATACTATAAATGTAGAAGCTCCTCGATGTGGACTGAAAACATCATGTATAGATAGAACTCATCCCTGAAGAGATGCTAAATGTATTTTAGGAGAGATCCATCTTGTCATGTAACTAAGTCACCAGACTCCACTATCACCCCATAGATCTCTAAATAAGTCTCACATGGAAGACTATCATTTGATTTTTTAGGCATCCTCACAAGGTAGAAAACTTGGGTAACTACCTATATCCAATCCTCATCCACCTAGGGGTATCTATCACCCAAACTCCTAGGAGTTAACATCCACTGAAACTCATGAAGAACACTAATACTTCACACATCCTCAACGGATTGTAATGGTGTTATTTACTGCTCTTTGGGTGGTGGCATAATAGTTAACCCAGCCAAAGGTACTACCTCTTATACATTCCCCTTTACTAAAGCCTCTTCACTTAGTGGATCATCTGTATGCTCACACAATGGAATTTGGGATGGCTATTTTCAAAGTGGGGACATAAAATAAACATGATGTACCATGGTCAAAGAGTATATATGGGGCGATGAATAAAGAAGGACATGGAAATAAAAACCAATTCTTATATGATTCATGTACCAATTGTTTCCTTGAGACCAGTGTTGACATGTAAAAATACAATAAGAATATTATTAGAGTCCCAAATGAATGGATACATTAGCTACCACAACAACATTGAAAACCCAGTCTTGAAAGATGATCTCAAAACCCTTTAAAATTGATTCCATAAATACCAAAATAATATAATAACTAGAAAAAAAAATATCCTAGTACTTAGGTTTAACTACTACCTCTGATACAAATATTTCATGATCTGACCCACTAGGTCCCGCCTGTCTGATGATGGCCGAGTTCGACTACCCCAATCCCACCACCATTACGTTAGGGGATGGTGACCAACACACTAATGAATCTTACTACTCGATAGGGGATCAACACCCAGTGCATAGTGGTCACACTGATAACATAAAACCCACATAGTAATGATAGAGGATGTCACAATTATTCTATATGGGGATTCACCAAACTCTATAAAATACTGAACTAGTTGAGGGGATCACAATCCTATGTTGATGATGTAATTTCATATAGTATCATTTATTGGAAATTCCCAAGGTATCTCACTCAAATGAACCAGGTCTATACTAAAGGGACAAAGGTATCTATTCCATATCTAATGAAATACATGATATATAATCATATTACATGTTAGGTACTAATAAATCCAGACCTACCCAATTCTATTCCCATGTTCTTCTACTCATTTTAGAGTACACATATCATCCATTTAGTCTAGCCATGTTTGAGTACTCATCTCATCCCGTGTACTCTTCCTGTGCCCCTGTGCCTAGTTGTGTACGTACTCATTTACTCCTAGAGTATATATTGATCCACCAACCATGGGCCACATAGAATGTGGTAGAGACCACATGGAGTGTGATCTATTTATATTATTTAGAAACCATAGTATTGAAGCTGGTGGACCACATGATGTATATTTCTCGATTAAACATCATGTACCATGGAATTTTCTAAATTCAACCTTTTCTTCATGTATCATACTGATATCTTACCATCACCATCGATAATTCCATGAAACATAGATATGAGGTCATCTAACCCTCATTGTCACAACTCATTATAAATTGTTCCTAGATCGTTTTAGTTAACACCACCTCGAGCCTTATTGTCACCCAACAACATCACTGTGCATTAAACCTAAAAGAATAGAAACCACTAGTTAATTCTAATCTACCTCTGATCATCCTCTACCATCATTTCACCTTGATCTCACTATTTATCTTTAACCTAACCCTGTGTTATTGATATTTTTCATAGAATAATGTTCATGAAATAAAAAAAATAAAAAGTATTCATTGATCCATGATCCAATGGAATTTCCCACAATAAACATATGAAGAAACATGGGAGAAAAACATAAATAATGAACATAAGGAATGAAAATTAGACATTTTTTATGTCAGTCTCAATCTATTTTCATATAATATTTGAACCAAGTGTAAAAATAAACCACAAACAAACAAGTGAACTATAAAATAAATCAACCATCGATGCGTGAATCAATATTTGTTTGTGGAACTGATCTGTGCTCAACACTGGATAAATAAACGGGATAAATCCAAAATAATGAAGTATCATAGTAGTAGAAATAAAACATAAAAATTAAAGAAAAAATGTATAGGTCTAGAGGAAACAAAAAATTAAACCCAAATTAATTATCCAATAAAAAATAAAGGAATATTGAAATTATATACTAGAATTTAAATAAATGTCATGCTAGAAACAATACAAGTTAAATACTAGAAGTCACAAATAAAGACTCAAAAATACCCAATCCTAAATCTTATGTCAGTCCCAATTCCAAAATCTTTCCCATCTATAATGTAGTTATCAATAGAAAGGTCCTTTTCCATATTCTAAACCTGCATCCATGTAATCATCTCGGGTACCAAATGACAGCTCGAATAGGGTGTGAGTATATCTTAGTAGTTCAACACCACCATGTCTAAACAAACTACTATGATAAAAAGTATATGTATTAAAGTGATAAACATGTTTATTAAATAATTAAATAATTAATAAAAAACAACAACAAAATGTTTCATCTCTATTCCTGAATATGTTTGAGAATGTATTACAACCAGGCCAACTATATCTATATAACCATGGTAAAATATCCTGTTTCAGTGCCATGGTAGAATATGTCAGAGCTTTTCTTACAACATTACCAACCTAAAATATATATCCAGGGTATAATCAAAACAACCTGGGTCAAACCTCTATTAGAATTTCAAAATATGGGTCAAATACCTATAATTATTACATCATGTGACTAGGAAGATCCCATCCTCTATAAGAATTATAACATGGGGTTGTGCTGAGCCCACTAAATATCAACATTACAACATATAAGTGTACAAGTTCTAGAGCTAAGCTCAATATACAATAACTTTATCTTGGAACACAGGTCTTGTAATACAACCTTGATATCACAATATAAAATCATATATTTGAATGGTTAATTATGGGAATTTCTATTTTCATTCATATACCACTGTAATTTACATCGCAACAGATTAATTGTCAGAATAAGAAGTAATAAGCCACATCTCAGGTTTTCTATATCATGTAATCACCTGAGGTCTCATATCATGCTACACACACATTAAGAAATTATCAAATTCAATTATATTCAAGGTTATATCACCCAAAAGATATCTATAAGCTAGGTCAGAATCCAATTGAAAACAAATGACTCTAATGAATAACCCCATTCGTTATTTAATTAATTCGTGGGATTGTTATGTTGGTTAAAACAAAATATTGCATATACTTGGAAATCATCAGACCTTAGGGTTAATATTTAGACCCCCTACCCTAACTGATAAAGAAAATAATGCTTCCAATGAAAAATCCCATGAGGAAGAATGTGTGTATGATCCCAAAGAGGTCCCTAGATCAAAACTAAGCAAGATCAAAACCAACAAGCCGTACTATCGATAATACTCCATGTAACATCCCAAAATTTTAACAATGAAATTTCACTTCTTATAATTGTGTTATATTCTATAAAACCCATAAATATTATATAGAACCCAATAAAAACATTATTCTCATAAGTGAATAATGAAATACATAGAATTTATATAAATTAAAGAACACGTATTAAAGGAAAAATAACGTGACCATTGGAATAGTAATATGACCATTAGAAATACTAACCATATCAAAAGAATAATAACCTCTTCTATGAATGTGTAAATTAAATTTCATCATCATATAAATGAAAATATGATTTAATTATATCATAGTATATGTAAATAAATGTTATAAAAATAATAAATTAAGTGTGGATATATTTATAAATTTTAAATGTTTATTTAAAATTTTATAATTAAAATATTGATCTAAAAAATATTTATTTTATTAAAATAGAATAAAAAATTGTTATTATTTTTAATATAATTAAAAGGTGATTTTATCAAACTTTAATTAATATTTAAGAGCTTCAAAAAATCGGTTATAATATTAAAATCAGTATTTTTTTAATAAATTATTATTTTATTTAAAAAATAAATTTCTCATATTTAGTAAATTTTTTCCATAAAAGGGAGACAATTTTTTAAATCTACACATCATAGATTAGTTATGGTGATTTTTTTTGGGATTTTTCTAAAATAGATGAATTTGTTTGAATAGTGAAATATGATAATTTATCTTATTTAACAAATACATGAATTTTTAAGTCATGGATGATGTATGGATGATGTAATCACTATATTATAAAACAAAAATTCATTATTAAATATATTTAGTGATAATTGTCAACACTATTGATAGTATTATGCTAAAATAATGAGTATAATAAGAAAAACACCCCTCTCCTCTCCCTATAAATATCACCCATAACCCATATTATACTCACACCTTCCAAGACTTTTATATTATCTAAATTATACCCAATTCCATTACAAATAATATTAAGCACATCAATAGTTGCTGGTATCAACAAAATACCAAACCCAAGTTCTTTAAGGAGGTTCTCAAGGAGAGGATAATCAAGAGGTAGAATCCTTAGTTCTTTTTTTAATTTAATTTATTTTCTTATTCTCTAATCACGTTCCCTATAAAAAGAGGCAAGATAAGTACAATATCACATATATAATATAATTGTTTTATGGAATATCCATTATCAAACCTCTCCTTTTATTCTAAAAATAAGAACATCGTCTGTGGGGTGTCGATTCATAGCATTCATGGATGATGAGTTTTCATTTTACATTACCACCTTCAAGGGTGGTCTAAAAACCATTATTATGGTTAATTTTTTTTTAATATTCATATTATAACTTTTAGTGTTCTTTAAATAATTTATAAAGGTAATATATTACAAAATGAAATTATTTCACAATCAAAATAAAAATCACCAACATAACCTAAAAATG
This sequence comes from Viscum album, assembly GCA_963277665.1. Lineage (NCBI taxonomy): Eukaryota > Viridiplantae > Streptophyta > Magnoliopsida > Santalales > Viscaceae > Viscum > Viscum album. The sequence continues at coordinate 966,580,683 of OY728122.1, forward strand.
TACCATTAACATTTTATCAAATGAATCATCCTCATACCAAAATAAAAAAGATATATAATATTATTTAAAATTCCATAATTTCATTAATAACGTATAATTTCAATTATGGAGAATTATTCTCAGTTTACATGACTTCCAAACTCTTATATAAGTGAACCAATCATGAAAACCAAGAAAAAGAACACTCTTGGAATGATAAAATCAAACTATATAACTCATCAAAATGGCCATAAACGAACATAACAAAATTATAATAAATCAAATACACATAGAGTTATTTATTCATTTAGTAATTAATTAATATAATTTGATTATATAGGATATTAAATTAAATAAATCATTCAGACATAATTTAAGGGGATTATCTAACCCAACTCCTATTTTTTGGGTTATTCCTATTTTATGCCAAATTCTACTACAGGTATTATTTTGATATTCCTAAAATTTAATTTCATGGTCCTTAACTTTTATTTTCTTGTATATTCATGTTTAAAATATCATTTTATGACAAATACAATGATTTTCCAAAAGAAATTTTCTTTTGAAAACACATCTTGATCCATCTTGATTTATTTCTTAATTCCTCAAGAGTGATGATTTCAAAACAAAATATGATATTTCAATTTATGTTGGAAAAACCAATATTTATTAATGATTTATTTCTTTGTGGAATCATTATTAATCAGATTCCTTTATATAGGTTATTTTATGACTACGTTTTTTATAAGTTTTATGTGGCATGCATTATTATGGAAATTTTTTTATGTGATGGGTGTTTCCAAAATTATATTTCCCTCTAATGCATTCGGTAATGTGATATATCTCATGAGATAATGTGCAATATTAATTAACATGAATATTTTTTTTCATAATTAGATTGTTTTGGTTATTCACATATGTTATGCCTGAACATGATGATATATTTTTTCATAATTTGTGGCATTTGACCACTACAACATGAAGTTTCATTTTTATAAATTTCCACATTCCATGCCTTTATCCTATGTTTCCTCTCATGACTATGATAATGAACCTATGATTATTTTATGATCATTATTATTTTTCTAACTCATGCTATATTGATTCATGACATTATTCAACCTCTTACTTGGATTTTATATCAGACTTTTATTGATGTATATCCTCCTATGACTTCATGTACTAAGGAGAACATGATCATTAGAAGGATAAAGGATATGTTCATAAATAAATATGTATGTATTTTTTTTGTACAAGTAGTGTATGGTCCTAATATTCCCAATACACTAATCCTATGGATCTTGGATTTGTAATGCTATAATGTGGATTATCTTTAAAATGATGTAATAATAATGTATGGAAATGTAAGTTCTCAATATTTTGTATTGGAGTACATTTTATTTAATTTGGGAATTAGGATTATATAAAATTATTAAAAACCCTTATTATGAAACTATATATGGAAAAATCCAAGAAGATTTGTTTTAGAAAAATAATAGACCTAAGGATCCCATAATATATTCCTTTAGAGTTAATTTAACAAAATAATAAATTATTCATTCATGATTTACTGACTTATGTTCTGTCCAAAAATGTTCTATTTTATAAAATGTTGGGAACTAGGGGAAACCAGGTCAACATCATTAGTGAAGGGAAATACATTGATTTTCTGAATGAAACCCCCAATGCCTTAGGAGTTAGAGTTAAAAACATCATATCAATTCATACCTAGTTGTTTCATGAAATAAATAATAACATGAACCATTTAGATCATCTACATTAACCAAATAATGAGAAAATTTATATTGAGTTGTTTATGGGACAATGACCACCAATGTTTAGTTTATCCTCTGATCCACTAGTCATAGAATAGTTGGTATAATCAATAGAGAAGATCATTTTTGTGATTCAGTGTCTTAGGAAGGATAAGGCTAATTTATCCATTTATCATTTAGACGGTGAGGATAATTAGTGGTGAGTGTTGATTAATAACACCATTATAAAGGATAAAATATAAGAGATTGAGAGGAAATAAATTAATAAAATATTTCTTAACAAGTATTTCCCTCAAACACTTCATATAAATATAGAGATAGAATTCCTTGAGATGAAGTAAAAGGATAAGGAATCTATCATGGATTAAGAAGAAAATTTCACAAGGATTTCATGGTATGACTTTAGTTTTATTATCAATAGTTATAGAAAAATAGATTTATTATTTATTTGTTTAAAACAAAACCTTGGAAAGGCACATACTATTAGAGATTTTGGGAGTTATAAATAAGTTTTTAGATGTGATCTCAAAGTGTATATGGAGTGTGGAGGATGGTCCAATGGATATGAATATAATAAATGAATAATGATGTTTCATGATTAAGGGTTTAATAAAAAATGTGGAAATAAATACCAACCACTCCCATGTCCCAATTTAGGAAGAAGCATATTGGGAACTAAATCAATGGGATAGGAAAATTCTATAGGTCTTGGGGAGAAGGTCACCAAACCCAAGATTGTCAAATAGACATGAAGAAGATAGACAATTTGATAGGGAAAGGAGAGAACCACCATTGGATCAATGCTTTAACTGTAGGGAGAAAGGGAACTATGAAAGCCAGTTCACTATACCTCAAGTCCTTGAGGGTAATCAGCATCAACATCGACCAAAAACAAAGGAGAAAGGGATATATTTTTACATGAATAAAAATGATATATATAAAGAAATAAAATTTATACAATGCAAACTTTATATTCAGTCATTAATGTAAACAATATTATTTGATTCCGGTTCTACACATTCTTTAATATCTTACAAGATTTATGGAATTATTTAATCAAAACCCAGATACATTAAAGTATAGATATTTGTAAAAACACCTAGTGGCAAGGTCATTGAAACCCAAGTGTTGGATTCTTCTCTTGTTGGCGTATGTGGGAAGAGTTTCCAATGAATCTCATAATACATCCCTTGGTGAAATTTGATGCTATACTGGGCATATATCAGCTCTTATTATATATATCACACATCTTCTTTCAGAAGGAAATGTAATTTCATATTCCAAACCATCCCATTTCCTCTATAAATGAAAGGAAGACCATGTATATCCTTTTTGAAAATCAATTAAGAGTGTTAGTCTTGATACCCTATGAATAATAATACCTCACTCAAATGGTTGAGACAATGGAAGTTATCAACCTTGATGAAATTCCTATTGTGAGGGAATACATGGATGAATTTCCTTACGAGTTACCTAGACTTCCCTTAGATCGAGAGGTATAGTTCATAGCAGTTTTCATACCAAGAGAAACTTCAATATCAAAATGTTACTACAAGATAACCCCAATTGAACTAGAGGAGATAAAGAAACAACTCCCAGAGAATTTAGGGAATGGTTTAATACTTCATAGTACATCGTCTTGGGGTGCACTAGTTCCATTTTTAAATAATAAGTATGAATAAATGCAGTTGTGTATCGATTATTAGGATATCAATAAGATCACCATAAATAAAAAGTATCTCCTTCTAAGGATTAATGACTTTTTTGATGAAATATGTGGATATCAATACTTCTCAAAGTAGAATCTTCATTTTGGGTATCATCAACATAAGGTTCATAAGGAAGATATTTATAAGACTACTCTTCATACAAGGTATGGTAATTATGACATAGAATTTATTACCTTCATACTTACTAATTCCCATGAAGTATTCATGGATTTTATGAATAGAGTCTTTAGCGACCACATTGAAAAGTTTTTGGTAGTTTTTGTTGATAATATTCTCATATACTCCAAGAGAAAGGTGTAACATGAAGAATATCTAAGGATTGTGATGGAAATATTAAAGAAGGATAAATTTTATTCCATATTAAAAAAGTGTGACTTATGGATGTGGCATGTCACATTCTTGGGACACATGATCCCAAGTGAGGGAATTTCTATAGACCATTCAAAAAACGGTAATTAGGGAATAGCCTCGACCAATTAGTGTCACAAAAATCCATAGTTTTCATGTCTTAACTGGGTACTACTAATGTTTTGGGAGGAATTTCTCAAGATTTTATAACCCTCTAACTATGTTTACATATAAAGGGGTATAGTATTTTTGAATGATATATTATGAGGAAAACTTCAAGGAACTCAATAAGAGGATAATAACTACACCTTTACTCACAATACTAATAAGTGGAGAAGGTTTTGTGATATAAAATGATGCTTAAAATCAATTATTGGGTTGTGTACTCATGAAAAATGATAAATCGGTAGCCTATCACACATGGAATTTGATGATCCATGAGCATAACTACCCAAAAAATGATTTGGAGGTAGAAGTAGTGATATTTTCCCTTAAAATTTGGAGGCACTACCTCTATGGTGAGAAGTGTGAATTATAAATCGATTAGAAGAGTCTAAAGTATATATTCATGTAGAAGGATATAAACATGCATAAAATGATATGGTTAAAGATTATCAAGGACTATGATTTTTCAATTTATTACCATCTATGAAAGGAAAAGAAGGTAGCCAATTCTATAAGTAGAAAAGAACCTACTACTCTATTCATGATGCAGACTGAGAAATACCCCATCATCATGGTTGTACAAAAAATGGACTTGGAAGTCATAATGGCAGGGAATACATATAACCATTCCAAAATGATTTCCCAATCCTCTATCTTAGAGAAGATCAAAGAGGCATTAAGGGATGACATGGAGCTAAAAAATAAGGTGAAAGAGGTAAAGTAAGGGAAACTTTAAGTGTTCCATATCAATGATGATAATGTTATTTGGTTTAGAACATGATTTTTGTAACTTAATCCCTGAGGATAAAGTGGGATATATTGGATAATGCACATAGATCATATTTCCCTCTCTATCCTGGATGTACCAAGATGTATCATGATCTTCAAGATAACTTCTCAAGGGGAAATATAAATAAGGATATTTTTGAGTATAACTCATGGTGTATGGTATGTCATTAAGATAAAAAGAAACACACAAGTACAAAGGGATGATGAAACCATTACCTATACCCATGTGAAAATAGGAGAATATCACTATGGACATTGCCACTAGTTTCTCGAAGATATACAAAGTAAATAATGCAATATGAGTTGTTATGGATCAAAACACCAAGAATTCCCACTTCATTTCTATTTGAAAAGATTTATATATTGAAAAAATACCACGATATATGAGATGGAAATGGTGAGGATTCATGGGTTTCCACTTTTGATCATATTTAATCATGGTCCAAGGTTTACATCTAAATTCTAGAGAATTATTCTATATTATTTGAGTACTTGATTTAATTTTATCACAAATTATCAACCCTAACAGATGGAAAACCTGAAATCACTACTTAAACACTAAAGGAAATTATAGGATTATACTAAATGTATTTAAAAATGGGGTGGATTAAAAATCTCTCATTATTTGTGTTTTCATATATCAATACCTTTTGTTAGACTATTCAGATGGCTATATATTAAGCTTTATTTGGGAATTGATTTAGAATTCCAACATGATGGGATGAAGTTGGAGAACAAAATAAACATGGACTTGAACTTGTATAAGAGATAAAAGAGAAGGTTCAAGTGATCCAACAACATATCAAATCTGCTCAATGTAACCAAAATAACTATGTTGACAAACTTTGAAGGGACTTGTAGTTTGATGTTATAGACAAAGTCTTCCTTCGAATATCACCTTGGAATAGAGTCATGTGGTTGGGAAAGAAATGGAAGATTAAACCAAGGTAAATTATCCCCTTTGATATCTTTTATCACATTGAATAAGTGACCTATAGACTTACAGTTCCACCAAATATGGATCAATTTCATGAAGTGTTCTATGTTTCTCTCTTGTGGAAGTACATACATGTCCCCTCACATTTATTGAATCTAGAGATGATAAAACTAGAGAATGACCTCTCTGATGAAGAGTATCCAATGAAGTTCTTGGACTATAGAGAAAAATTCCTATGCAATAAGATATATAAACTTGTCAATGTGTTGTGGAGGAACCATAATTAGGAATATGAAACATGAAAATTGGAGTAAACGACGAAGTAGAAATACCTTCATATGATTTCACCTTAATTTAATAAATAAAATTTTTAGGGAGAAATATTAAAAAGGGACAAAAAATTTTATCAATAAATCTCCACTTATTATAAGTATTTTATATTCTATAAAACACATTAAAACCATATAGAAACCAATAAATAATTATTCTCATAATTAAATAATGAAATAAGTGTCATTTATAAGAAATAATGAACCTATACCAATGAAATCATAACCTGATAATTGTAGTATTAATATGAACATTAGGAATTTTAATCCATATAATATAATAGTAATATCACCTAAGAATTTATAAATAAAATTTAGGAATATTAAAAAAGGAAATATGATATAATTATATCATAGTATAATTATTATTTTTCTAAATAATAAATTTTGTGTTGATATTTATATAAAACAGAAATTTTTATTTACAATGTTTTAATTAAAATAATTATTTAAAATATTTTTAATATTCATAAAATTGAAACATAAATTAATATTTTGTTTTATTATAATTCTATGGTAATTTTATGAGACCTTAATTAATTTATCAAAGTATCATAAAATTGGTTATAATATTAAAATCAGTGTTTTTCAAATAAATGATTATTCTATTTAAAATGTAAGTTTTACTTATTTATAAAATTAATTTCATAAAATGGAGTGCATTTTTTAGATCTACATGTTGAAAAATTGTTATGGTGATTTTTTGGTATTGTTTTAAAATAGAATATTTTTTTGGTGAATAATGAAATATTGTAATTTATAGTATTCAACAAATACAGGAATTTTTGAGTCATGTATGATATATGAATGATGTAAGAACCATAATATTAGAAAATATATAATTATTTCATATATTAATCTACAATGTTCAACACTATTGATATTCTTGATCTAAAATAATAAAATAATAAATATAATAATAAAAAATACCCCTATTATCCACATATAAATACAACTGCATTCTAACTCTAATCCTCACACCTTATAATCATATTATCTTTCCTAAATTCTGACCAATTAACTTACCAATACTCTTCGCCATATCTAATATATTTTAGTCTCACCAAAAGACAAAAACCATGTTCGTTAAGGAGGTTATGAAGGAGAAGATATTAAAGAGGTAAAATCCACCATCATTATCATTTAATTTATTTTCATTACATATTCTCTCGTCACCTACTCTATATAAGGAGGAATGATAACTCCATTATCTTATATATACTAGAATTTTATTTTTTAAATTATTATCCATTTTAAATCCTCTCATTTTATTCTAAAAATGAAAACATCATATGTGATGTGTCGATTTACCACATTCGTGGATGATGAGTTTTAATTTTCCATTACTACCTTCATGGTTCATAAGATAACCATTATTATGGTTAGAAAATATTTTAATATGAATATTATAACTTTTTTAATGTTCTATAACTAATTTATAAACATAATATATAGTAAAACTAAATTATATTTAGATGGATGGAAAAACAATGTAAACCAACTAAACATTTATCATTAATATTTTATCTAATGAATAATCATCATATCAAAATAAAAATTATATATAAGAAAATTTAAACATATATATGTTCATTTATATCATATAATTTCTATTATATATAATTATTCTCATTTTACATGAACTTCCACATTGGTACACAAGTGAACCAATCCTGAAAACTAAGAAAAAAACCACTCCCGAAACGATGAAAATGAACTCTATAACTCATCAAAATGGCCAGAAAAAATAAAATAAAATAATAATAAATCAAATAAATGTATAATATATTATATATTTTGTAATTAATAAATTTAATTTGATTATCTAGGAAAATAAATTGAATAAATCATTCACACATAAGGTAAGAGGATTCTCGAATCCAACTCATATTCTTAAGATTATTCATATTTCATGGAAAATTTTATTATGGATATTATTTTAATATTCCTAAAATATAATTTCATTTTCCTTCCCTATTTTTTTCATAAACCTAATTTCAATATGATTTGATTACAAATACAAATATTTTAAAAAATAAATCTTATTTACAAGACACATCTTGATTCCTCTTGATTTATTTTTACTTCACTTAAGAGTGATGATTTATAAACCAAATATAAAATTTCTTTTTAATTTGTTACCACTATAGTTTATTCATGAATATGTTATTTATGTAATTATTATGAAATAAATTCTTTTAAAGGGGTTATTTTAAGACTATGATTATTATAAGTTCTATGTGGAATGCATGCTTATGAAAATGTTATGATGTGACGGTGGTACTAGAATTACATAGCCCTCTAATTAATTGGGTAATGTGATGTATCTAATTAGATAATGTGAAATATGTGTGAAAATTATTCTATATTTTTTAATAGAGATGATGTTATTTTTATAAACATATGTTATGTGTGAATATGATTATAGATTTTTTCATAATTATGTGTGGTATTTGACCACTTTGACATGATTTTTCATTTTTATACATTGCAACTTTCTGTGCCATTATCTGATGTTTCATCTCATGATTAAGATTTTTATCCAATGATTATGTTATGAGGATTATGATTATGCTCACTCATGTTATATTTATTCATGTCCTTATTCATCCACTTACTATGCTTTTAGCACATCCCTTTATTTAATGTGTATCCACATGTGACTACATGTACTAAGTAGAATAATAGCTTTATGAGGATAAAAAATACATTCTTAAATAAATATCTATAGTTTTTATGTACATGTTGTGTATGGTCTTAATTTTTCTAGGACACTAAACCTTGGGATCCTGGATTTGTAATACTATAATGTTGTTTATGTTTAAAATTAAGTAATAATCATCTACAAAAATATAGGGTCACTATAAAATAGTGGTTGGAGAACCAAGAGAGAGAATATATAAATTGGGCCAAAAATTCCTACAAGGGATGAAAGATTTTATCGATATGTCAGCAAGGAAGGCCGAAACTCCAAAATCGCTAAGAAGGTTATCGAAGGTCAATAGGAAACTGTTTCAGTGAGTTAGAATGAAAATTCAAGAGCACCTCATACATTAAAATAATAGGTCAAGGAATTACATGACATGTAATGTAGTTACACATTGTTTAAATATTTTTAATGTGAAATGTCAAAAAATCCTCATCTAATATTAGTTTATTATAATCACCTTAACATTACACGATGTGTAATATATTTACATTACTAGTAAATGTTCTATGGATTGGTTTTCATCCAATTTTCTTTATAAATAAACCAAACCCCCATTATGACTTTTAACTAACCAAGAACCCATTAAACACTTATCCAATTTATACTTGGACTGAATTTATTCAGATAAAAATAAATCTTTATATGTTAAGTCATTTTCCCTAATAAATATATCCACGAGGATCCTCACGGGTATTCTCATGTTTCCTTGCAATATAAGACTGTGTTTATTCAAACAAAAAGTATCTATAATGAAACATGACCACCAAGGTTTAAAGACAATAAAAAACATACCCCAATTAAAATTTAATGAAAATCTCATAGTGAGACATATATATAAAGAGACAAGATCTTACATTCTTTATCAACCCATTCTTATATACACCCCAGGATATCCTATACAATTTTGGAAGCATAATGGAATTTTAAGGGTCTTTTTTGCAGTATTTAGATATTGTTTTGTCCCCATTCATCATTTTATTATGTTACATAACTACTTTTCCAAAGTAATTTAGCCTCATGATCTTATGGGATTGAATTATGTGTACCATTATGTAATAATTCATGAATTATTATGTATTAAAATATGGGTCATAAAGTGTGGTTTTAGAGGAATGTCTACTTATTTTTAGGGTATTTAGATTAGGAACCCATATTTAATGCCTTGGGGATAAAACTAAATATATCAAATATCCTTAAATTTTGGTAAAGTGTAGAGTTAGTGATTTCCATGAAAATACATCCCTATATGGATACTAAAAGTGGATGTTGGTATGTAATAGTTTTATCGGGGGGTATTGAACCTATAATGGGCACATTATTCTTAACATAATAATCACTTGGTTCATGGAAAAGGGGATTTTCTAAAAACCTATTTTGACACACCTAGGAGATATACTATGGTAAATTCATAAGCTCCTTATGAACCATTTTTTAAGGAAACAAAATTTCACATAAAATTTTATGTTAGGATATAGATCACCGATTAATAAGATTTAATCCTTTAAATAATATGTTATGAAAAATATATCATTTTTTATTTATCCATTAATTGTTCATAGTTTCTATTTTATGTGTTTAATAATTCAATAATTTTCATCCCTAATTTTCCCCTTTATTATGTCAATGGCTTGGAATAAGAAGAATCTAGTCAAAAACCAGTGTGATGAGTAATGTGTTAACAACACAAATGATATTCCTAACCCAATGGGGGGTAGGGTTCAGAAACTTCATGAACATACATTATCAAATTAATAATGTTCTTAATTGAAACAATAATCTAGGGGAAAAATCCACACCCCCCTATAAAAGAGAAAGTTGCAATTAAGAACATTAGGTGATAAAGGCCTCTAACATTTAGTAGATATTATTACCCCTTAATCATGTAATAATAGATCATCTACATTGAAGTATATTATCTATAATTTAAATCAATACGTAAGATAAGTTCATGATATTTGTTTATCATATGGGTGGTGAAGCTGATAAATGGTGGGAATTGATAAAAAATATAAATCCTGAGGAAGATAACAAAATGATGAAGGGAATAGAATTCTAGAATATGTTTTTTTAATAAATAATCTGACTCAAAATGGGGAGGGATTTATTTTACCCTGTGTATAAGGCTGATGAAACTAATAGGGTGTGTAATGAAAATGTCACAAATCTTTCAGGACAAACTTACATATTTTTCATTGCCCAAAAAGTAAATATTACCAGTTTTTTGGGATATTGTTGATTCTACAAAAATATTTTGAGATTTGAGACTTTTTTATCTATGATGAAATTATACAATTTTACCTCAATGTAAAAATATTCACCGATGAGTCTAAAGGTACTCGCATGTTAAATGATAAGAAGAGAAGAATGGATTTTAATTCTAGTGGAATAATGTAGAAATATCATGGTGAAATAATGTTTGAAGCCCAACTTTTATAATGTGGTGGAAGGAGTATCTTGAGAATTTCATAATTGGGACAAGGAAATTATTTTGGTTTAGAAAATAAGGGATCTTAAAAATAGAATATTGTACAGAGAACCACAAAAATTTCATTGAAGAAAGGAATGGTCCAATAATAACTTATCCTATTATGTTTTGTTTCAACTAAAAGGAATAGTGAAACTATATTAATCAATTCACTAAGACAATGGTTGTCAAATACAATCAAATACAACAACCTATAAGGCCTAAAGATCAAGGGAGATCTTAATTCATCACAAAAACAAAGGTGGATCCTGAATATGATGTGGTGATCATTTTTCTTGTTATTAATTCATGGAACATGATATAACTACATTATTCTAGTTTAATTAATTATTAAATAACATTATTTTCACAAGAACTATTCAAACACCACCTAAAAACATTGAAGTCAAGTTATTAGTGAAGATAGTAAATGGATCAATTGTTTCATCCAAATTATATAACTTATACCCTATCAAAAATTTTAGTCTTAATTTCCTAGATAACCTTTTGATACTATCCCAAGATGAATATGATGCTATTATGGGCATGGATTTTAATTCCATCAATATAGCCAACATAAATTCTCAAAATATAGAAATCACCATCTATAATGATAATCAACCTCCGATTCAATAGAAGTACCAAGAGGTGGGAGGATATCTTTTGAAATAATCATCTGAAGCATGATATTATTCTCTTTTGAGCAAGAGAATCTATATAAAATGATTAATATAATAGAAAATATAATCCACGATGACATAATCATTTTAATTGAGTTTACTAATTTTTTCCCATATAATTGGATGATTTTACTCTTAGTTGAGGGGTTCTGTTATCAATTGATCTCATACCTAGTTCATTACCAATATCAATGAATGAATTTAGAATGGAAATTTATAACCTTTAGTAGATACATAAGAAACTATAATATAATCTAGATAAAATTATTATACAACCATGCGCTTCAACAAGGGAAAAATTTTCCTTTTCATTAAGAAGAAGTATGGGACAATAAACCTATGAATTGACTATCATGAGCTCAAAAATATCACAATAAATAAAAATTATCCCCTATCATATATTATTGTTTTGTTCAATCATATAAATGGATCCCAATACATAAACCCAGTAGATATTTAGTAGGGATATTATCTTGTAACTTTTAAGAATAAGGATATACCAAAAAATATTTTTCATACAAGGTATGATAATTTCAAGTTTATAGTGATTAAATTTGGACACACTAATACTTTTTCTATCATCATGGACTTAATGAAGAGAATCTCTAGGGATTAAAAGGGAAATGTTTTTATACTTTTTATTGAAAATATCCCTATCAACTCTAGAATAAAGGAGGAACATGAGGTGAATTTCATTGTTATACTTACGAATTTTTGTAAAGAAACTTTATATGAAATTTATAGTAAATGAAAATTTTCAATGGATGATGTAACATTTCGTGGGTATGTTATTGATAGAAAAGGGAAATTTTTAGATCCTTAAAAAATAGAGGAAAATGATGGATGTCCTTGAACAAAATAATTAGCATAAATAAATAGTTTGATTATATTGTAAACATACTATAATTGATTTGTGATAAAATTATCTTGATTTTAATTCCCATTATATAGGACAACTCAAAAGGAATGAAAGTTTTTTAGGACATATGAATATGAACAGGACATTAAAATGTTAAATTAGTGGCTAATCACTACACCTATAGTCATATAACCCATCTATGGGGAATTATTTGTGATCTAAAATAATGTGTCAAAATTGGTATTGGGTTTTTTAATAACGAAATATGGAAAATTGATACCATATTCCCCCATCCATTTAAATATCAATGAGCTGAACTTCCCAATGAAAGATCTATAATTGGTCATAATGATCTTTATGTTGAATATTTGGTGACATTATCTATATTAAAAGAAGTTTGATATATATATATTTATTATGAAATCCTCAATTATATATCCAAACAAAATATCTCAATATGCGAAAATTAAGGTGGAAATATCTAATCAAGGATTATGATTGTTAAATACATTACCATCATGGGAAGTCAATCAAAGTGGAATATGCTATGAGTTGAAAGGATCATGTAACCCTATCTATGATAAGGATAATAAGGGATATAATCTCTTTGGAAATGAAAAGTATAGATAAGGGAATAATAAATGGAACAATATCATACCTTATTCAAATAAATTATCAACCATCCATTCTTGATATGATCAATGAGTCACAAAATTATGACAAAGTGATATATAAAAATTTAGTGAATATTTCATAGTTCACATTTTATAAAGAGGCAGTTATAAGGTTTTTTTCCTGGATACACATCCCATCAAAATTATAATAGAAGAGGGATCATATTTATAATGTTCATATATCATCATTCTCTATTCATTTAGGAATCTCTATGATGTATAGAGATTTGAAGAAAAACTAATGGAGGGATAATATGAAGAGGTTGATTGTGAAATTTTTATCTTGATGCTTTCTATTAAAAGGAGATAAGTCCAAACAATATAATTATTAGGTTATGTTGAAACCATAAGGTATTGAAATATGGAAATTGGAAAACATAAATATGGATTCTTTCATAAGACCCCCCAATACATCTAAATGAAATAATTCAATCTAGATGGTAGTTGAACACCTTACAATGATAGTCCATTTTACTGTTATCCAAGATGATTTCTCTCTAGAAAAACTCTCTATGATATACATAAGTGAAGTGTAATGACTACATAGAGTTCCAAAATCCGTTAAATCATATTGAGATCTGAGGTTTACCTCAATGTTTTGGAGAAGTCTTTCACAAGTGTTAGATACAGTCCTATGTCTCAATATTTCTTATCACCCTCATATGGATGGTCTATTTGGGATAACCATTAACACTCTATATGATATATTGTGTTCATGTTTAATTTATTTCAAATGATTTAGGGATACACACCTTCCCTTATCTTGGTTATCATATTATTGTAGTTTTAATTTGATAATTGAAATTTAACCATAATAGGCTCTATATGGGAAGTGGATTCAGACTCTAACATAATGGGATGATGTTAGGCAGAGGAATATGATGGGACTTTTTTCTTATCCATTATATGATAGAGAACACGGAAACCATTCAATATCATATGAAATCATCACAAATTAAAAAAATAAGTGATGTATATAATCATCTATGAGACCTAGAGTTTGAGTATGGAAATAATGTGTCCCTTCCTATACTAACATTGAATAAATTCATGAGTTTAGGATAAAGGGAATTTTTAGTCCATTATAAATCATCCCCTTTGCGGTCATTGATCAAATTGATGTTGTGTTCTATCGACTATCCCTCCCACTAAACTGATTTCAATTAGATGATGTGTTCCCCGCATGCCACTTGGGGAAATAAATAACAAACTACCACAGATGTACTAAATCAATACGTGGTACCATTGGATAAGGATATTTCAAATTATGAGTAGTTGGTAAAGATATTAGATCATAGAGAAAATGTTTATTGAAATAATACCACTCACCTAGTTTTAGTACACTAGGGACCATAAGTCTGAGGATGAACCTTTTGAATTGGAAGATGTGATAAATAAAAATCACCTTTATCTATATTAGTGTTTGAAATGAAATTTTGAGGGTGAAATTTCTAAATAGTGAAAAAAATGTAACGAATAGATCTATTATAAAATAAATTCACTTTTTAAATAATTAAATTCCTTATTGAGTAATATAATTATAAAAAATATATGAATTTCATTTCATATTTTTGAAAATTATTCCATGTTGGATTTAAAATATCATTAAGAATCATAAGCACTAAAAATATATCAATTATATAGTTATTTTTAATATTTTTATATATTAAGATCTATGATAAATTATAATTGAAACATAAAGAAGAATTGATGAACCTAACAAGAAGGATCATACCATATAAAGTCTATTTATTATAGATTGTGAGGGATATGGTGTCACTGGTATTTTTCCATAACCAATAACAATCCAATATTCAATAAATAAATCATTGGAATAACCTTTTTCTGGAGAATTTCAAGCGTATCGTGATCATGATTCAAACAAAATTTTCCAAACCACCTCAAGAAAGTGTCATCACTACACACCCAACCCTAAGGGAACCCCCTAGATTAATAAGGGGTTATGTATTAACACCATAATAGTAGGAATTTTTATAAAATTTTTATTTTAATAAAATAATGATTATATGTATGATTTTTATTATATCATTCCAAATGATTAAATAATGATTTTAATATATTTTTGATATGATGAAATAATAATTATATTTTTGGTGAATATATAGTTTCATTACAGAAACTCTTTTTAATGAATTAAATAGTTTTTAGGGAAAAAATTATATTTTAATGAAATAATATTATTAAATAATATTTACTTTAAATATAAATTATAATATAATTTCATGAAGTCCAGTGTAATTTTTATAAGGGGAAGAAACTCTTATCATCAAAAAAAAATATTTTTTTAATAAATGGTTTATTTTATTAGAACGTTTATATTTATATGTTTTGAGAATTATTTTTAAAAAATAAATTTTTTAAACCATAAAGTCTAAATTATCCAACTATGAATTTTTTATAAATTTCTTAGTCAATCAAATTTTTGGGTAAAACATAAATATTGTATAAATACATGGCTTGTACTATGACATTATAAAATTTGAAAAGTGATATCATATATACAATAAAGAGTATCCATGACCGAAATTATGTTTACCATTTTTAATAATGTGTTTTTGAAGTTTTTGATTTATTTTATGAACTCTTAATGAATCCTATAAATCCTATATTATATTTTTATGGTATTAAAATTAATTCTTTATGAACATGAATCACTTACACATCACCAAGGGTTTTAATTTAATGAGTTTGGTAAATAGAAATATAAAATATTTTAAAACACTCATATTTGGTAGTAACCATGGGAAAAACATTTGAATTAATGTGTTTTTAATTATATTATACTATAGATTCCAAAATCTAATTTTAGAAAATAATAAACAATTGCACTCCCTTTTTCAATAAAAACCACCCAAACACCCAGTACACGTAACCCAAAATCCAATTATCATGAACTTAATCTACATTTATGTCACTATATACCTCCCATGTTTTTACCTTTATCTTATAAATATCCTCTCAATATTTTGGAAGTTATCAGTCAAGGTAAGGGTTCCTCTCCCTCTTATGTTTATTCAAGAACCTTCTTTTTATTATACCATTAAATTTACTATAGTTCATGCTTGGATATGTTTTTGCACATACCTATTACTATCCATATTATCTAAAATTGTTTAGAGACTGCATTCACTATCATTAAACCCTTCCATGGATATTTATATACCCCATTATGCTGTGGAAATTATATTAAAAATTTCTATGTAAAATATTCTTGTAGTGAAAACCCATCTCTATTTTCACTCAATGGTTTTCACAAAGATTTACGTATACTTTATTGATTGGATAATTCCATTTATGTGACCCAAAATCCTTAATAATGGGATTAAAAGTAATGAAATACAAACTTGTGTTGTATAATATATGTGGAACATTTATGGATGTACATAATATGAATGTGATTGATGGGATCAAAATTATATACCAATCTAATTAATGGGGTAATTTTTTATCTCATGAGGTACTATGTATAGTTATTTAGAGGATCTCATAAGAACCCTTAATTATGATGTATTATTGGTTAGAATTTAATTTTGTTTTTTTATATCATTTATTATTTTGTTTCCACATTCCTAGGTTTCCTTTGTGTTATAATCTTATATCATTATATGATGTTTATGTATTGGATTCTCAACCCACTTGTGATATAATAATTTTCCTCTTTACTCACATTTAATACATTACCTTTTATTGTTATTTTATTATTAACTTACTAGTATTTATAGATCACTTATTTCTTATGTATTTCCTTAGGTCATATTATGTAATTTTAAAAGAGCAATAAAATTTAAGGGAATGTTGTGGTGTTTATAAATAATTTTTTTCTACCATAGTTCATGTTATTGTTCTATATACCTTATTTCCTAAAGAAACTAGGCCCTATAATCTTCTAGTATAGTATAATGTGTACTTTTTTTAATAAAACATGAATTAACATGTGTTAATATTTGGGTTATCATATTTTAATGTAACATTTGTTGAAAGATATTTCCCTCATGAGGAAAAAAAATGAAATGAAGATAAAATTACTTTACCCAAAGAAAAAGGAAGAAGAATTTATTTTAGAGTATGAGGATACCATTACAAGAATATATAGGTACATTAAATATTATATATATAATCCTAAAATATATATCGACCATTTCATTGAATGGATTAATCCAAGCCTCCAAAGGGTACTAGTTTCTCAAATTTTTAATTCATATGATGAAATAGTATTATTTACCATAAAAATAGAGAAATAGTTTTCTAGATCATATATATTCAAGATAAATAAAGAGAATAATTGGTTTCCTAAACACCAAGAAAAGGGGAACACATAAAATTAGAATAAGAGAATGATTAATTTCTATCATGTTAATTTTGTTTGAAAGAAACATCTGGGAAAATAATTGAAGGGAATGTTAGTTTGTTAAAAGTGAATAGATATGGGTCATATATCTAATTAATATAAGGAAAATTAAGATACAACTACTATATATTTCTTTAATATTAATGAAATGGGGAATTATTCAAACCAATTTCCCAAGAATACATGGAAATTACCATAGAAGATGTTGAGGGGAGAAGGCCCAACTTATGCGTTCACTACAACTAAAGTTTAAGTTCCTAATGATGTGGTGGTAACTATTTTAATCATAGTAAAAAATTACCAAATTAATTAATTTATTATCTATCTTATCACTATTTTATATCATTCAGGTTTTAAAATAAAATTGTACATTCCCTAACACCTTATGAAATAAGTTGTTACCCAAAACTCCTAGGGGGAATCTCACCACAACAAGGATGCGTTAGTGAGTTACCATTATGAAACATAAAAAACATCTATTTCTAGTGATTATTATTTTTCCTATCGTTGACTTGGATATAATATGATAATTTATTGTAATTTAAAATATAACTCAAAAATTATTATGAAGAGAATCAAATTATGATTCACGAAGAAGATGTTAAATTCATTACCATTAGAGGGGAAACATTATCATATGGGTCATATTCAGATTCACCCTTAGTTTTTCCCCTAAATGAGATTCTTAGGTAAGATGATTAGAAAAAATGTATATATAAAAATTATAATCATCAAACATAGGATGTACCAATTGTATAGGAATACATTGATGTATTTATTAATGAATTACCTGAACATTCACCTGATTGTGAAGATGTGTTTTCTATTGATTTAATCTCTGATGAATGACCTATATATAAGAATCCCAATATATTTTTAATTATATTATTAGTGTAGATAATGAAATAACTAGAGTACTTTTGTGGTAAGTTATTTATAGTCTGAAGAGTTTCACTTTAGAAATACCCTATTCTTTTTGTTAAAAAAATATTTATCTATTAGGATATACATTGATTATAGGGAAATCAATGAGATTACAATAAATAAAATGTATCATCTGCCTCAAATTGATGAATTATTAGATAAAAATTATAGGTTTAATTATTTAGAAGATTTAACTTTATTTTTGTATCATTAATTTTGAGTAAAGAAGGAAGATATTTCAAAGATCACATTTCAAATAAGGAATGGAAATTACGAGTTTGTGGTAATTACATTTGTATTGAATAGTTTACCCCTCTATTTTTAAATATATAATTAACATCATATTCATGTAATTTTACAATAATTGTTTGTGGTATTTATTGATGATATAATGGTATATTCTAAAATCTAGGAGGACCATGAGTTCATTTTGACATCATTAGTTAGAATCTTAAAACAAAAAAGTTATATGGGAAATTTAGAATGTGTGATTTATGGATTTATAATGTTTGTTTTATTTTCCATATTATATATAATGATGGAATCAAATTTGATTCAGTGAAGAAAAAGGTATTCAATGAATGTCCTACACCAATGAAAAAAACAAAGGTGTGCAGTTTCCTTAGGTTATGAGGTTAATATTAAATAGTTGTTCAAAAATATTCTTTATTGGATAACATGTAGAAAAAACTATATGCAAATGGGTTAAGTCCACATGGCCAAATGAATGTGATTTTTTTGATTAATTGATGATAAGATTGTTCAAGGATCTGATTTTGAATCCATAATTAAGGATTATGGGTTTTTGATATATACTATCACATCAAAGAAGGGACATGATTATTTCCATATGAATAATTATAAATTTATTATTTATACATAAAGGAAATTAAGTACTCATGAAAAAAACTATATAACTAATGATCTTGAGTTGTCACCCACACTCTTTTCCTTAATGATATGGACATATTATCTCTATAGAAAAATATGTGATATATATATTTATATCATTTGAGTTAGAAAAAAACATTTTCACAAAATTTTCTCATATTGAGGAAAATATGATGGCTTAAGATACTTAAGGAATATGATTTCTCAATATACTACCACCTAAGAAAATTAAATAATGAAGCTGATGCATTAAAGAGTTCTGGCCAAAATGAGGATCAAAAGGGATCTTATGTTCCTATATTTAGTAAAGATAGATCTAGGATTTATTAAGGAAAGTGAAACACCACCCATTATTCAAATGATTAATAACCAATATTTACCAAAAAAGGTAAAAAAGGTCCCATACTGTTGATGGAAATTTTCAAAATAAAATTAATGTTGGGAATGATAGGAAGTTGGAAGACATCATATATGAAGATGAAGTTTTAAAATTTGGAGAGATGACATGTGATCCATATATGAATGAGCTAAAAAGGAAATTATTAGGTGAATCACATAACATAAATTTCTTTATAAAGAATTTTAGCACAATTATTTATTTGTATTTGAGGAAATAAATTTTATGGGATAATAGGATGTTGTAAATTTCATATTTTAAATGAGGTTTTTCAGTTTTATAATAGGTAAATTTAGAGAGATAATAACATAGTGGATCCACAAAACATTTACATATTTCTATGAGTAAATGAGATGATATTGCAATGAAATTTATCATTGGATTTCCATGGACTCTAAGAAAGAATAATGCAATATGGGTTATTGTTGATAACCTTAACAAATCTTCATTTTCCTCATAAAGAGTGACTTTTTACCTCTTTCTATTTTTTAAAAAATCTATGTTAATGTTGCTCTACAACATTATGGTGAACCACTTTAAATTATCTTTGTTCATGAACGTGGATTTATAGAAAAATTATAGAAAATTCTTCAAAAGGATCTTCTTACTAAGCATCATTTGAGAAACAACTGTTTTCAACAAACAAATAGAGAGTGAAAAAGGGCTATTCAAACATTAAAAGGCATGTTGAGGTCATGATCACTTGAGTTTAAAGTTTTTCTGGATTAGTTTTTACCATTTATAGTGTTTTATTATAATAATAGATTATATTTGAGTATTAAAATGATATATTATGAAGAAATATATAGAAAAAGATATCATACTCTAACTTGTTGGGATGGTGTTGGTGAATAGAAGCTTGTACACCTAAATCATGTTAAGGTGACAATTAAAAAGTTAAATACTATTTATAATAAAAGTAAACAATCCCAAATTTAAAAAATTAGATATTTCTATAACTGAAGGAAATATTTAGAATTTCAAGAGGGAGATTATAGTTTATTTAATTTTTCTCCTTGGAAGGGTGTAATAAGGTTCAGTAAGAACGAAAAAATAAGCACTAGGTATACCAATTTTTTTTAAATTATATAATGAATTGAAGCGATGGATTATGATTTGGGAATTTAATTTAGCCTCTCTAAATTACATAATTTTTTCCATATCTCATTTTTAAGGAAGTATATTCCAGACCAAATTCATGTGGTCACTAGTAGAGAAATAGTATTAGAACCTAAAATATCTTACTATTAAGATCCAATAAAGATTTTGGACACTATTGAACAAGTGTTGAAGAATCAGATGAGTTTACTAATAAATAAACATTGGAGAAATAATAAAATGGATGAATCAACATGTGAACCTTAGGATTTTATAAATAACAACCACCCTCATTTTCTAGAATGTAATATCCATGAAAATTAAGAGGAAAAATTTTTTTGGGGGAAGAATGTAGAACCCAAGTTTCAATTCTAGTAATTTAACATTCTAATTTAATAAAACTATAATTCAATTCACATTTTAATATTTCATGGCCCAAAAATTAATATTTTATATAATGAATATATATTTTGAACATAATAGTTCAAAATAATCCTCGAATGAGTTTTTGAAATTTTACCTTTGAAATAATATTTTTTGAAAAATCGAAAATGTAGCATTTTAAAAATACACTATTTATTTGTAATAATGATCTATAATATTAATAGTTTCTAGATATTTATTATCAATTTTATAGAAATATATATATGATCATTTGGATCTAAAAAGGGAAATTTTTATGATAATAATTTTTGAAATGCATGTTGTCATTAAATGTAAATTAATTAAAATAATATTTAATAATAAATGATTTAAAAGAAATTTTTAGATCATATGACAGACTATATGAATTTAATTTATAATAATGATGATTACTAGTTTTATATTTTAGGTAAGATCATCTTATTCTTGAGAAATGCATTTCATGAAAAATTGCTTTTTCATCATGTTATATAGATTTATTTTTAAAATAAGTTATTCCCATCATGTTTATTGAATTTGATAAAATGAATTCAATATTATGAATAAGAATAATAAGAATTATTTAATAAAGTAGAAATATTTTTTGGTCAAAAATGAAAAGTAAATAAAGTAAAAATTGATTACCACAAATATATTCAAAATAGGTTTATCTGGGGGTCAATATAAAAAGATAAGGATTAAAATGACATAAAAAAATTCTTAAAACTAATTGGTTGTATTTAATTCATTGTTAACCTTATAATATTATAATATAAATCATTATGGATCTATGTTTCTAAAAAAGTTACTTGCTAATATTTTAAAACATTGAAAAAGTACTAGTGTACCAATCATCCCAATTATAAAAGGTAACCTCCTCACCATACTTATTCAAAACAATTTTTGAATTTATTTTGAAAAAAATAATATAAAATATATCTTCAAATTCCTTATAAAAGTTTTATAGTTTCTATTATTTACAAAATACCAACCCTTGGGTCCTTAAGAAGAGATCCAAAGGAGGTTTCTCTAAGATAAGGTAAGTGTTTTAACCAAGATCTTTATTTTTTACTCACTCTTCTACCACCATTAATTATATCCTAAAAATTGAAAGATAATAAGAATAATGTGTCCAATATATGATGTTGTTATTATTTTTATGAATTAAAGTTTATTTATATCATTCTCCATTAAATGGGAATCAAAACCATTTCTCGTGTGTACAGAAGACTACATCCTCAAGAACCAATGTAAATATTTTCACATCACCACCTCACATTAAAATTAACAATTATGAAAATAATTAATATATATGATACTAATTAAACAATATTTTTCTTGGAAATTAAATATATCAACTAGATCCTTACCCTTTCACCAATTAATAAATGATAACGTCACTTTTGTGTATGTACGACCTACCGTATCCATGAAGGGATGAGATTCATTTTACATATACAACATTAGAAAATATATATAGAAATGAATATAATAAATAATGTTATATTTATTACATCAATATAAATCAGGATATTATAGAACTATATCATATATAAAAGAAAAATAAATTCTATGAAAAAACATGTAATAGAAAATGAACTAGTAAACACCAGAAACAGTAGTAATAATTAATGATTGTTAATGAACAAGTGATAAGATGTTATAAAAGGATGATATATGATGTTATAAAAATTAATATAGTTCTTTTATTGATTAATAAAAATTTTAAAACCATAATTATTATTTTAATGATTTTGAAACTAAGAGGAAGCATGAGGTAAGGGAGTTCATCACAATTTCAACTCAATTAAGAAATATTTGGTGTTATGCACCTATTTATTTTTATATGGTGAATATATATTCCATATTGATTTATTTAACATGAATATATATTTATTCATAATTAATAATGTTTTAATTCATGTTTAATGTTTCTTGAAGTTTAAATTTAAACGTTTCCAATGTGTTATGGATTTATTTTACAACCTCATATTTTTGGGGTTGTCTTTATTTTCATTTAAGGAATGTTATAATATATCCTTTATAAAATTCATTTATTTTCATATCATGTAGTTATTTAATGAGTTTGAATATTTTATTCCCACTTTTCTTCTCTTTGTAACTTTATTCATGAAAAGAATTGTTTAAAAGGAAAACCGGCCTTATTTATCTTTTTATCAGATATATTTTTCTTCCATGTCCATATTTTGGATTTTTTTTATAAATAATTAATTTTATTTATTTAAAATATTTAGTAAGGAAATATCAAATTATCCATCACTTTTTCCATTATTTTAAAAAAATATTTATAATTTTATGGGCTTTACTTATAGGCTTTGGGGAATCAATGGTGATCTATAGAACATGAATAACAAAATACCATCATGTTTCATCAACCTATAAGGAATTAAATAAGATTTTGTCCCCATTTATAGAAATAAAGAATAAATATAGGATAATGAGTGTTTTTGTACACTTATTTTCAACAAAACTTAGTTAGTGGAATTCATTATGGAATAAGAAATTATTTCTTGGCATAACTATATAGACACATGGCTCATGGAGGGGATACGAATTTAACATTATTTGAAGAATGAATCAATGAGAAAAAATCCACGAAAATCCCCAATATTTTTCCAGAAGATGGGCCTTTCACACAGTATGTGGAGGTCAGGGTAGGTATAGACATTGATTATATTAAATCATTACGGGATAACTCTAATCCTACATTATAGGGATGCTACCATGGAGAGAAAATAAACTTTTTAGAAAATAAAACTAAGGTGGTTTCGTATGATATTTTTTTGAAATAACGCATGGGGAAGTTGATATTTGGGAGGCATTTTGTTCTCTAAAATCTAATAATTCTCTTGAACCTAAATAATTCTTCGGTTCATTTAAAAATTCATTCTAGGAGTTGGTTAAAGGTGATCTAATTGTGTCCATACATGACTTCTTTAGAAGATTATGCTTGACCCGAGTTTCCAATACATACACCTTTATCCTCATTCCAAAAGATAAGTATCCCTCAACCCTTAATCATTACAGGACAATTATCAGGTGAAATTTTCCATATAAGTTTCTAGAAAAATCATAATGAAAACACTCATGTTACAAATGAGGAAATTGATTTTTTAGAATAAATAATTTTTTATCAAGTGAAGATTGAAATCGGAATCCATAGACATTGTTCATGAAATGGTCATGGATATCAATAATAAATCACCTAGTTCCAACATTGTGGTTAATATTCATATGCACAAATCCTATGAAAATATGGAGTGGAGATTTATCAATAGAGTGTTGAATATCTTGGGATTTTCTAGATGGGCAGTTGACCTCCTTTTTATAGAATTTAGCTCAGCCAATAAGTCTATATTCTTAATGGGAAAAAATGGGGGTTCTTTAAATCTACATGCATTCTTAGAGATGGAAATAACATATCTCCCAGTCTCTTTGTTAGTGTTTAAGGCACAATCAGTAGTTAATTGGATAAAAAATATATGTGGTGACATTCATACTTACCATTGTAGGTAAAAAACAACTGACATTTCTAACATTTTTCATGGATTACATAGTTTTTTCTTTAATGATATGAGAATAAACATATAATAATTAAACCATATAATAGAGAATAATTTTATGTGGAGTGGGAAGTCCATAAACCCTGAAAAATGTAGTGTATTAATTTTAAATTTGGATCATAATGCTGGGGGGGGGGGGGTTAAGTGGGCCTAGGAATTCCCAGAAGATATTTCCCTATTGCATACATTGGTTCCCCAATTTCTTTAGGCCTGATTCAAATCTACCATTTAATTAATCTGGTCGATAAAATTACTATATAAATTAAAAACTATAGAAATTAGTATCTTTCTTTTAGGGGTCATATCACAATGTAAATTGTCTACTATCCTCCATTAATATTCATGTGATCACTAGGCTCAATGTTCTAATGGTGGTTTTGAAAAAAAATTAAAAAATTATGATAGGTTTCATATGAGATTATAATTATAATGGAAGGTATCATTGTTCTTCATGGGACAAGATGTATTGTGGGTGGGATCTGATGGAATCAGTCTTATGAGTGTTATGGAGGCCATGCAGATCATACACGATAAACTGTTATGGGACTACCTGATGTGTAAATCTAGGTGGGGTAATTCTTCACTAATAGATATGGAAGAAATATAGAAAATTCAATGGGGAATTTCATTGTTTTGGATCACAATCTACAATCATTTACCGGTTTTATAGAGTCACTCAAAATGGATAGCTTGATGTGGTCATGTTAATTTATAGAATAATAATTGGGTTGTTTAGATGCTCTATTTTCTAGGTTTCCTAACCCCATATATCTCCATCTCCAAATCTATATAGTTCAATCCATTCATTAAAACCGTTATCAATAACCATATAAGGAATATATTCAACATTATTATCATTGAAAGGATATTACACTGTGAATTAAGAATATGTCGAGTAGGATGCGTGGAATAGAATTATCAGGTGAAATGAATTACCCAAAAAGTTAAAATTAAGGGTATGGTGCCTTCTTAAATACACCATTCCTATGAATTATGAGGTGTGAATAAAACTAATTAGGGTTTCTTTTAAATGTTCATGCTGTAGGGACCCTAAGGAATAAACATATGTTCAACTATTTTTCAAGATTGGATGAGATAATTCCATTTGGTGTGGTCTAGTTGAGTTTATCCTTATTAGGTACTGAACTTAACTCATGACAATTCTCTCAAAACATGGTTTTGGGGTGACTTATAATAATTTAGAGGATCCTAAGTCAAGGGAACTTGTCACGGTGGTGTGTTGTTAGAGTATTTAGGGTATAGGGATTAAAATCTATAATGACAACACTCCTAGTTCATGGATGGCATGGAGGTCAATTATAGAAGTATGGTAGATGATCTAGTTCCACCTATTAAATAGTGGGAATGTTCGACCTCATTGAGAAGTCTCATGGCTGGAAAACTCACTACCTCTCTATCTCAATATCTTATCAAGCGGGGAATATGGGTGAGATTGATTCCCCTAAACAGTGTATATATGAACAATGTGGATGGATCTTGTATTGTTAGTTTCATGTTGGGGGGGGTGTCATATTTGACCATAAAGTATCTATGTTTCTTACATTCAATGAGGGATATGGACATGAAGATTTTATTATGGATGAGGGTAGTGTGATACTGAAAAGTATTGAGTTTTTACATTATCAAAACATAAACTCGGAGTTGATGGAAAAAAACTCAATGGAAATCCATGGAATATAGCAGGATAATATTCAAATTCCATGTTCCATCACATACCACATAAAAAAAATGAAAAAGACACATGTATCCATGGGTTTTTCCATTATTTACCATTCCATATTGATTATTCCATATTTACTCTTGATCGCTTCAACTACACATGACCCCTAATGAGTTTTTGAGCTAACCTAGATTTTTTTCCCTTTCCCTAGGACATAAAGAAGAAATATTAGAATGAGTTCAATGATGAAGAATATTACTCTAACACTATTTAAATATTTTATTTTTACTATAAAATGGGAACTATGATTTTATTTTTTTATTCAAGAAAATGTAAAATGATTGATTCTTACTTATGTTTTACCAGGCATCTTATGACTGGCTGAAAATTATTATTATTTATTATATCATAAACCCCTTTTAAGGATAAAGGGGAACCTAACAGGACTTCATAGACATAAGACATAAAACTGTGCCTCAAAGGACCAAAATCTATAAAACCAAATCCAAACAACAAGGGAAGCCCCTCCCAGCATAAAACAAACGTTCCAGCTTCCACCTTCTCATCACTACTTGGCTAGCTGTCCCGTGAAAAGATGCATGGGCCTGGTACCGATGGAAAAGGCCATAGCCTCTCAAACGCCCGATTCCAAATAGCCATGATCAGATGAAAACTCAGCTCTAAACCTCATCTGGAACAACCCATGAAGCAGAAAAGGAATCATAGACCCTTGAACCTCTGACTGCACAGCAGAGGTTATTACATGGACTATCATGGATTGGTTACCAGACATCTTATGATAATGTAACAAATTAGACACTTACTCTGGGTTGATAGTGTTGGGGTTATTACATGGACTATCATGGATTGGTTACCCAGAAGAGGGAAATCATGTGTGAAATGCGATGATGATGATGATATACCTAGGCATAAAGAAATAACATGATGGATTTTAGGCCTTACTAGTGGTAGTGGTAGGATATGAAGGTCTTATGGTAGGACATGAGGTAGAGATAAAGTATGATGGTTGTGTGGCCATACCCAAGACAAATATGGGACCAAAGAATTGTGTTGACCAACTCGAGGCTCATTATCCATATGGTTGTTCAAGGATATATGGTGGACTTGTGTCTACTCATGATCATGAATTTTTCTATGACATCACTCCATGAAAGACCCAAAGATGGTTTGATCTCAGTTCATAGAGGAATATTTAGAACAAAATTCACAACACTTGTTTTATTATCAATTTCTGATGCGTTTACTTATTACAATGCAATACATATCATTTCCATGTGTACTTATGTTAATAACAAATTTGTGGTTTCTTAATTGGTTATACTCACACTCTGAAATAGATTGCATATGTGTATGAAAACATAATGATATTGTATTTGAAAAATGTAAAGGGCCGCATGACATGTAGATGATAATATGGATATGGGTGTTTAAAGGTTGCATCAATACACCATCCATCACAATTTTTCAGTGGTTTTATTTATTTTCATGTTTCTTACATAGGTTGACCAGCCACAATGGGGGTCCTTTTTTTCACATTGTATGACATTGAGATAACTAACATGTCATCTATTATAACATTTTTATTATTTTGTTATATGTTTCCTTTTGGGTTATTAAAATATTTTATTATTATGTTATATGGATACTAATATTGAGGGTATAATGTCCATGTTGTACTATTTTCACCCCAACTACTAGTCACCATCTTCCTATACACAGAGGGAAACTCATTAGGTAATGTATCCCAACCACCAAGACTAGGTGATTTGGGTTGGGGTAATATAATAAACCTATAAAATGAAGTGACTCGTGTTTCATGTTAATGATCTTCTACAATAAATCATATTATTTGAAAAAACATACTCTCTCTTGAATCTTATAACTATTGTAGGAATATCATTTCTATCATTAAATGTCCTAACATAGAAGAACTACACTATGATCATGTGTTTTTTAAAAAATCATGCATAAAATTTAATCACAATATTATTGTACACATTACATTGGAGTTTTGAAATCAATTGAAGAAGACTATGTATTGGAAAGTTCCATGATTACCCAAATCCCCTTTGAATTTTAATTTAAACTCAAACAAATTCTTTCACATATATAGGATGAATGTAACTATATAGGTTTTCATAGGAGATTGAAAATATATTTTTGAAGATGAGGAATATATGATTCATAAGCATCAGGATTAATATGATTTTTTAAGAATACTTGTGTACACTACACCCTATGGTGATGTCTAATATCACATGTAGTATATGAGATGTTAATACATGAAATATAAGTTTTATACTGTCTAAATATTACAGTTTTACATGTATATATCTTCAAATGTGTAATGAATGAAGTCACATGAATATGTTATTTTTATAAAAAATAGTAATTCTATAATTTGATTACATATCATAAAACTATGGTGGAGTAGTAGCTTGAGTTTTGGTTGGGTTGAATAGATCACAGATTGAAAATAATGAATTTCATTTAAAAAACCTACATGAAGCTTTTCATGAAAAATAAAAAACCTCATCACACTGGAGATGTGCATGAAATCACATTCTCAATTCACATGTATATTTCATATTTCTTCATTTAGTACATGATGATTATGAAATGCATTTATAGTATTTGGTTTTTAGTGTTCATCACCACAAGGTTAACGACAATCTAATGTTTCTTTATTTTTATTAGTTTTAATTTACGCATTTTTTTATTTATTATTTTTATATTATTATTTTTAAATAATTATAATGATTAAAAATTATATTCAATGTGTTTTTATTTTGTTTTAGATAAATATAAACAATATAATTTTTTTGTGTAATGATTACATGAATGAAATGTTAATAATTTTTCATATTTTTCTTTTCATGTTTTATATAATTATTGAATGAGTGAGTTATGATTTAGAAAAATCCGATAAAATGAGAATCAAAGGTTTAATAGATGACTGTTGGTCATTTGACTATAAATAAAGAACTATGAATTTGATAAATACAATTGATACATGATATAATATTATTGAAGTGCTTATTTCTTGTTATAAGAACTTTTTTTGGTTCAATCATGAAGGAACATCTAAATTTGAATCATTATAGTTGAAATGATTGAATATCATTTATATTCTTCAACATTTTAATATTATTCACTTCTAATGATAAAATGGTTACCATTATTCAACATCATATCATTTTTTATTTTTTATTTTTTTTCTTAAGAGTTAATTTATGATTTTCCAATTCAAAAGAAAGTTTGTAATTTTTTATTCTTCCTAACCAAGTGGATAGCCCTTAGGTTGAAACTCCCAAGAAAGAGTAAGGTTATTATAGGATGTTACTATAGTAAAAAATGATGGTTTGTATTTTCCTGTAGGTATTAAAAAGTTTATTGTTTTTAAAGAGTGTATCACTCCGTTAATAGTGCAGATTTCTTAGAGGGTGATTCCGTTCCCACTGAGTAGAGATAATTGATGAGTATACATAAGATCTTGGTGATCTAAACAACTAGGAAAATAATGTGTTATTATTTTTATTTCTACTATACATTATCTTTAAAAATGCATTAGTATTACACTATAGTAATATGAAATAATAAACGTTGATTGATTTTTTGTATCAAAATTTTAAAATGAATATTCAACCCAATATTTCCTCTTTGAAATGAATCTCAGACCAACATATTATACCCATGTTTATGATTTTATTTATTCAAGATCATTTGCCACCTTCATTCCACTTACCTTAGTTTTATCATTGGGACTTAGGTCTTAGAGGTTTCTATAGGCCCTAGTGTTGACTATAGTAATGTTATGTCTATTGAGATTGGTATAGGTGTAATAGGTGTGTGAGATAATCATGGAGAATCATCAATTACTCAAATAGTTTTTTTATTCTTTATTAAACCATATTTTTTCATCTATGGAATGAATTGGTTGAATTTAATGAATCATTTACTCCATTTATATCGAATTTCAGTGATTTTATATGAAGAGAATGGTGAGTGAGACATGTTTTTTTGATGTGGTGGATTATATAACATATCATAAAATTTTTGGTGACTCTTCATTCATGGTTAAAAGAATTTATGTTGAATTTTTTGGATGTTCGAGAATATGATTTTCTAAGAATAATTAAGGCCATTTTGGATGTTTTTCTAAATGGATTTTAACACTATCCTTCAATATAACATTAAATCTGGACATATTTTCACTTCATTATATCTCTAATTTTTATGTCCCATTATAATATGGAACCTTTATAGATATGAGAATTATGTATTCAAATCGATAACAATTTATAGATATATTCCATCTATAACAAGGTGTCTCCTTAGGGTGCTTCTCTATTAGTCATGAATACGGATTATGATATTCTTTTATATATATAAACTATCAGTAGTTGAACTTGGTGATGATAGAGAATTTTTATCCCCTCAAGAGTATTTATTACGTGTTTGATTGATTTAATGGATCTAGATCCTTCTCAATGATTGAGATATGGTTTTGATAACATTAGATGATGTTGAAGGAGGAGGCACTAGTGCAGAAAAAGTTTTTTATGTCGGTTATTTTTAATTTTTTACATCGGTTTCTAGCTGACGTTAATACGGGCAATGTTATAAATAACGTTTTTTACGTCGGTTATTTAAAAACCGACGTCAAAAACAAAAATCGGAATGTTTATCACATCGGTTATTTTATAACCGATGTGATAAAGAAAACGGGAAGGGTTTATAACGTCGGTTATTTAATAACCGACGTGATAAAAGGCCTGGGAAATTGTTTATCACGTCGGTTATTTAATAACTGACGTGATAAAAGGCATGGGAAATGGTTTATCACGTCAGTTATTAAATAACCGACGTGATAAAAGGTCTGGGAAATCGTTTATCACATCGGTTATTTATTAACCGACGTGATAAACCGGTCCGGGGGGGGGGGGGGGGGTTCTCATGTCGGTTATTATATAACCGACGTTATAAACCTAGCCCCCCCATGTTTCACGTCGGTTATTGAATAACCGACGTGATAAACCGGTCCGGGGGGGGGGGGGGGGGGGTTATCACGTCGGTTAATAAATAACCGACGTGATAAATGATTTCCCAGGACTTTTATCATGTCGGTTATTTAATAACCGATGTTATAAACCCAGCCCCCCCCGTGTTTCATGTCAGTTATTTAATAACCGATGTGATAAACCATTTCCCAGGCCTTGTATCACGTCAGTTATTAAATAACCGACATTATAAACCCCTTCCCAGGCCTTCTATCACATCGGTTATTAAATAACCGACATTATAAACCCTTCCCATTTTCTTTTTCACGTCAGTTATTAAATAACCGATGTGATAAACCATTTCCCAGGCTTTTTATCACGTCGGTTATGAAATCACTGACATGATAAACCCTTCTTGTTTTCTTTATCACGTCGGTTATAAAATAACCGACGTGGAAGCCAATTTTTTTTAAAAAAAAATTGAATGCAGTCATCTGATCTCCCCCAGAATCAACCAGAAAACAAATCAAGAAATCGTACCAAAAAAATAGAAGGAGATCAAATTTAAGCATTTACATTGATAACATATAAAACTTTCCCCACTAGACACCCCCCACCCTCATCTATACCCCATGGACAGCCCTCCCCCACCCCATTGGAGCCCCCACGCTCATGTATACCCCATGGACAGCTCTCCCCCACCCCATTGGAGCCCCCACCCTCATGTATACCCCCTAGAAAACCCTCCCCCACCCTCATGTATACCCCCCTAGACAGCCCTCCCCCCACCCCATTGGAGCCCCCACCACACCCCTGGACTGCCCCTCGACCCCCTGGACAACCCCAAACACCCCTCAACAACCCCCACCCTCCTGAACAACACCCCCTCACCCCCTCACCCCACTTGATAGCCCTCACTACACCCCTGGACAACCCCAAACACCCCTGGACAACCCCCCACCCTCATGTATACCCCCACCCCCTGGAAAACACTCCCACACCCTTGGACCGCCCTCCCACACCCTTGGACAGCCCTCCCACCCCCTGGACTACTCCCCCACCCCACCGGACAACCCTCCCAGACCCCTGGACACCCACAACCCCACTGAACACACCCCCATACCCTTAGAACCCCTCCCCCACAGACCAAAATCCATACCAGAAAAACCATCATAAGTAGACCAAAACAAGAAGTAGAGCAAAATTAAACATTCACATATATAACATTAAAAACTTACACTATCAACTTCAAAAAAAACTAAATCCAACCTAAAAAACTACCAAATACTCAATTACAACGACAATATTCAAAATTACATTTTACATTACAAACAAATAAAATTCAATCAAACCTGTAAAATGATTTGACCACTCCACTTGTAAGTGTTTGATGTCTTCAGTAGTATATGGTTGAGGGTCATCAAAAAGCTACAAATGAAAAGGAAAGTAGTTAACATGTATAATGAATAAATCAAATTGAAATATTATGGCAAAGTTTAAGAGGAAATCGTACCAGGTCAAAATTCACAACTGTCCCAGTTGTTATTATTTCATACATAAATCTTAACATATAATATCCGCATTCGATGAGGCCTTTTTGTTCATGAAAATTCTGTTTGAATGAGTGTAAATTCAATATATTATTTTTATGTAATAAATCAAAAAGTACAAATTATAAATGGATATTTACCTTCGCATTTACATATTTGATCTTTGCATTCCTTTTCTTTGTGTTTTTTCGAAAGTAGGCCCATGAACTATTAGAAAATAATACGAATGGGGTAAATTTACAATTCATTATAATATATAAAACTATTGAGAAATTGAAACTTAATTTTACAATATATTCTTAAAACTTCCCTGCACATCACCATGGACAGAGCATATCCAATAAAGTGCTTTCTCCCTTGGGCAAAAAACCCCTAACACCCAATGATCACTGATATAAGGAAATTAAACGTTAGTGGTTTTTTTATGTTAAAAGATAATTAATTCTATAAGAGAAATGTGTTTCATACCTCTCACAAAAAGGCATTGTAACGACCCGAAATTTTTTAAATAAATTTTGTTTCCTAATTTTATGTGTTATTGTTATACTCATCAAAAAATGTTTTATTTGATAAACATGATTATAATTAAAATGAGATCAGTGGGTTTTGACTATTATATAGCCATCGGTCATCATAACCGCTGTGAACAAAATGTTTTGATTATTGTCTCTAAATTTAAGTAATCTTGGTTAATTATTATAGAAAGAAGATTTGATGGCCTCACCTAGTAGCCTTGGGCCGATCGAAGCCCATCTAACAGAGATTGGGAAGGAGGTAGCACCATTGGCCTTTGCTCTGGACCAAACCCAAGCCGAACTTCATCATGTGAAGCTAGAACGGAATCGCCTTCGCGAGAAGTTCAAACTGATAGAAATTACTACTCGGGCAATGTTGACCGAGCCGCCCCAAGATTCTATCACCCTAGCACACCTTACTCTTAGGTCCTATGCTGGTATTATAAGGGGCTATGTAACGAAACCGTAATTGCCTTGTGTAATCCTTGTTTTAAATAAAAATTGGGATTTCTTCTTATGATGAAGTTTATGAATTTTCAAATGACTGGATAAAAATAGTATGCATATTTTTGATGAATTTTCAAAAGGATATTTTAAAAAAAAATGTTTGTGTAAACCTTAAATAATTTAAAATGTGTAATGATTCTCGAAAAATGGTCTTCTACAATTATGTTCAGTACGAAATTTAGAGTCTAATAAGATCAACATGATTTTTGATGAATAGTAAATTATGAATAGTGATTTTATGATTAGGATTAGTAATATGACCAAATGGATTAGTAATCTTACTTAAATAAAGTTTTAAAATAATCTAGGCACCTTGATTAAGTAATGTGATTCAATAAAATGGTTAAATAACGGTTTCATAAATTATTATTCAAGTATTAGTTTTTTCGGATGAATAGTGTTTTTTAATTAAAAATTTAATTAAAAATAATTAGAAAATTATTTTTATAAAAATAACTTTATTTTTGAACTCAGAGCATCGATATTATGTTATGGTAATTTTTGGGGATTTTTCTGAAAAAAATGAATTTTCGATGAATAGTGTATTTATTTAAAAATAAAATTTAAAAATATTTAGAAAATTATTTTTATAAAATGGAGTTCATTTTTGAAATCATAGCATTGATATTTGATTATGGTGAAATTTTGGGATCTTTCTGAAAAAGTTGAATTTTCAGTGAATAGTAAAAATGCAGTTTTAGGGTTTCGGTATGTTTAATGACATCATAGCTGTGTCATGATGATGTCATGAGTTATTTTAAGGGTTGGCCGGCCAAGGGTGATGAATTATTGTTTTGGGGGCCCCATGTGGCCTAACTCCATGATAAATGCCAAGGGAGAGCACATGGGTTTGAGAAAAGCACATGTGAGGTGTCCTTTGGCCATTAATGCCTTGTCCCCTCACTTTCCCTATAAATACCAAGCCCTCCTCTCATCCATTCGACTCCCCACTCATTCCCAACGAATTTCTGGTCTAATTACCTCCCAAGGAGTCCTCCCAAGGTGCCCCCAAGCCCTCAAGGTCCCAACCTTTGAGGTTTAAGAGTTACATTTTAAGGTAAGGGATCCGACCCCTCTCTTTCTTTTCAAGAAATATCTTTTATGTCATTTATTTTATACTCCATGAGGATTTTCTCTTATATTCATCCTACTACCTATTTCATGTTCATATGATGAGAGACCCACCTTGCTCTCATCAATTCGTTTTAAGAATGTTTAAGTGGCGCCGTTAGGCTGCCGAATTTTTAAGGGATTCTTTCACCTTCCTCGTTTTCAAGTTCTATTTTCATTCAAGTCTTTCATGTTCCTTTTTATGTTGGGGTATGATCTCTAAATTATCATACTGATCTTTTATGATCATATGATGAGAGACCCCATTTGATCGCTTCAATTCAGTATTTTGAAGTTTTAAGTGGCGCCGTTAGGCTGCCGAATTTTTAAGTGTTTCTTCACCCTTCTCGTTTTGAAGTTCTACTTTCATGTCAATTATTTCAAGTTTCTAATTGTTATGTTGGGGTATGATCTCTATATCTATCATACTGGAATCTTATGTTCATATGATGATAGACCCCATTTGATCTCTTCAATTCAGTATTTTGAAGTTTTAAGTGGCGCCGTTAGGCTGCCGAATTTTTAAGTGGTTCTTCACCCTTCTCGTTTTGAAGTTCTACTTTCATGTCAATTATTTCAAGTTTCTAATTGTTATGTTGGGGTATGATCTCTATATCTATCATACTGGACTCTTATGTTCATATGATGAGAGACCCCATTTGATCTCTTCAATTCAGTATTTTGAAGTTTTAAGTGGCGCCGTTAGGCTGCCGAATTTTTAGGTGGTTCTTCACCCTTCTCGTTTTGAAGTTCTACTTTCATGTCAATTCTTTCAAGTTCCTTTTTGTTATGTTGGGGTATGATCTCTATATCTATCATACTGGACTCTTATGTTCATATGATGAGAGACCCTATTTGACCTTGTCAATTCAATTTTGTTGAAGTTTAAGTGACGCCGTTAGGCTGCCGAATTCTCACAAGAGAAATCTTTTTTTTTTCTTCCTTTCATGTTCTTCATTTCATATGGTATATTTTCAAATTTCATTACCATGTTCTTAAATCTCTTATATTTTGTCCCTCTACTGTTTGATGGGTCATTTATGAATGTTTGACCCATGTCCCCTCTCTTTTCAATGTTTTCTAAAACCTTGTAACATAGCCGTTATGCTGCAGAATTTCCCCCTCAAAATGCCTCTCTCTTTTCTCAAAAATTATTTTATGTTATAAAGTGAATACTCAAAGCTCTTACTTCTACAAGGGTATTCACATATATATCAAAATGTTCCATTTTAAATTCTGGGATTTACATACATGAGACCCGCATTCCCTTTCCGTGGGTTTAAAGTGACGTAAAGATCATGTCTTTAAAGCAGTTTTTAAAATGTTATGATTATGAAATGAAACCCATTTATTTTATGCTATATGGGTTATTTATGAAATGTTTGATGATGAAATATGTGGCTCACATGATAATAAAGGCAAATTTAAGGGTGCGCCCTGATAGCGCTCCAATGCATTGGGTAATGATGTAACCACTAGAGATTACAATTTTCACGATACCTTGGTGAATAACCTTGGTAATTTTAAAATGACACCTTGGGGATGGACCTTGGTGATATGTTCATGATTGTCTATGTTAAATGATGTAGCCACATCTTCAAGTTATGAAAAAGTTTTATTTTTATTATGATATGCCTCATGATTTCATTTTCATGCCTTAAAGTTCTTTTCATGACTTTATTGATGTATCCCAAGTTCATATGTAAAATGTTTCACTTGTTTCCCTTGCTGGGCCTTCTGCTCACCCTTTCTTTTGATGTATGTCCCCAGGTTATGAGATTCAGTAATGAGCCTAGGGTGAACATGAGGAGAAGTCTTTCAAGTGTTTAAAAAGAATTCTTTATGTTGTTTTCATGTTTTAAGTTCCTGGTTTCCAAGACACTAAACCTTAAAGATCCTCGGTTTTGTAAAATGTAATTAAAGTTTATGTGATAAAAAGGTGGGATGCTATAGTTGGTATCAAAGTATGGTTTAGTTATTTGTGGAAATTAGGATATGAAAACTTTAGGAAGAACCCTATAGAAAAGTTTAAATATAGGAAATCTTCCTGGTATTTTGGTGAGTATTGAGTAAGGGGTTGCCAAGCAAATACATCCCTGTCTGGATACGAGCAGGTAGAGGTGGCTCTGGCACAGATGTACATAGGGGTAAAACCTGAAAACACCGCTTTGAGCTAGACTCGAACGGGAACTGGTACACGACAACGGGCCTTGCTGCACTCTTGGTTACGACACTCCCGGGGGATATGCTTTGGTAAATTCATAAGCTTGGTATGAACCATTATTAAAGGAACAAAGATAAAATAAAATAAAGATTCACATAAGAATATACGACCATGGATAACGTAGATGGGAACCTAGGGGATCACAAGTTAGGGTATACTTTTCTTCTACAAGTTATCCTTATATGCTTTAAGTTCCTTTTCATGATTATTGGTTAAGTATTTAAGCCTCTAATTATACTTTATCTTCTTAGTTAATGGTGGGAAATGGAATAACGTATCCCAACAACCAATGTGATAGGAAATGCGACAATTTCCGTATTAATATGTCAGAGATGATTAGGGGATTAAAAGACGATTATTATTTTGGAAGGCGTTCACTATTTTGAGGACCCTATATGATCGAGGTAAATAGATTACTATAGTATATTCATTGAGGAGTAAGGTTGACTTATATTTTGAATAATTGATGAATTTAAGGTGGACTTATAGTAATTTAGGTTACTTTTGGGAATGATTAACCTATCTTGGGTAAAATATGTTTAGGTTAGCTACTTTTGTTATAAGATGTTAGGAGTGGTTGATGTTGTCTGGAGATGAACAATGAAGTTGTTTTGGAAGACTATGTTATCAAATCCTTCTTGTATTTGGGTTTCAATCTTAGTTTGGTTTATTTTGAGGATTTTTAAGGACAGTTATTTATGGAATGGACTATGATGAACTTTGGGTAGTACCATGGAACTTTGAAGATTTAAAAGTAGGTTCTATTCCTATGGGATTCTTTCTTTTTGAAGAGTTGTTTTACCTTAACCTTTCTGTTTTTGAGATAATGTTTAAAGATAGAAGAAATAGATAGTTAATCTTTTGTAGATTATGTGATTCTATAGAAGATGATTCTGGTGCTTTTATGAGACCAAGTGTTTTTGAATTCTCATCATTTGGCGAAAAGATTAGTGTTGGTAGGGACTTGTTAAAGGATGAAACTCTACTTGAAGGTAGGTATATTTTCTTATGTTTTTGTTCTATGTAGTAAATGAAATCCTCAAAATTATGAAAAGAAACGTAAAACAAAAATGTTGTTGGTTTACGTTTCCTACTAGGTAATCAAAGACCGTTTACACACATCATAAGTTTGGGATTTTCTCATGGTTAACTTTCTCCTAATCATGTTCTCTATCACTCTCTCTCAGAACTGACCCTTTGTTTTTTTCCTCCATGTCCATGTTTTCCTACATGGAACCCGAGTGTGGGTTAACTCGGGTGGCCTTTGTACTTCCTTTTCTTTCTTTTAAAGTAACGGTGTTACTGACTCTTTTTCCGATGTGGGACTTTCAATGAAATTTCAAAACCCAATTTTAAAATTGCGAGGACGCAATTTCTTAAGGGGGGAAGATTGTAACGACCCGAAATTTTTTAAATAAATTTTGTTTCCTAATTTTATGTGTTATTGTTATACTCATCAAAAAATGTTTTATTTGATAAACATGATTATAATTAAAATGAGATCAGTGGGTTTTGACTATTATATAGCCATCGGTCATCATAACCGCTGTGAACAAAATGTTTTGATTATTGTCTCTAAATTTAAGTAATCTTGGTTAATTATTATAGAAAGAAGATTTGATGGCCTCACCTAGTAGCCTTGGGCCGATCGAAGCCCATCTAACAGAGATTGGGAAGGAGGTAGCACCATTGGCCTTTGCTCTGGACCAAACCCAAGCCGAACTTCATCATGTGAAGCTAGAACGGAATCGCCTTCGCGAGAAGTTCAAACTGATAGAAATTACTACTCGGGCAATGTTGACCGAGCCGCCCCAAGATTCTATCACCCTAGCACACCTTACTCTTAGGTCCTATGCTGGTATTATAAGGGGCTATGTAACGAAACCGTAATTGCCTTGTGTAATCCTTGTTTTAAATAAAAATTGGGATTTCTTCTTATGATGAAGTTTATGAATTTTCAAATGACTGGATAAAAATAGTATGCATATTTTTGATGAATTTTCAAAAGGATATTTTAAAAAAAAATGTTTGTGTAAACCTTAAATAATTTAAAATGTGTAATGATTCTCGAAAAATGGTCTTCTACAATTATGTTCAGTACGAAATTTAGAGTCTAATAAGATCAACATGATTTTTGATGAATAGTAAATTATGAATAGTGATTTTATGATTAGGATTAGTAATATGACCAAATGGATTAGTAATATTACTTAAATAAAGTTTTAAAATAATCTAGGCACCTTGATTAAGTAATGTGATTCAATAAAATGGTTAAATAACGGTTTCATAAATTATTATTCAAGTATTAGTTTTTTCGGATGAATAGTGTTTTTTAATTAAAAATAATTAGAAAATTATTTTTATAAAAATAACTTTATTTTTGAACTCAGAGCATCGATATTATGTTATGGTAATTTTTGGGGATTTTTCTGAAAAAAATGAATTTTCGATGAATAGTGTATTTATTTAAAAATAAAATTTAAAAATATTTAGAAAATTATTTTTATAAAATGGAGTTCATTTTTGAAATCATAGCATTGATATTTGATTATGGTGAAATTTTGGGATCTTTCTGAAAAAGTTGAATTTTCAGTGAATAGTAAAAATGCAGTTTTAGGGTTTCGGTATGTTTAATGACATCATAGCTGTGTCATGATGATGTCATGAGTTATTTTAAGGGTTGGCCGGCCAAGGGTGATGAATTATTGTTTTGGGGGCCCCATGTGGCCTAACTCCATGATAAATGCCAAGGGAGAGCACATGGGTTTGAGAAAAGCACATGTGAGGTGTCCTTTGGCCATTAATGCCTTGTCCCCTCACTTTCCCTATAAATACCAAGCCCTCCTCTCATCCATTCGACTCCCCACTCATTCCCAACGAATTTCTGGTCTCATTACCTCCCAAGGAGTCCTCCCAAGGTGCCCCCAAGCCCTCAAGGTCCCAACCTTTGAGGTTTAAGAGTTACATTTTAAGGTAAGGGATCCGACCCCTCTCTTTCTTTTCAAGAAATATCTTTTATGTCATTTATTTTATACTCCATGTTCTTATGTTGGAGGATTTTCTCTTATATTCATCCTACTACCTATTTCATGTTCATATGATGAGAGACCCACCTTGCTCTCATCAATTCGTTTTAAGAATGTTTAAGTGGCGCCGTTAGGCTGCCGAATTTTTAAGGGATTCTTTCACCTTCCTCGTTTTCAAGTTCTATTTTCATTCAAGTCTTTCATGTTCCATTTTATGTTGGGGTATGATCTCTAAAT
The DNA here is from genome assembly GCA_963277665.1 of Viscum album. Classification (NCBI taxonomy): domain Eukaryota; kingdom Viridiplantae; phylum Streptophyta; class Magnoliopsida; order Santalales; family Viscaceae; genus Viscum; species Viscum album. Next base: position 966,621,658 of record OY728122.1, read on the forward strand.
TATCATACTGATCTTTTATGATCATATGATGAGAGACCCCATTTGATCGCTTCAATTCAGTATTTTGAAGTTTTAAGTGGCGCCGTTAGGCTGCCGAATTTTTAAGTGTTTCTTCACCCTTCTCGTTTTGAAGTTCTACTTTCATGTCAATTATTTCAAGTTTCTAATTGTTATGTTGGGGTATGATCTCTATATCTATCATACTGGACTCTTATGTTCATATGATGAGAGACCCCATTTGATCTCTTCAATTCAGTATTTTGAAGTTTTAAGTGGCGCCGTTAGGCTGCCGAATTTTTAAGTGGTTCTTCACCCTTCTCGTTTTGAAGTTCTACTTTCATGTCAATTATTTCAAGTTTCTAATTGTTATGTTGGGGTATGATCTCTATATCTATCATACTGGACTCTTATGTTCATATGATGAGAGACCCCATTTGATCTCTTCAATTCAGTATTTTGAAGTTTTAAGTGGCGCCGTTAGGCTGCCGAATTTTTAGGTGGTTCTTCACCCTTCTCGTTTTGAAGTTCTACTTTCATGTCAATTCTTTCAAGTTCCTTTTTGTTATGTTGGGGTATGATCTCTATATCTATCATACTGGACTCTTATGTTCATATGATGAGAGACCCTATTTGACCTTGTCAATTCAATTTTGTTGAAGTTTAAGTGACGCCGTTAGGCTGCCGAATTCTCACAAGAGAAATCTTTTTTTTTTATTCCTTTCATGTTCTTCATTTCATATGGTATATTTTCAAATTTCATTACCATGTTCTTAAATCTCTTATATTTTGTCCCTCTACTATTTTATGGGTCATTTATGAATGTTTGACCCATGTCCCCTCTCTTTTCAATGTTTTCTAAAACCTTGTAACATAGCCGTTATGCTGCAGAATTTCCCCCTCAAAATGCCTCTCTCTTTTCTCAAAAATTATTTTATGTTATAAAGTGAATACTCAAAGCTCTTACTTCTACAAGGGTATTCACATATATATCAAAATGTTCCATTTTAAATTCTGGGATTTACATACATGAGACCCGCATTCCCTTTCCGTGGGTTTAAAGTGACGTAAAGATCATGTCTTTAAAGCAGTTTTTAAAATGTTATGATTATGAAATGAAACCCATTTATTTTATGCTATATGGGTTATTTATGAAATGTTTGATGATGAAATATGTGGATCACATGATAATAAAGGCAAATTTAAGGGTGCGCCCTGATAGCGCTCCAATGCATTGGGTAATGATGTAACCACTAGAGATTACAATTTTCACGATACCTTGGTGAATAACCTTGGTAATTTTAAAATGACACCTTGGGGATGGACCTTGGTGATATGTTCATGATTGTCTATGTTAAATGATGTAGCCACATCTTCAAGTTATGAAAAAGTTTTATTTTTATTATGATATGCCTCATGATTTCATTTTCATGCCTTAAAGTTCTTTTCATGACTTTATTGATGTATCCCAAGTTCATATGTAAAATGTTTCACTTGTTTCCCTTGCTGGGCCTTCTGCTCACCCTTTCTTTTGATGTATGTCCCCAGGTTATGAGATTCAGTAATGAGCCTAGGGTGAACATGAGGAGAAGTCTTTCAAGTGTTTAAAAAGAATTCTTTATGTTGTTTTCATGTTTTAAGTTCCTGGTTTCCAAGACACTAAACCTTAAAGATCCTCGGTTTTGTAAAATGTAATTAAAGTTTATGTGATAAAAAGGTGGGATGCTATAGTTGGTATCAAAGGATGGTTTAGTTATTTGTGGAAATTAGGATATGAAAACTTTAGGAAGAACCCTATAGAAAAGTTTAAATATAGGAAATCTTCCTGGTATTTTGGTGAGTATTGAGTAAGGGGTTGCCAAGCAAATACATTCCTGTCTGGATACGAGCAGGTAGAGGTGACTCTGGCACAGATGTACATAGGGGTAAAACCTGAAAACACCGCTTTGAGCTAGACTCGAACGGGAACTGGTACACGACAACGGGCCTTGCTGCACTCTTGGTTACGACACTCCCGGGGGATATGCTTTGGTAAATTCATAAGCTTGGTATGAACCATTATTAAAGGAACAAAGATAAAATAAAATAAAGATTCACATAAGAATATACGACCATGGATAACGTAGATGGGAACCTAGGGGATCACAAGTTAGGGTATACTTTTCTTCTACAAGTTATCCTTATATGCTTTAAGTTCCTTTTCATGATTATTGGTTAAGTATTTAAGCCTCTAATTATACTTTATCTTCTTAGTTAATGGTGGGAAATGGAATAACGTATCCCAACAACCAATGTGATAGGAAATGCGACAATTTCCGTATTAATATGTCAGAGATGATTAGGGGATTAAAAGACGATTATTATTTTGGAAGGCGTTCACTATTTTGAGGACCCTATATGATCGAGGTAAATAGATTACTATAGTATATTCATTGAGGAGTAAGGTTGACTTATATTTTGAATAATTGATGAATTTAAGGTGGACTTATAGTAATTTAGGTTACTTTTGGGAATGATTAACCTATCTTGGGTAAAATATGTTTAGGTTAGCTACTTTTGTTATAAGATGTTAGGAGTGGTTGATGTTGTCTGGAGATGAACAATGAAGTTGTTTTGGAAGACTATGTTATCAAATCCTTCTTGTATTTGGGTTTCAATCTTAGTTTGGTTTATTTTGAGGATTTTTAAGGACAGTTATTTATGGAATGGACTATGATGAACTTTGGGTAGTACCATGGAACTTTGAAGATTTAAAAGTAGGTTCTATTCCTATGGGATTCTTTCTTTTTGAAGAGTTGTTTTACCTTAACCTTTCTGTTTTTGAGATAATGTTTAAAGATAGAAGAAATAGATAGTTAATCTTTTGTAGATTATGTGATTCTATAGAAGATGATTCTGGTGCTTTTATGAGACCAAGTGTTTTTGAATTCTCATCATTTGGCGAAAAGATTAGTGTTGGTAGGGACTTGTTAAAGGATGAAACTCTACTTGAAGGTAGGTATATTTTCTTATGTTTTTGTTCTATGTAGTAAATGAAATCCTCAAAATTATGAAAAGAAACGTAAAACAAAAATGTTGTTGGTTTACGTTTCCTACTAGGTAATCAAAGACCGTTTACACACATCATAAGTTTGGGATTTTCTCATGGTTAACTTTCTCCTAATCATGTTCTCTATCACTCTCTCTCAGAACTGACCCTTTGTTTTTTTCCTCCATGTCCATGTTTTCCTACATGGAACCCGAGTGTGGGTTAACTCGGGTGGCCTTTGTACTTCCTTTTCTTTCTTTTAAAGTAACGGTGTTACTGACTCTTTTTCCGATGTGGGACTTTCAATGAAATTTCAAAACCCAATTTTAAAATTGCGAGGACGCAATTTCTTAAGGGGGGAAGATTGTAACGACCCGAAATTTTTTAAATAAATTTTGTTTCCTAATTTTATGTGTTATTGTTATACTCATCAAAAAATGTTTTATTTGATAAACATGATTATAATTAAAATGAGATCAGTGGGTTTTGACTATTATATAGCCATCGGTCATCATAACCGCTGTGAACAAAATGTTTTGATTATTGTCTCTAAATTTAAGTAATCTTGGTTAATTATTATAGAAAGAAGATTTGATGGCCTCACCTAGTAGCCTTGGGCCGATCGAAGCCCATCTAACAGAGATTGGGAAGGAGGTAGCACCATTGGCCTTTGCTCTGGACCAAACCCAAGCCGAACTTCATCATGTGAAGCTAGAACGGAATCGCCTTCGCGAGAAGTTCAAACTGATAGAAATTACTACTCGGGCAATGTTGACCGAGCCGCCCCAAGATTCTATCACCCTAGCACACCTTACTCTTAGGTCCTATGCTGGTATTATAAGGGGCTATGTAACGAAACCGTAATTGCCTTGTGTAATCCTTGTTTTAAATAAAAATTGGGATTTCTTCTTATGATGAAGTTTATGAATTTTCAAATGACTGGATAAAAATAGTATGCATATTTTTGATGAATTTTCAAAAGGATATTTAAAAAAAAAATGTTTGTGTAAACCTTAAATAATTTAAAATGTGTAATGATTCTCAAAAAATGGTCTTCTACAATTATGTTCAGTACGAAATTTAGAGTCTAATAAGATCAACATGATTTTTGATGAATAGTAAATTATGAATAGTGATTTTATGATTAGGATTAGTAATATGACCAAATGGATTAGTAATATTACTTAAATAAAGTTTTAAAATAATCTAGGCACCTTGATTAAGTAATGTGATTCAATAAAATGGTTAAATAACGGTTTCATAAATTATTATTCAAGTATTAGTTTTTTCGGATGAATAGTGTTTTTTAATTAAAAATAATTAGAAAATTATTTTTATAAAAATAACTTTATTTTGAACTCAGAGCATCGATATTATGTTATGGTAATTTTTGGGGATTTTTCTGAAAAAAATGAATTTTCGATGAATAGTGTATTTATTTAAAAATAAAATTTAAAAATATTTAGAAAATTATTTTTATAAAATGGAGTTCATTTTTGAAATCATAGCATTGATATTTGATTATGGTGAAATTTTGGGATCTTTCTGAAAAAGTTGAATTTTCAGTGAATAGTAAAAATGCAGTTTTAGGGTTTCGGTATGTTTAATGACATCATAGCTGTGTCATGATGATGTCATGAGTTATTTTAAGGGTTGGCCGGCCAAGGGTGATGAATTATTGTTTTGGGGCCCCATGTGGCCTAACTCCATGATAAATGCCAAGGGAGAGCACATGGGTTTGAGAAAAGCACATGTGAGGTGTCCTTTGGCCATTAATGCCTTGTCCCCTCACTTTCCCTATAAATATACCAAGCCCTCCTCTCATCCATTCGACTCCCCACTCATTCCCAAAGAATTTCTGGTCTCATTACCTCCCAAGGAGTCCTCCCAAGGTGCCCCAAGCCCTCAAGGTCCCAACCTTTGAGGTTTAAGAGTTACATTTTAAGGTAAGGGATCCGACCCCTCTCTTTCTTTTCAAGAAATCTCTTTTATGTCATTTATTTTATACTCCATGTTCTTATGTTGGAGGATTTTCTCTTATATTCATCCTACTACCTATTTCATGTTCATATGATGAGAGACCCACCTTGCTCTCATCAATTCGTTTTAAGAATGTTTAAGTGGCGCCGTTAGGCTGCCGAATTTTTAAGGGATTCTTTCACCTTCCTCGTTTTCAAGTTCTATTTTCATTCAAGTCTTTCATGTTCCTTTTTATGTTGGGGTATGATCTCTAAATTATCATACTGATCTTTTATGATCATATGATGAGAGACCCCATTTGATCGCTTCAATTCAGTATTTTGAAGTTTTAAGTGGCGCCGTTAGGCTGCCGAATTTTTAAGTGGTTCTTCACCCTTCTCGTTTTGAAGTTCTACTTTCATGTCAATTATTTCAAGTTTCTAATTGTTATGTTGGGGTATGATCTCTATATCTATCATACTGGACTCTTATGTTCATATGATGAGAGACCCCATTTGATCTCTTCAATTCAGTATTTTGAAGTTTTAAGTGGCGCCGTTAGGCTGCCGAATTTTTAAGTGGTTCTTCACCCTTCTCGTTTTGAAGTTCTACTTTCATGTCAATTATTTCAAGTTTCTAATTGTTATGTTGGGGTATGATATCTATATCTATCATACTGGACTCTTATGTTCATATGATGAGAGACCCCATTTGATCTCTTCAATTCAGTATTTTGAAGTTTTAAGTGGCGCCGTTAGGCTGCCGAATTTTTAGGTGGTTCTTCACCCTTCTCGTTTTGAAGTTCTACTTTCATGTCAATTCTTTCAAGTTCCTTTTTGTTATGTTGGGGTATGATCTCTATATATATCATACTGGACTCTTATGTTCATATGATGAGAGACCCTATTTGACCTTGTCAATTCAATTTTGTTGAAGTTTAAGTGACGCCGTTAGGCTGCCGAATTCTCACAAGAGAAATCTTTTTTTTTCTTCCTTTCATGTTCTTCATTTCATATGGTATATTTTCAAATTTCATTACCATGTTCTTAAATCTCTTATATTTTGTCCCTCTACTGTTTGATGGGTCATTTATGAATGTTTGACCCATGTCCCCTCTCTTTTCAATGTTTTCTAAAACCTTGTAACATAGCCGTTATGCTGCAGAATTTTCCCCTCAAAATGCCTCTCTCTTTTCTCAAAAATTATTTTATGTTATAAAGTGAATAATCAAAGCTCTTACTTCTACAAGGGTATTCACATATATATCAAAATGTTCCATTTTAAATTCTGGGATTTACATACATGAGACCCGCATTCCCTTTCAGTGGGTTTAAAGTGACGTAAAGATCATGTCTTTAAAGCAGTTTTTAAAACGTTATGATTATGAAATGAAACCCATTTATTTTATGCTATATGGGTTATTTATGAAATGTTTGATGATGAAATATGTGGCTCACATGATAATAAAGGCAAATTTAAGGGTGCGCCCTGATAGCGCTCCAATGCATTGGGTAATGATGTAACCACTAGAGATTACAATTTTCACGATACCTTGGTGAATAACCTTGGTAATTTTAAAATGACACCTTGGGGATGGACATTGGTGATATGTTCATGATTGTCTATGTTAAATGATGTAGCCACATCTTCAAGTTATGAAAAAGTTTTATTTTTATTATGATATGCCTCATGATTTCATTTTCATGCCTTAAAGTTCTTTTCATGACTTTATTGATGTATCCCAAGTTCATATGTAAAATGTTTCACTTGTTTCCCTTGCTGGGCCTTCTACTCACCCTTTCTTTTGATGTATGTCCCCAGGTTATGAGATTCAGTAATGAGCCTAGGGTGAACATGAGGAGAAGTCTTTCAAGTGTTTAAGAAGAATTCTTTATGTTGTTTTCATGTTTTAAGTTCCTGGTTTCCAAGACACTAAACCTTAAAGATCCTCGGTTTTGTAAAATGTAATTAAAGTTTATGTGATAAAAAGGTGGGATGCTATAGGCATCATCCAACATTGTGTGACTATATTCTTTTCAAGTATTTCAGAAATATAAACCATTCTTTGTTCCTCATTCAATGCACATGCTTCAGGGGAAATCAATTGCGGGTCCATGAATCCAAATACATCTGTCAGCTCATTCCTCTCACAAATTTTATAAAGATACCTAATACAAAACATACATAAGTATACATTTTTAATAAATATAATGCAGGGAAAAGGTGTTAATACTTACATGCAAAAAATTTGCACCACGTTGATGCCCAACTTATCTCGAGTAACAAGCTCCAAGATATCAGTGTTCGTAATCCCCACACTTATTTCACATCCACAAACATGAGATTCCATTGGAAACTCATAATAACCTGCCAACAAATTTGAATATCTTGACAATCTGTCAAGACTACTAGAATTTGTATCTGATGTCATAGCCATTTGTCTTTGTTGTTGTCTATACAGTATTTATTAACCTTTAAAGTATTCCTGTAAAAATAAATTGAAAAATATATTAGTTTTCAAATGATAAAACAACTTTAATAAAAAAATAAAATATATAACATTCATAACTCTATGGTAATGAGTCGAAGAAGTCTGGATGGCCAAATTAAAAAATGGCCGATACTCTTTCCAACTGTCGCCACCTCATCTGTAGGTATTGGTACCCTAGCTGATCTATCTATAATATCCTGTACAGTGACCCTCTGATTCTCTACCTCTAATTGTTGATGATGAAATATATCTCCTATAAAGTATACCAACCCATATGCTACTATATGATGTTGAGAATCATCAACAAACAACTCGAAATAAGTATGAAGCTGCAGTGGAGGAGTAGGATAAAAAATGGGGTCCACAGGTTAAGGTGGGGGAGTGGAAGCTACTGGCGGAGGTGGAGGATAAATAATGGGGTCTGCAGGGGGAGGTGGAGGAGTGGGAGCTGCAGTCTGAAATTGTATTTGCATTTCTGCAAACATAGACTGCACCGACGCTCTAATATTTTCCTCCATCATCGCATTAATATTTTTAACTTCAGCCTCCAAGGATTCTATTTTTTTTATAAACCCCCTCAACGTTAGAAGTTGAAGAACGTGGCAACACTTTTCTTACCGATACACCTGCCAGATATCCTCTTACACGACCAGGATGTTCGGGCCTTCCCAATGCTGCAGATAAAATATATTCCCTCCCAATAGCTGTAAATGTCCCCTATGAACTCTGCTCCTCAAGAGACTCCTGTATTAATTAATTGAACATTTCTGTAATGATTGAAATTATATGAAGAAAATAGTTAACTTAAATAAATAAAATATATATCTTACAATCCTCTCAGCTACGATTCTCGATTATTCTGAAAGATATTTCCCTTTTTTTCCCTTCCGAGCTCTCTTCCATTTTTCATGTCTAGATGGAGGGGATGGAGGGGCCACCTCTCCAGAGCTTGAAGACTCATCTCTTAGTTGTTGAAAATTTTCCGCCATCATTTGTTCTTCCAATAATGCATACCCTCCCCGAGATAAACTATGAGGGTATACATTTTTAGATTGGATCTCCTGACGAGCTTTCCTTGTTTGCTGTAATTTAATAATAAGAAATCATTAAAAAACATTAATAAAATCATTTATATAAGAAAGTTTATAAAAGTTTACATTGCCATTACCAGAAATGAATCTTTTCTTCTACTTTCAAAAAATTGTCTCCATGTGTCTTCATCTATAAAAGGATATATACGACATGGATTGTCATGACTCCTATGACCATAAATGAAATCATATGAGAGGGTTGATTTGAAATCCCTCCATCTCCTGGCAGCCAACGATAAGAATTTCTTCCAGACTCCTCCTATGTCAGGAATATCAAATGTAATCTGATAAAGAAGAGGTTAAACATATTATATATACTAGAAACATTAAAAGAATAGTCAAACAATGACAAAAGATCTTACCAAAGTCATCTCCCATAACTGAGAGATTATCAATTTATCCACACTTCTCCAATCATCATACAGAATTCTTACTTTGCTCTTATCCTGAGTTCCTACAAAACTCTTAAAATCTTTTGCATTCGGACCTCTAGGAATATCATCATCATCAAACTCAACGACTATCCTTTGATCCTGCGTACGGGCAAGTGATAATTTTGGTAAACGTGTGCACCCACGTTTACCAACCTTTTTACTCTTTGTCTTAATAGGAGCATGTGAATGTTCATCCCCAGAGGCATGACCAACAATATTCTCATCTCCAGAATCATGTGGTTGATCAACTGAATGAACTGTCATTATCCTTCAAATAAAAAAAACAAACGTCAGTTCACAAATATACAAATTCAAATATTTTAATACTACTGTAATCAGAAAATAGAAAAGTGTACTAAGTTACGTAATAGTAAACATTGGTGATATGGTAATCATGTTAAACAATAGTAAAGATAGTCAAGATGGTCAAGATGGTCAAGATGGTAAACATGGTAAAACTGGTAAACATGGTAAACATGGTAAAGTAATTGTCACTGAACAAAAATAATAGATATATAATTCATGTAATGGTTATAAACATGATAAAGTAAACTAAACAAACTTAAAACAAACAAAAACTTATACTTATTTTGTTTTAAAACATGTTTTAATAAATAAAGAACTTACAAATATACAAATTCAAATATTTTAATACAACTGTAATCAGAAAATAGAAAAGTGTACTAAGTTACGTAATAGTAAACATTGGTAATATGGTAAGCATGTTAAACATTGGCAAAGATGGTAAAGATGGTAAAGATGGTAAACATGGTAAACCTAGTAAACATGGTAAAAATGGTAAATTAATTGTCACTGAACAAAAATAATAGATATATAATTCATTTAATGGTTATAAACATGATAAAGTAAACTAAACAAACTTAAAAAAAACAAAAAATTATACTTATTTTGTTTTAAAACATGTTTTAATAAATAAATAACTTACAATATCTAACATTTATGAAAAAAATAAATGTAAACAGGAAATAAACATATGTTACCTATAATTTTAGGAATGTACAAATGGATTCTTTTCCCAAATTCCTTCATCATGATCGTTCCTTATGTCACAAACAATGTCTTCAACATGATCATCATTATGTTCTATTAATATTTCCATGGAAGTAGGGATCTCACATAAATCAGCATCTTCATCAAGTTCATCCTCACCAACATATTGTTTTTCCCTTGTAAAACAATAGCCCACTGCATATCTGATTAATCTACTACATAGAAAATTTGTTTTGCATGTGTTTACATTATAAAAGAATCAGTTGTGTCTTCCAATCTATTCAGATTAACAAGTGTCATTCCAAATTCATCGTGTCTGAAACTATTGTTACTGATAAACCATTTACAGTTAAAAATAGAAACTTTAATTTTAAAGTAATCAACCTCCCATATGTCTTCAATCACTCCATAATATGCACTTGATGCAGAAATTGGGTTTTTGTCCTTAGCACTCGAAAAATGCATCGCTTCTGCAAACACCAATACACCACTATTCTGAACTGCACTTCTGTTGTCCTGAGATTTCATATGAAATGTATAACCATTAATGTCATAATTGGACCATGTTATAACATTTAAACATAGACCACCCATTATCCATTTTAATTTCTCTGATACATCTGATCTATAAAGAAAATTATTTTTAATCCATGACAAAAAAGTTTTTTTGTGCTCATTCAAAATCCACATTTCTTTCTTCTTTGGATGACATTGTTTCAACTTATTAATATGCAATGTGATATACGGTTGAGCATCATCTATGTTATTCAAGATGTATGATTCTAACTTCTTCATCTGTTCAGCTGACAATGATTTGAATTTCAATCCACGAATCCCCTTTCCCTCATTATTAACTCGTTCATGGTGAGATGGAGGCAAACCTATGTGTTGCGCCGCAACCAAGTAGCTCGTACAAAACTCTGCTACCTCCTCAGAAATATACTTTTCAATAATGGAGGTTTCAGGTCGATATGGATTTTTAACATACCCCTTTAATATTTTCATATACCTTTCAAAAGGATACATCCAAAGAAGATATATAGGTCCACAAAGCTTTATTTATCGAACCAGATGAATCATTAAATGCACCATTATATCAAAAAAAGTTTGAGGAAAATATATTTCCTATTGACAAAGTATAAAAATTGAATCATTTTCCAAAATTTTCAAAGCATTCACATCAATCACCTTGTTACAAATTGAATTGAAAAAATAACACAACTTCATTATAGTCTTTATGACACGAATGGGAAATATTCCACGCAATGAAACTGGTAGAATTTTTTGCATCATGACGTAACAATCATGTTATTTCATACCTATCAACTTCAAATCCTTAAATGAGACAAAAATTTTTACATTAGAAGAATAACCTTGAGGCACTTTGATATCATGAAGACATTGACAGAAGCTAATTTTCTCCCTCTTCGATAATGTATGAAAAGCCGGGGGAATATATGTTTGTCTTCCTTTAGAAGTGGGAGCTAACTCTAAACATATTCCCATTGATAGTAAGTCTAATCTTGCATTCAACCCATCTTTTGTCTTTCCTTTAATATCTAACAATGTTTTAATCAAACAATCACAGATATTCTTCTCCACATGCATGACATCAATATTATGTTTAACTTCATGATACCTCCAGTATGGTAGCTCAAAAAATATTGATCATTTCTTCCAAATATGTCTATCATTACCCGATTTCTGTGTCTTTCCCAATGCCACATCAAGGTTTTTCACCCTCTCAAAATAAAGATCTGGGGATAAAGGTTTTGGAGTAGTATCAAATTTTTGTGAGCCATTGAATGCCTTTTTTAGTCTTCTATAAGGGTGATCCATAGAAAAAAACTTTCAATGACCCATGTACACTGTTTTCCTCCCATGATGCAATTGACAATATGACGTCTTTTGTTCGCAAATTGGACATGCTTTATTCCCTTTAACACTGTATCCAGACAAATTTCCATACGCTGGGAAGTCATTTATAGTGAACAGAAGCACTGCATTCAGTTGAAAATATTCCATTTTATAAGAATCATACACCCTAATACCATCAGCCCATAATAGTTTCAAATCATCAATCAACGGTGACAAGTAAACATCGATATCATTTCCAGGTTGCTTTGGACCAGAGATCATTATACTCAACATGACATATTTGCACTTCATACAAACTTCAGGAGAGAGGTTGTAAATTACCAATAAAACAGGCCATGAACTATGTGTGCTACTGAGGGTTCGGTATGGATTCATTCCATCTGTGCACAACCCTAATCTAAGATTTCTAATTTCATTTCCAAATATAGAATATTGCACATCAATTTTCTTCCATTGTGGACAATCAGCTGGATGACGTATTTTTCCATCACATACCCGCTCATCAGCATGCCATATTAACCTTTTTGAATCATGTGAATTAGCGAATAAATGTTTGAAACGATGAAATATAGGAAGATACCAAAATACCTTTGAAGGGAGCTTTGTAATCTCTACATCAGCCTGCGATTTTTCTTTAACCTTATACCGTGATGTCCCACATTTAGGACACTCTGACAGAAATTCATGTTCCTTCCTATATATAATGTAGTCATTCGGACAGGCATATATTTTTTTGTATCCCATTCCCATCGGGCATAATATTTTCTTGGCCTTGTAATGTGAATCTAGAAGATCGTTATATTTTGGAAGAATGTCTTTCATCAATTGTAGCAGCTCTGTAAAACTTCTATCACTCCATCCATGTTTCGCCTTTAGGTTAATCAATATTAACACCGCCGAAAAAACCATAAAATCTGTACAACCAGGATATAATGGTTTTTCAGCATCACCATATAGACGCGCAACTGTCGATTCTATCTCAATTTGTTTTGATACAATATCGCGAATCATTTCTTCAATTCCATCGGAGTTACCATCTTGTGCGTCACCATCATTAGTGACATTTCGTCCAGTTTCACCTTGCCAAATCCAAGGGCTGTAACTCGGATTAAAACCATGACATATCAGATGATCTTTTATCTCTATACTTTTCAACTTCTTCATATTCAAACATTTCAGGCATGGACAGAAAAAAATGTCACTACTTTGAACATTTCGTTTAGAAAATTCCAAAAAGGCATCAACACCTTCCTTATATTAATTTCTCATTCGATGTGCCGTAATCCAACTTCGACTCATTATTACCTATAAAAAATATCAAAAATATATATATTTTTAAGATAATAAAAATATAAGTTTATATAAAAAATATCATAATTTGAATGTAAAAAAATTTTGAAATATAAAACAAATCTATGCGTATTTAAAAAAATATGCTTGAATATTTTTATTAAAACAAAATATAGTTAGATATAACAGTTTTAAATTCCATTGAATAAAAGAAAACCATGGTGCCTACATGGTTGATAGAAAATTGGAGAGAATGGAGTAAACCTGAGAATCAAATCATATTTAAAATAAAAATTCAGATGGAGAAAATCACAATATAAATCCAAACACCCCTGGACACCCCCAACCCTCTAGATAGCCCCCCACCCCTGGACAACCCCCAAAACCCTCTGGACAGCCCCCCAACCCCATGGATATCCCCCACCCCTCTAGACAACACCCCCACCCCTCCTGGACACCACCCCCACCCCTACCCCCTTGGACACCCCGCTGGACACCCCCCAACCCTTTGGACAGCCCCCCACCCCCTGAACAGCACCCCACCCCCTGTACAACACCCCACCCCTCCAGACAGCACCCCCACCCCTCCTGGACACCACCCCCACCCCTGACCCCCTTGGACACCCCCTGGACACCCCTAACCCTCTGGACAACCCCCACCCCCCGGACAACCCCCAAAACCCTCTGGACAGGCCTCCACCCCCTTGGACAACCCCCCCACACCCACCCACCCCCTTGGTCACCCCCCTGGACACCCCCCAACCCTCTGGACAGCCCCCACCCCCAGGACAACCCCCCAAACAATGGTTTACATATAAAACTAGGGATGGTGAACAATGGAAAACACATGCATTTAATATATACTTCATCATGAAATAGATGGAATTAAATATTATTAAATATGGCTACTTAAATGATCGCATGATAATTAAAAATAATCATTGATATTCAACTAGTCAAATGATCACAAGTTTCTCGATAACTAATATCATAATTTATTTTATCAAAAAAGTCACACAAAATAGTCCACAAAATGTTTCGCACCAACATCAAAATTTAATAAAACAATTCCTCAATTTATAAAACATTCTGAAAATGTTTGACATCTTAAATCACCTCTTTACCTTTCAAAAACCCTTATTAGGTGAATAACATCGCCAAAATATTTCATTTACACCATTTTATCAATTTTTTTAACTCACTAAATCATTTTCAATTTTCATAAAACAATCCCAAGAGGAACAACCATGTTTTGCACACAAAAGACATTCCAAACCCCCATTCAAGAAAAAAATCATACCAATACAAATCCAAAATATAAATTTCAGCTCAATACACATTTATTAAACCACCCCCATATTTTAATAATTTACCTCAAATAATGTCACAAACAATACACATGAAAAACAAACTTTTTCATAAAAAACCTTCAAGAAGTGTGACAAGGTTTTACACATAACACCCATTCAAAACCCCCCTTTTGAGGCCCACATGACAACAAAGAATTAAAAAACCATAATTGGATTCCCCTTTCAAAATTAATGAATCACTTTCATAGGTTATAAAATACACCCAAATATTAACATAAGAGTCACACATTAAAATCACCCAATTTCAAGATAAAATGAATATATAAAATTAAAGACATATCCAAATCCATCAAAAATTTTTTTGGGACCACAAAAAATATACGATGTAGGCAAAACGAATGAAAAAAAGCATACAAAAATATAGTGTTGCGAGTTGAAGGATTACATGAAATGGGGGTTTTGGAATGCCTTTTGTGTTGCGAGTTGAAAGCACACAAAATGAGTTGAGATGATAGATCCGGGAAAAAAAGCACACAAAAATCGAATGAGTTGAAAGCACACAAAACGAACGAAAAAAAGCACACAAAAATTGCAAAACATAAATATAGACTATCCGAAAAAAAACAAACAAAATAAATTCATTGAAGGCTTACTTGAGTGTTGCGAGTTGAGATGATAGATCCGAGGAGAGTAAAGATGATAAACGTTGTAGGAAAAACGAGTTTAACAGCGAGATCGACGAGCCGATTAGGGTTTATCGCGCGAGAGAGATGAGCCGCCGGACTGTCAAATGAAAATTCGTAAATGACAATCCTCGGGGATTGTTAATTTTTTAAATGTTTTTATAACGTCGGTTATTTAATAACCGACGTTATAAACTATTTTTTACATTTATAACGTCGGTTATTATAATAACCGACGTTATAAATGTATCAGATATGGATTTTTTTACGTTGGTTATTCTATAACCAACGTAAAAAAGACCTAAAAAATCACAATTGTTTACATCGGTTATAAAATAACCGATGTAAAAAATCACAGTGCGTGGGGTTTTTTATGTCGGTTATTTGATAACTGACGTAAAAAACTCGCAGATATCTCATTTTTTACATCGGTTATCAAATAACCGACGTAAAAAATGCGTAGATATCTCGTTTTTTACATCGGTTATCAAATAACTGACGTAAAAAACCCCATGCGCTGTGGGTTTTACATCGGTTATTTTATAACTGATGTAAAAAACCCGTAGATATCTCTTTTTTTACGTCGGTTATCAAAGAGATGACGTAAAAAATCCCCGCGCTTTGGTTTTTTACGTCGGTTATAACATAACCGACGTAAAAACTGAACACGAGCGATTTGTAATGTCGGTTATTAAAATAACCGACGTTAAAAATCTACTCACCGTATTTGTTACGTTGGTTATAAAATAACCGACGTAAAAAACCACGTTTCATAGATTATCACGTCGGTTATATATAACAAATGTAAAAAATGGTGATGTAAATAATATTTTATGCACTAGTGAGGATATTTTGAAGTCCCCTTTGGGAGTATCTATAAAAACTTTAGATTTTTATTGATCCATTTTTTACTTCTGAATACACCATATGTTTTCATGGGATTAATAAGAATTTTATTCTATGAGTTCATAGATCTATTTCTGGATATGTTTTTCGATGATATCCTCATATACTAGAGATCATATAAGGATCACATTGATAAATTGATATTTTTATTAGAGCTCCAAATATGACATCAGATGTATGGATAATAGTATAAGTGAATTTTCGTGATGATTGAGGTGTAATTCCTTAGGAATTTAGTGTGACATTAGTGAGTAACAATTGATACTTCAATTTTCTAGGTAATATTTTGTTAGAAAACACCCATGAATATTAAGGATGTATCTTGTTTCCTTATTATTTTAGGATATTATAATATATTAGAATCCTATTTCTCTAAGATTATATATCCTTTAGAAACATTAACCAAAAATGAATATTACATTTTGTGGAGCATTTAGTGTCAATAATTGTTTAGTATCTTAAAGAGTATCTTATTAGTCTTCATATCCCACATATACAAGAAGAATGAATGTTTAATTTATTTTACAATGATTCTCATCCTATATTAGGGAACATGATAATGATTGTGTGAATAATGAAATCTTATGGTTCATATAATTTATTCCCCCATGAAATATAATTATTCCCCCCCATAATAATCAATTATTAGATATGGTATTTACATTATTTTTGTAGAAAAATTATCTCATTGATGTGTGTTTTTTGGTCTTTACATATCATAATTTCTTACACTATTTATTCCCTTGGTGGGATATGAATCTTCATTAGAAAAGGTTGTATAATTTATAGTAGGATTATAACATTGATATATCCCACAATCTAGGAAAAGTAAAAGTTTTAGATAATACACTAATTAGAAATAAATTTCACAATGTTTCTCATGAGGTTCAAAACAAATGGAGTATGTTATAGGAGCTTGTGGTTACTCATATAGATGTGAAGAATGTTGGTAGTGGATATTTTCTACAATAAATGAATGTTTAATATTATTTTTTACAACATGTGAATGAGTCTCAGTTAGGAGATGTTTAGGTAGAGTTGTGGAGAGACATTATCGATTGTGACCTTGCTCATGATGGATGGTAGAAGGATAATGATCATTATTTTCTATTTCAATCGATACTGTTCATTCTCATTGTGATGTAAGAGATTTATTTGGATGAATTTCATATCTCACACATGGTATTGAATCCCAATATTACTATATTATATCATCATTTGAAGTATTTTTATTTATTACTTGTTATAAATAGGTATGCGTCTAAGTTCATGTCATTATGTTTCTACTATTAGAAATTAAAATTCATGGATAGAGTTCTAGTAGGTATATTGCAAACCTTGGGTGTTTCTGAGTAGAAATTAGAGGGTATTTAAAAGGATTTCATGAATGGTATGATTTGATCTCTGGGAGGAGATGATCTCATTTGGTTTGTTGTAGATTATCTAATAAATTCATCTCATTTCATAATTATTATAGAGTTATCTATGGTGGATGATTTGGTAACACTTAATGTGAATAAGGTGGTGCAAATTCAAGCATTTAAGATTTGTATGTTCTCTTATATAAACCATTGTTTTATCTCTTTAGTATTTAAGATTTTTAGTATTATTATGGTTCAATGATTTATTATTTCTCAACTTATAATCCCTAATAGAATTATATATTGAAGTAAATTGTCCATACATTGGAAGAAAAATTGTGAAAACGTGTTATTTATTTTGGAGATTCATGGGTGAAAAAATTTACATTAGTTGTCTTTTCTTTATAAATATTTATCACTCATTAAGTGTAATTACTCAATTTTATATAATTTATGGGTGGACATGGATATCTCAATTGTGTTTGACCAAGGATGGGGATCTAGTGATTCTTAGGACATATTTTGTGTAGACTATAAAAATAATTTTAAGTGATTAATGATTTAATAATGGTTTAATAGTACCATTACAGTCCATATGTGAATCATAGTAGTAAAACATTAGAGATGGAGGTTTTAGATCACATATTTTTATATATTTCACTTATTTATGTTAACCATAGTTTTGATAGGGATAGTAAAAGTTATCAATGGGTTGTTAGACCTTCCACAATGCAAGAGTGAGTTAGTATAGTAGTTTATTGGTTGGTTCTCCCACCATAGATGGATTGAATTTATGATGTATTATACATTTCATAGATTCTTTTATATCTTTATGATGACTCTATTATCATAGATTATGGAGGGTAAGATATTTAAGATGATGGAAATTTTGTCGTGAAACCAGTTAAGATCTAGAATCATTTGGGGAATGTTCTATTATGATTATTTATCTTATTTTTTTTGGGATTTATGTGGGCATAGAAGAATGTATATTTGGGTGAGAGTTGTAGAAGGGTGTTCAATATATATAATTATTTGATTTTTTCTTTCTTGTGATGATATAGAAGTTTTTTCATACTGATATTAATAATGTTTTTATTCTTTCGTTTGTATTATTTTAAAATTTTGTGAAGATGATATTCATTTTTAAGTGTTATCTAGTGGGGTGTTTAGTTTCTGAGGATTCTTATTTTCTCAGTTTTTTATTGATTCTTGGGGAAAAATATATTTTTATTGGAAACTAATAAATATTTATGGGTTTTTATAGTTCACTACATTGTGATTTTGACTTTATATAGATTTTATAAGTAAGTTTAAAAGTTTTCTTGGGTTGGATAGATGAGTTTTTGGAAATTTTAGGATATTTCACTGTTGATTTGGACACACCCTTTCATGGTTTTCTTGTATTCATCATGGTTGTAGTTGTAGTCTTGGAAAGGTGTTTGTTATTTTGAAGAAGTGTATATTAGATAAAATCTACCAATGTTAGAGAATGATTATTCCATGGTTAAAAACATTACATCAATAACAATTTTTTATGTGAATGGATTAGGTAGATTTTAAGTAAAATCTGCCTTTATAATTAATAGGAGGAAAATTCCCATTTTACTCATCATTGAAACAACATGATGTGTTTTGAAAAATATTATGATGTAATTTTTTTATTGTTCAAATATTGAATGAAAAATACCAAATCCTAGAATTATTCGAAAACATTATAGATTTTCTCCATAGTATTTATAATCAAGGAAATAAACAATGATTTTTAAAGAGAATGTAATATATTATAGTTTATAGTTTTTAGATATCCTTTTACTGAGCTACACCATGTTGTGGTTTCATCCGACCATGTCATAGTATGTCCACTCAAGGTTAATTATAAATTGATCTTTAACATTAATTTTAATCTGTTTATTTGAATTCTCTAAAACCCTAGATGTCATGGAGTCTCAGTTTTTTTTGGATTTGGACACCCTAGTATGTATATTTTGTCCTTGGCATGGTGTTATCAAGGTATAGTGATCTAGGGTGATATTAAAATTCATTTATTTTATTATATTGTTTACCTTATCTATTGAGAGTTTATGATAGTGCTATTGTCTGTTTTCAATAGAGCATAGAGAAAGGATTGATGTGTTATATGTTTGGTTGGAGGAAAATGTATATTTAATGTTGTTTTATCATCAATTCCTTTTCTCATATTGGAATCTTCTTTGTAAATATTATTTTGATATAGGTGATTCATATTCTCTATTATTTAATTATATTTTAAAATTGATTAAACATGCATTAAATTTAAATGGATATAAAGTTGAATTTGGCATAATAGATACAATTTAAAAAATTCTTAGGGGGTTTGAGTTCGTAATGTTTTACTTGTTTTCCTTATAGATTTCATATATTTTTCATTTTTGTTGTGTTATGAAGGTTTCTATGATTTTAAGTTAAATTAAATGGGTTAAATCATGTATAAAATAATTATATTAATGAAAAATGGTAATGATAAAAGAAACTGAAATTAAAAAAAATTAATTATTGTTTATTTATTTAGGAATATAATGAATAATAACTCATAATATAATAAATTATTAAATAGAGTTATTTTTTAGTGTTTTTTTATAACTCTGTTGGTAATTATTTTTCATACAGTTATGGTGTGATTTTCTTATTTTTTTTATTATTATGTTTTCTCATGTTGTAGAGAGATTATGAAATAAGTACATTGTTTACATTTTAATGGTTAAATATTATGGTAAATGAAATTTTATTATATTGGGTTATGGCTATGTTAGTTGACATGAATTAGTATGTTTTATGGGTATATAAGTTTTTAAGGTTGATGTAGTTGGTTTTTAGTAAATTTTTTGGTGAAGAGGTGTGATGGGATGATATGTATAGAGTGTATTAGTTACTTGATATTTTGTTTAAGTGAAAGTAATAAAATAAATACATAATGGGAATCAGAATATAATAATCAATGAGATAATTAATAGTTTAGATTGAATTAGTGGTTTAACTACGTGGTAAGTGAAAAAATGATGAAATAGTATTGAAATGGTTAGTGGTTTATGTAAGTGACATGTTAGTGAAAATATAGAATTAAATAAGTTCATTTATTTAGTAAATAAATAATATGGTTGTTCATGGAATGAATAAAATTAAAGATGTTGTTTTGTTGTTTTGTGGTTGTAGTGTTTTATTCTGAGTGTCTATAGTTGGAAATGTAGTTAATATTGTGGGGAAGTGGTGGAATAATGATGGGTTAAAATTGTAGTGTTGTGATAATATGTGGACCTCGAGGATAGTATTATGTGTAATGAAATTATATACCATAATATGTTTTGTTATTTCTTATTCACCACCACCAGATATGGGTAACACTACTGATACTCATATATGGTTTGGGTTCCACCACTGACAACTGGGATGTGGGTGATATGAGTTACATGATACACCCCTCTTTAGTTTCTTATCCTTGACATAGCATGATTATGTTGTGATGTGGAAGGGATGTAACAATGTGGTAGATATGTTGCTATTTCACTTAGAGAATAATTAGCTTGATGTTTTATTTCAGGGGTTTGAGTTTTTCTCAAATCATTCACATTGGGTTCAGTATTTCTGAACGGTTTCCATCGGGTTTGTTCATGGAACCAAAATCACCCAATGATTTTTTTCCAAAAGGACCTACTTTCTAAAGGTAGGCACTCATTAGATATTTTAACCTATGATGCTTAAGATCTCACATTGATCTATAGGATGGGAGGTTGGACTCATCACACCCTTTTGGGTGGAATTATTTCCTACTCTAGGGCCCTCTTGTATATTTAAGATAGGTTCATGAATCCTTTATTAATTCCCAAGCATAATGTGCATCACTATAGAACTAAAATCAAATTATTAGAATATATGGAAATTACAATCATATGCATATATCTAAGGTTCTTCATCAATAAAGATATCTGTATATATCTGAGGTTCTCTTCCAATGGTATTCATTATGTAAAATTTATATATATATTTTTTTGTAATGAGGATGCTGGTTTTCTAGCCATACAATGGGGTACTCTAGAGTCTATATTCATCCTGGGAGATATAAATTTTTTGTTTTGTTTTTGGGATCAAACCAATGCGATGATATTAATTTATATCCTTTTGAAAGGAATTAGAACCCACTTAATTTAGTTTTTCTTAATGTGGAACATCATACCTTTTAAGGTCATGTGATAAGGACCGAACTGTACCGTTTAACATCATGAGGTAAGGATGTTTAGGAGGAAGGTACCTTCAAATTTTTTGGTGTGGGACTTATGTGAAGTAGCCCAGTGAACCTGTAAGGTATATGAATTTCTAATTTTAATTATAACCATATGGTAATGTTACCAAGAGAGAATAGGGTTGATTTGGGTTGTTGGGTTTGGACCATTATGAGGCTTCCTATGTATCCAGTTTAGAAGGGAATTAAATCCCATGTAGTTTGGTTGTAAAGGCCTTTTCCAATGGAGGACCTTATAATATTTTTATCATAGGGGAGTATGTCCATTTTAGTGGATGATGTCGGGGCATAATCCTGAAGAGTATTTCCTATAAAAAGGACCCATGAGGAATATTTCGACTCATAGTGATTTAAAGGTTTGTTTTGTGTCTTAATCCTTAGAAGGATTCTCAGAATAAATATATTATGATTGGGACTTACTCATGATGAGGATTCCAATTTAGCTCAGACACTAAAGGGGATTCCTAAATATCTTGATTATAAAAGGAATCATAGTTCTCGTAGTTTAGTTACAGGCATGGATCATGAGGATGACATAATCAAGATCAACTTCTAAGACCATAAGATTCAAAATTAGTGTGAGAAACAAGAGGTGGTGGATGATCCAAGATTCCACTCAATCTTGTTTTTTTATGTTGGTGGACATGGAGAAAAATCCCAAAGGGAGAGGGATGGGGTGTTATGATTTCCAACCCCCTTTTACCCCTATTCCAATGATGGATGATTTCAGGGATACAACGCTTCCCTATCTTTAGTTTACCCTAGAATGAGTCCCAGGTAAGGAGACACAAGATGAACAACATCAAGAGAGTGTGGAGAGGGATCAGGTGCCCATCCTCTCTTTAAACCAGTGTCCAAGAGTCAG
Source organism: Viscum album (assembly GCA_963277665.1). Taxonomy (NCBI): domain Eukaryota; kingdom Viridiplantae; phylum Streptophyta; class Magnoliopsida; order Santalales; family Viscaceae; genus Viscum; species Viscum album. The sequence goes on from OY728122.1 coordinate 966,644,238, forward strand.
AGAGTAGCAAGAGTGAAACCTATTACAATAAGTCCTAAGGGCATAATCCAAAATGGATGAGCTAAAATTTTTCCGGTAGCAAGGAAGGAGAATGTTATTCCACGTTGAATGGAAAATAAAGAATAATCCATGCCCTCCCTACTAGGAACTAGAGGATCTTGGTATTAGATATGAGAAGGGGAGGACATGGTCCTAACCCTATTATCTGAGGCTGGGAAACCCCTAACATTGTACATGTGGTAGGGGTCCTCATGACCATAGGGATACACACTCACAAGTACCTTGAGGACCCTGATCAGCCAATCGTACAAGTGCATAAAACCTATGACCATAAGAATACACACCCAAATGGGGGACATACTAGTTTACCACTAACTATGGTTTTGTTTTCATAGAGGTTGTTTTGGGGGATTAAACCTAGTCCCCTTCAGACAATAGAGACATAGAAGGAGAGGAACTTCCATGGATGGCATTGAAGAAGGCTTGATGAGTGGTTTGTACAGGCTGGATGTTAGGGAAAACTAGGCGTGATCATGCTGGGAGTGCTTCACACAGGTTTGTTTTGGAGAACTTGTTGTACCCTAGGTGAAAAACCACATAGGAAACTAAACTTTGGAGATATGTTGTTGAACCCTTCATGGATCTCCATAGGTGTCTTCGGAGGTGGCTCACACATGTCCTTGATTAAGGAAACAGACCTTGTGTTAGTGTTTGTTAACTATAGGGTGAGTGAATACCTCACACATTTATTTATTATTTTAAACCCTGAGATGAATTTAGCTTCACTAACCCACTTTAATTACATCCTCTTTAGGTTTTAGAAAGCTACCTAGAAGGTTTTTTAGGGGTTTAGTGAAGGACTAGGGTGAGGAGAGATTCAGTTGGAATTCAAGAATTTTCATCTATACACATCAAACCCCAGGGTTATATTTATAGGAATATATAGGAACCTGGTCCAAAGGAATATATCATTCAGGTGAATCACCTAGGTGTCTCATGTAGGATCTCACTCAGGATGATCATACTAGATCTTTCTCAGGTCGATCGTGCAGGACAATCACGTAGGTACCCTGGATGACAATATTGCATTGGTTTACTTTGGAGAATTACCTATAGAGTCGCTTGATATCCTTTGGAATTATTCATTTCCATTAATCCCTTATTGATAAGTTATTTCCTTTGTATCCTTTTGATCCATGTGACGAAACAATGTTTCAACAAAATACCCCCCATGGGATTGGATCTGATCGAAAGTAGAGTGTTTGATCTTGAGGAAAAGGGATAAAAATGGTGGATGGAATGTGAAGGTATTCCATGTTTTTTTCCTATAAGATAATCCAATGAGGTATATCATGTAGGAATGGAACTTATATATGGAACATAGAGAGGCGTCGTCATCTATAAATAGGTTCCTCATTCCGACTGTCGACCCTCCTGACTCCATACTTTTGGGTCTCACAACTCTAGTCTCCCATGCAGACGTTCCAATGAAGATCTTTTCACCGAAGGCTTTGTTCACAAAGACATGGTATGTAACTATATGTGTGATGCATACTACTAGTCGAGTGACTTTCATGGGGGCCATGAGTGATTGACCAGCATTAGGAACTTGTACGGGTCACTTACATGAGTTCATGCCTTTTCAAAATTTTCTCTATTACTGATTTTTTAAATGGTGATTCATATAAAATAGAAAACAGTATTCCCTTTTATTGGTTCAATGGAAACTAAAATACTATATTTTTTTATGAATAAGAATGTTCCATGAAGATATGGTAAAGGTTTTAAGTTACGATTACTATGATGTTCATGATACTACTTTACCCGAACTAGAAATATATCTGATGAAATATCCCCATGAATTTCTTGAAAGTAATTATCTTCCACTTTATGGCCATGGTCATCTATGGGATGTCTTGAAACTAATTCTGAAGAAGTATACTCCTCACTACAGATTTCAATACTACATAAACTTCAGTACTACCAAAATCACCAGAATAGGTGCATATATTAACATCGAGACATCATCTGTAGTTTGTGTCATGAAACATATCAAGTGTGATTCTTATTTGAAGAAAACACACACCATAATTAAAGACTCATTAATAAAAATTTAATTTTTCATCATTCCCAAACTAATAAATCACTATGTTGGAAAAAATAATTGGATTTCCACCCAAGATTGGTGTTATGACAGTGCGGATGTGGGCATACTCGGTGCACAAAACTTGTACATAGTTAAAGAAGGAGGTACAAGACATCGATATTTATGAGGCTATCTGAGTAGTGAAAACATATGTTTGATAGAATGATGAATTCATTCCTTATATTCTATGCTAGTGGAGTCCATATTAAAACTCATTTAATTTGATGCATTGGGAAGTTGGTATTAGATTGTGGGGTGTCCAAAATTTGTTTTGGGATCCCATCCTTCAAGACATGTTTGAGGAGCTCATCCCCTTAAAGGTAAAATGGGATAAAACTAAAAGGACACCACCTCTAGCATGTGTACTACTAAATATAGATCATGAAATTACAAAGGATGTCCCTCACCTGAAAGGGTATATCCGTCTTGAGGTGTGGATAACTTCCTTCTTAAATCTAGTGGGGAAAAGTCCCACATATAAATATCTAACTAGTTGTCCCTAAGTGGTGAAGTGGAGTGCTCTTGATACATTTTGTCTGACTCTGGAGAAAGTGGAGTTTGAAAAATGAGGGTATACGCCCAAATCCCTCATTCCCATGAAGATACACCTTGCAGTATTTGTATCTGTGGAGATATGTATATATTTGTTGCCAGTACATGAATCCAATAGTGGTTTATGTTCATGAACATTTTTCATGGATGCCATACTAACCATGAAGAATCATGTGGGGTTGGAAATCCTCATCCTATGGAATATTTATTGAATCCTAATGCATATTCATGTGGGGAAGGAACTATTCTGAATTAAAGGACAATTCTAGGTACTATGTGGATGGTTAGAGGCTCACTTTAGATCTTACACCCTATTAAGTGAAGTCAAGGTTTCCAGAAACCCATTTCGACCATATGTATAGGTTGTTTCTAGTATTCCTCATTTCTATCTGAATCCTAGTGAAATCCTATTGAGAATGAGCCTGTCCATGGAGTTCAACTTCTTCCTGTATGGGATCCCACCCACTGGGAGTTTATTTGATGATGGGAAGGTTAGTAATAAACTAAGATCCTATATGATGGTATTTAGAGATTGTGTTTTGAAAAATTGTATCAATGTTGAGGTTATATGTGAGGCCTCTATTTCATAAAATTCATCACTCCAATACAAGAAATTTCACAAATAACTGTATATTTTCCAAGGTATGTCCAATCTAAAAATCTTCCTATGGTATCCTGATTTGTGTGGATACATACAGACATGGAGTTGAATCAAGTGGTAATCCACCTTCCTCTAGCAATAGTGACCAGTGGGATTACTTCATAGTATGAAAATGCATGGATCACATCATACCACGAGAGAGATTTGTCAAATGATGTTCCCCAAATCAAGACTAGACCATTCTCTAAGCATGTAAGATGGGGCAGAAAGGATTATGATAGTGTAAAATATGCTTCTTATCATCCTAAGGATCCTTTATCCCCTTCAAAGGATGTTGTTAATGAGATCCCATCATTTTCCATATATCCTTGTGAGAGATTCAGTCCACTAGACAGAATCAAAATGCATACACCCACAAATATTGCACCCAGACGGTCATGTCCCCATCACCCATAAGTAACCCACGATCAGTTTCTCATCCTCCATCTATGATGGATAGGGTCAGGAAGCCTATAAAATACAAGGTTGTTGAATCCTCTTTGATCAAGACTAGGATAGACTAAAAATTTATACGAATAGAGGTAGAGAAACACTGTCAAAGTATATATTACAATTAAGAAATCATATTTTCAATCCAACATAATGGAATGAGGATAATAAGAATAGAATATGATCGATCTCTACCTGATCCTAAATTCACGTATTATCTCACTGAGTTGAGGATTTACATTTGGGAGATAAAGATGATCATTTTTGCAACTAGCAACCGGATCCCAGCCAGAAGGTGGGTGGGGGATTGGACGAGACAAGGTGCTAATGATGGGTTTGGCCATTCATTATCCAAGGAATGGTTTTATTGTGCCAATATTGAGGATGTAAGTCATAATTTTCTCATATATTCGTTTATTCTACATTTATTTTATTTGGAACAAAGTGTTTTTACTGATGGGAAGTTAATTTTGATTTATATAAGGCTGAGGTAATGTCAACTGGGATTACCTTTCCAAGATATGGCCTAACTAGAACCCCACAAGGGGTCGATGAATCATCTTCCAAATCAGGAGAACTGTATAGAGGGAATCAAATGATGGAGGATGATATGGCGGGGGAACTCCAATTATTGACAATAATAAATTTCTTTGATGAGGTTGATAATATCCCTACTACACAAAAAAATAAAAGCCACTAAAGGATAAAAATTTGGATTATTGTATCGTTTGTAGTGGTAAGCCATCATGGAACCATTAATCTCTACTTTATCCAGAGATAGTGTCTAACCTATTTCATAAATACAGTAACTCTATCCCTCTCCTCCATAATGGGGCCTACAAACAGGCATCCAATAACTAAGGAGGGTGCTCTTGAACTATCAATGATCTCAATGGGAATTTGACTCTTCAATAGATGAAGTGTTAAAGGTTGAGAACATGTCATCTTCTCTTATCATGATTCCTGCTACTGTAGAGAGGAAGGGAGATTTTGGTAATGTCAAGGGTTCATTATAATGTTTTACAGACCGATTCTTGACTTTTTCTCATATGATATTTTAGGCTCATACCAAGCACTAGAGGACCCTATATTGACTAATGTTGACCCTATGGATATCACTGAAAAAGATATATGGGGTCTTAAGCCATTAGAGGAGAGTAATGTGTAGGGTCTGGAGACAAATATTTTTATCATATCAATGTGTGAGATTATAATGGGGCATGGGATGTTAATGGATTCTATGAAAAATCTTGGAATTAACTTTAATGAAATACTAAAACATGTTAATCTTCCGAACACTTTAGAAAAATTCAAGGCACATAATAGGGAATTGAATGAAATTAAGTCTTTATTTTTCATGAAATAAATCTTTTTTATGATTGATCCACTTCTAAAGGATAATTGGAATGTGATGCTCCATCTATGGATAATATTGCAGTAATTGTACATGAACATGATTTTGAATTCCATCTCAGTCCCACTATCATGGGGGACTATCTCAGGATGACCTTAGAAAAGGGAGTCTTCTTGAGTCACATATGGGGAACTCTGAGAAGACCCAGGAGAGTGATCCTCATCAAGATGTTGTAGTTAAAACTACCAATGTTAGGTAAGATAGGTATAAATCTACCACATATTCTTCCCAATTTCTAGGTGAGTTCTACTAGATTCTAATCAATCCCTATTTATTTTACAAAATATATTTTTGTGGATAACAATATTTATATCTCATTTTTCTGTGCCAAAAACTTCTATGGTCAGGTTTGAAGGAAAACACTATGTTCCAATGTGTTTGGTATTCTAGTAGGAAACTGTTATCGGTTATGATGGAATGGGACAAGGTGCTTCAATAAGTGAACTGATCCCGAAGTATGTTTCTCACTTTGATAGCATCTCTAATTCAGATTTGATATTGCAGAATGCTATCTACATTACACTTCATGGGGACTAGTTGGAAATATGGAAAATAATATCTGAGATGCCTCTTAGGGACTTTCCATCATGAATAAAACACCATTAATTAATATTTGGTATGATTAGAAGTGACATATTTTATTACCGCATAATTTATGTAGCTATGAGGGAGATCATTTTTAAATGGGAGTGAGAGCATGAGCTTCAATAGGACCTCGTAATGGTGAAGTTTCTCATTAATTCTAATGAACTCAAGGCTTTATTATCCTAGGAGTAGTCCAACTATACCATGAAATTGGTGTAATTTATGAAATGGGTTAATGAGAAAACCATTCAAGTGTCTCACAATTAGCAGGAATTGGATGCTACTTAGGGGGGCACCAATAACTTCCCCAATCAGTGGAATAATCCCAAATTTAAGGCTCAAACACCATTTTGGATGAAGAAAAACAATTTTATAAGATAATGAAACTAAAGATGTTAAATTTACTTGGCTTTAATTTGTGGTTGATATGTCTCAATAGGCCATTCAACATATGAATAGCTATGTTGATGGTCTCTTGTAATGTATGATAGAGAGAATTCATCTTGTGGATGCTCCTATGACTTTTTATGTCACATTAATGAAAATAATTTTGATTCTAATCATATAGTCTTTCATCTCTATTCTCATTATACCATCATAACATAATATTGAAACTAATTTGTAGGACAAGAAAGCATATTTGTATAATCTATAACGATGCGATGTGGAGATGCCCTGATTTTTTCCTAATACAAGGGGCTTATTGAGAGTGGTTTGACTATTTATAAATTTGTATAAACAATACTACATATTTTTGGTAATTTATTTCACGATCGTATTTTTTTCCTAAGATTAGTATAAAGGTGTCTTAGTGGGTGGGACATGACTTTTTCTTAGACAACACTTTTCAGGTTTTCATCCTAATATGTTTTTTGTGTTTTAACTTTTTATCACTCACTATTTTTCTTAAACCATGTAGAGAACATGCCTAGAAATATTAGAATTGACATTTTTCCAAATTTTCATTTGTGGGTTTTCATCCAGGAAAGTATTATGTCTCTTTATATGGGTAGTTTAATGACATGGAAGTTGGACTAATGTGGATAGTGTTTTACATTGAACTTCTTTGACTATAAACTCTAAAAAAATGAACTAAAAAGGTACAATGGGATGAGAAATTTTAAAAATTATTTAGGTATCTAATATGGAATATTGAACAATGTTTTTTTGTTTCTATATTTAAAACATGATATTAGGGAATATAGGTAGTCTCCCCTGAGGAAGAAGTTACCGCTGATCGAAAAAACAATTTTGTGGGATGTTTTATGCAAGGCTAATTAGGGGGAATACTGCATAGTAAATAGTGGCATTAATTAGGTGGATAACTCTGAAATTTGTGAGAAATTTATAAAAAGCTAACTGGGATGCATTATAGCGTAATCAATAAAATAAGTTATCACGAATTCCAAAATTCTATTACTGATGGTCAAAGATTAAGATTCAGATTTCTCAAGACCATATGGTTGGTTTTGTAAGAAAAAATATATGAGAATGAAGGTAATATCTATATTTTTATTGGCCATGAATGGGAAACTACTTTTACATGAACTTGGATTGAGTGATGGAGGGTACATTTGGATAGATGGTCAATATTAGAGGAAAATGATCATTTATAATAAAGGAAGAAGTATCATGCAGTTTAATGTCATGCAATAAGGACATTGATTAGGTATTTTAATTGCTTATGATATGAAGTTTAATGTCATATAGTAAGGACATTATGCTATGCACATTAAATTAGTATAACAATGATGTTATGATATTCAATTTAAATTCCTATAAAATGTAAATTAGCGTGATATAATTTAAGGTCATGGTCTTTGACCGAGAGGATGATCATCTCCCCATTCATGGTAATTTTCCTTGAAATGTGGTACCACATTCAGTTGCGTGAGGAGAATGTTATAAGTTGTTACATGGGAATATCTAGATCAGAACTTTGGCATGGGGAGAATGGATTATATAATTAGATGAGTTCTTTCTTAATAATGAAGATACTGTATATTGAGAAACACATTTTATGGGGCCTGTTTTTTGCAAGTCCAACTAGGGCGTGTAATTCATTTTCAAGTAGTGGAATCCTTTGGCTAATAGACCCATTTTGTGGTTGAATTATGAAAATCGAACATGGGAATGTTACAACATATTCAAGAAAAGAATTCATCAAGAATTATGACATTCTATCGCTAAAATCCAAAGGATGTTTATGAAGATTCATATTTTCCAAAACACAGAGTTTGGATTGTGAAAAGAAAGTACCTAAATATGGAATGATAATGACAAGTCATGATTATTAATGAATATGGGAAATAGTTTCTCTATGTAGGTTTAAACCAATACCATAAAGTATAGTGTCTTTAGTTTTAGATCATATAGCCTGTATGTAACACCCCAAACCCAGTTACCCAGAGTTGGTGCATTATTTTTATACATTGGCATGATTATAAGGAATCATGTCCTGAAGAACCGATCAATTTAGCAGTCTTGGAAAATAGATTACATACATGGACATTACATTACATTATAAAATGAAAAAAACAACAACAATGTCTCCATTGACAACATTCATATCCCTTATACTCTCCCTGCATGTCAGTCATAATATACTTCTTCACATCCTGGGAAAAATAAAACATAGAAAGGGGTGAACTCAGATGCTCAGTAAGGATAACAACATATAGGAAAAATTAATAAATAAGCATAAACACTTAAGGCAATATATAAAACTAAAACAAAAGCCTTTTAAACTTAAAATTCAGCATAATATGGTAAAGATAAATCCAATAATTCCATTTACTTATTCACATGGATATTCTACTAGTCGAATAATCACATGTAATATCAATAGTTAATTTCATAATGATGGAATGCATAATGCTGGAAAAAAACCACATAGTCAAGGCCTCATGACAATACTACTAATAAGATTTTGTCAAGGCCTTATGCCAAGTCACTTGTTTGTCTCATGAGACCTACCAATGCATCGATGAGCTATAGAAGGCTCCACCCGTTACTTAATAAGTCCAATGCATTCCTCATTTAAAATTGTTGAAATATAACATAAGAATTCGTATTAAAACTAGCATATGAAATGTCAATACTTTAACCATAAATCATGAATGGTATAAAAATATCACATTCATAGTCAATCATATCATAACTCATTCAATACAATATTGAATATTGTATTTATAATGAATCAACCTTAATCAAGAATAATTTCGAAAATGATGTTGACATAGTTGAAACTGATTAGTACAACTCTTTGAGAGAAATATCCATTTTTCATTAATACATTTAAAATTCACACAATTTATAAAGGAAGACATTTAAAAGATATTTTTTAATCAAAGTGCCTCATACCACTTTGAAACATTTGAGATAATTAACATTTTAAAACATTCATGTCCATATAAATACATCTTTTCAAAACCATTTTGAAAACATAAATATTAATTAGAATGATTTAGAAGAATAAATATTTAAACTGTTAAAATGATATTTTATTTGAAGAGTCCCTTAAAAATAATCCTTTTGAAAACTCCTTTATCTAACATGGACATGGATAATAAATATGTTCCAGTAAATACTTACACATAAACAATCTCAAATAATAATGAGATTGTGGAATTAACCCTTACCTTGTACTTTTCTTTGGTTGAGGGTACGTTAACCTCTTGTATAATAGTTAAATAATTGTTATCAAATTATACAAGAACCACATACATAAATATGATATCTTATATTATCTTCTAATATTTTTTTATTAATAATATTTTAGTAGTATCATTGTTTCGGGTGTTAAATGATTTTTTTCCTTTATATGTTTTGTTATATAATCCATGTTTGTTATGGATAGGATGTATTTGATTCATATCCCAAATTTTATTAAGTTCTTAATTTTTTTTTTAATAATCAAATGAATATTATTATTTAATGGTTATGATGGGTAATGAATCTCATCGCGTTCGTGGAGACGGTAATCTATACGTACGCAGGATACTTCCATTTCATTTTTTTATTTTAAAAGGAAAGAAAAACAAATTATACATAGGTATATTATTGTTACATTATAATATAATATTTTCTATACTTTATGTATGTTAATTAACACCATCCTTTATATGTTCCATGTATGGTATGAACGAGTCATATCACTTTGAGGGGGCGGTAGTTCGCACTTCCTAAAATGAAATTATCGTATATATACAACATGGGAAGAATAAAGGTATACTGTAAATGAGAATTAATGAATATTATAGATAAAATAAATATCATAAATATAATATATAATTATAGTTCCATCATAATGTCTACCATAAGAGGTGGTAGTAGAAGATTGAACAATCATCATTTCGTGAGGAAGAAGTTCACCGTCCACAGAAACATTATGTTTTATACCCATTAGATGGAGGTGTGTGTAATTTTAGTTTAAATAATTCTCATAAAAACAACCTAGTATATTTATAGTACTGGTGTTGTTATAAAATAATGGAATAAAGAGAAATTAGGGGGTTGGAGAAGTAAAATAAAATAAAAGAACCTAAGAGGAGATGTTACCTTTAAATCAGGTAACTCTCTTTGGTTAGAACAAAAATGCTTCCTTTAAGTGCCTTATTCCTAGGTTAAGGCTTCTAAGAGGAAGAGAGGGATGTAGGTAGCTTAATTGGGAAGAGTTTGGATTATCCAAGGGACTTGAGAGGTGTGATAAATGGGTTATAGGTGAGGGCTTTTTATAAGGGGGAGGAGGGGCTCTTTGGAAAAGTTTAAAAATATTATTTTATTATAAAATTATTTTCAAATTATAAAAGTCCAAAACTCAATAAAGTCTAAGATAAGATGGATAATTTTATAAATAAAATCATCCAATAATAATTGGATAGTTTTTGGATATTGTTTTAATTTTTAAAATCTCATTTATTTAAATCATTCATTAATGAGTAAAACATTGCATCATTATTGCGTCAAAAATAATTTTATTTATTTAATGTATAAAAAATATAAAATAAATACTATGATGTAGGAAATAATTTAATCTTTCAAATTAATATTTATAGTAGAAACGATAACTTATAAAACCCCTTGTAAAAATTATTTTACCAAAAGATATATGTTTTTGTTGTTTTTTTCTTTACTTTAAATTAATTAATATAAATTTTCATTATCACTCTCAAGTGAATCTATGTGGTCCCAAAATAGACCCAAGGATTACCATGGTTGAACATGTATCAAAAAATATGAATAAGACAAATGTTAGGTAATTTATTATTATTACAACAATATTTGTTTACCCTTATTTAATAGATTTACCTTTTAACTGTAGTAAATAAAATATTTAGTGAAGTAAATATTCATAATGTCTAAAAATAAAAGTTACCTATTTACACAATTATTACCTCATTATTTTTAATATGAAATAAATTTTCCCAAATTCAAAACACATAATTGGTAGAAATTAATTTAAAATTAATTCCCATTGCCAAAACAAAAAGCGTGCTTTTAAGAAATAATAGCTATCAAAAGATTGACACTTGTTTATGCCTAGTTTAAATGTGAAATTATATAAAATGACCTAAATTATATTAAATGATTAAAATATAATCTAATTATACTTTAAAACCACTCAAATGTATAATTTAACACTATAAATTATTTCTATTAATTTTTTTAATTAAAATTTAGTATTTTTCATTATACATCAAAATATGAAAGTTATCAGAAGAGTACCAAATATTTATACAAACTAAATTTTTATGTCCATATTCTAAAGAATAATTTAATTTCATTAAATTTAATATATAAAACTATCAAATATTGGTTTTAAAAAAAGGTTCCCCATTAAAAGGTGGTAAAATTTCATTTTTTTAAAATACTTCCTTTATCTGAAAAAATGAATTTTTCCTTATATTATGTTTAAGAAACACATAATATGGATTCTATAATTATAGGGAGTATATAAAATTTTAAATTAAGTTAAATTCTATTCATAACCACTTTTTGAATGGCTAGTTTGGTAAGTTGTGGTGTGCTCAACTCGGTGTTGCGTGTAGCGTAAGTTATTGAATTTCATTGAAGAGATAACGTACTATGAAATATTGGGGTGTTACATTATCCTCTACTTCAATAAATTATTTCCTCTCAATTTGAAATTTTCTTTGAAAATAAAAGGTTAAAAATAGAAAAATACCTTTGTGGAAAACCCACATCAGAAATTGGGTTTAAGAAATTTAGTCTTAATTAGAGGGAAAGAGAAATAAAACAGTCACCACTAAATTATGAAATCGATTAAGAGAGAATTTGTGGAAATTAGAGACACATAATTAGAGGAATAATTCAAATATTTATATGGAGTGATTGAGGTCATCAATCACAAACAAGTGTAAAATTAAGGACCTCAAAGCCATCAATCTATGATGATTTAAAATATCATCAGTTCAAAAAAACACAAGGTATTAGGATAACACATTTTTGGTTTTAAGATCCCTTCCCTAAAGTTTAGGAATTAATTTATTCATAGAATAAAAGTAAAAAAATATACTTGACAAGTAGAGTTTCATCCTTCAACTAATTCCTACCAAAAAATAATCTTTCACTCCAAAAGATAATAGAATTTAAAAATATTATATTTATCCTAATCGTATAGGGTCACAAAAAAAATGAATTTATAATTCATTTGTCAGAATATTTAAAAAAACTTCATTATACAAACTAGGAAATCACATAGGCCAGTGGTAGGTTATGTATGCTTGTCACCCTTTGGTGCCAGGTTCAAGTCTCGCGGCCTTGTCGGACGTGACGGGTTGTCTCCTGACCTCTGGGTTGTCCTTTTTAGGATAATAAAAAAATTATTTTAAGAAATTATTTAACATTAAAAATAGTATCCAATGTCAAGATTAATCTATTCCATCCTCAAGACTAATCCACAATACTTCTGTCTGAACTCACAGTACAAAATTTATAAGAAAGGTCACATAATATACATGTGAATACCTTCATCGTGTATTCTCTTAAAATGTAGTAATAAAATGAATTTTCAGAAACCATATTTTAATTTGTATATACTTCCTTATTCCTTCTGTAAATCATAAAATATTGGATATACTCCTTAAATCCAAAAATGCTGTAATCACCAACAATGATGGAATACAAAACCATTAATTAGTTCCAAGGTAGTCAATAATATCCAATATGATTTATCCAAATAAATTATCTCTTTTTCCAAAATCAATACCACAATATTAGGACCATATTATAGAATATCTTTCCTTTAACCATATATTTTCAAAAATGTTTAACTTTCTATTGAGTCACTTTTCTTAGTACCACACAATCTCAAATCCTTAATGAAATATTACTGTAGTACAATCCATATATACTCCATAATTATTATAACCAGTACATCATTGATATGACACTCAAATGACATATTTCATTAATATGAACATAAGAAAACTAGTCATTACTCTTCATCTGTGGTAATATCATAACTTTATTATTATCCAACAGCATAATTTGTGGTATACTCTGATGATTGGGACATTTATTCTTATAATGTCCCAACTCATTGCAGATGAAGCATTGTACATTTGAAACCTTTTTCTTACCCTTGTAATCACGTAATTGTTGTCCTTTTTTCCACACTTTAAAAAAACCCCCATTCTATTCAAGCATTTACCAAGGTGATTCTTTCCATAGTTATCACACATGGGAAAATCCTTATTTCCCTTATTCCCTTTATCCATCTTTCTCTCTACCATCCTTTTCTTTTATAGCTTCCCTTCAAATCCATAGGACTCAAAATATTTTTTACTTATCTTATTAACACATGATACTATTTCTTCATATGATGATAATACGTGGGAGACTATTTACTTTCTGAATTCTAGCTTAATACCATGAAAGATATGATCCTTTATACTCTTTGTATCATGCGTTTTTCTGGAGTTCTCATTACATCTAATGGGTGGAATTTCTAAACAATGGAATACACTAGGTTAGTTTATGAATCACAATGTATAATTACAAACTTGTAAAATACCTAATGTGAATTTAAAAGATTATGAATATAATCTATAATCATAAAAAATGTTTTCTTTGAGGAAGTACTTAATTTTAAATACTTTATAATGGATTGTAAAGAAAATGTGAATTGTCCTAAGCATATCCCCCGGGAGTGTCGTAAGAAAGAGTATAGCAAGGCCCATTGTCGTGTACAAGGATACCCCTGACCAAGCCCAAAATTCCTTGTCAGAGTTTTCACTCCTAGTTACATCTTTGCCAGATCCGCCTCTACATTCTTATATCCAGAGAGGGATGTATTTTTTGGAAAATTCCTAAAATATATACATTACCAAAATTCTAGGATGTTCTTCTATAAAAATCCTCAAAGTATACCTTAGGGTAATGTTCTCAAATAATATTTTTTCTAAATATAGTTTCCAAGGTTATTTCTAAACTTCCTCTGATACCAACCATAACACCCCAACCGCATTTACCCAGAGTCGGTGCATTATTTTAATACATTGTAATGATTATAAGAAATCAAGTCCTGAAGGACTGATTAGTTTATCAATCTCGGAAAATAGATTACATACATGAATGCTACATTACATTATATAATAAAAAAAACAATAACATTGTCTTCATTGAACACATTCATATCCCTTAGACTATCCTTGTAGTTCAGTCATAATATACTTCTTCGCATCATGGGAAAAACAAAACATAGAATGGGGTGAGCTCAGATGCTCAATAAGGATAATAATATAGTGGAAAATTTCATAAAGAAGTATAAACACTTAAGGCAATGTATAAAACTAAAAAAAGCCTTTTAAACTTAAACTTAAACATATTATGTTAAAGATAAATAAAATAGCGCCATTTACTTATTCACATTGATATTCTACTAGTTGAATAATCACATGTAATATCAATAGCTAAATTCATAATGATAGAATTCATAATTCTAGGAATCATAACCACACAGTCAAGGCCTCATGGCAAGACTACAAATAAGATTTTGTTAAGGCCTTGTTCCAAGACACTATATTGTCTAATGAGACCCACCGATTCATCGAGGAGCTATAGCAGGCTCCACCCGTCACTTACTAAGTATAATGCATTCTTCATATAAATTTTTTGAAACATAACATAAAAATTCGTGTTAAAACTAGCATAAAAATGTAAATACATTAACCATAAATCATGAATGGTATAAAAATAACACATTCCCAATCAATCATGTCATAACTCATTCAATACAATATTAAAGATTATATTTATAATAAATCAACCTCAATCAAGAATAATATCCAAAAGGATGTCGACATAGTTGAAATTGATTTGTAAAAATCTTTGAGAGAAATATCCCTTTTTCATGAAAACATTTAAAAATCACAAAATTTATATAATAAGTCATTTAAAAGACATTTTTGAATCAAAGTGTCCCCTACCACTTTGAAACTTTTGAAAGAATTAACATTTTAAAACATTCAGGTCTATATAAATAAATCTTTTAAAAACCATTTTGAAAACATGGACATTAATTAGAATGATTTAGAAGAATAAATATTTAAACCGTTAAAATGTTATTTTAGTTGAAGAGTCCCTTAAAAATAATAATTTTAAAAACTCTTTTATCTAACATGGACATGGATAATAAATATGTCCCAGTAAATACATACACATAAACAATCTCGAATAATAATGAGATTGAGGAATTAACCTTTACCTTGTAATTTTATTTGGTCTAGGGTACGTTAACCTCATGTATAATAGTTAAATAATTGTTATTAAATTATAAAATAACCACATACATAAATATGATATCATATATGATCTTATAATATTTATTTCTTAATAATATTTTAGTAGTATCATTGTTTCCGGTGTTAACTGATTCATTTTCCTTTATATGTTTTGTTACGTAAGACATGTTTTTATGGATATGATGTATTTTATTCATATACCAAATGATATTAAGTTATTAAAAATTATTTTTAATAATCAAATGAAAATTATTCTTTAATGGTTTCAATGGGTAATGAATCACATCGCGTCCATGGAGACTATAATCCGTACGTATGCAGGAACGCTACATCCATTTCATTTTTTTTATTTTAAAAGGAAAGAAAACCAAATGATACATTGGTATATTATTATTACAATAAAATATAATATTTTATATACATTACATAATTTCATTAACAACATTCTTTGAACCTTCCATGTATGGTATGAGCGAGTCATATCACTTCGAGGGGGCGGTAGTTCACACTTCCTCAAATGAAATTATCGTATACATACAACAAGAAACGAATAAAGGTATGATATAAAAGATAATTAAAAAATATTATAGATAAAATAAATTTCATTAATATCATATATAATTATAGTTCCATCATAATGGCCACCATAAGAGTTAGTAGTAGACTATTGAACAATCATCGTTTCGTGAGGCAGTAGTTCTCTGTCCACAGAAACATTATGTTATATACAGATTATATGGAGGTGTGTGTAAGTGAAGTTCAAATAATTATCATAAAAACAACCTAGTATATTTATTATACTAGTTTTGTTATAAAATAAATGAATAAATAGAGTTTAGGGGGTTGGAGAAGAAAAATAAAAGAAAAGAACTTAAGAGGAGATGCTACATTTAAATCAGGTTACTCCCTTTGGTTTGAACCAAAAGGCTTCATTGAAGTGCCTTATACCTAGTGTATGGATTCTAAGAGGAATAAAGGGATGTAGGGAGATTAATTGAGTAGATTTTGGATGAGACAAGGAGTTTTAGAGGTGTGAGAAATGGGTTAGAGGTGAGGGCTTTTTATAAGGGGGATAAGGGGCTCTTTCGGAATGTTTGAAAATATTATTTTATTATATAATTATTTTCGGTTTTTAAAGGTCCAAAACTAGTTACATTAGAAGATAATATAACTCATGTTCAAAATAAAATCATCCAATAAGAATTGGACAGGTTTTGGATATTGTTTTAATTTTTATAATCTCATTTATTTAAATCATTCATTAATGAGGTAAACACTACATCATTATTGTGCCCTAAACAATTTAATATATTTTGTGTCTAAAAATAATAAAAAAATACCATCATATAGGAAATATTTTTATCTTTAAAATGAATATTTATAGTCTAAAAGATTACTTATATAACCCCTTCTAATTGTTTTTCTAAAAGATATATGTTTATGTCATTGTTGTCTTTACTTTAAATTAATCAATATAAAGTGTCATTATCACTCTCAAGTGGCTCAATGTGGTCCCAAAACTGACCCAATGATTCCCATGGTCGTACATGTATCAACCAATAGGAATAGGACAATGTTAGTGTAATTTAATATTATTATAATAATATTTGTTTACACTTATTTACCAGATTTACCATTTAACAACGGTAAATAAAATACTTACTGAAGAAAATATTCATAATGTCTATAATGAAAAGTTACCTATTTACAATCTTTTGTCCTCCTGATTCCAAATAAGGAATCAATTTTTCCAAATTCGAAACACATAAGTGGCAGAAATTAATTTAAAATTAATTCCCATTGTTAAAACAAAAAGTGTGTTTTTAAGAAATAATAACTATCAAAAGATTAACACTTGTTCATGTCTAGTTTAAATGTGAAATTACATCCAATGAACTAAATTATTTTAAATTATAAAAATATAATCTAATGATACTTTAAAACCACTCAAATGTATAATTTAACACTATAAATTATTTTAATTAAGAAAGTTGTTTGCAATTAAAATTTAGTATTTTTCACTATTCATCAAAATATAAAAGTTATTAGAAAAGTAAAAAAAAATTTACAAACAAATTTTTATGTCCTGATTCTAAAAAATAATTTAATTTCATTAAATTGAATATATAAGTGTCAAATATTGGTTTAAAAAAATGTTCTCCATTAAAAGGTGGTAAAATTTCATTTTTTGAAATATACTTCTTTTATCTGAATAAAGTGAATTTGTCCTTATATTATATCTAAGAAACACATAATATGGATTCTAAAATTATATAGAGTATAAAAAATTCAAAATTCAGTTAATAATATTCATAACTGCTTTTTGAACGGCTAGTTTGGTAAGTCGTGGTGTGCTCGAACTCGGTGTTGCATGTAACACAAGTTATTGAATTTCTTTGAAGAGATAACGTACTAGGAAATCATGGGGTTTTATACTATACCATAATGTAACTCCCTGACCCCAATTACCCAGAGTCAGTGCATTATTACGTAACATTGACATGATCACAAAAGATCAAGTCTCGAAAGACCGATTAGTTTAGTAGCCTAGGAAACACTAGATATATTCATAAATGTTACGTTACATCATAAAGTGAAAAACTATAATTACACGGTCTCTATAGTCCACACTCATATCCCCTTCAGACTATCCCTGAAGGTTAGTCATAAAATATTTCTTTACATTCTGGGAAAAATAAAACATAGAAAGGGGTGAGCTCAAATGCTCAGTAAGGATAACAATAGAGCAGAAACTTTCATAAATAAACATAAACATTCAAGGCAATGTATAACTAAAACAAAAGCCTTTTAAACTTGAACTTCAGCATAATATGAAAAAAATAAAATGAAATAATGCCATTTACTTATTCAGATGGATATTCTACTAGTTGAATAATCACATGCAATATCAATAACCACTTTCATAATGTTGGAATGCATAATGCCAGACTATGATAACCACATAATCAAGGCCTTGCGCCAAGTCTACAAATAAGATTTTTTCAAGGCCTTGTGACAAGACACTAGTTTGTCTCATGAGACCTACCGATGCATCGAGGAGATATAGCGGGCTCCACCCGTTACTTATTAAGTCCAATGCATTTCTTATATGAAAAGGTTTAAACATATCATAAATAATGTCCAAGAACCATAACATAATCGTATCACATAATACATGCATAAAGGAAACATAATATTTCCACATTTCAATCACAAGATATCAGTACAACACATTAATATAATCAAAACATTATCAAAACCATTTTCAATACCAAAATAAAATAAAAGTAAAACATGGTATTTATTTTTCATTTAAAAAAAGTTATGGCTTGTAGAGGAAGCTGAAACTCAAATAATGGTCACGGTGGCGGAGAAGTCGTTGTCACCGCATACGTAAGACAAAACATTCCTTTTGTCATTTAGTAAAAATGCTTCGTATAAAAGGATTCCTTTTGAATAAAATTAAAATTTAAAGGGGTTTATACACCGTATAAAGGAAAGTTGTTTATAAGACAAAATATGCCTCAATGAAAGGAGATTGAGACGAAGTCCCTTACCTCGTGTCCGACTTGACTCGATTGTACTTTAATATCCTGAATAATAAACTAGAGTTAATTTCTACTTGCTTAAGAACCTTTTTCAAGTTCATTATTACTTTTATATCACTTATTACCATGTTATGAACATTTTGTAATTATTTAAGTTAATAACAGTCGTTTTGTTAATCTTTGGTACTCGAGTCAAAAATAAACTTCATATAATTACAAGTTGTTTATGCGGTAAAATATCCATTATCTATAGAATTATATTCATTATTTAGATATCATATATATCATATATATACAGTATATACATGCATTTATAATATTACATAACATTTAGAGGTAAGAAATGAAATGCACTGTTCATGGAGACGGTAAGCTGTACGTACGCAAGAACGCTACTTTCATTTATATTTCATTTTAATGGAATGAAATCATAATGATATAAAGATATATTATAATTCCAGTATAATATTATATATAATATTATTTACTCCATCCTTTATACATCCCACATATGGCATTAACGATTCAAATCACTTTGAAGGGGCGGTAGTCCGCACTTCCTAAAATAATGATATCGCGTTTACCCATAATGGAAACCATAAAGGTATGCCATAAATGAAAAATAAATAAGCATAAGGAAAACATAAACATAATATATATCATATATAAATATAGTGACATCTTAATGGCCACCATGATAGTTGTTAAAAGAAGATTGAACAATCATCGTTTCATGAGGCAGTAATTTGCCACCCACAGAAATAGTATGTTCTTTAACCATTAGACAAAGGTGTGTGTAAGTGTAAATAAAATAATTATCATAAAAAAATTCTAGTATATTGAAGATACTGGTTTTGTTACAAAATAAAGGAATAAAAAGAGTTTAAGGGGTTGGAGAAGCAAAATAAAACAGAAGAACATAAGAGAAGACATTACCTTAAAATCGGGTAACTCTTTTTGATTTGAGCCAAAGGATTACTTGGGAAGACTTCTTCACAAATTGAGGCTTATAGGAGTAAGAGAGGGAAGTTTAAAGAGTATTTGGGCAAAGTTTTTCCGAGCCAAATGGATTTGAATGTGTGAATAAGGTGGTAGAGGTGGGGGCCTTTTATAAGGGGAGAAGAGGGGCACTTTTGGAAAGTCAAGACATGTTAATTTATTATATAAGGAGTTTCAGATTTTAAAGGTCCCAAAATTATATATTTCGAGTATAAGGTGATAAGGGTTCGAAATAGACTCTTCCAATAGGTTTTGACAAGTGTAAGTCTTAGATTTTACATTATCTTTTTATTTTATTTAAATCATTAATTAATGAGGTAATCGCTGCATCATCATGGTGTCATAAAAAATTTAAATTATTTAATGTCTAGAAATTATAAAACAAATATCATGATGTAGTAAATCTTTTTATATTTCCAATGACTATTTATAGTCTAAGATACCATTTACACAGACAAACCTAATTTTTTTTACTTGGGTAATACATACTTTGGTTATATTTTCCCTTTAAAAAAATAATATAATAAAATGTCACTATCACCCAAAAGTGATTCCATGGGGTCCCAAAGTTTGGCACAAGGCTTCCCATGGTCAACCATGACACAAATAGTAGAATTAGGACACATTTTGGGTTCATTTGGTAGTATTATTATATTATTTTATTACCCTTAACTACCCGATTACTAATTAATCACGATAATTAAAGATAATTACCGTCGTTACTATTCATAATGTCAAAAAAACAAAAGTGTCTTAATTACATAATTTAGACCTTATGATTCCAAATATGGAATCAATTTTACCAAATTCCAAACACAGAAATTTTAGTAATTAATTTAAAAATTATTCCCGCTGTCAGAATAAATAGCGTGTTTTTAAGAAACAATATCTATCAAAAGATTGACAATTGTTTATGTCCAATTTTAAAGTGAAATTAATTATAATGGACAAAATTGGATAAAATGGTAAAATTATATTCTAATTATACTTTAAAACCTCTAAATAATATAATTTATCACTATAAATCTTTTTTATTAAAAAAGTCGTTTTAAGTGTTTTTCACTATTCATAGAAAATTAAAAGTTCTTAGAAAAATACCAAAAATTCAATATAGGATAATTTCAATATTCTGAATCCCAAAATGAAGTCTATTTTGAATAATAAAATTTATATAATTCAAAAAGTGGGTATTACTATTCATAACAGCTACATTGATTGGTCGCGGTGTGTTCAAACTCGAGGTTGCATACAACACACGCTGCTCTATTATTCAAAGAGAAGCGTACCATGAAATATTGGGGTGTTACATTCTCACCTCCTTCAATAAATTGTGTCCTTGAAATTTGAAAATGTTCTTCGAAAATAAAAGTTTGAAAATATAAAATACCTTTGTGGAAAACCCATATCGGAAATAGGGTTAATAAAAATATAACTTTAAAAGAATGAAAGAGAAGTACAAAGGTCACCCAAGATAGCCCATACTAGGATTCTATGAAAACATGGATATGGAGGATAAAAAACCATCAAGGTTTGATGGAGAGTTGTAGAAAATAGGATTAAGAGAAAGTTAACTACAAGAAAATCACAAACTTGTGATTGGTTAAATGGTCATTGATTCCCCAATTGGAAAAGTTAACCAACAATATTTTTGTTTTAAGTTACCTTTCATAAAGTTGAGGAATTTATTTAGGAGATTTACTAAGAAAGTAAGGAAATATACTTACTTGTCATGTAGACTTTCATTCTTTAATAAATTTTTACCACAAACCCATCTTTCACTCCAAAAGGTATTATAACTCAAAAATATTCTATTTATCATAATTGTATAAGGTTCCAAATATTAACACATACCATTTAGATTAGGAAAACTATTTTTAATAACCAGGGAATTTCTGTAGGCTAGTGGTAGGTAATAAAGGCATGTCGCACTATGTTTGCTGGTTCAACTCCAACAGCTTTGTCCGACGCGACAGGTTATCCCTGGAACTAGAGGTTGTCCTTTTCTTAAAACTATAGTATTATAATATTCCAAAAATAATCTTCAGAAATGTTTTAACCTTAAAAAATAATATCAAAAGTTCAACTTAATCCATTCCAACCTTTATATTTATGCAAAATACCTCTATCCAAACTTTTTCTAAAAGGTCTCTAAATTCTAAAAATCAATTCATCAGATTCCCAAAACAAAGTAAAATTTCTCTTATTTTCATATACTAAAAATATGATTACCTTCATCATATTAAAACCTTAATGAAAACAACAAGTACTGCAGTACAATCCTTATATATATCACATTATTCTTATAACCATAATATAGTTCTTGAGTCAAAAAACAAGAATAAAATAATTATTCCACTTCAACTGTAGTAACAACATAAGATTGGCCTTAATAACTTGGAATTTTCTGAGGTAAGTTTCCCTAAAGCTTAGGATATTCATTTGAATAATTCCCCATCTCTCTACAATTGTAGCATTCAACATTGTTAGCCTCTTTCTTTCCCTTGAAATCACGAGCCTGGTGACATTTTTCTCCACATTTATAACAAACTCCCATTTCATTTAGGCAAGTACCGGGGTGATTCTTCCCACAATTATCATATAATGGAAAATACTTCTATCACTTTTTCCCTTTATCTGTCTCTTGTTCCACCATTCTCTTCTTCTCTTACTTTGCTTTAAAGTCATAAGACTTAGAGAATTTCTTTTCCGTCTTAATAACACATGACACAATGTCCTCGTATAACGAGAAGGATTTTGAGACCAATGATCGATGGAGAAAGGGTTTTAACCCATCAAAGAAATGATCAATATTACTTCTTGGGTTACATATATAATATGCAGCATGCCTCGCTAACCTTGTAAAGTTAGCTTCATACTTTTTGACATTCTCATCCTCCTTTTGTCTCAGACTCAGAAATTGTCTTTCCATATCTGCTCCATGGTCATGAGGAAAGTATTTTTCTAAGAAAAGCTCTTTGAACTCCCTCCATTCCATATTTTATACTTCATTATCTTCCTTTGTGTTTTGAATCAATTACCACCATTGATCAGCATCTCCAGTGAGGCGGTAAACTTCCATGATAACCTTTTCCCTTTCACTACTTTCCTAGGCAAGGGATATTTTCTCTATGGAATTTATCCATTGCTCAGATAATAAGGGATTTGTACTCCCATTGAATGTTGGTGGTTGTTGCATCATGAAGCGGTCTAACATTGATCCTCCATGTTGCGGATCAGGGTGCTCCATACGAGTAAGGTTATTATTCATAACCTGAGTGAGTTTTCCCAGTATGGTGATAAGATGATCAGCACCAGTTGTATCACCAGCTCCACTATAATTATCTTGAGCAGGAGGGAAATCCCTACATGGAGTGCATCCATTGATATGGTTTCCATTCCTTCCACTAGGTGGCATTTCTAAACAATGTCATAAACTAGATTAGTTTATGAATCTAAATACAAAATAACAAACTTGCAAAAAACCTAACATAAATTGAACAGTTTATGGATATAATCCATAATCATAAAAAAGTTTTCTTTGAGGAAGTTTATACTCATAATCCCTTTATAATGGTTTGTAATGAAATAGTGAATTATCCTAAGCATATCCCCCAGGAGTGTCGTAACCAAGAGTGCAGCAAGGCCCGATGTCGTGCACCAGTTCCCATTCGAGTCTAGCTCAAAGTGGTGTTTTCGGGTTTTACCCCAAGGTACATCTGTGCCAGAGCCGCCTCTACATTCTCATATCCAGACAGGGATGTATTGCTCGGAAAACTCACAAAATCTCTATAATACCAAAATTCTAGGAAGTTCTTCTATACTAATCCTCAAAGTCGATCTTAGGGATATGTGCTCTAATCAGAGTTTATCTAAATCTAGCTTCCAAGGTTAGTACTAAACTGCCTCTGATACCAACTGTAACCCCCTGACCCTAGTTACCCAGAGTCAGTGCATTTTTACGTAACATTGGCATGATAAAAAAAGATCAAGTCTTGAAAGACCGATTAGTTTAGTAGCCTTGGAAACACTAGATACATTCATAAATGTTACATTACATCATAAAGTGAAAAACTACAATAACATGGTCTCCATAGTCCACACTCATATCCCCTTCAGACTATCCCTGCAGGTCAGTCATAAAATATTTCTTTACATCCTGGGAAAAATAAAACATAGAAAGGGGTGAGCTCAGATGCTCAGTAAGGATAACAATATAGCGGAAACTTTCATAAATAAACATAAACATTTAAGGCAATGTATAACTAAAAAAAGACTTTTAAACTTGAACTTCAACATAATATGGAAAAAATAGAATGAAATAATGCCATTTACTTATTCACATGGATATTATACTAGTCGAATAATCACATGCAATATCAATAACCACTTTCATAATGATGGAATTCATAATTCCAGACTATCATAACCACATAGTCAAGGCCTTGTGCCAATACTACAAATAAGATTTTGTCAAGGCCTTGTTCCAAGACACTAGTTTGTCTCATGAGACATATCGATGCATCGAGGAGCTATAGTGGGCTCCAACTGTCACTTATTAAGTCCAATGCATTCCTTCTATGAAAAGGTTTAAACATATCCTAAATAATGTCTAAGAACCATAACATAATTGTATCACATAATACATGCATAAAGGAAACATAAAATTTCCACATTTCAATCACAAGATATCAATACAACACATTAATATAATCAAAAAATTATCAAAACCATTTTCAATACCAAAATAAAAGAAAAGTAAAACATGGTATTTATTTTTCATTTAAAAAAAAGTCATGGCTTGTAGAGGAAGCCAAAACTCACATAATGGTCACGGTGGAGGAGAAGTCGTTGTCACCGCATACATAAGACAAAAAATTCATTTTGTCATTTAGTAAAAATGATTCGTATAAAAGGATTCCTTTTGAATAAAAGTAAAATTCAAAGGGGTTTATACACCTTATAAAGTAAAGTTGTGTATAAGACAAAATATGCCTCAATGAAAGGAGATTGAGACGAAGTCCCTTACCTCGTGTCCGACTTGACTCGATTGTACTTTAATATCCTGAATAATAAACTAGAGTTAATTTCTACTTGATTAAGAACCTTTTTCAAGTTCATTATTCCTTTTATATCACTTATTACCATGTTATGAACATTTTGTAATTATTTAAGTTAATAACGGTCGTTTTGTCGATCTTTGGTACTTGAGTCAAAAATAAACTTCGTATAATTACAAGCTGTTTATGCGGTAAAATATCCATTATCTCCATAATTATATTCATGATGTAGATATCATATATATCATATATATCCAGTATATACATGCATTTATAATATTACATAACATTTAGAGGTAAGAAATGAAATGCACTGTTCATGGAGACGGTAATATGTACGTACGCATGAACGCTACTTTTATTTCTATTTCATATTTAATGGAATGAAATCATAATGATATAAAGGTATATTATAATTCCAGTATAATATCATATATAATATCATTTACTCCATCCCTTATACATCCCACATATGGCATTAACGATTCAAATCAATTTTAGGGGGCGGTAGTCCGCACTTCCTAAAATGAAGATATCGCATTTACCCATAATGGAAACCATAAAGGTATGCCATAAATGAAAAATATAGAAGCATGAGGAAAAAAGAAACATAATATATATCATATATATATAGTGACATCTTAATGGCCGCCATGATAGGTGTTAAAAGAAGATTGAACAATCATCGTTTCATGAGGCAGTAATTCACCACCCACAGAAACAGTATGTTCTTTAACCATTAGACGAAGGTGTGTGTAAGTGTAAATAAAATACTTCTAATAAAAAATTCCTAGTATATTTAATATACTGGTTTTGTTACCAAAGAAAGGAATAAAAATATTTTAAGGGGTTGGAGAAGCAAAATAAAACAAAAGAACATAAGAGAACACATTACCTTAAAATCAGGTAACTCTTTTTGATTTGAGCCAAAGGCTTCCTTGGGAAGACTTATGCCCAAATTTATTCTTCTAGGAGTAAGATAGGGAATTTGATAGAGTATTTGGGTAGAGTTTGGCCGAGCCAAATGGATTTTAAGGTGTGAATAAGGTGGTAGAGGTGGGGGCCTTTTATAAGAGGAGAGGAGGGGCACTTTTGGAAAGTCAAGAAATGTTACTTTATTATATAATGAGTTTCCAATTTTAAAGGTCCCACAATTATATATTTCAAGGATAAGGTGATAAGGGTTCTAAATCTACTCATCCAATAGGTTTTTGACAAGTTTAAGTCTTAGATTTTACATTATCTTTTCATTTTATTTAAATCGTTTGTCACGACCCATCCTCGGGACCCGTGCCGTGACTACCCCAAGCCCGCCTTCCATAGGCCAGGGGCTGGCGACTAGCACCAAGGCGTAAATCCCAATAAAAAGGGAAGACATTGCCTTTGTAAAGTAAACAAACACCATAGAGTAAACAAGCAGTAGAAGTAAACACTAAGTAAAAATAGAGTACAACAGTAAGTGCGGTAAGTAAGTGGGCCAGTATACAAACCCAAACTGAAAGTAAAGTACAACTGGAAAGGGAAAACAACAACTATAAAGTAAATCCGCAACACCGAGCTATCCACTGGAAATCGCAAAGAAAATTTAGAAAAAATTTACCTTGAATTTTACAGGTCTTTACATTACTCCCACCTCAGGGCTTTACGTCCCCGTAAAGATACATCAAAAACTAGGGAAAAAAATGTGGGTACTGAGCACGCATCTGAGCCTCCCGCTCCCAAGTGCTCTCCTGGAGGTTCCCGTGCTGCCATCTGATGCGCACTATAGGAATCGACCTTCCACATAGGACCCGCTCCTGTCGATCCTCGATCTCCACTAGGACCTCCACAAAAGTCGCCCCATCATCAATGTCGAGCTCCCCATGGTCAATGATATGCGTCGCATCGTGCACGTATCTCCTCAGCTGAGATACGTGGAAGACTTCATGCACCCGGTGAAACTGAGGTGGTAGAGCCAGACGATAAGCCACCTCGCCAATCCTGCTGAGGACCTGGAATGGTCCGATAAAGCGTGGAGACAACTTGCCGCCTCGGCCAAATCTCCGTAATCCACGTCGAGGTGAGACATGCAAGAAGACGTGGTCTCCATCCTTGAACTCTAGTGGCCTCTTCCTCCTGTCAGCATAAGACTTCTGCCGGCTCTGAGCTGTCCTCATCCGCTCCTGGATGACCGGGACCTTCTCTGTCGTGGCCTGGACCATCTTCGGTCCCACAAGTGCTGACTCCCCAGGGTCTGTCTAGCATAAAGGAGATCTACAAGGTCAGCCGTACAACGCCTCGTATAGTGCCATCCCGATGGTGGAGTGGTAGCTGTTGTTGTACGCGAACTCCACCAAGGGTAGGTGGTCTTCCTAGCTGCGACCAAAGTCGAGGACACATGCGCGGAGCATGTCCTCGAGAGTCTGAATGGTCCTCTCCGTCTGACCATCCGTCTGAGGGTGAAAGGCTGTGCTCAGATGTAGCTGTGTACCGAACACCTCCTGCAACCCCTTCCAAAGATGGGAAGTAAAGCGAGCATCTCGATCGGAGATTATAGATGATGGTACACCATGAAGCCGCACAATCTCCTAAACGTAGAGACGTCCCAAGCTCTCCACTGAGCCCCGCTCTATGATGGGTAAGAAGTGAGCCGACTTGGTGAGTCGGTTGACAATCACCCAGATGGAGTAGTGTCCTCTGGAAGTGCATGGAAGTCCAGTCACGAAGTCCATAGATATCCCGTCCCACTTCCACTCCGGGACCTCCAAGGGCTGTACAAATCCTGATGGTACCTGGTGCTCTGCCTTCACCTACTGGCAGGTGAGGCATCGAGAAACGAACCTTGCCACAACCTTCTTCATGCCCGGCCACCAGTGCTGTCATCTGAGGTCCGGGTACATCTTCACCACTCCAGGATGTACCGCCAAAGGAGAAGTGTGAAACTCTCTCAGAACCTCCTCTCGTAAAGCGATTGGTACCAAGGTACGTCCTCTGAAAAGGATGTCGTGCTCTGCTCCAAAGGAGAAACCATCAGGTGCCTGTCCTAAGGATATCTGTGCATGTCGTGTCTCACAGTCAGCGTCCCCACGCTGTGCCTCTCTGACCCACTGCAGTAGTGGAGGAGTGACTGTGAGAGACTGAAGGAAGGATGCTCCATCTCTATCCACGAAGGATATCTGTAAAGCGGCTAGATGCTCTGTCGCTTCCTCAAGTAGCTGAATGCCCATCCTCATGCTGAGAGCATCGGCTACTACGTTTCCCTTCCCAGGAGTATAGACTATCTCAAAGTCATAGTCCTGGAGGAACTCGAGCCATCACCGCTGTCTTAGATTCAGGTCCTTCTGAGAGAAGATGTATCTGAGACTCTGATGGTCAGAAAAGATTGTAAAGCGCTCGCCCATTAGGTAGTGTTGCCATGTCTTCAGAGCGAAGACCACTGCTGCTAACTCCATGTCATGGGTAGCGTAATTCTGCTCATGCAGCCTCAACTGACGTGATCCATAGGTGATCACTGCCCGCTCCTGCATCAGGATACATCTGAGTCCGGTCCCCGATGCATCGCAGTAGACTACGTACCGTACTCCCTCCTCAGGCAACCTCAAGATAGGTGCGCTGGTCAATCTCTGTCTCAGCTCCTGGAAGCTCTGCTGACATCTGTCTGACCACACGAAGGGTTTCCCCTCCTTCATGAAAGCTGAGAGTGGTGCCGCAACTCTAGAGAAGTCTGGGAAGAATCTCCGGTAGTATCCAGCTAGTCCCAAGAAACTCTGCACCTCCGTCACGCTCCTGGGTGGCTCCCAAGCTAGCACTGCCTCGATCTTCACAGGATCCACTGCAACTCCCGCCTCATAGATGACGTGCCTCAAGAAGTGGACCTCACTTATCCAGAACTGACACTTCGAGAGCTTTCCATAAAGCTGGTTCTCTCGGAGTGTGTCTAGTACAACCCGTAAGTGGTAGGCGTGCTCCTCCTCAGTCGTTGTGTAAATCAAAATGTCGTCGATGAAGACCACGACAAATCGATAGAGGTATGGCGGAAAGATACTATTCATGAGGTCCATGAACACTGCTGGAGCATTGGTTACGCCGAATGGCATAACCAAGAACTCATAGTGGCCATACCGATATCTGAAGGCCGTCTTCTACACGTCCTCGTCTCGAACTCTGAGCTGATGATAGCCTGACCTGAGGTCTATCTTTGAGAACCACCGTGCTCCCTTGAGCTGATCAAAGAGGTCATCAATCCTCGGTAGTGGATACTTGTTCCTCACTGTCACCTGGTTCAGGCGACGATAGTCAACACAAAGTCACAAGCTCCCGTCCGCCATCTTGGAGAACAAAATCGAGGAAGCCCAGGGTGAAACACTGGGTCGGATGAATCCCTTGCCCTGCAAGTCCTCCAACTATACCCGTAGCTCTCGAAGCTCAGCAGGGGCCATCCGATATGCTGGAGTCAATATTGGGGCTGTCCCGGGGTACAGGTCAATATAAAAGTCTACCTATTTGCGTGGAGGTAGCCCTGGAACGTCGTCGGGAAAAACGTCCGCATACTGATCCACCACTGCAGGAAAACCAGGACTCCGCACGTCAACTGCTCCTAGGATGAGGCTAGCCAACTGATGAGTGATGGGATGTCCTTTCCTCTGCGAGAGTCCATCCTGTGTTACAAAGGCTCCCTTCTCACCGGTAAAGGTGAACCTGCTCCCATCGGTGCGTACACATCGCACCTTGCGCCTAATATAGTCAATCTGTGCATGGACCGTAGACAACCAATACATGCCCAAGATGACGTCGTAAGGCCTCGATGCTGCTACAAGAAGATCCCAGCCAAAGCTCTCACCTCCTAGAGTAAGCTCACACTGCTGGCACCAGTGCGTAATCATCGAGTCTGCACCCGTAGGGTCTCTAGCCGTAAGGATCGAGCCAACGGCTCTGTCAGAATCTCCAAGCTCCAAAGAAGGGCAACAACTATGAAAGAGTGACTCGCTCCTGTGTCTCTAAGAACTGCAGCAAGGGTGGAATAGACATAGATAGTACCTTGAATCAGCTCGTGCACACCGTCATCGTAGGCCTCCACTGCCTGGAGCTGTGCCTGTCTCTGCCCGCCAACTCCCTGTGGTCGGGGTGGACCTCCTGGTGGTGGTGGTGGTAAAGCCTCAAAGCGTCGCCCACCACCTTCTGCTCAGCCAGCTCCCCTGCCTCGTCCACCTACTCCCTGCAGACCACCACAGTCCACCCTCTGCCTCTGCCTCGGTGGTCCCTCAACCGTCTGCTGCTCCTCGGCACAACGGGTCGGGCAATCACGAGCCATGTGGCCCTGCCCGCCGCATGAGTAGCACTACCTGCCTCTCGAAAGACTGGCTCTGCGCTGTGTGCCCCGCACTGCTGAGCCAGTGTCCTGAGGTCGTATGCCTGAGGGTCTGGTCTGCCTGGACCCATGAGTCATTCGTCGACTGCCTGCTGCAGAAGACTCTGCTACGTGCCACCCTGCGTTGGGTCTCAGCGCTGGTGTAGACTCAGCAAGAAAGATCTCGATCAAAAGGGCTCGCTCCAGTACTCCTGTCTGATTCGGAATGCTGAGGGAGATCATAGATGCCCTGATATCGTGTCTCAATCCCTGCTCAAAGGTCCGGGCCCAGAAGAATGGGCCCCGTACCATGTCTGTAGAGTAGCGTGAGAGATCGGTAAATCTCGCTGAGTACTGGGCGACCGTCATGCTGCCCTGCCGCAGCTGAAGAAGCTCCTGGATGCGCACCGCATGGAGGGTGGCTGGGATGAAATCTGAGCGGAAGAGGCCCTCAAAGTCTGTCCAGAGGAGAGATGCCTCTTTGTGCACCTAGATAATCAAGCTCCACCATCTTCCTGCTGCTGCGTGAAGTAGGCTCGCTGCGAGGATCACCATGAGGTCTACTGGTGTCCTCACTAGCCTGAAAACTCGTACAACTACCTACAGCCAGTCCTCGGATGCCTGGGGGTCCGTCTCCCCGCGGAACCTGGGCGGTCGCTGACGTTGGAACTCATGCAGTGCACTAAGGCGACGTGCATCGCCAGCGGTTGGTGCTGGAAGCATCGGTGGCTCGGCGGGTAGAGCTACCACTGGTGCCACTGCTGACAAAGGGCCCTACACCGAGGCCTCGTCACTCGGTCGGCTGTCGTCACACTCAACTCTCGGAACCCTAGCTGACTGCCATCGTGGGGCCATCCTGAAAAGAAAACAGGTGCGCCACGGTCAGAACAGTATACCTGGTGAGCTGACACAAAGTAATCACAAAGAAAACTTGAAACACACACGCAATCAATGTTTTCATGCATTAAGTCAGAAATCATAAGTCAGGATCCTGGTGTACGAATACGTCGGCCGCCGCACCAAAACTGGACTCCCTGGACTGATAACCACACCCAATATGCTAAACACTATTGCTTCACATAGAAAATATCAGAGTCCGCAGTAGAACCAAACTCCTCTGATACCAATTTGTCACGACCCGTCCTCGGGACCCTTGCCGTGACTACCCCAAGCCCGCCTTCCATAGGCCAGGGGCTGGCAACTAGCACCAAGGCATAAATCCCGATAAAAAGGGAAGGCATTGCCTTTGTAATGTAAACAAACTCCACAGAGTAAACAAGCAGTAGAAGTAAACACTAAGTAAAAACAGAGTACAACAGTAAGTGCCGTAAGTAAGTGGGACAGTATATAAACCCAAACTGAAATTAAAGTACAACTGGAAAGGGAAAACAACAACTGTAAAGTAAAGCCGCAATGCCGAGCTGTCCACTGGAAATCCCAAAGAAAATTAATAAAAAATTTCCCTTGAATTTTACAGGTCTTTACATCATTAATTAATGAGGTAATCACTGCATCATCATGGTGTCATAAAAAATTTAACTTATTTAATGTCTAAAAATTATAAAAAAATATCATGATGTAGGAAATATTTTTATCTTTACAATGAATATTTATATTCTAAGATATCATTTACACAGGTAAAACTAAAATTGTTTTACTTGGGTAATACATACTTTGGTTATAATTTCCCTTTAAAAAAATAATATAATAAAATGACACTATCACCCAAAAGTGATTCCATGGGGTCACAAAGTTTGGCACAAGGAATCCCATGGTCTACCATGACACAACCAGTAGAATTAGAACACATGTTGGGGTCATTTGGTATTATTATGATATTATTTTATTACCCTTAACTACCCGATTACTAATTAATCACGATAATTAAAGATAATTACCGTCATTACTATTCATAATGCCAAAAAAAAGTGTCTTAATTACATAATTTGGACCTTTTGATTCCAAATATGGAATCCATTTTACCAAATTCTAAACATAGAAATTTTAGTAATTAATTTAAAAATTATTCCTGCTGTCAAAACAAATAGCGTGTTTTTAAGAAACAATATCTATCAAAAGATTGACAATTGTTTATGTCCAATTTTAAAGTGAAATTAATTCTAATGACCACTATTGGATAAAATGGTAAAATTATATTCTAATTATACTTTGAAATATCTAAATAATATAATTTATTACTATAAATTATTTTTATTAAAAAATTTGTTTTTAAGTATTTTTCACTATTCATCGAAAATTGGAATTTCTCAGAAAAATACCAAAAATTCAACATTCGCTAATTTTGATATTACGAATCCCAAAATGAAGTCCATTTTGAATAATAAAATTTATATAATTCAAAAAGTGGGTATTATTATTCATAACGACTACTTTGATTGGTCGCGGTGTGTTCGAACTCGAAGTTGCGTACAACACACGCTGCTCTATTATTCAAAGACAAGCGTACCATGGAAGTTTGGGGTGTTACACATAACATCATGGAAAAAACAGGTGACATGTGGCATATTATTCCAAGGTTCTTCTAACCTACTTCAAGAATAGAGGAGGAAATTGTAAACCGTTATCTTAGAGGATCTCAAATAAAGAGAAATGATGTGCAGAATTTATAGGGGATATGACCACCGAAAATATTCAAGTCATAGGGTCTAACATAATGTTATCAATGATGATGAAAACAAGATAAGATTCTCTGAAGGAAAAAGTTACCGATGATTGAAAAACCTTGGTGGATGTTTTTTGAAATTCTAACTAGGTAATTTACTACATTTTCAATAGTGGAATCCCATGGATGAAATGCCCTATAATTTATGTGAACTTATGAAAATACATCTAGATAATATTACAGTATTGTTAGGAAAGAAAGTCATAAGGTATAAGACATTTTATCATCAAGATTTGGAGAAAAATTATAGATATCTAAAAGTGTCCAACATTAATAGTTTGATGAGTGGAAGGGATATTTACAAACATAAAGGAATCATTTTGGATTGATATGTTCCATGAATTTAGAATCCCTTTCATAGATTTTTCTCATATGTAGAAGGGTGAAATCCCTATTTCTTCGATGGGTATTTAATAGAGGGAACAAAACTGAGTGTTACTACATATATCTAAGTCCATACATAAGAGAATGTGATGTTTTTATTTACCCTGTGGCTAGTACTAGGACATGGGTCTAAGTAGCCACTATGTATATCAGTTGAATTAGAATCAATCCACATATAGTTCTAGAGGTACCATGAAGTTTATAGTCATACAGTTAGGGTATTAGAAATTCATTTTAACATCATGCAGTAAGGATGAAGGCGTCTTGATGTGAAGAGTGAGGGAATACTGAGTTTGGGTTAAGACATATGAACTGATCATCACTATGTTTCTTTTCGAAACAAGAATCAATCCACATGTATTTCTGAAATTAAGATCCCCCACACTGAATGAATTCATCTGTAGAGTAAATGGTTTTTTTCATGTCTAGACCCATGATTGGAGATATATGCGTCTCTACATATCTCACTAGGATACAAATCCAACCACATGTAGTTCAAAAAGAACCGTACATTTTACCATCATGCAACACGAATTTGGGTGATTCTAACATGGAAATAAATATTTTGGCTTGACTAGGGTGTATGACACATTCATCACTATGTATCTTTATTGGGATAATTACCAATCCACATGTAGTTCTTAGACTGGACATGCGATTTATTATCTTGCAATGTGGACATTTGGTGTTCCTTTTAAGTTCTTGCATCTAGGACCAAGATAGCCCCAATGTGAATTGATATACCCTACTCATGCAGATAATTATTTTACCAAACTCCTAATCCCATGTGAGAATTTATCATTGTGAGAAAAAAGGAGTCATAAAGGCCTCTTTCATATAATAAGGGAAACATATGTGAAGGATAGAATAATCTCCCAAGCTTTACATACATCAATATTACATCATTTTTATGGAATACACATACTTTACACAAACTCTTTCCCAAATACCATATTAGTTTAGTGCCTCCGAAAACATGGAACCAAAACATTTAGTCAAGTGAATGATCTTCATCATTTCACACAAAGATCATCCCCTTTGTTACTCATACCTAAAACCCTTCATTATAACCTAGGGGAAAATAAAACATAAAAAAAGGGTGAGCTAAGATGCTTAGTAAAGATAAATAAGGGATATATGAATCATAACATAAACATAAGGTTGTATGAATATGAAAATTATACCATGTATATCAAATATCATAATCTTGAGTCATAAAAAATATTAATATATAAATCATAAAAAAATAACTTTGATATAAAACACGGGATTGTGGAAAACAGATAAGAATAGAAAATAATTTCCATATTAGTCGAGGATCATTTCCAAGACCATAATAGTGGATAGATTCTTTTACTAAACTATTTTCACTCATAATTCCTTACTAATATTTCTGAACTGATGTTACTTCCCATTCTAACCCTATAATACTGAACTGAGATCATTTCCCCTTCAATCTTTGTATTCCTGAACCAAGATCATTTCCCATTCTGGCCCTATAAATATCATGACATATAAATATTTATCCAATGCATCAAAGAAATATATAGGTCCCACTCATCACATAATGAAAACATTACATATGTGTGCTATAAGAATATAAATCATTCATCATATCAAAGAACATTAAATAAAATGGGTTTCATAAACATCACTCCATCATAACATAATCCATGAAAAAGAAATAGATTTTATAAGTATCATTCCATCATAAATATAATCAAATAATATAAAAAATAGCGATAATATACTTGAATCATATCCATATTAAAGAATATTTAACATGAAATAATATTATCATCAATGGAAAATAAGTTTTAGGGATTAATATAAAATAATCTTTGAGGAAAATATCCTTTATTCCTTCAAACATTTTATTTTCCTAAAATTCCATGCTAATTTTAAATACAAAATTTTCTTTTAAAATAATCTTGTTAGATTTTAAGGGTTTATTTAAGGAAACTTGGTTACATTAAAGAATATAAATATGTTTATGTTTTATAAGCTAAAATAAAATATTCTTCATATTCGTTTTCCAGATATGTCAAAAAGTATATTGTTTGGAAAATGACAGTGGATTATTTTCAAACCGTATAGTAAAAAGTCATAATGGGAAAAAGAATTGAAACATAAATAGTAAAATATTAAAATATTTATGGAAACTTTTGTACAAAAAATTTACCCTGATGATAAATATTCTCTAATAAGGACTTAAAACAAAACAATCCTAGATATTGAATATATTGTAAAATAAATACTTAAAACATTATAATTAGTAAAATTGTATGCCTCATGATAGAAATAAAATAATAAGGATATTAAATATCAAAAAATTATGGAGAATGCACATACAATACATTCATGGGTAGAATATACACTATATAGATGAAACAAGTAATTTATAAGGCATGCGTCTCACAGAAATAAGGTGAGACAAAAATACCTTACCTTAGGTCCGATTTCCATAGTACATATCAAAACATCTATTATAATGGATTAAATACTTTTATTAACTTATTCCAGTACCAAAATTATATTTAAGATATCATATATGATCATATTATTACTAGATTAATAATATTTCATTATTACACACTTTACAAGTGTTAACTGCTTCATTTTCATAGGCATGTTTTGTGGTATAAGTTCGGTTTCTTATACATAGAATATATTATTATCATTTATATAATGATATTAAAGAAATAAATATCATATTACTCATTATATAAATTTAATTAATCATTCATTAAGGGTGACCCTGGAGAATAAATCACATCGCATCGTGGAGATGGTGGGTCGTACGTATGCACGAGTGACAATATCATTCCCTTAATTGTGAAATGGTATTGAAGCAGGGGGTGTTTAAATTATTAAATAACCAATATCATGTTATAATCAAAATATATAGTTATTATTTCTATCATTAAACCCATAAAAGTAAAGTGGTGATGAAAAACAGATCACACAATGACATGGAGATGGTAGAACATACGTTCACATGCGTGATGATTTCATTTTTTATCGGATGAATAAAGGATGGAATATGGTTTTTCCATAATCATAATAAAATCTCAAAATATAGGTGATACTATAGTTATTACATTATAATGGAAACATCAATGTAAGAATAAGTAGAATAAGAAATGATCTTGAGAGAGTCGGTAAAGGAGATTACCTCTTCTTTAGTGAGCTCCCACTAGATCTCCTCTTAGGGAAATTAGTGTTGGTATTTTGAGAATAAAATGACCTATAGAATGTGTCTATATATGTTTATAAGGGAAATTAATAAGGTATTTCAGAATTTGTAGGCGTAAATAGTAGTAAATAAATGAGTAATGAGGTTCGCTTTTATAATTGGTGTGGGGGCACCTTTGTAATATCTAAAAATATTAATTTATAATAATTTCAATCCCACTCCAAATACCACAAAATATCATATATTATAATATGAGACGCTATAAGGGTGTAATATAATCATCAAATATATTTAAGATAAATTTGGTATTCATTATCCTAATAATTTTAATTAACCCTTAGTTAATCGATTTTAATTTTAAATAAGGTAACTACTTTTTCAATGTTAAGAGATTATAAATTTTAAATATTTGATGAAAATTATATCATAAATGAACTGTTTAGAACCAGGAACATATTATGATTATATTTAATTTTATACATGTTTTATTAATTTAAATAATTTAATAAAACATTATTTTGATAAAATATCAATATTGTCAATTTAGACACTATTTATTTCACGGGTTTTTAAAAATTTGAATATAACAATTTAACTTCAAACCAATTATTTTATTATATCCCTATGAGTTTATTTTAATATATAAAATTTGTTGATCACATTAATTATGTAAAATTATATTTATTTAAATATCTTTGATAAAATTTATTTGATATATCAATTAATATAATAATCACTACATTAGCATTTTGTAATTATTTAATATACGAATTTCATTACTAAAAAATAAAAAATAAAATATCTTGTTGAAAATAAATACAATATATTTAATATTAATATTTATAGTTTAATTTATCTATTTTATAACCTTATATTAAAAATGATAAATTATTTAAAACATGAATATGAAATGTTTAAATTTTTATTAAAGAAAATATTATAAAAAACATAATTTCATCCAAGTAGCCCAAAATGTAAAAAATAAAATTATATCAATAAAAGTTGTTTATAAAGTTAAAAACTAACATTGATATTCATTCATAACATTCATTCTTTCCCATGTGGACATATAAAAGATATTGAAGAGAAAGAAAATTAAATTTTGTGTCTTTCATTGATTTAAATATTAGATATGTCATTTTCATAGACAATTGTCCCTTAAACAACTTAGTTTCAATCCTTAAGTGGTAAGGTTCTATGTATATTCATCCAATAAAATTTTGGTATGCTTTAAAGTCATTTAATAGTAAATCATTTTATTGTTAACCTAAATTACTCAATTTACTGTTTCCCATGTTTACAAAATTTACCGTGGTTACAATTCATATTGGCCAAAATTAAAAGGTAAATATTTACTAAATTTGGACCTTTTTAATACAATCATGTAATCCATTTAACAAAATTGAAAACATAGATGTTTCAATATTAAATTTAATATAGAAATGGTAAAATTCCACGGAAAAACAGTTTTTCTGATAAATGTTGTTTTAAAAGATAAAATGTTTTTATAATAATTTTTTGTATAAAATACTTTAAAAAATAATTGGATTATTTTAAATAAAAATTTACTAATAAAAATTAAAAATTATATATAAAAAATAATTTTACCATGTAAATACTTTAAAACAAAATATACTTTCTTCAATAAAAATATGTATTTCCCTATTCATAAAAACAAGAAACTTACTAGAAAAATACCAAAAAATTATCAAAATTAAAATTTAATATACTTATATATAATAAGATGGTTATTTTATCATATAAAAATTATAAAATTGTAAAAAATTATATTTAAAATGGGGTTTCCATTAAAAGGTGATAAAATTATCCGTTTAAAAAAATATATATTTTATTAGTAAAATTGTATTTATTCTTATCTTATGCCTATAAAATATATTAGTTGATTATAAAAAACATTTTATTGAATATATAAAATATTTATTTCATTATTATCGTTCATTAGTTGTAATTAATTTAATTAATTAATAGAATATGACTTTGGGAGCATAAAAATAATAATATTTCTTTTATATTCAATTGTTATGTATTTTTTGTTTCTAAGTAATTAAAAAATATATTCAACTTATAAACCCTGTATTGGCCTAACTTATTCAATAATATTAATAAAATCTAATTTAATAGCTATGTTATTGTCTTATATAAAAAAATAATGTTTCTTATAAACTCAGTGTTGCATGTAATGTATGCTATGCCAGTGTTGTGTGTAACACAAGAGATAAAAAAAATACACTTTATAAAAAAATGGTGTATTAAATTGTACCCCCCTTAAAATGAATTTCACACTCAAAATTACTCTTGGTAATAAAATTTTTAATACTTGAATGTTCTTTTATATAAACCAACATTGTAAAAATAAATACTAAAACATCCTTTTAAAAAAGAATGTTAGAAACATAAATGGTTCACAAAGTTAATCATAACTGGGTTTCCTCAATGGAGAACATAGGTGATTATTTGGGCATAGAGTAGTATAAATAATCATAGAGATTGATAAATAACATGGATCACTAGGAAGGGGGTGATCCATATAAAGTTTACTATTAGAAAACCATATACTAATGAAGCGTAAAATATATCATTAATATATTCAATAATGATGATGATAAGACAAAATATT
This sequence comes from Viscum album, assembly GCA_963277665.1. Lineage (NCBI taxonomy): Eukaryota > Viridiplantae > Streptophyta > Magnoliopsida > Santalales > Viscaceae > Viscum > Viscum album. The sequence continues at coordinate 966,683,623 of OY728122.1, forward strand.
ATTTTATAACCCCTTTACTAATGTTTAAAATTTTTCATGAGGAGGTATAGTTACTTGATTTCAGGAAAACCTTTCCCCTTTTGGTGCATTGATCAACTTTCACTTCATTAGTTATTATAAGAAATTAAGGGGAATTTTTTATTCCTAAAGTATTAGATGATCAGGATATCATTAGATATAATTATAGGTCCTTCCATCTTCGTTGTCACAAAAAAAATTATAAAAATTTATTCAATTTGAATAAATCCTCATATAGTGAGATATAAATTTAATCTGACAAGCATCATCCAAATTTTAACCTAATCTATCTATAAATGGATAACGTTATGATCCTTATAAAAGATGAAAATCTCAAACTTTACAAAGAAGTGCACTAAATCAGATTATCTTTTATCCTCTATATATCAAAATGTAACTCATGGTGCTCATATTCGAAACATGTGAATACCTTCATCCTATATTGTCTTGAAACATTGTAATATCCTGAATTACCATACATCCTTATTGAAAACACACATGTTTCTTTATTCCATGGTTTATTGAATATATTAATTATGTCCAAAATGTTGTAAACTTCATCCATTATACCATCACCCACATGTCATAAAATCCTTAACTGGTTCCAAGGTAACGAGTATCATCCAATTAATCGTATCTGACATATATGTATACAAACATCAATATCTAAACATAAAGAACCTATTAAGAGTTATACTTCCCTTAATCATGTGTTTCATATCATATTTAAAATAATCCACATTTTCTACCCATCAAAATTGTTCACGTGATTATAGTAAATACTTAGAAAAATACATAAACTAAACATCCTTACAAAATTCATTATTCATAATTTTTGAATCCAAATAAATAATTATTTTGATTATTTTACTTCATTCTTAAGACATTTACAAGGATACCTCATCCTATTAATTATTACCTCTTTCCTTTCACATTTAATTGGTATTATTGTCATCATAAATAATATTACCATTAATTCAACCACCATGATGATTTCTTTCGAGATCATTCCACTAAGGAAATAGGTTTCCAAAATATCCATTCATTACACACATAAAACATTCACTTGTTGATAATACCTTAGGTAGGCCAATATTTCCATCCATTTTGTCAACTAAAATTCTCAATTCCCCTTTTTAGTCACCTACTTTGTGTCCTTATTTTCCATATTAAAAACATCTTCTGGTTCCTTTGAAAAATTAATTTGGATATTTCTGCCAACATTCCTGATATGCTGGAAACTGAATCTTCTTTTCCTTATGGTCTTTATTACACAAACTCTCAACAAACTCATTCCTTTATTTATTTGGTGAGTTTGAGAGTTTTTTATTGTATAAATTGTTAAATATTCCATTAAAACTTATTAGGCATGATCACAATATCCTTCATCCCAATGATAATTACATTTAACCTATCATTATAAAATTGTTCGTCACATCCAATGTTAAAACAATTATTTTTTATGACATTTACTAAAACCCTAAAAATAATGTTAAAAACACTATTAATAGTTGGTAAAACCTCATAATCAAGATCAATTACCTTTAATATATAATATCATAGGTTTAATCCAAGGATAATCCTGATTGATACAAAAATCATAGGATTATAACATATGCATAGACCTATCCTTAGAGACATACATAGAAATTTCCTTAGAAATATCTTCAGGTCTCTCACAAAAGTTTCATTATAAAAGTTTCAAAAGGTTTACTAAACCAACATTTTGATACTAACGTTAACCACCCAAGATTGAATAATATGGATATTACATTGTTTTTTTGGGAATACACATAATTTACAAAAACACACACTAAAAGACTGTATTAGTTTAGTGCATTTGGAAACATGGAACACAAGCATCCAGTCTAGTGAAATATTTTAAGTGTTTCCCACAAATATCATACCCTTTATTAGTACTTCAGAAACAATTTATTTATAAATTAGGAAAAAAGAAAACATAAGAAGAGGGTGATCATAGATTCTCATTAAGGGCAAACAAGGGAGATATGAATCCTAACATAAACATAAGGGTATAAGAATTTAAAAATTTTACCCTACTTATCAAAGATCATAATATTAAATCCCAAAAACACTTAAGACATATATCATAGAAGACTAACTTTGACATAAAACATAGATTTTTTTAAAACACATAAGTATAGAAAATCATTTTCATATCACAACTGGAAAATGAGATATTTCCACGGTTCTAAACTATGGCAATAAGACCCAAAACCGTGGACCAAGTCTACGACCATAGTTTTGGCCAACTGTGGCCGCTATCTCCATGGTAGTAGGTCCCAACCTATTGCCATGGTTTTAAAAACCATGGCAATGGGCCTCCAAATTTTACACCATTGTGATCGACCTATATCCATGGTTTTAACTGTGGCAATAACCTTAGAAAACCATGGCAATAACATAAATTAAAATGGTCCCCAGTGGTATTTGACTTCTGCTCCTCCACTTTTCAATCCAATTCACTTACCACTACATCGTGCCACAATTCTGGTATATATATATATATATTAAGATATATATATTAATAAAAACTATGGGAATAGAATAAAAATCATGGTGGTAGGTCTTCCTGACAATTTTTTGGCGGGAATGTTTGTACCTGTAGAAGCGTGGGAACCATATAGCCATAGTTCTGGAAATATGTGGCTATAGGGTGTCAAAAAAATTGGAATATCACAACGGTTTTTCATACTATGGACATAGGTCACAAAACAGTGGCAATAGCCAATGGATATTTCCACGATTATGAAAACTGTTTCTATAGGCCACAGAAAATAGGCCTATAGCAATGGTTTTAAAACCGTGGCTATAGGTCTGTGGCAGTAGCTCCATTTTTTAGTTGTGTATTATTAAAGTATCATTTCCAAGACCATCATAGTGGAAAAAGTCCTTTACTAAACCATGTTTTCTCCTCATTCCAGCCCTGTGTTACTGAACCAAATTTACTTCTCATTCCATCCCTATATTTCTTAACTGATATCATTTCCTATTCCATCCATGTATTACCAATCTGAGATCATTTTACATTCCATCCATCTCTATCTCATGTGAAATCAATATTTACCTAATGAATTAGAGGTGGATATAGGTCCCACCCATCATATAATTAAAACTATACATTTTTGTTCTATAATAACACAAATCATTATTCATATCATATCCCATAGAATAAATTGTTTTTCATAAACATCATTCCATCATAACATAATCCCTGAAAAAGAAATGAATTTCATAAATATTATTTCATCATAAACATAATCAAATAATTAGAATAATAGGGATTGTATACTTGAAACATATCCCTATTAAATCATATAAAATATAAAATAATATTATCTTAGGTGGAAAATAATTTTGAGATATTACTTGGAAATGATTATTTTAGAAAATATATTTTCTTCTTTGAAAATGTTTTCTTATTAAAATGAAACAAAATTTTTAAAGAAAATGTTGTCTTTAATAATATCCTGGTAATATTGTAAGGGAATCTTAAATGAAAAAACGTGACATGAAATCATAAAAAACCATTCATGAAGTATAAGTTAAAATAAAAATTTATTCTCGTACTTTTTATGGATATGTCAAAAAGTAACTTGTTTTGAAAATGACAAAATTTTATTTTCAAATTGTGTAGTAAAATTTAAAAAATGGGTTAAATGAATTTAAACATCCATAAGAGAATAGTAAATATTTTTGAAATTTTTTTTATCAAACATTTACATTCATGATAAATATTCCCCAACAAAGACCTAAAACAAAAAAATCCCAAATATTGAAGAGATTGAAATATAAATACTCATAACATTATAATTAGTAGAATTATATTACTCTTTAAAGGAAAATAACAAGGATATAAAATATCATAAAAATGTTGATAATAATCATAAAATACATTAATTTTTATTATATACAACATTCATAAGAAAAAATTAATGTATAAAGCATCTGTCTCATAGAAATAATTATGAGACAAAAATTGGTTTCCTTTGGTCTGATTTCCATTGTACGTATTTGAACCTCCTATATAATGGATTAAATAATGTTATGAACTTATTCCAAAACCATATTTATATTTACAACATCATATATGATCATTTTATCACTTTTTTAATAATATTTCATTATTATGCTTCATTCTGCTGTTAACTGCTTCATTTTCTTAGGCATGTTTTTTCTTATAAGTTCTAGTTCATGCACATAGAATATATTATTATTATTTAAAGAATTAAATAAAGGTAATATATATTATATTATTCATTCTATAAAGTTATAAAATCATTTTTAATGGTGATCAGGGAGAATGAATCACATTATGTTGTGGAGACGGTAGGCCGTATATTGACATGAGCGATGATATAGTTCCCTTAATTGTGATATTTTAATGAAGAGGATGGTGTATATTTAATGACCCAAAGTTTCATTAATGGAAAATCCCTCTTGATCCAGTTAAATGTTTCTTTATGAAAAATGTTTTTATAAGATGTCAACTTCTTTAGTTTTATGTTAAGATTTGTGATCGTTACTTTTTAGATGTTGAGCAGTGATCATCTGAGTAGTATAAATATAAGGCTTTAACGAACCCATTTCTACTCAGACAAAGGAAGCGATGGACTCATCCAGTAGAATTTCCCCTTACTAAGCCCATTTGTCAGAGCTCGGAAAAGAGGTGGCGTCTTTGGTCTTTTCCCTTGACCAAGCCCAAGCTGAGCTTCATCAAGTCAAGCTCGAACGTGATCGTCTACGGGAAAAGTGGAAGTTGATTGAAATTACCACTCGAGCGATGTTATCCGAGCCACCCCAAGAGTCTGTCACCATCGCACACCCTACCCTTAGGTCTTATGCGGCTATTTTAAGGGGTTATGTAACAAATAAGTAGCACCATGTTCATATACATTATTTTTGTATATAATAATGAATATAATTTCTAGTCATTTTTGATACATTGTAATTAGTTTTTAAAGTACAAATGGTGTTTTTAGTTATTATTTAATTAAGAATTATATTTTATTAAATTAAAGGATTTTTGAATTAAATAATATTTTAATAAAATATTATTATTAATATTAAATTAATTTTTTATTAAGTATAAATGATCTTATAATTTTATGAATGCAATTAAAATTTTTATTAAGGTTTGAAAGCCATTTCTGTCAAAACCCGTGATTTTTTTTATAAATGTCGATTTTTATTTTAAAAGTGAAAATTCACATATTTAGAAAATTATTTAGATAAAATAAATATTATTTTTGGAATCAGGATGTCGAAATTATCCAACGGTGAATTTTTCATAATTTTCTGAGACAGTCAAATTTTTGGGTAAACATTAAATACCATTTAAATATATAATGTGTTTTATGACATCATAATGACCCAATGGTGATGTAATAAAATAAAATAATCCTTATGTTCGGCCAATATGTGTTTTATCATTAAAATAATGTGGTTTGGGTTTGTTTGACTTACTTTTCAAAGCATTAATGGATCCCTCAAGGCTTATTCAACACTTTGCCTTTTTAAATTAATTTCCATGGGAGTGTGACTCACCTCCACATAAGCAACCCTAATTTTTTAATAAGTTAGGACCTTGGCCTTGTAAAATATTGTTTTCCTCTTTCCTTTTCCAGAAACCATGGGCAAATACCATGGGATGGTTTGTGGTTTGGATTATTTTAATATAAGGGGTTCCAAACCTAAATAATAAAGAATTCTCTCACCTTTCCTATATAAACCCACCCAAGCTCCCACTTCATCCTCACTAAAATCCCTTGGAGTTCGTCCAACCTCTGCCCTACTCTCTCTAGAGTCCTACCAAGGTGCCCCAAGCTCCCAATAAGCCTCTCACAAGCCTCTCTCTAGCCTTTGGAAGCACACTTCCAAGTAAGGGTTTTTTCTTCCTTTCTCATTTTTGTCAATTTTCTTTAAGTTGTATTGCCCTTTTAATTTCAATTATGAATGTTGGGGTATGGTTTCGAACCTCTCCCATAATTCCCTCTTATTTTTTTAATGATGGGATAACCCTTTCTCTCTCATTAGATGCCTCCCATGTACACCCGTTACTATGCCGAAATTCCGAAAGGAACTTCTCTCTCTTCTTTTACATTCAAGAAATACTTTTGTATCATGAATCTAAATTCCTTTTAAATTGTTGGGACATGTTTATATATGACCTCATTACTGTCCATTACATGTAATGATGAGGAACCCCTTTCTCTCTCATCAACCTTTTTTATGAGTTCTTATGTCACGCCGTTACGCTGCCGAAATCGCACCGATTTTCTAAGCCAATGTCATTGTGTAGTGAATACCATGCCCATTTCTCCATCAAGGGTATTCACCTTTATGCACATCTACTTATTGATTGTAAAGTTTCATGTATGAATTCCACATTCCTTTATCGTGGAATAAATGATTATGTTTTATGAATCCATGTTTTATGATCCATGTGGCACACTTATGCATGAAATGAAATGTTTAAGAAGGGTGCGTCCTGATAGCACTCCAATGAATTGGGTAAAGTATAGTATCATGATACGTCATGTGCAATGAGTGTTGAATCATGCCAATTCAAGTGCAACGAGGGTTTACTCGTGCTTCAAGTGCAATGAGGGTTTACTCATGCTCCATGTGCAATGAGCCTTGGCTCATGCTAATTCAATGTTAAGTGTTGTTGCCACATTTCCATGTTATGGTTATCATGATTTATCATGCCTTTATGTTCATGTTACTCTAATTCTCTGTTGATGTTCCTATTTCCTAACATGAATTGTACTCCTCATGTTATTCATTGTGTACTCCCTTACTGGGCTTTATAGCTCACCCTTTTCTTATGCATGTCCTCAGGTTATCCCATGTAATGCTAAGTACGAAGGAATGTAGTGGTCATGTAAAGGAAGTTTTCAATAAATATGTTGTATTTCAAGTTTAAAGTTTTTATGTAATGATCCTAAGCCCCAAAGACACTAAACCTCTCGATCTTCTTTGTTGTATCAAGTGAAGTTTTATGTAATAAATCATGCTTAAATTGTATTAAAAAGCAGGGTTTTCATAGTATATATTATTAAAAAATACATAATTTTTTTTATGATTATCATATATAGTTTTTATTTACAACATTAAATTGATCCATGTAAAGTGGTGATGAAAAATAGATCACACCACTACCTGAAAACAGTAGGCTGTATGTACGCATGCATGGTGATTTCATTTTTTATATGATGGATATATGATGGAATTTGGTTGTTCTGTAATCATAATAACATCTCATAATATAATTTATACTAGAGTTATTAATTTATAACTGAAAAAATAAAGTAAGAGGAAGTATAAGATGACGTGATCTTGAGGGAGTCAGTAAAGGAGATTACCTCTTCTTCAGCGAGCTCCCTCTAAATATCCTTTTTGGGACACTAGAGTGGATATTTTGAGAAGACCCAAACCTCTAGAATGTGTTTAGTGATGTTGATAATGTAAATTTTCTATTTATTTCTAATCATTAGGGATAAATGAGATGAAAATAAATGAGGGTGGAGGTGCCCTTTCATAATTGAGGTGAAGTCACCTTTTGTATTTGTAAACAATAAATTTATAATAAATTAAATATCATAAAAAATAACAGAAAAATGAAATATATTAGAATATGAGATGATATAAGGTTGTAATATAATTAAAAAATATATTTTACACAAATTTTCATATATATTTAAGCCTTATCATTTTAATTAACCCTTCGTTAACAGATTATAATTTCAACTAAGGTAACTAATTTTTCAATATTATATGATTTTAAAATTTACATATTTTAAGTAAATTAGAATATAAATGAAAAATTTGGAATAGTTTAGACCATATTTTAATTATTTGGTATTTTAATAGATGTTTTTTTTATTTTTAAAAAATTTAATAAAACATTATTTTGATAAAATATCAATAGTGTCAATTTTCAAACTATTAATTTCATGGTTTTTTGAAAATATCAAGAAAAGAAGTTATATTAGAAAAAAAATATTTTATTATATCTATAATAGGTTTATTTCATGTAGAAAAGCTGTTTATAACTTTAATTATCTAAAAATATTTTTATTTTTATATTTGTAATTACATTTTTAAAATTTTCATTTATAAAATAATCACTACATCAGATTTCTGTAATTATTTAATATACTCATTTCTTTTCTAAAAATTAAAAAGATACCTTAAAGAATATATATACTCTATATTTCAGAATAATATTTATAGTAGATTTTATATATTGTAAAAACCTATATTGAAAATGATATATTATTTAAAACATGAATGTGACATCTTTAAATTTTTATTAAATAAAATATTACAAACAACATAATATAGTCTAGGAAGAGAAAAATGTCAAAAAGAAATTTATATCATGCAAATTTTTTTACTAAGTTAGAAATTAACATTTATATTCATCCATAACACTCATTTTTCCCATGTGGCCACATAAGTGATATTAAAGACAATGAAAATGATATTTTGTGTCTTCCATGGATTTAAATATTATATTAGTCATTTTCATGGACAAGGGTAAATTAAACATCTTATTTTGATCTATGTGTACTATGTATCAAATTATATTCATAAAATATAATTTTTATATTTTTTTAATTAATTTTATAGTCTTTATTATTTTATTTTTATCCTAAATTACTAAATTTACCCTTTAATGTTGTCACAGAAATTACCATGGTTACTATTAATATTGAAAAAAAAAATAAAAGGCACCATTTTACTAAATTCGGACCTTATGAATCCAATTTTATAATTAATTTTTCTAAATTCAAATCACAAAAGTTTTAGAATTTAATTTAAGATAAAACCAATAAAATTATATGAAAAAATAGTTTTTCAAAGAAATTGCCTTTTAATAGATAAAATGTTTTGACAATAAATTTGTGTTTAAAATCTATTTAAAAACACACAATTTTATTATTTAAAAAAAATGAAATAAGTAAAAAAACTAATCTTTAAACATAATTTTACTTTGTAAATACTATAAAAGAAAATATAGTTTCATTAAAAATAATCTGAATTTTACTATTCATCAAAACAAGAAACATACGAAAAATACAAAAAATTTATCCAAAGTAAAGTTTGACACATTTATTTAAAATAAGAAGCATAATTTTACATATAAAATTATAAATGTTTCATAAATTATATTTAAAATGGGTTCTCCAATAAAACGAGATAAAATTATGCTTTTCAAAAAATATAACATTTATTGATAAAATGAGATTTATTTTTATCATATGACTATAAATTATATTGGATTATTATAAAAAATATTTTATTGAATATAGAAAATCTTTATTTAAATATTATTATTCACTAATTTTAATAAATTTAATTTATAAATACAATATGACTTAGAAACCATAAAAATAATAATATGTCTTTTATATTCAATTTGTATGTATTTTTGTATTTATTTAATTAAATAATAAATTCATCTTATAAAACCTATATTTTCATAAGTTAGTAAATAAAATTGATAACCTCTAATTTAATAGATAGGTTATTATCTTATAAAAAAATAATTTTTCATAGAAACTTAGGGTTGTGTGTAACATAAGCTAATCCGGTGTTGCATGTAATGAAAGACATCAGAGAAAAAGTCTATTTCACAAAAATCTCATGGTGTTATAGATATGGGAATTTTGATTATATGGTGGATACATAAGGATATATTATCAAAGCATCACTACGTTTCTCTTCATAATGTGAATCAAGACATATATATTTCTTGTGATCCCATATTGTTTAACACCATGCGGTAGGGACAATGATGAACCTATATGAAATGATGAAAATGTTGAAGTTGAGATAGGGTATAGAACCCAAATTTCACTATGTATCTTTCTTGGAGAAAGAATCAAACCACATGTAGTTTTAATAAATCATTCTCTATGCATGTTTTAATTTGTACATATGGAGTAAAGGGGATTTTATGGTTTAATTATGGATAGAACCGATATTAGAGTTCTAGGAATCACTACATATCTTGGTGAAAAAAGAATCAAGCCACACATAGTTCTTGAAAAGGTTCTCTATGCAGGTCTGATCTTTATACAGGGAGTGGGGGATTTTTTATTGTGATGGTACTCGAGATTGGATATCTAGGTGTTACTATGTATCTTGTTGAAAAAATAATCCAGCCACACGTAGTTTTTGTTACTTTTCCCCCACACCAATCAGGTTTTGATGCGGGAAAAAGGGGGCGTTAATATTTTCTAGAATAATTTTGGGACCCAAGACCATGTGGTTTAGTCATCACCACGCATCACATTGTAATGATAATCATACCATATGTTCTAGTAATGATCCCTATGCATATCGGGTTTGTACACAGGGAAAATGAGATTTTTTCCTTTAGGGTTATGGATGGATCTGAGATTAGAAATTCAGGCATCACTACATATCTCATTAGAATTAGAATCAGGGCACATGTATTTCTTGAACATATCATGTAGTTAAACATCATGCGATGGGAACTTTGTTCATGAAGTTTGTTGTCTTACAGTAAAGACATGATAGTGTTGGTGATTAAATCTACAAATAGGGACCAAGTGCCACTATGGAGTGACAATTATGTGATGTGGGGATTATGCATGAGAGTTTCCTGGTATTTATTCCACATGTCTTTCCAACAGGGAATATTGACCTGAAGAGGGGTTAGAGTGACACGATTAGGACTTACACCTGTAATTTAGGCCTATATTTAAGGGGCCATGAATATAATTCCAACACATAGTACATTGGGAATTCCATAACATTGAATGAAAGGGACACTAATCATTCAATTTAATGTCCTTCTGTGAGGGAAAATGGTGTCTTTCAGTTTTAATTTATACGACTAAAACCTTATGTCATGAAGTTTATTATCTTCTAACAAGGATGATGATTCCACACAGTTTAACATCATGTTGCACAAATGTTATTTCATTCCTTTTATGGTCATGTAACAAAGATCCACTATATAGTTCAATGTCTTGCAGCTTGGAAAAATATGATCCTATAGAGTTTAACATCCTATTGGTTGGACATGCATTGTGTGATTTCACAAAATAATTATTCTGGAACCTTTAATTGATTTGAGTCATAATGATCTCTCTATCTAATGAGATCATGGAGTATGATCCATTAATGTGGACCTTGAGTATGGAGTAAGATCCCTCCCACTTTGGCTCATGCTTTGGGGGATTATTTCTTGGTATCATAGTAGTACGGAGGACCAGTACTAATTCTCCATAGAGAAATGAATAGAGGTAGCCCTTCTGGATGAAATATCATTCTATTAAATTATTCTAGAAATCCTTGTGATGCAAGGTATGGAATATTTTTTTTCTATCAGTCCAATTCATCCATCCATTTTTGGGGATTTTAATCTGCAGATAACTAATCATAGATGAAAACATAGAGATATGTGAACTAAAACTCAATGTTTAGTTATTCTTTTGTCCTATATACTATTGATAACTGGGTCGCCCATGTGGCAGTATGAGTCTTAGTCTGGTGAGCCTATAAGGCATGAAAGATATTTTCTGACAAATATTTTTTATTTTTATCCACCATATTATGGAGTATGTGTGACATAGTCTTATTAAAATCCTCTATCTAAACATTAGATTCTATAATAAAGTGGGATGAATGGTTGGATGTGATATTATACTCTTAATATAGCTTTTCTACTTTATCATAACAGAAACTGGGGCCATTTTCCATCAGTATTCTGTGAAGGACACAAAATCTAGTAATGATGTTGGATTTTATGAATCAAAAAATTATTTTTGTACCAACTGCTTTTAGGAGTATTGCCTTAGCCCATTTTAAGAATAAATGAGTAGTAGTTAGAATGTATTTAAACTGTTTGGCCATATATATGGTGTACGACCCCACTACATCCATTCCCCATGTGGAAAATTGCAAGGATTGTTTGGCTGTATGTTGCAACTCTGAGGGTTGTTGGATGAATTTGGTAGGTACATAGGTGGAATGACACTTCTAAATAAATTATTTTCAATCCTACATCAACAAGGCAAGAAAAATACAAGTCTTCAGATTTGATCAGAAATCTTGTATCATGTATGGTGTTCACCCTAGGCTCCTATATGTACTTCTTCCATGATATATATAGTCTATTCTCGATCGATGAATCTGATAAGGAATCCATAAAATCCTCACTTGTAGAGGATCTTCTTTTAATTTGGGCCTCTATATATAGTTAATTTGAATACTCAACACCAGATTTTCATTCTACCAACTCTCTCTGGTAAGAGAATTCCATCTTAAAGTTTTCCTATTTTGGGTTTCATCCATCCCATGTTAGGACCATATGGCTATGTGATGTGACATACTTTGTTAATATCTACAACTTTTACCTGAAAAAAGGCCAGACCTTGCGTTTATGGGAATTTTTTATCCCTATTTCTTCCTAGTTTTGATCTACTAGGGATATGGTGTCATTTTCTAATTCATCGGCCTGGGAATTATATGATCCTGGACATGGGTAAATATTGGTTATTATAGTAACTCCATTGTCAACCCTTATACATAGTCAAGTAGGGGGATTATATCTTGTTTTCTGGTGGTATAATCCCTATTGACATGTTTGAATACCAACTCTGAGTCACCCTTCACCTCCGAGTGATTCACTGGTATTTGGATTCCTAGCTACAAACCCACAATGAGGGCCTCATATTTTGCCTCATATTTTGACTCATTTTTTACAACCATCTTTTAGAATAAATGATTAAGGTAAAAATGCATTTGATGGGGAGATTATAATGATCCATAACCCTATATTATTGGGATTTGGGTCTTTAATTCTCATCCTTGTTGGGATTATTAATATTACTTCAAAATATATTTCCCATGTTTGGGGGATTTCCATAATATAGAATATATCATCATATGTACTTTTAGTATTTAACAACTATGTTTCTATAGATATATGTTCTCTATGAAATTATGAAAGGTCTTGACCATTAAAGAATTTCTGAGGAACAAACTGTATATAAAAATACTGTAGAATAACTTCCCACCAAGATAGATGCCCTATCAATAAAGGATGGATGGAGATGAATTTGAGAGGGTTATTTCTAGACACTATTCAATCCTCATGGTGTTGTAGATAGTGCCTCATATTCTGCACCACAATGATTACTTCCAGGAACCTCTTATCAATCACTCAAAATCGAATCTCTGCATTGATCAAGATTTGAATGAGATAATATAGGCTTATATCAATTACAATATCATTATTTTTCATGAGGAAGTAACCCAATGATCGATCTAGAGACATCACATATAAGGTGAGGGGACTTGAATAAATAGGTTTCATTAATAATGGTGTACTCTAGAGGTATTTCTTGAGAATCTTAAATTCCCCTTGACAGTTGGCGGTCCACTGATATGTGACCCCCTTCATCATCAGTTTAGTGAATGGGAAAAACATCCCTTCAAGTTTAGATATGAAACTCTTAAAGTATTCAAAATTTCTTTGAATTCCTTTCAACTCTATCATGTTCCATCAAGGTGACATGCTAACGATATTTTTTTTCTCCACGTCAACCTCGATACCATGATGGTGTACAATGAATCCTTGAATCTTCTTTGAGGTTACCTTGAAATAACATTTCAAGGGGGTCACATTCATGATATGTTATCTTAGTTTGTTGAATATGGTCTCCAGTTCAACCAGGTGATCAGAACATTGTTGAAACTTGACCACAATATCCTCAATGTATAATTCGATAAAATTCCCTAAGAAGGGTTTGAAGAAATAGTGCATGATACATTAGTGTGTAGTACCAATGTTCTTCAAGATAAAGGGAATTAAACGATAGAAGAATACACCCTAGAGGGTCATATATTTTGAGTATTATATATATTTTAGGGCCATCCAAATTTGGTGGAATCCTAAATTTCCATCCATGAAGGACCGAGATTGATAACCATCCATTTCATCCATTAGAAGTTCTGTGATTGGAATTGAGAATTCATCTTCGGGATAATGTCATTGTAGATCTCAAAATTAAATGTAGACTATGATTTTATCATTATTATTCTTCATACAAATAATATTTCCAAGCCATTTCACAAACTGTAGTTCCTAGATGATTTTGGCCTTGATGATCTTGTCGAATTCAACCTCAATTTTGGAGGCGTGTGTAGGATGTGTCCTTCTAGATACATGTTTGTATCATCAATGATCTTCTAGAAAACCCAATTGACGGGTGTCCACCTTGGGGTAAATGGATATTATATATTTCTTGTTATAGGAAAAAATGTCTTGATGTTGCTTCAAAAAAATTTTATATGTAAAGACCCGTAAATTTCAGGGAACTTTTTTTCTTAATTTATTTGGGATTTTATGAGTGCGCAGTTTCAGACGGCACCTGATTCCGAGACCCGGTGTGCTCAGAATCAATTTACGAAGTTTAGCTTGGGTACATTCAGTGAACGAATGAGAGGATTTTCCTAACTTCTAAACCATTGCTCAGAATCAAAATCTGAGGGCACCGATGAAACCACAGTGCCGATAATTGCTTAGGAACACCTTTTCTGAAGGTGCGTTTGCACGGGAGGAGATGTTAAAAGTGTGAGGAATAAAAATATAATTGTTTTACAAATTTATTTTTATTTAATTACTTTGTGGTTTAACATCCATGAGAGGAAGTTGGGGTGAGACCCACTTAATCCTAACTTCTCTTGAGAGGATATTAGTGTGGTGGGGCCCACTAGAACCCCCACCTTTTCAAATTCTCTAACCCCCCTAAACCTCCCAAGCATTAATTGTTGTGGCTACCCTTTTCCACATTAATTTATGTCAACTAAACTCACCATTAATTTAGAGGCTAATTAATTAAGTGAGTTTAGGTTTTTGAATTTTAAATGGTAGGAAAAAGTAATAAAATAAGGCAAAGCCCTTATTTTATTTTGGTTTCTTTTTTGTGTTGAGAGAGGGAGAGTTCTATACTCCGAAGAACTTCATCTTCCTTGTTGAAGAACGCGAAGAATACCGGAGCACCAAGGAGAGACGACGTGCCGATCTTTCCCTTCTCTGCAGACGGTGTGAGACGTCATCCTATTCTTTGACGCCCGCCAATACCATCATCGAAACCACCCTCGCGACGCCATTTCCTGCAATGATCTTCGTTCGACAACTACTTCGAGGTAGGGGTTTGTTTTATGTTCATGATTAATTTGGCGTTCATCGTTCAATAATTGACCACCTGTTATCAAATTAATGGGAGGAGGTCGGACCGCACAAATATGGCCGATCCTCCTCCCCTTTGTTGATGTTCACCGTTGTAGTTTGGAACGAAGGCGGCACGGTGCAATGGCACCGCGCAGGAATGAGGAATAGAATGTGGCGAAGGAGCGCGGTGCCGTCGCGCCGCACCATTGAGGCTGAAAGAAGCCGTGGCCGGAGTCGGGCCGCGGCGGAGGTGTGCTGCGCCATCGCGCCGCGCCGGTCGGACAAGGGCTGCGGACTTAGGACGCGGTGGTGTAGTGGAGGGCGGCCGAATTCGCCGGCTGCCGGCGCTCCAGGAAGGTGGGACCACAGCGGTCCAGCGGTGGCACCGGCCGACCAACAGGGCTGGTCGTTCGGGATGTCCGAGGGTCGTAACCCCCGACAGCAGACAAGGAGGGCTCCCTCCACGTGGGGGTCCACCTTTTCAATCGAGGGGGCAGTGTACCCCCCTTCCATGCCGCTCGGTCACGGACCAAGCAACCAGCTGAGCCAGACCACTCGCGCTGGTCCGGGCCGCCCGCGCCGGGCCAGGCCGCCCGCTCCAGGCCGACCTCGCTGGGCCGGGCCGCCCACGCCGGACCGAGCTACCCGTTCTGGGCCGGGCCGCGCCCAAGTGGGCCGGACCCGAACCCGGGTCGGGCTGACCCAGGGGTATCGGGCCGGGTCGGACCAGGCCCGAACCCCTGTTTCAGACATATCTGTTCAAACACCCATAACTTGGGCTACGGATCTCCGATCGATGCACCGTCAGTTTCATAACGATCCTTGGATTGAGACGGTAGATTAGGTATATTAAACTCAAGGTTTCTAAGAAATTTGGGTATGGCCGGGTTGGTTCGAACACGAAACCAACCAGGCCCTTGGAGCGGAAACACTTATAACTTGAGATCCGGACGTCCGATTGACGTGCCATCGACTTTGTTGGATTCCTATTAGTGAGACGGTTCTTTTGGATTACTCTGATCAAGGTTTGGATGCACTTGGAGTATTGTTGGGTTGGTTTTGACTTAAAAACCAACGGGGCCCCTGGACGAAAAACCCAATAACTCTCAGACCGGGCGTCCGATTGACGCGCCATCTGTCATGTTGAGTTCCTATTGTCGAGACAAAACATTGGGATACATAAAATTCAAACTACATGTTAGTTGATGTATCGACCCCTTTGCTCGTGGAGCGGACCCTCCCGGAATCGAGCATACTGTGTGCGGGAACCCTAGAGCTGGCAGCGACTACGACGATGATGACGACTGTACTGGGATCCTCCGTGGGTTCGTCAGTAACGATGACCGTACTGAAATAATCCGTGGGTTTGATGGCGATGACTACTATTCTTGAATCCTAATGTGGGTCCGACAGTACCTGACTACTGTTCTTGTATCCTACGTGGGTCCGGCAGTATTTGACTATGTACTTGTATCCTACGTGGGTCCGATAGAGTAGATGGTCTTGTATCCTTTGTTGGTCCTACAACTTAGATGGTCTTGTATCCTATGTGGGTCTGAAAGCTTAGATAAATCAGTGGCTACATCTGATCATCTCTATCACCTTACGAAGAGTATACCTATGTGAACTGAGTCTTGAATTTCAATCATTATCTTTGATATGATTGTTTTTCTATCCTGTGTGGATTGGGTTGTGTTATCCTGTGTGGATTGGATTGTGCTATCCTGTGTGGACTAGATCAAAAATGGGCTTATATGTTGGAGCCAAACTGGAATTGATGACTTAGGTATATGTATGGTCATATACCTAAGCAGAGTTGGTTGTTACTTTGTGATTTTATCTTTCCTTTTTGGATTATCCTTCGTAGATTCTAGGAGACCTTCGGGGGTCTCGGGGTCCCTACTGAGTAGAGTATACTCACCCCTTCATAGGATATGCTCACACTACGTTGTGTTGGATTCAGACGATGGACAACACTGATCGAGGTAGGAGCTTGTGGTGCTGGACGGTACCTGGAGGTGGATCACTGGACGGGACTTACTCGGAGCGGACATATGGAGCCGAGGAGAAGAGGAGGCTATCTGTACCCACCCTTCAGGTGGGATTTCCAGAGGATGGATCAGCGTTTCTTCTTTAATTTTATGCTATTATACTCTCTTTTCAGTTGTACTTTACTTTCATTTGGGTTTGTATTCTGGCCCATTTACTTTCCATCACTTACTATTGTACTCAGTTACATAGTGTTTACTTATGTTTACTTACTCTGTGGGGTTTGATTACTTACATAAAGGCAATGACTTCCCTTACATCAGGTTTTACACCTTTGGTGCTAGTCACCAGCCCCTGGCCTATGGAAGGCGGGCTTGGGGTAGTCATGACACGGGTCCCGAGGATGGGTTGTGATAGTATATACAAATTTCTTTTGTAATTCATGGATGTACTAATTAAAGTGGCTCATGGAGTATCTTTTGTACCCAGATTTATGCCTCAGATTTTATCAATAATCAAGGATATGCCTTCCTCAAATGTTGGAGGGGACTTCCTATGGTCTTACTCTTCTAATTCTTCCTCTCACTTTACTTATTTTTCTACTAATGGGTTGGTAGGAGATGAAGAAATAATGTCATAGTTAGGGTAGGAATTTTCATTTAGACATCCAAATGATTAGACAATAATTTGTGGCTCAATAAATTGTGTGAGGCATTTTTTAGGGATCCAAAGGAGATGAAAGATATTGAGAATGAGTATATCGATATTATTTCATGGATTTGGAAATTTATTCTATCCTAAATGGTGAAACATGGATTTATTGAAGCTCAAGGTATGGAATGATGAAATTTTCATCAAGGATTTCTTCACCGCTTAGAGCATTGAATAATTTTGTTGTATAGTTGGGTTCAACTGTCTTGAATGAAATTACATAAGTCCCTAAATTCGTGCTTTATTTTGAGCCTGAACCTTCAATTTTATTGATGGTAAGAACATAATCCATACCTATCTTCTTGAAACTATTAGCCAGGATCATCTCCAGATAATTAAGGGAATTGATTCGAGCAACATCATCCTCCATAGACTATTTTCCTCCCTTTTGGTATAACCCTGCATTAATGTATTATGAATTACATCATTTTAATTGGAATTTTTTTACCATTAAATGTCCCAATTTTACCAATGATACAATATTTGAGGCATTGGTGGTATGATTATGTAATTGTTGTATGCTGATTTTTTCACAGTCTACCCATCAGGAAATTGAAATATGTTTCCTACTGAACAACCATGAATTATGAGTCAGACATGAGATCCCAAAAATAAGTTATATGATTGATATCACCAAGAAGCTATTTATCATTTTTTATAACATTGTGACTTTAGAGTGGAGGAAGACAAGTGGGATTCATTGATAACAAGTTGGTTAAGTGTCCAGACTGGAATAAGGTTGACTCCCAAGCCATTTTCAATAAAATCTCATCAGATATCAATGTAATTTATTCTTATGGATATATACAAGGACCTTATATTTTCTAATTTTATTGAATCATAATCCTAGCCTGTGAAATAGATGAAAACATAGAATTATTTAGGATCATTATCTACACAATATAATTCAGCAATAATATCCTCATCCTCAAACTCCGGAGGACTTCACAATGCATATAGGAGTGCTTCCCAGAGGTATTTTGAGAGACTCAAAACATATAGGATTAATAGAATAGATGATACATGTGACATATTATTAAAAAAATTATATTTCTTATCCAAAGGTCTGATTATCTTAGTATGGGAGTGTTTTTTACATGTGATATGGGAGCTGACGTTCCTTGTGTTGATGGATCGTGCCTCAGAGTTGGAGTTGAAAGTGAATTCACTCCTGGCGGGTTAGGTCGGTTGGGTATGATTACACTCCAGGATTGATGTGGTGTTGACACATCCTCTAATATATCTTCAAGGATGATTGTTTTAGGGTGGATCCTATCATGTATTAAAGAATTAACTAGTTCATGATGAGCTTGTCAGAGATATATCCCATGGGTTTCATTTGTGTAGATGGTTCAAGCTGGGGTGTGGTTGAAGTAGCGACTTCTTCCATGATAACGTATTCCCATATAAACTTAGTTATGATAGCCTCTTACCTTATTTACCCATTCAAGTGTGTGGAATTTGGTTTCATAATCATGCTCATATTTTGATAAGGGATCCATTAAGTGAATAACGTTAATATAACTGAAAATTAAATCCTCAACAAATGAGGTTTTTTTTATGATGGTTCAATTGTTGTTGTTCCATTTGGTGGGGTAGGGACCAATATTTTGTGACAATTGGAATTAAGTCATGTAAGTTCAAGGAAAACATTGTCTTTGACATGGGATTATCTTCCTGCATTTGATACAAACCCTTATGACCATGTCACTTTTTGGAGGAATCACTTTTAAAGGACTAAGCAGTTGATGAGGTTGGTTATATTGGGGCTGAAGCAGCTATAGGTAGAGTGTATTACACAAAATCTATTTAGAGAATGTAATAATTCTATTCTATCATTTTACTGATCATTCAATTTCCTAAAATCTTTTCAGTAATGCTCTTGAATTTTTTGAATTCATTTTCCTCTGTATTACCAGCATAAAAAAACAAAACCTATGTAGGTAAATTTTTCATTATTACTTTCCCAAAATACACATTCTTTTAAAGAGGTATTTGAATAAAAAACAATATAGGATGTGGTGTCCCATCATTTTATAGAAGGGTAAATAGTTTGGTATATCTTCATCACATTCTTTTATTGGCTTCCTAGGATTTGGAAACTTAACCATGTTGTTTTCTAATGCCGATATGAATTAGCTGGGGACTTGATTATTTAAAATAGACTATAACTTGTTCTTAATATCCTAAAAATATTTCCTCCATTGATATCTCTCAACATATTGATGAGGAGGGTGTTGCAGATGATTCTATGGAGGTGGATTCATACAATATAATGATGGATTTGATGTTGGAGTTGGTATAGGGGCTTACTAAAGTGTAATAGTGGTAGCCCCTACTTTTACTATTCTCTTTCCCAAAGTTGATATAATCACTCAGGACTTGGAATTTGTATCTGGGATGGGGTTTTCCACCTATTGAGAAATCGAGGAATGGTACTGAACACTTATGTGTATTTACAAGGGATCAATCGTGTGAGAAACTCATCATTGAGATTCTGTACAAAAATGGGATACAACTCTTCTTTATGGAGTGTTAAGATTAAGGAGTATGTAAATCCTTCCTATTGTGTAATAAAATATTATAAACTTTCATTATTTAATTGTTTTCAACTGATGAGATCAATGACTATTGTCTTCTATAATGTTTAGATGGACAACAAAAAGAACTTATGATGGAGGTCTTACCAACCAGTGATTTCAGGAAGAACCAAAGTTTTACTACCTCCTACTATTCATGGGTACCCATTATGGGATCAAAAAAATAGAAAAAATACATCAAATGCTGTTCTGGGTCTCTCAATACTTTTAAAATTGGAAATGTAGTGTTCCTAAAGGCCATCGAGGGAAGAGTTGGATGTATCCCTTTGTGGTAAGGCTTATTTTCCAACTCTATTGGCACACGTCATCACTATATGGATTACAATAGAGATTTTAGTGACTCAATAGTGTTTATAATAATTCTAGGAATGTCTAGATGAGCCAGAACCTCGATAGGTGTGCCAGTTGGTGCATAAAAAAGTGTGGCAGCTGGTAGAACCATTGGCGGTTGAACTAATGGTACCTACCTTGGGTAACCAAGAGGGGTAGGCCTATAAGAATGTTCTTGAACCTATTCTTATAACACAATCAATGGAGGGAATTCTCAATCTACATTTATGGGATCCAAATATACTGTTGGTATGTATCCCATGTTGAGATGACGTTCCAGGCCAGCATTAGTTGCTGCGGTAAGCTCAAATT
The DNA here is from genome assembly GCA_963277665.1 of Viscum album. Classification (NCBI taxonomy): domain Eukaryota; kingdom Viridiplantae; phylum Streptophyta; class Magnoliopsida; order Santalales; family Viscaceae; genus Viscum; species Viscum album. The sequence goes on from OY728122.1 coordinate 966,704,824, forward strand.
ATTGAGGTGTTATATATGGAAGTTCATGCTAACAATATTATTATATAAAATTTTTAGAAGGAAGGATTCCATATAGTAATAATGTATTGAGTCTCCTAAATTATTCTATTTCTTCTTCTTGTTGATGAAATATTTCCACCAGACAAAGGTAATTAACCTCTCTAGAAGGATGATGAGGTACAATTTTACCCTTTAGATTTTATTTTTTGGGTTCCTTTAATGGTGGTAATGATTTATTATTCAAGGGAGTACCAATATTAAGGTAATTCCTCTAATTTCAGTTATGAAAACCTCCTTGAATTGTCTCTATGTGGATCACATCGTGAACCAGAACATCCCCTTTAGAATCCTTTGAATTAGCCTCAGGTTTTTTGGAATCTATAAGGATGGTATTGATAACATTTACTATTGTGAAATTCATTTTAGGCATTTTATCTATGTTTTTAAAGAATATAATCTTCTAATACCTCATGAGTTATTTTCCTCTCCTTTTCAAATTCTTTGGAAACTATTTGGTGGAAAGTAACCTGAAATGGATCTCCAGAGAGTTCAGTCATTCCTATTCCATGTTAATGTACTGGATCACAGGATGGTAACAACTGGGAAGAATCATTCTATAGTATCTTCCATAATCAAGAGAAAACAGATTCCCAATGATGAGGTGTTTTTTGAGGTGAATCATTCCCCATCCTTGAGGGATGTATCTATTCCCGTATTGTTATTACAACCCTTCAGGTTTGGATTTCTAACCTCGAGGGTGAGGTTAAAAAATTCCCCATACCTATGGGATGGGTATGCTCTTGAACAATCATGGATGATATTATAGAAACTTATATTTTGATTTTATGGAGTTTTTTTTGAACATGGGTTGGGTCATCATTTAGCACTCACATAGATTTCCCATTTCTGATGATCATTATGCTATTTATGAAATTTACTCTATCTGATGGATAACATCCTATAAGAAGGATGCTGGATCGATAATATAATATACTTGATGCAAAAGTATTTCAATTTCCTAATATATTCAGCACCAATTTTGATGGGAATTAGTCAAGGACTTATTTTTTCAGCATATATTCGACTGTGACAAGATTTTGTTTGTTTACGCCAAGATGGAGTAATAACATGTCATGATACAACCTTCAAAGAGATTTTCTAGTTATGGAGTATAGTGAAATTAAATGATCCATGTGAACACCATACTATGATATGAGAACTAGATGGGGTATCGTTGATTAGTTGTCGCAACCTCATTAATTCACCGAGGAATGCACATTGAAGGGATCAATGTTGTTTTTAGATCATTGGATTTCATGAATCCATGAGATATTACACATAAGTTTAGTTTTAAAAACCTTACATTAACCTAACGTGACTTTGATTCTTGTCATTTGGTAAAAATTTCCATTTTATGTGGTAAATAGTTTTCTACATATTAAGGCATATGTCATGAAAACAATCTTCAAAAAATTCCTCTGGAATTTTATGTTGATGGGTGGATAAATTCCATAACATGAATGGTATGTCATATTAATCCAACTGATTCCTCATGTTCAGAGTAAGGACCTCACCTTATACATAACATATTCTAGTGACTTTTTAATAGAATTTGTTTCCATTAATTTTCAAAATTATTTCGGTTTATAGTTTTAGATAATTAGGAAAAAATATTACATAAACATTCAATATTTCAAAGTAGATAAGCCTAAATGCCATCCATTTTTTCCTCAATTTTTTTTATTAAAATACAACATGGTTTATTTTCATGAATAATTATCAATTACTTTCATCATAGTGTCTTTTTTGTCCTAACCAACCCTAAGACCTTTGGAAAACTTTTAAAAACATGGGATGAGAACAAAAAGATCATTAAGGGAAAATATGGGAAACAATTTACATGTGATCTTGAGAGAAATAAATAAGAACATGAGGAATTTTATGAAGGCATGGGAAAGAGTAATATCCTAAAAATAATCTCTTGGATAATAACATGAAATAGTGGGTAGAAATTTTAATTTAGAAATTAATAACCATATCACTATGGTCCATCCCCAAGGTGTCATAAAAATTACCAAGGTTATTCACCAAGGTATCATAAAACTTGTCATCTTTTGAAATTAATTTCATTACCCAATGAATTGGAGCACTTTCAGGGGGAACATTAATATTTAATTATTTTCATGTGATCCACATAGATCATTATCAAAAAATTTATAAATAACCCATATTGAATAAAATAAAAGGGTTTCAAATCAAAATGATGGCATTATAAGAAGTGCTTAAAAATGTGATCATTATGTCATTTATAATCCATGTAAAGGGAATGAGGTTTTATATATGTCAATTAAATAATAAAATAAATCATTTTATGCCATAATGAATATCCCTAAAAATAAAATAGATTTGGATATTCATATAAATAAAATAAAATATTTTTTGATAAAAAGAGAGATATTTTAAGATGAAAATTCGGCAGCATAACGACTATGAAACATGGTTTTATAATGCATTAAAAAGAGAGGGGACTTGGGTAACTCCATTATAAAACACACAAAAATAAAGTATAGGGACAAAAAATGTAAATAAGAACTTTTTTTGGAAGTTTTAAAGATATAACACATAAAGGAAAATTTGAATAGAAAAGAGAATTTGAGAATTTCTTTATGAAAATTCAACAACCTAATAATGTCACTTAAAATTTCAAAAAATGAGTTGATGAGAGCGAAAAGTGTCTCTTATAATTCGGGCATAAAATGGATAGTAATAAGGATATAGAAAAATATATCCCAACAAAATAAAATGGTAATTAAAATACATAACATAAAATAAGTCTTCGACTAAAAGATGTGGGTGAAAGGTTCCCTTACCACATAAGAAACACTTGAATACATATCATTAAGGAATTACATTATAAAAAACTTTAAATATAATGAGAATATAATAATTCATGATATAATTATTTAAAGGGTTTTATATACAAATTATAGGAAAATAAAGGTTCATAACATTAAGAACTGCCTCAAATAAAAGAGATTGATATGAAATCCCTTACCTTGAGTTTTACTTGTCTGGTTCATTAATTATCTTCCTCTTCTTCGGTTGATCAGCTTTTAAGAACATATAAACACCTCTATGAAGGGTGTTATACCTATAAAAAGTCTTCAAGAATGTGGATAAGGATTATAATAAGAGGATTGGAAAGATCTTGGATGAACTAAAAAGCTTTGGAAGTGTGAAAAATTTAGTAGAATGGGTGCCTTTTTATATGATAAGTGAGGGGATCTCTCGAAAAGTATTAAAAAATTAAATTAATAAAAATTATTTTTTAAATCCAAATGGCTCCAACTTGAGATATGGATAATATAATATTATGATAAATCGAAATACTACCATCAAATAGTTTTTCAACATGTATTGAGTTTATTTTAAACCTTATCTCATTAGTTTACCCATAATTATTCTCATTTAATTTTAAAAGTGTTAACATTTTAATTATCAAGAAGCTATTAATTTTACTTATTTGGGGAGAATTTTCTATAATATAAAACTTAATTAAATTTTAGACCATATCATAATAACATTGTGGTTTTAAAATATTTTTAGGATTTTAAAATATTTTTGTAAATTATTATTTTTATAAAACATCAATTATGTAAATTTTTACACTATTTACATTATCGAATTTAAATAAAATCAAAATATATAGATAAATTATAACAAAATTGTTTAATAGTCTCATAATATTTCATATGCATCTAAAATATTCGTGGATGATATAAATTATGTCAAATAATATATATTTTAATATTTTTAGTATCATTTATTTGAATCTATTATTAATAAAACAATCACTGCATTATCATTGGATTATGTTTTTATCATTTAGTCCAATGTTGGTCATTGGAAGTAATTTTACATTGAAACTGTACATAAAAAAATTTCAATATTTTGATATTTTTACATATTAAAACCCAACTTTCTGGTGTTGACAATGAGAATTAATTTTAAATTAATTTCTGCCAATTCTATGGTTTGAATTTAAATAAAATCAAAACATATAGATAACTTCGAACCAAATTTTTTAATAGTCTCATAACATGTCGTATGAATCTAAAATATTCATAGATGAAATAAATTATGTCAAATAATATTTATTTTAATATTTTTATTATCATTTATTTGAATCCATTAATAATGAAACAATCACTGCATTATCATTGTGTTATAATTAAATTTATTAATTTAATCACTAAAAACTATAAATAAAATAAAATGGTCTAGGAAATTTGTTTATATTTATAATTAGTATTTATAGTCAAAGATATCACTTATATAAACCCATATTAAAAAATTTAATAAAATTGATATCATGAGTGTGAAAGAAGCTTCAAACTAGTTTCCATGGGAAGATTTGTTCATTTAATTAAAGAAGCTTCCATGAGAATCATTAAAATAACATCAATGGAAATTTTTGTATGTTTAATTAAATAAAATTATGTGATAATCTTTAAAATATATTCCATTGTAATATTTGTTCTTTTAATGTAAAAAGTTTCTATGAGACGATTTGTAATAGCTTCCATGGAAGCTTTATTATTTTATTTAAACAAGATTCTATGAGAAGCTTTATACCATTTTACATGGGATGATTTATACATTTAATTAAAAAATATTATATTATAATCTTTAAAATATATCATCCAATAAAATTATGACATGTTTCAGGGTAATTTTATAATTTCATTTTTACCCTTAATTACCCAATTTACCTTTAACCGTGGTAATTAAAAATAATTACTAAAGTTACTATCCAGAATGTCAAAAAATAAATGATACCTATTTACAGAATTTATACCTTATGATTCCAAATATACAATCCATCCTTCCAAATTCAAAACATAGAATTGGCAGAAAATAATTTAAAATTAATTCTTGTTGTCAAAACTAGAAATCGGGGTTTTAAGAAGTAAAAACTATCAAAATATTGACTTGTGTTTATATCCAATTTCAATGTAAAATTACTTCTAATAAACATAATTGGACTAAATCATAAAAAAATAATCCAATAAAAATTTAAAACTAATTAAAAGGGAAATCTATCCATGTAAATAAATTAGATGAAAATGCAGTTTTAATTAAAATACAGTATTTTTTACTATTCATTAAAATATGGATTTTAGGAGAAAAATATCAAAATTTCAACCGAAGTAAATTTTTATTTACCACTTTTAAATAAGAGGTTTATTTTTTATAATAGAACATATAAAAGATAAAAAAATAGATTTAAAAATGGTCCACCATCAAAAGGCAGTAAAACATCCTTTAAAAAAATATTAGAGTATTTTATGCTTCAAAATGGATTCATTCTAATTTTACATTTCAAAAATTCATTATATAAATAAAAAAACATTTAATAAATATGTAAAATCATAATATTTTTAATTAAATTAATTCCCACCAATACAACAGCCAGACGTTAACTACAATTTAAAATAATAATAATAATATTATATTATTTTTTGATATAACTCAATGTTGCGTGCAATGTAAGATTTCGAAGAAACCCATTGTTGTGTGTTGAGTACACTTTGGAAAATAGAATCCAATTCAATATAAAATGAATATTTTAGTCATAAATATTAATTAATATGAAAATGTATTATTCTATAAATACCTGGGATGTTACATCATTCCCCCTTTTGGAAATTACGTCCTTGCAATTTTAAAATTGGGTGTGGTAACATCATTTAATGTCTAAAATCAGAAGAAGAGTCATGAAAATAACCACTTTAAATGAATGAAAATATATTCAAAGGTCACATGAGATAAAAAATACTAGGATTACATGTATAAAAACATGGATATCAAAGAAAAACTAACCATCTTTTTCTAATGGAGGGTGATAGAAAACTTAACGAGGGGAAAATTAACAATCATAAAACCACAAAATTATGATGGGATAAATGGTATTTTGTTTCCCAGTAGTAAAATTCTATGAATTTTTTAAATTAATTTTCATAATGTTGAGAAATTTATTTACAAGCGTGACTAAGAACATAAGAAAGTATACTTATTTTTCAAGTAGAGTTTCATCCTTTAAGGAATTTCCACCATATACTAATCTTTTTATCCAAAAAATTATTGTTCTGGGTAAGTTAACTTCTATAGAATTACATAATCCACAAAATATTAACTGCCATTTTCTCTTTTAATTAGACATTAAACAAAATAAAAAGTTCAGTTCATGATATGATAATTCCCCAAAAGAATAAACCTTATATGATGAAAAACTACTTCAATCTCCAAAATTCAAAAAACAATACCAAAAATTCAAAAAAGACCCTTCAATAAATAATTTCCCTATAAATTCATCAAAATAATCCAACCTAATATTTAAACCCAAAATTCATGGGGATTTGATCACATAATCATCCAAGATAAATTTTAACATTTACCTCCAAATAACATCAACCAATCTTAATGTCTCATACAAAAAAGTAATTAACTGAATTACATGTTCTCCAAGATACGATAATCATTTCATAATTCCCATAAGTACAAAATTAAATAATTCATCCTTTAATACTCAAATAAAACTCCATAATATTCTATTTACCTTAATCATATAATGTCACAAAAATAGTGAACATCTTCCAAAATAAAATTTATCACTTAATCCCCAATTCATTGTCCAATCACTTGGTTATCTGTTCAATAAAATATATGTCTCCAAAATCAACTTATTCTTATTTAATCATCTATTTTTACTAAGAAAATGAATTCATACTAACCAAGGACTTCACGTACATCTGTGGTAGGCAATAAAGTCTGATCACACTTCGGTTGTGGGTTTGATTCCTATAACCTCGTCTGACATGATGGGTTTTCACATGGTCTGTGTGTTGTCCCTTTTTATAAAACTATATAATTATTATATAATTACCAAAATATAATAACATCCTCCAAAATAACCAGACAATGTTTTAACCACATTTTTTATCTCATACCTTTCATTTGACATTCAAAAAGTAATAACTCAGAACTACTTGTAAAAATAAATGTCTCAAAAAATACTGTTAATCACTTTAAAATTTTATAACATAAGACTCAAAAGGGTTTTTATGAAAATAAAATTAGGATTAAACCTAAACTTAAAAACCAATAAGAAGACATCATAATCTCTAAAGTTGTCTAGACCCTGCTCTGATACCCACTATAAGGACATGACGTAAAACATAATTTATTCTAGTGAATTTTAAGTAGAATTTATTTTCATTAATAAAAAAAATATCATTTAGGTCTTCATTTTTAGATAATTAGGAAAAAATATTAAACATTAAATATTACAAAGTAGATAAGTCCACACAACATCCATTTTTTTTATCAAAAAAAATTATTAAACTGAAACATGGTTTCTTTTCAAGAATAATCTTCAAATACATTCATAATAGCATATTATTTGTCCTAAAAAATAATAAGACATGTGAAAAACATTTAAAAACGTAGTATGATCACAAAAAACTTAATAAGGTAAAAATAAGTGAAATAGTTTACATGTGATCCTGAGAGATATAAATAAGAACATAAAGAATTTCATTAAGGCGTGAGAAAGAGAAATATCATAACAATAAGAACATGGATCATAATGTAAAACTATGGATATACAATTTAATTTATAAATTCATAATACTATCACCATGGTTCATCCCCAAGGTGTCATATCACCAAGTTCCATCCCCAAGGTGTCATAAACATTAGCAAAGGTTATTCACCAAGGTATCGTAAAACTTGTCATTTCTAGATATTAATTTCTTTACCCAATGAATTAGAGTTATATCAAGTAACACCCTTAATATGTCTTCATTTTCATAGGAGAAACATAGATCATAATAAAAAATTTCATAAATAAAACATATAGAAAAAAATAAATGTGTTTTCTATCAAAATCTTGGAATTTTAAAAAGTGCATAAAACATGATCATTATTCCATTTATAACCCACATAAAGAGAATGTGGGTTTTATTTATATCAATTAAAAATTAAAATAAATCATTTTTATTTCATTATAATACCCTTGTAAATGAAATACATTTGGATATTCATATAATGAAAATAAAATAATTTCATTATAAAAATAGATAGATTTTGAGACGAAAATTCTACATCATAACGACTACGAAACATAGTTTTAGAAAACATTAAAAAGAGAGGGGACTTGGGTATCTAAATCATAAAAGACTAATTATATAATATAGGGAAATAATAAAATGGAAATATGAACATGGTATTGAAATTTTAAATAAATACCACATTAAAGAAAACCTGAATGGAAAAGAGAAGTTGAGAATTCTCTTACAAAAATTTGGCAGCCTAAAGACGTCACATATAAATTCAGAAAATGAGTTGATGAGAGGAAAAATGGTCTATCAATATTTGGACATAAAATGGGCAGTAATAAGGATATAAAATAACATATCCCATCATAAGAAAAGGTAAATTAAAATACATAATAGAAAAGAACTCATTGACTAAAAGAGGAGTGTGAAAGGTTCCCTTACCACATAAGAAACACTTGAATACATATTGTTATGGAATTACATTATACAAAACATTAAATATCATGATAATATATTAATTAATGATAGAAAGAGTCAAATGATTGTATATAATCCTTATAAGAATACAAAGGTTCATAATATCAAGATATTCCCAAAAGAAAGGTGATTAAGATGAAGTCCCTTACTGTGAGTTAGACTTGTCTCATTCATTCTTTATCATTCTTTTCTTCAGTTGATTTCCTTTGAATAACACGTAAACACATGTATTATGGGGTTTTTTCCTAAAAAAGGATTCATAAATGTGATGAGGTATTCTAGGAATAGTATTAGATAGGTATTTACTGAACTAAGAGGATTTCTATGTGATAGTAATTGAGTGGAATGGGTTCCTTTTTATAGGAGAGGGTAAGGGCACCCCTAGAAAATATTATAATATTAAATTAATATAAATTATTTTTTTAAATACAAGTGGTTCTAATATGTGATAAAGAGAATATAATATGAATATATATCTAAATCCTCTCATCCAATAGTTTTTTAGATATTTATCAAGTTTATTCTAAACCTTAGCTTTTTGATTTACCCTTAATTATTAACTTTTAATTATAAAAGTGGTAACAACATTTTAATTGTTAATAAGATATTAATTTTACTTTTATGGGGTTTATTTCCAATAATTATACATTTAATGTACTTTTAGGACATATCATAATAAACTTGTGATTTTATCATATTTTTATGATTTTTAAATCATTTAATAAATTAATTTTTTTTAAACATCAATTATGTCAACTTTTACACTATTCACTTTATTGATTTTAAATTATATCCAAACAGAGAGATAACTTCAATAAAATTATTTAATAGTATCATAACATTTCATATTCATTTAAAAAATTATTTTTTGACCTAAATTATGTGAAATAATATTTATGTTAATATATATAAGAGAGTTTATATGGATAATAAATTAATGAGGCAATCACTGCATCATTATTATGTCATAATTAAATTTATTTACATAATCTCTAAAAATTATAAATAAAATACCAAGATTTATGAAATATTATTATATTTATAATTACTATTTATAGTCCAATATATCACTTATATAAACCAATATTAAAAAATGTAATACTTATTAAAAACATGATTGTGAGAGAAGATTTAAACTAGATTTATTGGGAAGCTTTGTCCTTTTAAAAAAATAAGCTTCCATGAGAAGCATTAAACTAGATTCCATGGGAAGGTTTGTACATTTAATTGAATAATCTAATATGATAAGCTTTAAAATGGATTCACTGGGAATATTTGTTCTTTTATTTTAACAAGATACTATGAGAAGCTTTATAAAAGATTCCAAGGGAAGCTTTATACTCTTAAAAACAAGCATCTATGAGAAGATTTATACCAGCACGAATGAAAAGGTTTATCCACATAGTTAAACAAGATTCTATAAAAATCATTAAACTAGCTCATCTAATAAAATTATGACATGTTTCAGGGTAATTTTATAGTTTTATTTTTACCCTTAATTACCTGATTTACCTTTAATAGTGGTAATTAAAAATAATTACTAAAGTTACTATTCATAATTTCCTAAAATAAATTATACCTATTTACAAAATATGGAAATTTTGATACTTAATATTTACTCCATATTTAAAAATTCAAAACATATAATTGGAAGAAACTAATTTAAAATTAATTCTCATTGTCCAAACCAAAAAGCGGGTTTTTAAAAAGTAAAATCTATCAAAATATTGACATGTGTTTATGTCCACATTAAATGAATTAATTGCAATAACCAATATGGGATTAAATGATAAAAAAATAATCCAATTACTCTTTAAAACCAATTAAAAAGACAATATATCTACATAAATAAATTAGATGAAAATGTAGTTTTGAATTAAAATGCTACATTTTTTACTATTAATTAAAATATGGATTTTATGACAAAAATACCAAAAATTAAACCAAAGTAAATTTTGATATCCCATTTCTAAAAAATAAGTTTATTTTGTCAAATAGAACATATAAAAGTGAAAAACTAGATTTAAAAATGGTTTACTATCAAAAGGCGGTAAAATGATCTTTAAACAAATATTAGAGTAATTATGATTAAAAATGGATTAATTCTCATTTTAAGTTCCCAAAATTCATTGCATAATTGTAAAAACATTTAAAAAATATGTAAAATCACATTATGTTCATTCCAACCAATATAACGGCCAAGCGTTAACTACCATTTAAAATAATAATATTATTGTTGTATTATGTTTCAGTATAACTCAATGTTGCACACAATGTAAGATTTCAAAGAAACCAACTGTTTGATGTCAATTATGCTTTTGGACAAAGTGTCCACTTTACTATAAAATTAATATAATATTCATAAGTATTAGTAGATATGAAAATGTATTATTCTATAAATACCTAGGATGTTACATTCATCTTGTCTTACTCATCTTTTCTCATAGGTTCCTCTATCTGGTCTTGCTAAGGTGGACATTTACAAACTATTTTATCATTATAAATGAGATTAAATGTAATTTATTATAATATTTTAGAAGATATGTGATCCAATGGAGGTTCATATAATATCCTTTGCCTTTGGTTTTCTTTAGGTTGATAAAATATTTTACCTACCAATGTCATGGAATCATACATGATGAGAATTACTTTTTCAAGTGCCTCATGATATGAGGTATTTCTGTTAACTACATTTAAAATTAAGGAATTATCTTGAGAATTTAAAACACAACTGCGAAGAGAAATTTCACATTTAATGCTATCATGGGGAGGACCGCCGTGGGGGATTTCAATAAGGGGAAGACCATCTTTCTCCTTGATCTTATGGAAATGTTGAGGGATTATGTGACTCTAATATGAGATGAGTTCTCGAGATTGATCATATTGTAGAAATTAAAGAAGCCTTCATGGTGAAGTGTCTAGAGAGGACCTTCATTATTATTACTAATACTCTCATAATTTGATAACAAGATATTAGGATCTTGATCTGCTATAGAAAAGTGTATGAGGGCTTCATGAACTCCAACATTTGGAAGAGTAGAATCATAAATTGGTTCTTTATTTTATAATATTGTTTGATAAGTATTATTATTATATGACTTCTTATGAGGGATCAAGGATACTCTCTATGAGATGTGGTTGTCATATTAAGGTGTCTGTGTCTACATTGGAGTGCCCATTAGGATATTCCATTTACAATCTATTGGAGAGGGTGTATATTCCAGATTCGGTTTTCCATATATTTTGTGGTATTTTTCTACATCGCCATCCTATAGTAGAGAATTGGTGTGTTTATTATAAGGGGTTACATGCGGATGATCCACCCCACTTGTGGGGATAGAGTTATGTGTCTTTCCCTTGGACCCTACTTCAGTCACCATTATAATTTATTAGAACAATTATAGGATGTGGCCAGGGATTTTTTTATTTCATTTCACCATTATCAGGATATATTTGGTGACTTTAGTGTTCTAATGAATGATATATTCCCATTAAATATCTGGATTAGGTGTATGTGCCCACTCATGTCCTCCATTTCTTGTCAGTGGACATTGATAGTACTCTTGTGTGGGGGAAGAGAGTTGAGTCTGATCCCTTATTGTCCTCGAGACTTTTTGAATGAATTCACCTATTATGCTAGATGAGGAAATTGGTAGGCTTTGTGTGTGTTAGTATTTGTATTCTCCTTCTCATAGTATTCCAAAATATTTGGTTAATGGGCTTCATTGAATGATGCCAAGGGAGTTCACTAGCCAACTGAATAATGATGGATGGGTGTATGTTCCCACTCACAATTTTCCACCAAACAGGGTTGTTTGAATTCTCTAGAGGGGTAAGAGGTGTGACCTTTATCCCTATTTTCCTTTTTTCATCCCCATCAGTCCGTATTTCATGTATGAGATTGAAGGTACTAGGTCGAGAAGCCAAGGAAAACATCTTTATTATGTTGAGGGTTTACTACCATAAGAAATTGGTGCTGGGGATTGCTGGTAAAATATACTGATAAGGATCCATGTGTCTTCTAGATTAGTCCATATGTGGACTCTTGATCAACCATCCCAAGTTATGGGAGGGATTGGTTGTATCTTTCTAGGGATACTATCCTCAAATAGTTGAAGATAATAGTTGGATACATCTCTATTCAAAACCCTAGTCATCATTGAACAGACAATCAGTGAGGCATTGTGAACTGTAGGGCTTGTTGAGAAGCCTCCATGGTTGTTATTATACAATTTTGGCAATATTCCTATAAAACAAAATTTCAGACCAAGTGTTGAAATTGATGGATTGGTGATAACATACTCTGTGTGGATAAAGATATGTTCTAAGAAGTAACACGAGTATTCATTGGTGAAATATGGGAATATTTCATTCAATTGAAGAGATATATGAGAGTAAATACCTATAATATTGAAAAACACACACAAGAAAACCTCAAAAAATAACTAATTTGAATGAATATATGAATGATTTATTGTCTTGTCTGACCCTCTTTTATCAAGTGAAAGAGTCCCAATAGATTGCTGACACCATTATTTTGGTTAAGGATTCACACCGGGTTCACCATTTTTTGTTTCCCTTGGAGAATCAGTTGTCTGATGATTGGTTTTTGGGGTTTATGTTTTGTGAAATCATTCAAAATAAGTTCACTATTTCTGAATTCTTTCCATCAGGTTTCTTCAGTGAACCAAAAACAACCAATAGTTTTATATAAAAAAGGACTGACTTTCCAAAGGTTTTCACTCATTAGTTATTTTAAAATACAATTATTTAAAACTCACATTGGTAAATAGGATGGGAGGTTAGGCTCATCACACCCTTGTCGGGGGATTATTTTATACTCTTAGACTCTTTATAGATTTGATATGTGTTCATGAATCCTTTATTAATTCCCCTAAATAATTTGGTTCACTATAGAATTAACAATCAATTATTATCATGTATGGATATTAGAATCATATGTATGTATCTGTGGTTATTCATCAATGGAGATATTTGTATGTATCCCTGTTTCCCCCTCAATGATATACCCTTATGTACAAATTAGAGATTTTTTTTTGTTATGATCTTGATTGTTTTCTAGCCACACACTTGGGCACTCTAGAGTTTATCATCATATAGGGAGATGAGATTTGTTTTGATGTTGGGATTAAAAAAACACATGATAGGATTCCTACATATAAATATAAAAGGAATCAGAACCCATGTATTTTAGTGATGCTTAATGGGGCACATCATACCTTGAATGGTAATTCTATAAGGACTAACTCATGTAATTTAACATCATGATGCAAGGACGTCTAGGCGGAAGATTCCAAGACAAAGTGTGGCTTGGGTATTTTGCTGAAGCAAACAAAGGAAATTGGAAGGGATATGAATTTATAAGTTAAATTAGACCCAATTGGGAATGAAACCAAGATAAAATAGGTTTTATTTGGGGTGTTTGGTTTGGACCTCTAAGAAGCTTCCTATGTATCCCATTTGGAGGGGAATCAAATCCCACATAGGTCGGTTGTAAGGACCTATGCCTATGGATTCCCTTAAATGATTCATCTAGAGGTTGAATATAGACCTTTGAGTGGATTATGTTCGGGTTTACTCTTCAATATTATTCCATATAAAAAGGAACTATGAAGAATATATCGACTCATATTGATTTCAGGATTTTTTAGGGATTACTATTGAGGAGGATGTATGGATTAAGGTGATTATGATTGGGGATTACTCTTAAAGATTCCCATTGAGCCCAGGCCATAAGTGGGAATCCAACGTATCCAGATTATAATATGAATTAGAGTTCTCATTTTTCAATCATGGTCATGTTTGTTCATATCTCATGATAATAATTTACATCTAAGACTATTTGATTCATGTTTTTTGTGAGAAAAATGATGTGGTGGACGATCCTAGATTCCACAAAATCTTCTCTTGTCTTTTGGTGGATCTGGTGACAAAGACCATAGTGAGAGAGATTGGGGATTTAATGTTCCCACCTCCTTTTCCCTATCTTCCACTGACGGGAGTGGTCAGGGATATGGAGCTTCCCTCTCTTCACATTACCTTAGAATGCGTCCAGGGTATATAAACTCTGGAGGGAAGGAAGAAGGGGAGAGGGGAGAGGGCTCGGGTTCCCTTCCCCTCTCTAACCCAATGGCCAGAAGGCAGAGTGGAACAAGAGTGAAACCACCTACAAGAAAGGATAGAGGCTTACTCCATGAGTAATGGAATAGAATTGGTCCCATAGAAAGGGAGGAGGATTATATTCCGTGATGAATGGATAAGAAATAGTAATCCATGTCTTCCCTACAAGGAACTAGAGGCTACGGGTCTCTGAGATAGGATAGGTAGGACTCAGTACAAGCTTTAGAATCTATTATTTGGAACTCTATGACACATTACCTAGGGCAGGGGTCCCCGTGAACATATGCATACACAGTAACTTGCACCCTGATGAACCTAACTAGATAATAAAACATGTTTGGGAAACCTCTACCATAGGAATAAACACCCAAATTGTAGACACACAGGTGTTCCACACACCATAGTTATGTAAGTCTTGAGGTTCTAGTGGAAGTTTCAAACTGATACCTTTCAAATAGGGGAGACAAATGATGAGGGGCCCTTCCGTGGAAGGATTTGAAGAAGTAATGATGAGTGTATTGTGCATGATACAGGATATGGTGATGTAGTTAGTCACACATAAGCGGTGGTTCACATAGGTAGGTCTGGGTGAATTGGTCATACTATGGGTGACATACCACCTAGGAGACTACACTTGTGAGAGACCTTGATAAAGAATTATAGGTTATCCACATGTATCCTTAGAGGTGGATCATGTAGGTCCCTAATTAATGGAAGAGACCTCGCATAAGTGTTTATTAACCATGGGGTGAGAGAATGCTTCACATAGGTTTTTTATTATTTTAAATCATGTGAGGAAATTAGGTTCACAACCCCCTTTAATTCCCTCTTATTATGCTTTTCAAAAGCTACCTAGATGGTTATGGAGGGGTTGAGTGAACGACAAGGGAGATTAGAGCATTAGTTAGAGTTTTGGAATTTCCATCCATACAAATGAAGATCCCAAGGTTATATTTATTGGAAAATATATGACCATGGGTGAAAGGAATATCTCACTTTGGTGGATCAACTATATTTCTCATGCAGAAGCTCGCTCAGGCTGATAGAGCAAGAGGTCATTCAGGCCGATTGCGCATGAAGATCATGTAGGCACCCTGAGAGACAATGGTGCTTTGGGTTACATAGGTGAATGGCTTATAAGGGACTTTGTGATCATTTTAAGTTCCTTATTCCCATTCCTCTCTTCTTGCTATGTTTTTCACTTTTTTTCCATTACATCCATGTGACAAAAAAAAGAGTAAATAATGGAAATGATGTTGTTATGTGATGTTGGATATGTGGTTTGAGTAACAAGGTTTTGGAAAGGGTTATGTGGATATAGTTTACCATATAAAAATGTTCTATGAGGTTACGATGTCTGGGTATGGAAGGAATGTGATAACCATAAAATTATCATTCACTTGTGAGGGTGATTATATCAATAGAGAAGATGGTGTGGGGTATTGTTATTTATATATTCTAATTACTACAATATTATATCTACATATTATTTTTGTGAGTGATAAATTGTGAGGTTTGGATGATGGTTAACCAAGAATATGTAACATGTATGTTTCATTGTTTATTTATTAATCCTTTTGATGCTTCTTCCTTGTTTCCATGATATTATATGTGATGGAACCTACATAATATAGATATATTCTCATTCCCACTTCTATATATTATTTTTATATATTTATAGTTTGTATTTAATGACATGGATATAGATTTTTAGGTTATAGTGTTGAATTTTGTTGGCATTGGTGGAGTCTCTATTGTAGGATCTATTTCTTTTTGAGTTTACATAGAATAATTTAGGTTTCTAAAAGATATTAAATTAATTATTTTATCACTATTGTGATATTAGGATTATTTTATATCCATATATATTTGAGATTGATCATTTTTTATATCATTTATAGGATTAATTGGAAAAAATTATTAGGATATGTGTTTTTTATACCCTCAGTTCTATACAAAACCTCATGGCCTATTAGAGTTGAGGATAAGGATTCACTCATATCCTCACTAATTGATTATTATTTTTTAATTGGATAAAGACATGAAATTTACCCTTAATCTATTATATAAAGATAAATAGACAATCTTGAAAACCCATTGAGATATCTTATTATTTTGGAATCCATATTTATATCGATAATGTATTTTCCATTTTTATATATATTATATTAAGAGAATTCCTTTGGATTTTGGTTTTGTAGATGATGAAATAGTGGTGGATGGTGAATAATATTAGATAAATGAAGAAGAATGGTTTAGAAGATGATCATCAGGAAAATATAGTAAATTTAATTATGGTTGATTGATGGATTCAGTTAGAAATAGTGATAAATAATTAGGAAAATTGCTGTAAAATATTGTATGAATATTGGAATTATTATATAATATTTTGTGGGGGTTTAACAAAGATATTTTTACATAATTGGAATGAGATTATAAAAATATAGGAAGAATAATTATGATGATATTTTATTATTATGTATTTAGTGTGGATAATTTTAATGATTTATATATGAGTAGTTCATTATTAATTGGTGTTTATTTTGAGTATGAATTATTGATAAGATTGTGATTAATCTTTATTTGGGGAGAATAGTAATTTAATGACTTCGTTGTGAGTTGTGAAAGATATTGATGGGTATAATCAACATTGTAGGAAATATTCCCCATGATATTAGAATACTATAAGATGATGATGTCATGATATATAATATGGTCATTTAAAAATGAAAATGCTTTATGTATATACTAGTGAAGATCTATTTTCTTCAAATATTATTATGTGAGTGTTTTTGATTTTACACAAATTGTGCCACTTAATCACCAGACTTTTTAAAATCTTCTTTAGGGCCATGAAACATTATGATTTTAGGTTATATTGTTGTTAATGAGATAATAGTGTATAACAAGTGATGTTTTGTATAGGGAGACTATTTTAGACGTGTTTTATTAATATGAAGAGGCTAGTGAATTTGTTTGGGAATTTATTAATATCTTTGATATGAGTAATGAATGAAGTGGTGATCAACTCCCTTATATCTAGTTTCTGGAAGACCAAGGTAGGAGTGCTGTATGAATGTATGAAATTTTTATTTACTACTTTTAATAGTTTTTTGAAAACTCACTATTTTTTCTGAGTGTGAACCATTAAATTCACTATTTGGAAGTTATATAAACCAACCATCACCATTATGAGAACTCAAATATTCAAAGACTAACTTAATCCCAAAATTTAATTCAAAAGCTTTAAAATTAAAATTTTTTAACAAGAATGAACCACTGTAGAAATCTACCTATTTTGAAAAAGTGATAAGGATAAAAAACCATTGAAAACACTATTGATTTATATTAATTGGAGCAATCAAAGAACCACCACCACAAAAATAAAAAAATTAATGAACCGTTGTTGTCTTAAAATGCCACCCAATAGTGACTGACCCTCCCTAACCTATATGTAAACAATTTTAATGTATCAACTGAAGATAATACCCAACAAAAAACATCTTTTTAATTGGAAATATTCCATCATGAGGAAATGGCATACCAAAATTTGAGAAAAACACAATAGAGTTCCCTTCCATGTTGTAACCCTAAAAAGAGATTGGAATGAAATTTCTAATGAACATTATGACTAAATTAGAAGAAAAATAATCATATAACATATAAAATAAATAAATGGGGTTAGGATATGTCAGTAAAACATATGATAAGAACACCAAGATGAAAAAAACAAATACATAAAGAAACCCCTTAACCCATTACAACATCACACCATTGGATGAACCAATGATAATTCCACTAACATAAAAAAATGACCACATACTCAATTATTCCATATAAAATTAATGGATTTCATGGAAAATCATAAAAATAGTATAAATGTAAAATAAATTGGTACTATACATGGGAATAAATCACTAAAATTAATGAAAAATAAGAAATAAAAAAATAATAGTCAAACACAAAAAATGGATCCACTACAGACTTCACCACTATCACTATACTGATATTCCACTAGATAAATAAAATAAATCCAATGATAGGGTTTGGTGGCATGGTGAGGTAGATTGAAAGGAGGGAGGTGTTTTGTGGGGCCCCTAACAATAAGATAATCCATATAAAAAACACAAAATAATAATAATAATAAAAAAACCAAATAACCATAAAAATGAAAATATCTGAACTAAGAAGTAGGCCACTATCATGATAGGAGAATGGGAAAATCTAATAAATCTATAATGAACGAATTTTGGTAGGTAAATCTATATCATAAATAATGGGGAGAATCCCTAATTTAAGGTGATAAAATGAGATGGGGTATTGGGGGAGAACAAATCCATCATCAATGTTAGGAAACTTATTTTATCATTATTTATTACCTATGAATCATTTATATGTATATTTTTGGATAAAAATGGAGAGATATTAAATATATTGTGTGGGTATATATTAATTTGTATGCTTGTTTATAGTGATGTCGATGAAGTAATATGGTTGTGGTTTGTGATATATAGTTGTATTTTTTGATGAAATTGTATTTTTTGATAAGTGGTAATGGTTTCTGAAATAGAATAGTAGTTTGTAAGATACAATGGTTATTTTCAATTTGAGGTGGTGATGTAGTGATGGTTACTCATGTTGGGGGGGGGGGATCCTCTATATTTGGATATATGAAATGGAGAGAGTCCTTTCTAGTGGATATTTTTCCAACTATTATATTATAGTTGAGATGTTTTTGTATGGGGAGATTCAGTGTGTCTAGAAGACCAAAAATAATGAGAATCCATGTGGGTAAAAAGATACATTAACATTATTTGGAATAGATATTGGGTTAAGTTGGGAATATTCCCCTATGTTAGACACCAATGAGATTCCTAGTATGTGTAATATTACTTATCCATTACATTTTACAATGTATTAACTATGTTGGATATATGAACAGTTTAGTTTACATTTTGGATTACTGTATTTGGTATGGTGGGAGCTATATTATATTTAATTTTGTGCTCTGTATTGAATTTGAGTCATGGGATGATTTTGGATTAAATATTTTACTTCATTCATCTATTCATTTTCATGCTTTATTTATAGGGACAACATGAGTGTTTTTTAGAGGAACCTTCAAAGTATATTTATATTCTAATCCTTGATATAAATAAAATAATTTTCATATCTTAATGATATATTTAGTAGTGGTGGGGGTTAAATTTACTTTATATATAGAATAATTTTTGGTGGAGCCATTTTTCACTATATTTTAGTTATGTCATGGGGGATTTTAGTGTCTTGGGATTGTTTATCTCATTGTTTTGTATTTGTATGAAATTTAGTGAAATTGACAATTCATTATTCATTTATTATATTTGTGTGATGAATTGATAATATTAATGGTGATATGAAGGTTTCTTTTGAAGGGTAATTCCATTACATATGTGTGATGAAATATAATTGTGGTTTTTCACTAACTCATATCCAATTAAAGGCATGAATCAAGGGCCACACTTAATTATATTTTCATCTTAATATGATTCATAACATAGTTTGGTTTGTAAAACATGATATTTGAATAATTTTTTTGGAAATATATTTTTGTAGGAACTATTGAGGATTTCATGGATTCATAATGAAGTGGTATTACATCAATATATATATATATAAATATTATTAGTAGTTTATCCAAGAGTATTTCATATAACCACCTAAAAATCCAAGATACATATTTATTGGATTTTTTGTAAATTTTTGAGTAGTTATTAACAAATAACTGTTATTAATAATTAAATTATAGAGGTTTTTTTAAACCATTAAAAAAAATATTTTCTATATCATCTAAACCTCTTTACTTTTTTTCTATCCCAATTTCGGAACCCACTCCCTTATTCCCTCAATGGTCTACACCGACTCTAGATTCACACTCATCCCTGGATGATGTTGGCTCTCATCTAGTGATTTTATTAGATTCCAAGCAACCATATCCCTCCAATCACTAATACCACTCCCTATCCTACTCCTATCTATATTTAATTTTGATTAATTGTTAAATAAAACACCCAGCATTACTCCTATTAATAATATAGAGTCTTCTATAACATATTTTATTTTATGAAGGTTTATTTGGGTGAAATTTATTGGTTAACAATGATAAAATTAGTTTTTTTAAAGACACTCTGAATTTTATATTACAATTATGATTATTAATATTTAAAATTTCCATTTTATTCCACCGTTAATTAATAAAATAATTATTCAAGAGGTTTTTAGTTGATTTATTTTAATATAATTGTCATGTAATATCTAAAAATACATATTTTAAGGGTTATTATTGTTTAATATTTAACTAATATTGAGTTTATGATTCTTGAATTGATCTAGTTTTTATTAACCTATGTTTTTTATATGTCAAATTTTATCATCTGTTTTGTTATGAATAGAATAAGGGAAAAATTTATTGGATAATGATCATAATACATATTGAATTTTATTTTGGACTTTGTAAAAAACATGTTATGATTATATGGATATAAATATTTTGTGATATTTACCAATCTCATTGTGTTACTATAAAACATGTTCTATTATGTGTGGTTGTTTGACTATGCGGTGATTTTCTAAAGGTACACACTCTAATGTATTGGGTTTTAGTTTCTTATTGGTGTTAAAATTAAATTTTATTATAATCTACAATATATTATATTTTAATATAAATATTATTTTTATATTTTCCCATAGGTGTTAAATATAAAATTTTGTAGTTTCCTCTTTGAAATAAATATTTTTTTCTTGTTCATAAGAAATTATTATATAGTAATGTATATGAAAACATACATTTCAAGGATATATCTTATTCATTTCCTATTGTAATTTTGATTTATTATTCATTTAAAATGAAATATTATATTTTATATTGTTATAAAACCTATGTTTTATTTTAAATAATATGTTTTAACTATTATGTTTTATTTTAACTTCTCTATTATTAATCAACAGTATAAAAATGTATAAAAGTAGGATAAATTTTTCATGAAATAATCCTCACTATTTTAATTTCATAGAGACATTTTTATATTTTACAACTGAAAATAATTCAATGGATGGATGAATTAAATTCTTATGATCTACTTGTACTTTCAGATAAAGGTTAAGAATAAATGAATGGTGTGATAACTTGATATTGAAACAATTTCTTTTTGGTTATATATGATAGATTTGGAATTGTGAATCAAAACTCACCTAAAGTTTCATCTTTTACTTAAATCATAATGATCACACAATAAATCAGGTTGTGGGGAATGAAATTCAGAACACGATTAATGATTGTATAGGAATATTAGTACAATTGTATCTTGAAAATAATGTATTAGTAGATTCTAGTGCTTATACTATATTGATTTAAATAAGGAATACAATAAATATGAAATCAAATGATTTTTATGAATTTGAAGAATATATAAATCATGTGTAGTATAAAGGATGGAGAAAATATTAAAAAATTTCATTTTAATGAATGTTATACCATACCATTTGATTAAGTGGAATTAAAAATAAATCATTTCCAATTATATTACAGTTTCTACATCATGATTTGGTAATTTTATGATCCTAAAATCAATTTATCAAATAGAAAAAGTTATTATCTTGATTGGTTCCAATTATTTTAATATTCATGTAATATATAATTATTATATTCTATATTAGGGAGAATATTGTGATATAAAATATTTCATACTTATAGAATGAAATTGTTGAATTATGATGCAAGAATAAATGAACATATTACCATAAATAGAATGGAAATGAAACTATTCTAAAGGTTTTATGACACTTTCCATTAAAAAATTGTCGTAAATATTATTCACATAATATAAACCAATTGAATAGTTGAAGTCGAATGTTATGAAATACAATAATTATTAGTTTATGAAACATTCAAGAGGTTCAAAAACCTGGAAATTCTTTTATTCTTTGCATCCAAATTTCTCTTCAAATATTAGAAATGTGTGTTTGTGATTAAAAATAAATAGATTTAATATATTCAAGATTTACTTACCAATTATATAATACATTGTGCTATTTTCATCCTCTTTAGTCTATCTCTATGGATGTGTATGAAGAATATTTTTTTTATTTTTATAATGATTATCCCATGGAAAAATTCTTAAAAATGAAATTAATTAAAATCTGTATCCTCTTAAATAAAAAGTTAAATAGTTATGGGAACAAATAACTGAAATATAATATGTATAAAATATTAAAAATTTCAATAATTATGAGAATATATTATAAACAGTTAGTGACTTTTTTAGATTAGGATATTTTTCTAGTTTGAATACTCACAGTATTATAACTTATTCAAATTGTAACATCATTTTCTAATTAAAAAGGATAAAATATTGCATAAAATCATGTTTCATATATAATCATAAATTTATTTATTCATCTCATAGATTTTAATTAATAATTCATTATTTTATTTAAAAATAAATTTGACACTCCATCTAAACATATGAACTAAATAATAAATATTAAACATTATTATAAACTATATTTATTTAATTTAGTGAAAAAAATTATTTGAATGATTGTGGGAGATTTTCTGTACCTCATCATATTGAATTTTCATAAAATAGGTCAATAAAAAAATCATTTTTTTATACATCCTTTTTATGAGTTACAAATTATACATATTAATATTTTTGGTTTTGAAAGTTGAGAAGAATGTGTGAGATATTGTGTTTCTTATAATACTTATCTAGTATGAGAAATTGAATTATTGACTTAATGTTTGTAAGCACACAGAAGAAATTAATATCTAATGTGATATAGAGGATAATGAGAATCAAAAGTATCTTGTAGTAATATTTTCACTTAAAACCCATTGAAAATATTTATTCCTTAAAATATGTAAACATATAAAATTATATGATTGATATACATGTAAAATTCCTTGATGTATTGGCATAAAAAATCACAAGTTACATAGACCAAAAATTCATAACTCACATATTTCAATGGACTAATTTATATGGTTTCCATTTTATAACATAATAAATAAAGAAATAAAAATAGTTATCAATGAGTTTTTTATGTTCCTCATACAATGTTTTCAAAAATATTGACACCTAAATGAGTTTGAGAGCCAATAAGAAAGAATTAAATGGGTGATTACATCAATATATGATATATCCCTATCATTTTTCACTACATTATTAATTTTTCAAAATAGTATATACATATATTTTCCAAAATATTTTTATGTCACTTCAACTATATATCCCTAGACACCAAAGGAATTTTACTATTAGAAAGGTCCTAAATAATTCAATGGGAGACTATACCATCAAATAAATCCAATTATTTTCAATCTCTAACCTACAAGAAGTTTAAAATGAGTTGTACATATGATATAATTACATAAATCCTATAGACATAAAAAAAAGTTAAGAGGGGATCCCATAGTCTGATTTATAGATTAAAACACTAGCCTATGAGATAAAACATACATTCAAAAGATAATAAATAATACAAAATCCATAACTAAAATCATAATATAGAAAATGGTCGACCATATGGTCAGAAAAAAAAATATCAAGAAAATAAATATAATTCACACTAGGGAAACCCACTAGAACAGTTCCAACTAAATCATTAGTTTCCCTAACATTACTTATCTCGAGACATACATTGAACACCCAGATGATGTTTATTCCTAAAATAAATATATAGATTCTATCAAAGTACAAAAAACATATGTTTTTTATTCATGTAGTTGGTGAATCCAATTACCCAATCGAATTCCCTCATCCACCTCAACCCACTAAATTATATTGATCATGTTGTTTTATGTGAATGTATTTGGTGTGATCCACTCAACCCTCCTTGAAACACATGTTGTTAATACTCATATAATTTCACACATATATACTATTATGGGAATAAGAGATACGTATCCCAAAGACTCATATAAGATAAATAACACTTACCAGGTCCCAAATTCCTATAATTAATGACTTTTATACACTAATATCCTAACAAGGTAAACAAAAAAATCACTCTCAGACCATCATATTCCATCATCTAGACATCTCAACTATATTCACAAAAGTATCACGTTAGGGTCCCACTCAACCCATTGGTTATGTCGCAATACTTTTATAGCCAAAATATGAAATATTTTATGAAATATTATTATACCAAGAAAAAAATGATAAATAAAAGAGGTACCCACCATCAATATCAACCATAAATTGAAAATCAAAACCAAATGATAAGTCAAAGTGGGAAAAAATAAAAAATATCAAATTAAAAAAAAAATCATGAACAAAATGGGATAATAAAAAATTGGTTCCAAACACCTGAAATAATAATATGAGGATCATTTCATTCCCCATATCATCTCACTTGGGGATATTAGTTCTATTAAATACACTATATATATTACATTTATGGGATTTCTACATATATTATAGTTCTTCACAAGGGATAACTCACTCTTTATGATCATATAAATCTCTATCTACACACTGATTCCTTATATAAAAATAAAAATAAAAATGAATCACATATTTCACGACCATGATCTTACTATTTTTATTAAAGATGGATGAAAAATCTACTCTAGGGTTAGTGATTGTTTTTTCAAATTGAATCACCATTACACCCTTGTTCCAAATATAATTTTCCACTACATAAAATTAATTATAGGGAAGTAAAGTACAAGAAAAGGAACTATTATAAACTAATAATTTATCAGTATGTGTTACCATATATAATAAAACACAAGTTTCTCGATGATTATAGTGATGCATGAGGTCATAAATGATTTCAAATCACTATTTTGGTTTTATTGGCCCTTGGGGTTGTCCTATAGCTTAAATAAATTCTTCAGGACAACATATAAACTAAATCCTACATCTTTGGATACATTCTTAGTTTCTCTATCTATTATAATAATTAATTTAAATCTAATAAGCTAGAAAATCACCATCACCTCTATAACACATTTGTTATCTAACTATGAATTATAAAAATTCATTAAATGTATTTATAAATCTATTCCAATGAAAAATTTAACCATCCCTATGGATATATATCATTCTAAAATTTTTGGATATTAATCATGTTAATCATTCTAGGAACTAAGATGACCATCTAATCTTCAAGTGTGCCAATCACTACTTGATGGATAGAGGTGAGTTCAATCACCATGTTTCAAATCCATCCATGGGGTATCAAACTATCCGAAGGCTTACCCTATTAAATAATAAAACAAAAAATTCAATCAAATTCTATGTCTCATTTTGATCCCTTGGTTTGTCTTGAATAGATCAAAGATAATGTAAGATTTATGCATTATCAACTCCTGGGGTACCCTTTAAGGTCCCATGAATTAATGGCCACCATGGGTCCCACTAGGATATCTATCAAAATATAACCAACCTATCAAACAATAAAAGGAATTACTTATAATTCATATAATATCATGTGTCAACATGAAAGAAGAATTTATATATAAGAAAAATATAATAAAAAATTTCACACAAGTATACAATATTTATAAAATGGTGCTCAAACTTAAAAGATTAATAGGTCCAAATCATTAAACTAAAATGGTATATCCTATTTCAATTTAATAACATTATCCATTTACCACATTGAGAAATCACTCACAAATAATCAAATGATAAATTATGTACCTAAGTAACTTATCCCAAAACTTCTAAAAGCCTCATAGAAAAACATCACTTTGTTTTGAATCCCATTCCATAAACCTTCTTTTTTAAACCATTCCATTAAAAATTAATTTTATAAAATATATTCTTTTTAAATACACTTTTGAATTTAAAACCATTTTTCTAGGAAAACAAAGTCACAAACTAACTCAAAATCCCAACAAAATCAATAAAATAGGCCTCCAAAATAGTATGACCACAATGTCTGAAAAAGAGAAATTTATTTAGATATGTATTCTATTATGAAAATTAGGATTCCATGAGTCTATACCATATAAATAGTGATCATACACAAAATCATACATTGACAATCAACATGATATTAATAATTATAATAATTAAAAAATAAAAAATAACCAAACAAAAATAAATGACATGTCAAATGATAAAAAGAAATAATTAATAAAAGTATCCTAGGTAAACTCACATTACAAAAATAACTCTGAGATAAACCAGCTACCATTGTCTTGAATGTATCTATATCTACAATAAATACCAAATAAGTTCACTAAAATGTTAAAGATTAAATCCAATTAATAATATTAATGGAATGAAATTCATTGAGTAGTTGTATGACACCAAAACCATACTCTACCTGGTTTCATCCATTCCAAACAGACACACAATCATCATGAATTTTTTTGATGCTATGAAAACATCATTCCCATGCATCCTCTATACACCATAATTGAATTCCCAATGATGATATATGATTATTTTATAACCTCATGTAATTTTCATTAAAATACATAACACACTCCACTAAAATCGTAAAATAAGGATTATGAGGAATAAATGAAGTGGAAGGGTAAGATAATAGCTACGATTGGATAGATGAAGTGTTCCCTCCCCACCCAGATCAACAAAGAATAAAGTGGGAAGTTTATGAGAAAAGGTTTCCCTTTCCTAATAACTATGGTATTGAATAATAAGTACCATGAGTGTATGTCTTGAATAAAGAAGGGGTGATCACTCTATTACACCCTATCTCTAAGAAAGGGGTTGGTGCTAACTATGAGTCTAATAACCATCACTATAATCCTTTTGAGGCCAAATAGATCTTAGTTTCATGGTCTATTATATAATTTATAACGTTTAATATTTTTTTAAAAAATATATAAATATGTATTCAATATTTTTAATTATGTTTTTGGTTGATCAATGATTGGTTGAATCATTTAAAGTGTTTTAATTGATTTATATTTATTTGGAGACTTTATAGTTCAAAATGGGCTACACCATGACTGTGGTTTGAGCTGTGATGGACACTAGTGATCCCAATGAAAAACACAAAAGGTGAAATTGGGAGGTTAGGTCATGGCCATAAGCATAGAGTGCTGGGGAATAAACCATGGTCCATGACCATAATGACCTCACCAAGCCCATGATAGAGGACATTGTGATGGAAAATATCCATGTTTTTAACACAAACTCATGGGTGGTCACTATATTTCTCAATATGTTAAAATATACAATAATTGTGGTGGAGGATATGGAGGATGTCACATGAATTTTGAAAGGACTAAAGTGGTTTCCTTCATAAATGGATCTTGAATGCTCTAAATGGGAATTATGTGTGATATTTATGAGGGATCATAAATGTTTTGTTAGTAAATTAATTCACGTTATAATAGATTCATCAAACTTTCTTGATTTGTTCATTGATTTCCATATACTCTAAACAAAGATATGGTTAGGCTAGGTTCACCTTCTTATGATGAAGTTCCTACCTTGGAGATCCTCGATCCTCTCATCCCATTTTTCTCACACATTATGGGAATAATAAACCATTTAAGAATGTTTTTTTTCAAATTAACTTATATTTATAGTAGCCTAAACTCTCTTATTTTTTTCTATTCCTTTAGTGACCTATTTATCATTATTTTGAAATGATTTTAAGACTACCATTGCAAGTAATTTTCATTAGGTAAGTGTAAAATCTACCCTTTCATAATTATTTCTTTATGATCATTCTATAAACATATCTTGTTTGATTAGAATCTGTTTTGGGAACTCTTGCTATGAATACTTGTTCTTATTGGTGTGATAACCTGGTTTAGGAGATGACACACCCAATGAACCCTGAAATTTATGTTGAAATATTTGAGGTAGTATGTTTCATACCATGGAATGTCTATGTATAGGATTATTATAATGCTATGAAATTGTTTTGTTATATGATTTTACCATGGATGAGTTTGATATCATGTGTGTATATAGACCATGATCCCATGTTTCATGTTTTATTACATATTATTGCATGAATATCCCATGATATTAATGTTTGTTTTTGACCACATGTGTGATTTTGGTTACTATTACTATTTAATGATGTGTTATTCCAATGGATATGTGTAACTGATATAATGATACTATTTTCATATTATATATGGTATATTCTATGTTGTTTTTGTTTTATACATGATAAATAACTGATAGGAGAAACTATCAGGGATTAATGTCCATTGGGGGGGTAATGTTTAGAACCTGCATGTCACTTGATGATAAGATAAAGCTAGATGTATGGATATGATGGACTTTTGTGGCTGGAACTAGGTGAATGATAGTTTTGGGTGATCATAAATTACAGGTCACATGGAATAATGATGGACTTCAGTGACATAAAATAAGACATGGTGTGGGGTTATAATAAACTTGTGTCCTAACACGAGGTAATATCAAGATACAACAACCTTATTCCTTGAACCTTTTGAGATATGGGGCTTGATGGACTTATCGAATAACACAATATTCACTACCTAATTGAAGTACCGAGAAACATATGGTGGCCTTGTGGTTATCTCAAGATCAAAACTTCAATTAGACTATATTTCAAGTATATAGCTGAATCATGTACAATAGGGTTTTTTTGGTTGCTTGGTTAGTATATGACTACTCAGGAAATGACTATATGTACTTTTCATGTGTTTTCATCTATTATCACGACAACCATTCCTATGCATGTGCACTAGTGTTAATGAATAATTGGTGGTTTCCTACTAGGATTACACTCACACAATGCACAAGAATCATGATTCCACTGTAGACATCATGATAAGGGATATAAGAAATGGAAATACCCCAAAGAAAATGAGCATGGAGATGGAGAACGATGATCAGAGGTAGTACTGGGATGGAAACTAGAGTGATAATGTAGATTTTTTGTTTCCCTATCATTTTTACACTATTTATTGACTTCCCACACTGGGGGGTCCTTGGTTTATTTTCTATTATAATTGAGATAATTTCTATTCCATTTGATATATAATTTATTATTTATTCGGATGTATTGTTTTGTGTTACTATTTATACTTCTCTCTATTGATAATGAATGTATTTTTTCTCCACTTGGGGCACGCATACCCTAACTTCTCATCCACAACCTCTTGCATATGAGGGGGATCACATGTTTCTATGTGGAATTATAACTTAGACCTAGTGATTTTGGATGGAGTTTCAGAATGTGGTATCAAATGAGGTTTCTCATATTATTTTTTCATAACTATATTTTTTGGAATTTTAGAAACGAGTTAGGTTGTGTGGAACATAGATAGGGAGTTTCTTGTGTGACTAACTAGCACATGTGATACCAACTTCTGAGTTACCTTTGTGGGGCATGTTTTTATAGTTATGGTTTTACAATTTCATGATGTAACAAAGTACATTATGGTGATACAATTTTATGGAATTTTGGAGAATTAATGCATCATGAGTAGTCATTCAAGATCCCATGTAATATATATATATATATATATATATATATATATATATATATGCATGTTGATTTTTTCACTGCAGTTCACTAATTAAATGTATTGATACTTGTTATCTCTTGGGTGATATATTTTTTCCCCTTGTCATTGTGATATATATATATATATTCTATATTTGTTACTTGAACCTAATAATAATATTATGTTTTATTATATATCTATGAATATTGTGAAAATAAAATGTATTCTTCTAATTTCAAAAAATTCTACATAGATGTCATCATATGTGGATAACTAGAGATTTTATTTTAGGACTCTCTCACAAGGGAGGATTTCCTATTTCCACCACCAGATGTGAAAGTGAATACAACTTAGAGTGCCCTTGAAACAACTCATTTTTTTAATAAAATGGATAATTTATCCAAGACACTTCCATATAGTGATTGTTTAAGGTGGGGGAGTTTCTAATATAATGGTCAAATATGATAGAGACTTTCATCTATAGAATCCTCTATTATTCCAGTGTATTTTGGGCCCTTATGATGCTAAGGAATAGATTGAAATCATTGAGGGAATATTTTATCTATATAAACTCTAGTGGACCATAATGTGAATCTAACTTTATTTATTCTTCATGACCCATTAAGAGGTAGTGGGTGTCATGAACTATGTAGGAATATTAGAATGTCCAACTAGGATGACTGTTAAAGACCTTTCAATATATTAGTTCTATATTATTACACTAATGTTGGAATTTTCTTATAATTTTATGGTTCTTTACCATGGATCAATGATTGTGTCATCTTGCATGAAATTTTTCATGAAATCACATCCCTTCAATCCTCTTTTTACTGGGAATGAGGCATAAAAGTATAGGATGTTCGAGATTGTCCTCCAACCAGAGTTGAGATTCCAAGTCGGAAAATCTTACTAGAAAAAATATGCCATGGTGGTTTAAAAATACCTAATGATAAATAAGGTTTTATAAGAAGACAATGTTTTGGGTATTATTATATCTGTCAGCATACATTATAGTGAAAATTATGATGGTAGGATGATGAGTTAGGAGGATTCATGCAAGAGTGGTAAAAAAATATTTAAAGTAGAGATGAGTTTTTCAACATATATTTTAGGATAATTGGTTGTTTAGTGTTATAATTATGGATAAATGTTTAATTATCACAAATATTTCATAAGGCCTTAGATACAGTGATGTTTCTATGGTAATATGGGGGATATTCAATTGGTTATTGTGATGGAATTGTAAACACGATCTTATTTTTTTACAAAATAGACCTAGATTCTAACCCAAGTGTGTGTATATTGTCCACAAAAGATGATTTATACCCCATAGAAATCATCTCCCTAGATTATTCATACACCACAATGGCTAGGCCATGGTCTGGAAAATGGTAGGATATATATAGTTTACTAGTTTTCTTCAAATGGTGGTTAGGTACATTTAACTATTTGGGTTATGGTCTTGATTATATATACATGTTCTAATGTATTCATTGATATGGGTTCTTCCCATTTGTTTATATCTTCTCAAATATTTATTGGGCTTGAATTATCAGTCAAGCTATCTTCGAAATTATTGTCTCACAATACACCCATGGGGAATAATGTTCATAATATTTAGAGATGTCTAGGATGTTCCATTTTAGCTTCTAGATATGGAAATCTATTTTATTTTATAATCCTTGAGATTAATAGATTTGATATGATATCCATCATATTCTGGATGACTAGTTATCGAGTGCACATTGACTACTATATGAAATGTGTATTCTTTTATACACCCAAGGTGGAGAAGGATATTTTTACAATTGAGTGGGATGTTGGAGTAGGTTGATTGGGACTAGACATGACTTAGGTTGGAGCTATTACATCATTGGTGGATGCTGTGGTTCTTATGTTATAGATAGTAGTATCTTCTCCCTTTCCACCTGTGGTGGACCTATATAGATATGTTTTTCTAAAAATAATTTTTCACCTTCCTATTAATAAGGGAATTGAATATGGGATCAAACTCATGTGGGGAGTATAACCTATATCGATTACCCTATATCATATGGAATAATTTAATTTGAAGGAATTCAAGGTAAATCTCTTGGATTTGGAGGTAAATGGTTTTATTAGACTATGAAAAGTTCCCTATGGTGATCCAATATTTTTTAAAAAGAAACAAGAACATAGTCTTTGGTTGCCTATAGGATTCAAGAATATGAACTTTGAGACTATGAAGAATAGATTCCTGATGTTTAGGATCAATTTATTTCTATAAAAATTGCATGGAGGCCAGTGGTTCTCTATGATTGACATATGGTCAATATACCACAATATTCAGGTTAAAATGTATACTATTCCTAAGCTAGTGTTCGTGAGTTAATATGAACTATATGAGTATCTATTCATCATATTTTTCCTAAAACATTTTCCACTTTTAATGACCAGAAAATTTATGAATAAAATTACCCTTCATTTAATGCCTTTGGGATATAGAAAACACATGCACTTATTATTATTATTATTGGGTTTAAATGACTGTAAAGTATCATTACCATTGATAATATAGTCGTTGAACATTTATTATAGGACTGATATAAATATAGTGTTTTTTAAAATAAAATATATCCTTTCAATATAGACAAAGGAAAGGATCACCTCATCTAGTAAACTCAATCCATACAAAGATCATTTTTTAGAGCTCAGAATGGAGGTTGCATCACTAGGCTTCTCTCTTGACCAATACCAAGACGAGCTTCAACACGTTAAGATTGAACATAATTTCCTATGGGAGAAGTGAATGTTAATATATATTACCACCCGAGTGATGTTATCTGAGCCACCCCAAGATTCTGTCACCATCGCACAACTTAATCTTATGTATTATGCAGGTTTTATAAGGGGTTATGAAATATGGTATAATTCAATTTTTGTTTAATCAATTTTTTAAATAAAATTATTTTTCCATTAATTCATTTATGAGACTAGTTTTTAGGAAAAATATAATGAATTAGATAAATTAATTTTTTGGGTAAAATAGTAATTTTTAGAAATATATAAATTATTATATTAAAGTGAGGTTTTATTAATAATTTTATTATTATAGTGTTATAATAAAACAAGTTTTAATTATAAGTGATGATTATATTTATTCCTTATTGTTTTGACTCAATAAATTATTAATTATTCGGTTCTATATGAATTATATTATAATACGATAAAAACTAAAATTGAATTTTTAGTTAAAGAATTTATTTTGATAAATTTATTTATTTTTGGAATAAATAATATTTTATTAAAATATTACTATTATATAATTTTAATTAAATATAAATGATCATATAATTTTTATGATGCCAAATGTTTCTTTTATTAAGGTTCAGAAACTATTTTTGTCCAAACCCGTTAATTCTCAATAAATGACGGGTTTTATTTTAAAAGTGAACATTCAAATATTTATAAAAAATTTCGATAAAATGAATATTTTTTTTTTGGAATTAGGATGTCAAAATTATCCAATGGTGAAATTTTCATAATTTTCTGAGATAATCGAAGTTTTGGGTAAAAATTAAATAATGTATAAATATACAATGTGTTTTATGACATCATAATGACCTAATAATGAAGTAATAAAATAATATAAAAGGTATATTCGTCCAATACATGTTTTTTACTTTAAAATAATTAGATTTTATATTTTTTTATTAATTTTATAATTCCTTATTAAACCCGCCATGATTTATAAAATATTTTAACATTTTTAAAATGATTTCCTTGAGGGTGTGACTCCTCTCCATATAAGAAAGAATAATATTTTAATAAGTTATTTACTTGTTCTTATAAATTTTTTTTATACCACTCCCCATTTCCAAAAACCATTTTAAAAGACCATGGCATGGTTTATGGTTTTGATTAGTTTAATGTGTAGTGCCCAAAACCTAAATAATAAAGAATTCCCTCTCCTTTCCTATATAAACCTACCCAATATCCCATAACTCTTCACTAAATCCATTTTGAGATCTACAAAAATATGTACCCTACTCCCTAGAGTCCTCCCAAGGTGCCCTTAGGCTCCCAAGAAGCCTCTCCCAAGCCATTGGGATCACACATCCATGTAAGAGATCCTTACCTTCCTCTCCTCCTTTCAAAATCAATAATCTTATTTGAAAGTAGTTCTTCTAATTTTGAATGGTTTTAATGTAATTATTTTATAATAATTCTATTATATTCCATTTTATGTTATTTTAATGATGTATTATTTATCCTCCCTCATTTTGACACTTAAGATGTTACTATGCAGAAATTTTGTAAGGGATCATTCACCCACCTCTTTTGTCAAGCATTATTTTCATGTTATGTCTTTCAATTTAATTTATTTCTATGTTGGGATATGTTATTAAATAAAATACATACTTTAAATTAGACTTATATACCATTATATCCCCTTTCACTCTCATTTATCTCTCTTATGAATCCTTATGTACACCAGTAACCATGCTGAATTTCCATAAGGGATATCTTCCTTTCTCATTTTTGTCCGATGTTTATTTATGTTGTTATTACATTTTATTTTCAATTATAAATGTTGGGGTATTATTTATCACATCCCCCAAGCTTCTCTCCTTATGTTTGAATGATGATATACCTCTTTCTCTCTCATTAACCTCTCCAATGTACACCGGTTACCATGCCAAAATTTCTTAAGTGTTATTCAATTTCTCCAATTTCTTCATATTTATTTATTATGTTATGCATTATATTTAAAAATTTCCTATTTTGGGACATGAATCTATATGACCCCTTTACTACCCATCTCATTTAAATATTATTACATACCCCGTTCTCTCTCATAAAACATTTTTATGAAATTTTATGTCACACCGTTAGGCTGCAAAAATTGCACCAAAATTTTCCATGCCAAAATCCTCATGTCATGAATACCATGACCATTTCTCTATCAAGGCTATTAAACTTCACACACATAAAATTACTGATTATATAATTTCATTTATGTATTACACATTACTTTATCATGGAATAAATGATGATGTTGAATGATTCCATGTTATATGATCCATATGGAACACTTATGATTGAAATGAAATGTTTATTAAGGGTACACCCTGATAGGGCTCCAATGAATTGGGTAATGTTTAGTATCATGATATTCCATGTTCAATGAGGGTTTAATAATGATAATTCATGTTCCATGAGGGTTTACTCACGGTAATTCATGTTCCATGAGGGTATACTCATTCTAATTCATGTGTATTGAGGGTTTACTCAATATAATATATGTGAAATTATCCTTGTATGATGATAATATCATGTTGTATGTTGTTTCCACATTTCCATGTTATGATAATCATTCCATTTCTATGTTCATGTTTCTATTATTCTCCATTCATATTCCTATTACCTAACATGTACTATATTATTCATGTTATGCCTTGTTTACTCCCTTATTTAGCTTTATAGATCACTATTTTTAAATGTATTTCCTCAGGTTATCCTATTCCATGCTATGTACGATGGAATGTTGTGGTCATATAAAAGAATTTTCAAACAAAGATGTTGTATTTTATATCTTAAGTTGTCATGTAATGTTCCTAATTTCCCAAGAATCTAGACCTATAGATCCTCAAAGTTTTCTCAAGTGAATATTTATGTGAAAAATAACGTTTAAATATGTTACAAAGATCAGAGTTGTTATACTTGGTATCATATGATAGGTTTAGTTATTTTTGGTATGAGGATTATAAAACCCTAATGAAATCTTTAGGGATAAGACTATGTATAATGAAAACATACCTAAATTTGGTGGGTATAGAGTAATTAGTTTATCAATAAAATACATCCCTATATAGATATGAACAAGTAGATGTGGATCTCGCATAGATGTATCTAGTGGTAAAACACAAAAACACCGCATTGAGCAAGACTCGAACAGGAACTGGTGCATGACAATGGGATTTGATGAACTCTTAGTTTGACACTCCCAGGGGATATGCTTTGGTATACTCATAATCTAAGTATGAACCATTGTTAAGGGAACAAAAAAACCCCATAAGAATATAAATTAGGAAATAAATCATGGATAACATAGATTGAAGTCGATAAATTCATAAGTTAATGAAAAAAATGTAATTTATAAGTTATCTATTTAATGTCCTTGGATTCCCCTTTATGTGTTAAAATGTTTAAGATAATCATACGTAATTTTCCTTTTACACCATCCAGTGGCTGGTAATATGAGGAATATGAATGAAAACTGATGTGAAGGGTAATGTGGTGAATGTCCCATAAATATTCCCAATCAAATGGGATCTCAAGTAGTACATATCGTGATTATTCCCAACCAGCTATCAAATATCATGATTAAAAATTGGAACTTTTTTTAATGCCCAAGGAAATAAAAGAATCAGAAGATGGAATCTTTCAAAAGTTCATCTAATAAAAGTGATGAGGGAAAGAAGTCCTGATTTTTTTCGTGCAACAATTATGGAAAGAGGAACCAAAGAAAATGTCACAAAGGGACTAGGAGATGTTTTATGTTTTGAAAGGAAGGGCACAAAGTATCCAATTTCCATGCCAAAATGGATAATGTGATTAATGGAAGAAAAGTTCCATCTAAGGCATCAAATACAGTTCTATGCTATAAATGTGGAGAAGTCAGGCATTACCCAAGATAATTCGCTATTGCAAGGGCTGAGAAGCATGATGAACATCAACAATATCCATGATCATGGAGCACTGGAATTCCTATGCTATTATGGATAATGATGAATGAATTAAATGTAACAACTACTTCAAATTAGTGTATGTCATAATGTTTTTCAAATCGTGTCATATTATTATATATTTTATGTTTTCTAAGAACATTGAGTCCCTACCAGAACTGATATTAAATCCTTAAGGAAAAACTTCAATAAGTGTTGTATCACATGTTGAAGTTTGTGGTAATGTTATTCTTGAAAATTTTATAAGTATTACTTTTAAGGAATTTGAGAGAAAAAGAAAAATTCATTTACTATGCCACAAGGTAGTTGAAAATTCGTGAGGAAAACCATCCGTCACATGATCTGGAGTTGGATACAGTAATTATCACTTTGAAAATTTGGTGACATTACCACATTGGTGAGATGTGTGAAATATTTATTGATAAAAAAAGAATAAATTATATATTCACACAAAAAAGTTGAATATAAGCTAATGAATATGGTCAGAGATGATCAAATACTATGACTGCTCAATCCATTACTACCTTGGGAAAGTGAACAAGGTGGCCGACGATCTAATTATAAAAGACCCAACAATTTTATCATTGAGTTGAATTGAAAAGGATCCAATGTTCTTAGATTTTATGAATATGTGCATGGGAATCATAAATAATGGAACATCATCAATACTTTAACAAAGGATTTCTCAACCATCTCTTTTGAAAAGGTTAAAGAATGATAAAAAAGAAGATGTCAAGATTAAGATTAATGTGGAAACTATCAAAAAAGAGAAATCCTAGGCGTTCAATGTTAATGACGAAGAGATTGAGAGATTTGGGTCAAGACTATGAGTTCCATCAAATACAGATATATATAAAGAACTTTTGGATGATGGACACAATTCAAATTTCTCCATTCACCTAGGAAAAAAAAAGATGTATCGAGATCTATAAGAGCATTATTGGTGGGATAACATGAATAAGAGGATTTATGAGTATACATCAATGTTCCTGGTATGTCAGCAAGTGAATTCTTAGAGGCATAAGTCTAAGGGGATGATGAAACCATTACCCATACCAACATGGAAATGGGAGAACATCACATTGGACTTTGTCAGTGGACTTATGAAGACATCCAAAAGAAACAACGCTATTTTGGTTGTTGGGGATTGTCTTACAAATACTGCACACTTCATTATAATTCGAGAGGTTTCCACATTGGATCAACTGGAACAGATATAAATTAGAGAAGTGGTAAGGCTACATGGAGTACCAGTAAATATTGTATCTGATCGAGATCCAAGATTTAGCTCTAAGTCCTAGAAGAGTATCCAACACACTCTAAATATTGAGATAAAATTCAGAATGACTTATCAACCTCAAACTGATGTCCAGTTTGAGAAGAATATCAGAAACATGAGGTCATGTTGAGAGAATTCTCAATGGACATCAAAGGAGGATGGGATCAACATCTTCCTCTGGTTGAATTCTCTTACAATAACACTTTACACTCAACCATCCAAATGGATCCATAGGAATCCCTTTATGGGATGAGGTGTAGAGCACTGGCATATTAAGATGAAGTTGGGGAGTGAAAACTCCTAGGTCCAGAAATGGTCAAAGAAATGGCGGAGAAGGTTAAGACCATCCAACAGGACATTAAACCTGATCAGAGTTGACAAAAGTGCTACACTGAAAATCGTCGATGATACCTAGAATTTTATTTTGGAGACATGGTATTCCTCCACATATAATTGTGGAAGATAGTTATGATATTTGAGAATAAGGGAAATATTATTCCGAGGTACATCAACCCTTTTGAGATCCTTGATCGCATTGGAGTAGTGGCCTATCGACTAACACTCCCACTGAACCTGTCTTAGGTATATGACGTATTTCATGTATCAATCTTAAGGAAGTACATACCAAACCCATTTCATGTACTCAATCCAGAGGTGGTACCATTGGAGAATTACCTCTCCTCTGAAGTGAATCTGGTGACGATATTAGATCATAGGGTAGAAGTTCTATGAAATAAAACAATGACCATTATCAAAGTGTTGTGGAGAAACCACCAGTTTGAAGAAGAAACATGGAAATCAGAGGAAGTGATGAGGCATAGTTACCCTCATTTGTTTTATTGTGGGAAAAGGAAATTCAAGGGAGAAATTTCATAAGGGGGAAATTTTGTAACGACCCAAACATTTATGAATAAAATTCCCTTTCTTTTAATGTCTTAGGGATATAGAAAACACATGCACCCTTTTTTTATTATTGGGTTTAAATGAATGTTAAGTATCATTATTTTAGATAATATAGTCATTGAACAGTGATTACATGACTGATATAAATATATGGTTTTTTTGAAAAAATAAATATATCCGTTCGACATAGAAAAAGGAGAGGATGGCCTCATCCAGTATACTTGAGTTGTATGAAGCTCATTTTACAGATCTCGGAAAGGAGGTAACATCACTGGGCTTCACTCTTGACTAAGACCAAGTTGATCTTCAACACATTAAGCTTGAATGGAATTGCCTACAGGATATGTGCCAGGTAATAGAGATTACCACCTAACCAATGTTATCCTAGATTCCCCAAGAATCTTCCACCATCTTATACCATACCCTTAGGTCTTATTTGAGTGTTATAAGGGGTTATGTAACATGGTATTAGTTACTTTTTGTGTAATCCATTCTATAAATAAAATTCATATTCAATCAATTCATTTATGAGGATATTTTTTCTTAAAAATATAATGAATTAGATGAATTGATTTTTTGGGGTAAAATGGTACTTTATTGAAATATATAAATTATTATATTATACTGAGGTTTTATTAATAATGTTATTATAATAGTGTTATAAGAAATATCCTTTTAATTATAAGTGATGATTATATTTATTCTATATAGTTTTTATTAA
Organism: Viscum album; assembly: GCA_963277665.1. Lineage (NCBI taxonomy): Eukaryota > Viridiplantae > Streptophyta > Magnoliopsida > Santalales > Viscaceae > Viscum > Viscum album. The sequence goes on from OY728122.1 coordinate 966,744,656, forward strand.
AGAATTTATTTTGATGAATTAATATTTTTTGGAATAAATAATATTTTAATGAAATATTACTATTATATAATTTTTATTAAATATAAATGATCATATTATTTTTATGAAATCAAATGTAACTTTTATTTAGTTTTGGAAACTATTTTTTTCTAAACCCATCAATTTTGAATAAATGACGTATTTTATTTTAAAAGTGAAAATTCACATATTCAGAAAATTATTTAGATATAATTAATATCATATTTGTAATTAGGATTTCAAAATTATCCATGTAAAGACCCGTAAATTTCATTAATTTTTCTAATTCTTTGGGATTTTATGAGTACGCAGTTTCTGACGGCGCTTGATTTCGAGGCCCGGTGTGCCTGGAATCAATTTTCGAAGTTTAGCGCAGGTGCGTTCTGTGAATGAACGAGTGGGTTTTTCTAACTTTTGAACCAGTGATCAGAATTAAAATCCGAGGGAACCGATGAATTCAAAGCACCGGGATTCTCTTAGGTGAAGCTTAACTTCGGCCAGCAAGGGCCAAGAGGAAAAGTTATTTTCCGGACCTTTCGAGAAAAATAATAAAATAATTTAAATGAATTATTTTATTTTTCCTTCTCCCTTTTTGGGTGGCGGGGCGGCGACAGGGCGGTGACGATGCAAATCAATGAGGGTCATTAATGGATCATTAAACTCATAGCGTAACGACTCTTTAATGACACTATTATGGCAACGGTGCAACGTGCTCCTTTTTATATTTTGGCACAATGAGAATATACAGAGAAAAGAAATTGGAGGATTATCTGGAGAACCTCTGACGGACTTTCGCCCCAGCGAAGAACGAATAATGCCGAAAAAAACTCATCTTATTCAACGCCTTTCGAATATCGGAGCCGGAAAGCAACGCCGATGCCTTAACTCCCCTTGAGTACGAACACGCGACAACGAACTACTAAGAGGTAGGGGTTTATTTTGAGAATGTTAATATTCCCATGTTCATTTTCCTCTAAAACAAGAACGCAGATTAACTCATTATTAAGTTAACCCGCGAATGTTATTATTTTTGGGTTGGGGAATATTTTTTTGCGGGGAAATTGTTGGGAATTAAATTCAATCCTAACTAATTTTTGGTGCCTCTTTTGTCGTTGAACTTTATTGTTGTTCGACCCTTTTGTTATCAACTAACACGGAGGGCGCGGGCCAAACAAACACAGCTGGAAACCCTCTTCAGTTTGTTTTTCTGTGTGCGTGTTGATGGGTGAAAATGGAACGGGACCGCAGTCAGTGTGTGGAAGCTGTCTCAGTGAAGAACGGGTCCCGGGAGAGCCACAGGCGAAGATGACGGACAAATCGGACCACAGGAGCGCGTCCGGTGGTCCGCGGAAGGTGCTGCCGGCACGGATGAAGCCGCGATGGTAGGCGGCTGGATCCCGCGGCCGTGCAGGATCCGGAGGAGGACGCGGTGCCCACCACGTTCATGGAGCGCAAAGGAGGGGGTACCACATCCCCCCCTGCTCGGCCCGCTGGCCGAGCCAGCCCCCCCCCCCCCCCCGGCCGGGGTGGGGCGGGTCGCACGGACAGGGCCGGGCCGTGCCCTACCGGGCTGGACCCAGACCCGGGTTGAGTTTCCCCGGTTCGGGCCGACCCAGGGGGGGTTGGGCCGGGCCGAGCCGGGCCCAGACCCCCCCACTTCGGACTATTTTCAGTCTTTTTCCCATAACTTGGGTTAAAGACCTCTGATCGATGCACTGTCAGTTGCGTTGAGATACTTGGATCGAGACGGTCATTTCTGTATATTACACTAAAGGTTTCAGAGAACCTTGGGTACGGCCGGGTTGGTTCAAACTCAAAACCAACCGGGCCCTCAGAGCGGAAATGCTTATAACTCGAGCTCCGAACGTCCGATTGACGTGCCGTTGACTTTGTTGGTTTCCTCATTGTGAGACGGTTCTTTTGGCTTACTCCGATCAAAGTTTGGATGCTGATGGAGTACGGCCGGGTTGGTTTTAACTTAAAAATCAACCGGGCCCCTGGGATGGAAAAGCCAATATCTCTCAGACCAGGCGTCCGATTGACGTGCCGTCTGTCGCGTTGAAATCCTATTGATGAGACGGAACTTTGTGATAAATCAACTCTGGACTTCATGAAAGTTTATGTATCGACCCATTGGCTCATGGAGCAGACCCTCCCGGAATCAAGCATGCTGTGTGCGGGAACCCTAGAGCTGGTTGCGACTGCGACGATGACGACTGCACTTGGATCCTCCATGGGTTCGGCAGCGAGGATGACTGTACTTGGATCCTCCATGGGTTTGGTAGAGAAGACGACCATAATGGGATCCTCCGTGGGTTCGACGATGATGAATAATGTTCTTGTATCCTATGTGGGTCCGATAGTATTTTACTCTGTACTTGTATCTTATGTGGGTCCGACAGAGTAGCTAGTCTTGTATCCTTTGTGGGTTCGACAGCTTAGCTGGTCTTGTATCCTATGTGGGTCCGACAACTTAGATGAATCAGTGGATACATCTGATCATCTCTATCGTCTTACGAAGTGTATACCTCGGTGAGATGAGTCTTGATTCTCAATCATTATCATTGATGTGGTTGACTTACTTTTCCTGTGTGGATTGGGTTGTGCTTTCATATGTGGACTGGGTTGTGCTTGGGCTCGAGAGATGGATCCAAACTATAACTGATGACTTAGGTATATGTATGGGTATATACCTAAGTAGTGTTATTGATACTTCATGATTGTATCTTTCCTTTGTGGTTTATCCTTCATGGATTCTGAGAAACCTTCAGGAGTCTCGGGGTCCCTACTGAGTATCGTATACTCACCCCTGCACGGGCTATGCCTGCACTACGTTCTGTTGGATGTAGATGACGGACATCACTGATCGATGTGGAGGCTTGTGGAGCTGGATGGTACCCGGAGGTGGACCACTTGGCAGGTCATACATGGAGTGGACGACCAGATTGAGGAGTTGAGGAGACTATCTGTACCCACCCTTCAGGTGGGATTTCTAGAGGATGACTCAGAGTTGCTGTTTTACTTGCTGCTATTGTACTTTCTTTTTAGTGGTACTTTACTTTCAGTTGGGTTTGTATACTGGCCCATTTTCTTCAGCAATTACCTTGTACTCAGTTTTTCTTAGTGTTTACTTCACTTCCGTACTCTATTGTGTATGTTACTTCTTAAAGGTAATGCTTTCCCTACTTTTGGGATTTACACCTTTGGTGCTAGTCGCCAGCCCCTGGCCTATGGAAGGAGGGCTTGGGGTATTCACGACACGGGCCTCGAGGACGGGTCGTGATAATCCAATGATGAGTTTTTCATAATTTTTCGAGCCAATGGAATTTTTGGTTAACAATTAAATACCATATAATTATATAATGTGTTTTATAACCTCATAATGACCCAATAGTGAAGTAAAAAATATTATAAAAGGCATATTATACCAATATATGTTTTACCTTTAAAATTATGTGATTTTATATTTGTTTGATTAATTTTATAATGCCTTAGTGGACCCTCCAAGATTTATAAAATATTTTAACATTTTTTGAATGATTTCCTTGAGAGTGTGACTTACCTCCACCTTAGAAAGCCTAATATTTTAATAATTTAGTCCCCTGTCATTAAACATTATTTTATACCACTCCCATATTCTAGAAACCATGCTAAAAACCATCAGATGGTTTGTGGTATTGATTATTTTAATGTGTAGTGTCAAAAACCTAAATATTAATGACTTCCCTCCCCATTCCTATATAATCCCACCCAATATCCCATTCCTCTTCACTAAAACCATTTTGAACTCGACCAAAATCTATCCTATACTCCCTAGAGTCCTTCCAAGGTTCCCTAAGAACCCAAGAAGCCTCTCCCAAGCCTTTGGGATCATACTTCCAAGCAAGGGATCCTCACATTCCTCTCCTCATTTCAAATTAAAGCATCTTATTTTACAGTAGTTCATGTAATTTCAAATGGTTATAATGTAATTATTTTATAATAATTCAATTAATTTCCATTTTATGTTATTTCAATGAGGGATTATTTATCCTCCCTCATTTGACCCTTACCTAAGCCGTTAATATGTGGAAATTTCGTGAGAGATCTTTCACCCTCCTCTTTTATCAAGCATTATTTTCATGTTATGTCTTTTAATTTATTTATTTTACTATATTGGGATATGTTATTAAATAACATTTTTACTTCCCATTTCATTTATCAATCATGAGAGCCCATTTTACACTCATTTATCCCTCTTATGAACCCTTATATACACCTATAACCATGCCAAATTTCCATAAAGGATTTATTCCTTTAATATTATTGTTCATGATTCTTTATGATGTTATACCATTTTATTTTCAATTAAAAATTTTGGGGTATGATTTCACACCTCCCCCATAATTCCCTTATTATGGTTGAATGACGATATCCTATTTCTCTCTCATTAATCCCTCCCATGGTCACTCATTACCATGCGGAAATTTTGTAAGAGTTATTCAATTTGTCCTATTTCTTTAATATTTTTTTATTATGTTATGAATTCTATTTAAAAATTCCACATGTTGAGACATATATCCATATTATCCCCTTAATTTCTATTTCATGTACATATGATGAGATACCCCTTTCTCTCTAATCAACAATTTTTATGAATTTTTATGTCACACCGTTAGGCTACCAAAATTTTACCGCAATTTTCCATGAAAAAATCATCGTGTAGTGAAGACCATTACAATTTCTCTATCAAGGGTAGTCACCTTTATAAACATATAATTTTAGATTATATAATTTCATGTCTATATTCCACATTCCTTTATTGTAGAACAAACGTTGATGTTCAATGATTCCATGTTATATGATCCACATTGCACACTTATGCATGAAATGAAATGTTTATAATGGGTTCCACCTGACAGTGCTCCAATGCATTGGGTAATGATTAATATCATGATACGCCATGTTCAATGAGGGTTTATGCATGATAATTCATGTGAAATGAGGGTTTAATCATGATAATTCATGTGCAATGAGGGTTTACTCATGCTAATTAATGTGAAATAAGGATTTACTAATGCTTATTCATGTGAAATGAGGGTTTACTCATGATAATTCTTGTGTAATGAGGGTTTAATCATGATAATCCATGTGAAATGATATGCGACTCAAGCAAATATCATGTTTTATGTGGACTCAATAATTCTATGTTATGATAATCATTCTATATCATTCCTTTATGTTCATGTTTCTCTTTTGCTCCATTGATATACCTATTTCCTAACATGTACTATATTATTCATGTTATGCCTTGTTTAATCCCTTACTATGCTTTATATATCACCCTTTCCTTATGTATGTCCTCAAGTTATCCAATTCAATGATACGTATGAAGGAATTTTGTTGTCATGTAAAATATTTTTTCAATAAATATGTTCTATTTTATGTCTTAAGTTGTAATGTAATGTTCATAATTTCCCAAGACACTAGACCTATTGATCCTCAGAGTTGTCTTAAGTGAATGTTTATGTAATAAATCATGTTTAAATATGTAACAATGAGCACATATGTTATACCATTAATGTTCATAGAACTCAGGAACATGACCATTCATATGTAACTCAACTCCATCATGGTATTTGTTTATGATATCCTTATATAATGTTGAATATCTGAAATAAATGAATTAAACATTGAGATTATACCGAGAACACATTGAGTCCATTAGAATTATTTTGAAATGTTGACATGTTAATTTTGAGTTTAGGATGAGTGATTCAGTGGGCATGTAATCTTAGAGGTATGAATTTATATTGAATAAGATAAGGTTGAGGCAGTGATGTATTAGGCACATCCTAGGATTTTTTTTTAGATCAAGAGCATCATTTTTTTAGTAAGGTACTTCAGATGGTTCATATAAGACTCCTCATATTTGGATGATCCTATAACAAGGAAAATAATGAATGTATTGTAGATCATGTTGAAAATGTTTTGTGAATATTCCTTTATATAGAAGAATAGAATAATAAAAACATCACTGATTATACAATTTTCAAATACTAGGATTGGATATAAATTTTAATGTGATGCCACTTGGGTTGGTTTAGAAACATTTCTAAAGTAGAGGAATCATACAATTTCTGATGGGTTACATGAGTTGCGATCCCATGAGTGGAACTAACCAAACCATGACTTGGATTTAGTCATTGTTGTCCATTCCCTAAAGTGTTGAAGATATTATCTATTCAGTGAGAGTTTTGTTCTTTACATATACCAAATGTTCCACTGAGATATCTTCAAAATCTAGGATATCAACTTGAATAAGAGCCATTGGGTGGATAATTTCATCATATTTTACATTATGATGGATTATGATAAGGTAAATGAAATGTTGTTGTGAATGCTCTTAGTAGGTGAATACTTTAAATGAAGTAGCCATGGTAGTGGCCTTCATAGGAGGTATAGCATACATAGAGTTATAAGGTAGAGTAGTCTACAAATGAATCATAGGACCATGAAAATATGACTTGTGCACCTTTGGTATTTATATCTTTGTAAGTGTATAGAGTTAAGGCTAGAAAATAGTTAAATCCCATGTGTGCGGTGATGCATTGGTGATTTGATTACTATGATCTTGTTCCTAGATGGTCAATAAGTGATAAAGACATGGTTAGTGTACATGTGTAGATAATAGATCTATATTTATCGTGGCATAAGATGATGAAGGAATCTCATATAAAAAAATGAATATGCATCCATGGTTGAAGAATTTGTACCATGAAATCTGATATTAGTTTTAAGGTCTAGTTATAAATAGAGACATCCTAGATTTTCTATCCTAATGACTTACCTATCATGGGTAAAAGGAAAACCATCAACATCCTGGTTGGTTTCTTCATCAAATTATAGTTCATATTTGGATGTTGGATTATATTTCAATTAACTTCATGATGGGGTTACCCAACACCCCAAGGAGTTGTGATGTTTTTTGGTTGATAGATGATTGAATAATGAATGTAGAGAATTTCATGATAATCTAAGAGAATCGACTTGTATAAGTGTTGGGAATTATATATTTTTAAGTGATTGTGTGATTTATTAGATTAACATACTATATCATATCAAAAAGAGATAAATGATTAGTGTTATGATTTTGGAATGTCTTGTTGATGGCTTTGGGGACTCAGTTGAATCTGTGTATGGTATGAAATCCATAGATTGATGGAGAACTTTAGAGGATGATTTATATCCTTAACTATATTCTTTAGGAATTAATCTCATACTATGGTGGAACATTTGATTAGCACCCATACTTGTTAGAGTTTGCGTATGATAATATTATTTATGTTTGATTCATATTATAACATTTTAGTCTCAATATGGAATGTCATGATGATTACCACTTTGTTGGAAAGAGGTAGGTGAGGTAGAGGATGATGGGATATGTGTGGGGTTAGAGACCTATGAGGGGGTGTAGTTGATCATGATGTATCTGGTCACTACTTAGTTTATTAGAGAATATATCATTTGGAGTTCAATATTGAAGCCTATGTTTGCATGAAAGATTCACCTCGGTTGGTGAACCATCATTTGAAAATTAAAGTGAAACTAACATTGTGGTTTGTTGGATAACTGGAGATCTCAAAACGTATAAGAGAAGTGGATTACTGAATGCACCTTTATCCAAATTATTGATTCATTCATTATGTCTTCAACATTTCTCATCTTTAGAGGCAAATGTCCAATCTTGTCCACGTGATCAATAGTGAAGAAATTTATTTAGAACCTGATGAATCTTTTTTAGTGTTTCTGAGATTGAATATTGAAGAAACTATGGGAGAAGATGGTGTGAATTTTCTATTTCTATGGAATCATGATTAGATCCAAGGGGAAACATGGGACCAAGAGTTGGATGTTCAAACACAGTTTAATGAGTTTTTCAAGGTGTAAGACTAGAATGACTTCTTGAGTATGTGAATCCCTATATTAGATATGGTAAAGTCTCTTAAATTTTATTTCTTATATGTTAATCCATGTTTGAATATTTTCCATTATTATTTAGGTTGTTACATGATTGGATGATGCTTGTGAAATTTTTGTGTGGATTCTAGGTCTTTTGAAAATATTCTAGTTTAACAGAGGCCACACCACCATCATGGTGAAATATGTGGTGGACCCAGGGGAGCCTTATGAAATTTCAGAAGGTGAAATTGGGAGTATAGTGTATGTCCATAGGTTTGGAGTTTTTTGGGAGAAGCTCTCATCCATGACCATAAAAACCTCACTACGCCCATCGTGGAGGTTATGTTGAAGGAAAAGGAACATGTTTCTTTTTAAAAAACCCATTATGGGTCGCCATGTTGATCAGTGTGTTCAAAAACACTACAACCATGGTAGAGGTCATGGTGGAGGTCATGGTGGAGGTGTGATGGATTTTGAAAACATCTAAAACCACTACCTTCCTCCTTGTATCATAAACATTTCAAAGGGGAAATGTGTAAAATCATTATGAGGGATATTAGATTAATTATTTATTAACTCATCCCATATTAATTGATTTATCTTCCACTATTGATATTTATTTTAATTTTGGATTCTATAGATAAATATTTGATTTGTTTGGGTCAGATTTATAATGACAAGGTTCCCTCCTTACTGAAATTTGATACTCTCAACAACTTTTTTCCCCCATTCTAAAAGAATGAATCCATTGATGATGGAGATTATCCTAATTGATTTAGAATCATGGGACCCTAACCTCTCTTCTATGTTCTCTATTCCATGGGTAATATATTTTTCCTTCCCTGAACTAGATTATAAGACTCTCATTTTTTGGTAATTGTTTTTCAAGATGTTTTAATACTACTAGTGGATCCTTCTTTCATTATTTTCATACAAAAACCATATAATGTTGGATTGGAAGATGTTATAGGAACTCTTGGTGTGAAAATGTATTAAATTTTGTGCGTGACTATGGTTCATGTGATAAATCCCTTGATGAAACAAGACATTAACATCAATAAGCTTTAGATAAGAATTTCCATACCATGTAGAGTCCATGTATATTTCTTTTAGAATGGTATGATGTTGTGTTCTTATACTCTAAGACTATTATTGAGTTTGATCACATGATTTTATGTGTATAGACTGTGATACCAGGTTTGATGTTTAATCACATGTGTGTGCATTCATAAACCATGAGACCCATGTTTGAGTTAGATTTCATGTGTGTATTTTGGCTACTATTTCCCATGCTTGTTTTTTCATGCCTCTATATGTTTACAACTGATTTGATCGAACTTTTTTCAGTTGATATATTTACTATATTATATGTTTTTTTATTCCATGAATTTTATTAACTAGAAAGGTGAACCCATGATGGCTCTATATTCATATAGAGGGATCGTGTTCAGACTCTACCTGTGACATGATGACATGACTGAGTTAGACGATATTGCATGATGGACTCACATGGAATGACCTAGGGGCATGATGGTCTTAGGTGATTTGACATAATAGGTTTAAAGAACCCGGATCTTTCTTTCAAAAATCACTTCTTCTCGTCCTGTATCATCTAGGAGCAATTGAAGCCGACGAATCTTCTCCGAACCCCTGACCCACCGTCCATTCTCTGAATAAACCACCATCGATTGCGTTGGAATCTCCACTAATTCCACGTTCTAGGTCGATTCAAGGGATACCACTGGATTATACTAATCTTTCAATGAAGAGGTAGGTGTTTTGTTCCATTCTACAGTTAGTCCTTGAATTTTATGTTCAAAATTTCCCAATACCCTAGAATGGGGTATTGAATTTTTAGGGATTTTAGCCCTGTTAATGCCTGCTATTCCTTGTGTACCTGAGTAGAGGTTGTTTGATTGTGAATAGGGTTATTTTTTATTCTATATATGTGCTGACCATGTTTGTTTTGATATTGACCATTTGGTCTAGCTTTGCTGGTAAGGCCGCTTGTTTCCATGCTTAGTGTTGTTAGGTTGGAGTGATTTTTATCTAATGCTATTATATGCTTGTAGCTGTTTAGACAAGTAGTTCTTGAAATCTGTTAGCCAAGTAGTTCTTAAGGTTTACTTTGGCTATTGAACATAGTTGTGCATGATTGACGTACATAGGGCTATGGGAACCAGATGTAGTAGACCAAAGGGGGAATGGACGTTGAGGGATTCCCCAGATTGTCAGTTTACTTTCACGTTGAGAGACCATAGAGGGGATGTACATTAAGTGCTCCCTCATAGTGTCTGAAGTTCCACGTTGTGAGACCACATGGGGAATTTTATGTTGAGTGTTTCCTTAGAGGGTCTATAGTTACCAATAAAAGACGATAGGGGGATTTTTTGGTGAGTACTTCCTCAGAGAGTCTTTGCTAATGCTGAACCAGAGGGATTAGACTGTGAGTGCTTCCCAGAGGGTTTCTTGTGTTTATTTTTTTTTATACCAGAGGGGTTAGGCTTTGAGTAATTCCAACAGGGTTACTTATTTTTTATTATTTGTTTATTTGATATATTAAAATGAATGCAATTGAAACTGTAGGTTTGTTTACTTTTGATTACTTCCTTGTTTATTGCTTCATTTTGCTTATTTCCTGCCATATATATTCAATGAATCTTAGGAACGTATCTTTGGGTAGTTTCCTATTGGGATTCATCTCAGAACCTATTTGGGTCATGCTTTTGGGCCCAAAATAATTATATTACTCCATGTATAGATAAGGGAAAGCGCCTTTCTACATTAGGTACTTGATTACCGTGGAGCAAGAGGGCATGGGAACAAGATGAGGCTTCCAATGCTACTGTAGTTTTTTTGTTATCTTTGTACTTTAGTTTAGTATTGTATTCCAGAATTGTGAATTGTTTGGATGATTTCCTAGGAATATGTATAACGCATCATTTATATATATGTGATACAGATGTTTATTGCTTCTAGTCTTCTGCTGTTTACTTATTGCATGTTTTTACTACTTCCACTATTGTTATCTATTTATCCCCACAACATTAACATTAAAATGAGGTCATATTTTCTCCACTATCACACCCAAATCCCTTACTTCTAGTTGGCAGCCTCTGGCATTTGGGGAAATGCGCTTGAGGCCATGTGACCGACCAGGTACGGGGCACCTCTGGGCGGATCCCAGAACCAAGACATTTCAAAGTGGCATAAAGGTTTTATTTTATTCTTGACATACTGTTTTCAGCCTATAGACAAGGATAAGAAGGAACAGGTAGTTGTTAATAAGTTGTGCCTAGGAGTAGCTTACCTGTGTACAGGAAAAATCCAATTTACCTTGTATATTGCAATTTTTTTTTTCTGGATTGCAATTTTATATTTGATTTGATTTCACCGTTGGGTGATTCACATGTATTTTGATGTTATTGTTGACGTTATTAGGTTCTATTTCTATTTTTACATGATGAGATAAGAGTATTCCATCTCATGCATCATATAATAACTTGCTTGAAATCACATATCATGCATTCTTGCCATGCCATTTATGGTGTATTACTGATTTCATGTTGTTGTGATAGATGTTGTGCTAGATATGCATGATGTTGTGCCATTTCTGGATATGCATGCTATTTGATAGGGTACTGGATTGTGTAATGTTTTGATTGAATGAACACCAAAATTTGGTTCTTGAGGTGCTATGGGGCCTCATGGATTCAAATTTGGTGGATCATTGCACTGATATACTGGTATATGACATGTATAAGATTCCAAACTTTGATTCTTGGGGAGTATGGGACCTCCCAGATCAGAATTTGGCACTTTAATGTTCATTTTAGTGTTTTTTCTAAATTTCAGAGTAGTTTATGAGGCTTACTATTCAGAAAAACCCAGAATACATGATGTGTATTTCTGAATACACGCCATGTATCCTTCTATTTGGAAAGGAACTATTTTTCTTGAGTACACGCCATGTACTGTATATACATGTTGTGTAGTCTCTAACCATGTCATTGGCTGTGTGGGAAGAGACACGGGGTTGGAAAATCTTTGGCGGAAAATGACTTGTACTGGACGTACACACCGTATTGTATAGACCATGTGTCCAGCCGTGTGACTAATGACACAGATGGATGAAACTTAGATAATAAAAATAGTTTCCAGCTCAAACACGTCGTTTATAGTTGACTGTGTAACCAACCATGTGACTAACAACACGGGTCAGTGAAATTCTTCTAGTACACGCGATGTCCGTCACAAAAATGCCTTGTAGTATTTTTCTAAGAGAACATTGTGGGTTAGTCATGTAGAAGAACTCGGTCAGGGGAAAATGATTCAAGTACACGCTAGTCATGCATGTCTTGGAACCAACTGTTATCCCAGATACAGGTGCTAATGCACAGTTCTGGGAGGGCTTCATGTGGTTTATATGGACATTCTGGGGAGTACCGCATCCTGCCTATTCAATGGAAGAGTTTACGCAGGTCTTTAAGTAGCATCATCCTCCCTCCTTCATAGGGGATGGAGGACCTTAGGATGTATAATCATGGTTAGAGGCCATGTTTTAGATATTTGAGCATCAGGAGATTCTTCCAGAGAGGAGGGTGAAGCTTTCTACTTATATGCTTCGAGATTCCTCCAAGTGATGGTGGGATGTGATCTCATAGGAGGGACACCAGTAGGTTATGGTATGGGATGAGTTCTATCATTCCTTCAACGGATATTTCTACCTAGAGACTTTGAGGTCTGATCGAGCCCGAGAGTTCATGAGTCTGGAGTAGGGAACTCTTTCAGTTATGGAGTATTCTTCTCGCTTCACTGACCTACAATGCTTAACACCTATCCCATGAGGTGATGAGTTATTACAGGTGAGAAAGTTTGAGGATGGTCTTTGTGACGACATTCGATCTCAGGTGAACATCTTCAGGTTGGCATCCATCACCCCTATAGTAAACCAGGCCCTGATCCCGGAGGACAATATGAGGGATTCTTGAGCTATGAGCTAGGGCGACCCTACATCCGAATTTTGTACCCTTCCTATTTACAGAAGGAAGCGCCATAAAAAGTATATGCGTAGAGATCCGAGGAAGCATGATACTTATTCTAGTAGCCAGGTGGTGTGCTACCAATGCGGGAAGAGCGGGCATACGATATCACTTTTCCCGATAGACCTAGTTGAGTGTCGATATTGCAGCAAGATGGGTCATCTTAATTGTTTATATCAGTTTTTATCACTATAAGCTCGTGATAGAGGTTCTGTTTTGACTCCTCATACATGAGAAGGGCTACCCGTTTATCATCAGTATAGGAACTAGAGTTCTCCCATTTGTTCTGGCCAAGGTGGAGGTTTCAGCCATGGTATCCAGGTGGCAGGAATTTTGCAACTACATGGTGGATCAACATATGGTAGTCAGGCAGGGTCAATGGGCCACGATGCAAGACAGAATTTTTCAGTGGAGCAGACCCATCCGGAGTAGGATCCCAAGCTCTCTACAGTTTGAGGTACGATTCTAGTTGCCTCAGTTTTAGCTCCTGTACTTTTTGATACAGGGGCTTCCTATAGTTTCATATCTGTTGTTGTTTTGGAGAGCCTTGGGATTTGTATATTTATTTCTACTGATATCTTGAAGCCAGATACTCCATTGGGGAATAGAATGGATAGTGTACGCCAGTGCAAGGAGTGCCCTATTGAGGTTGATTGGTGTGACTTCTCGTGGGAAATTTATGTCTTAGAGATGACAGGATGTGAGGTCATTCTCGGGATGGACTAGTTAGTTCTCTTCCATGATGTTGTTGATTTCTATCACCATAGGGTGAGTTTTACGTCCCCATAGGGCAGATCCTTTTTACATAAAGGATAAATGAATGTTCAGGAGAGTATAGAAGGACCCAAGCATCATGGGTTCGGAGGAGTTACTGCCCATATTGCAAGTCTATATCTGGATGACTAGGGGACTTCACAGTTGGACTTCCCTCCACTGGTCGATCACTTCAGGGATGTATTTCCTGAGGGATTTTCAGGTTTTTCTCCAGATATATAGGTGGAATTTTCTACTGAGCTTGTGCTAGGGGTGGAACTAGATTCCATTCCTCCGTAAAGGATGGATACTCCAGAGTTATAAGAGCTCAAGAAGCCGTTAGAGGAGTTATAGGTGAAGGGTTTCATCTGACCTAACACTTCTTCATGGGGTTCACCTGTCCTGTTTGTGAAGAAGGTGGACAGTACCCTCAGACATTGTGTGGATTATTGGAAGCTAAAACAGATAATGTTCAACAACTGATATCCCTTTCCTAAGAATTATGATCTCTTTGATCAGATTCATAGGTCCCAGGTGTTCTCAAAGATTGACTTGAGATTTGGTTACCATTAGTTGCATGTTAGACCATCTGATATACCTCTTACAACCTTTCATAGAAGGTATGGTCTATATGAGTATGTGGTTATGCCATTTAGTCTCACGGACGCACCTATAGTTTTCCTGGAACTGATGAACCAAGTGTTACATCCATACTTGGATTCTTTTGTGGTAGTCTTCGTGGATGATATGTTGGTGTACTATCACACTTGATACTATCATGCCATACATCTTGAGATATTTTTGGGTACACTGGGAGATCATTTTTTATATGCTAAGCTCTCAAAATGCCACTTTTGGATAAAAAAAATTCACTTCTTGGGTCATGTTATCTTAAATATAAGAGTATCAGTAAACTTAGAGAAAGTGAGAGTAGTAGTTTCTTGGGAGCAGCCAAAGAATGTCTTTGAGGTACTTAGTTTTATAAGGTTGTTTGGTTACTACATAAGTTTCCTACATGACTTTTCACACTTAGAAACGACACTGACGGGCCTAACTAAGAAGGGTGTGAAGTACCTATGGATAGATTCCTACAATTCAGCTTTTCAGAAGCAGAAAGGGAGGTTTAATTCCACACTGATACTAGTTTTTTCAGTTTTGGGAAAGATCTATACTCTTTAATATGATGGATCGCGTGTCAGAATCAAATCAGTTCTTACGAAGTGGTAAGGATTCATTGCGTATGGGTCTTGGTAGTTGAGGCCACATGGGAGGAATTACCTGACACATGATCTCGAGTTGGCTACAGTTTTTTATGCTTTACAATTTTGGATACCTTATCTTCTAGGAGAGCATTTTGTAGTTTTCACTGGTCAGAAAAGTCTCAAATATATCTTCACATAGTGCGATCTTAATTTGAGATAACAAAGGTGTTTTGAGTACCTTCAGTATTCTGAATTTTAGCTTGCATACATGCCAGATAAAGGCAACACAGTGGATGATGCATTGAGTATGAGAATACAGATACATGCAGTTCAAGAGGCCTGTAGTGAGTGGCAACTTATGGATCACTTCTCTAAGATGCATTTGGAGGTGCACGACAGACAATGGAATACATTTCTTTCATCTGTGGATATTACTTCTACTCCAATTGATCATGTGTGAATGAGGCAACTATCATATTCTAAAGGCCTAGTCCAATGGGAAAGTGTGTCAGGAGAGGACCCTATTCCTAGATGATCACTAGGAGAGGAGGCGATCTTTCATTTTCATGGTTGTGTATGGGTTTTAGCAGACATACACGGGGATCTTATGTGGGACATTCATTCATGGGTTTGGGTAGTTAATCTTGGTTTCACCAAGATGTATCAAGACCCGCACCATTAGTATTGGTGGCCACGTATGAAAAGAGATATTGCTGGTTTTTTCATGACATTTTCCACCAGGCAAAAGGTGAAGGCTTAACACCAACAACCAATAGGTATTTTATAATAGTTACTCATTCTTCTGTGGATGTGGAATGATGTTGTGATGGAATTCATAATATGTTTACTAATTTCTCCTCAAGGGAATGATTCATTATTGGTTGTCATTGAAAGGCTCACGATGGTTTATCATTTCTTTCTAATCAAGGAGACCTTCAATGTAGATGAGCTGGGAATGTTGTACATATGGGAGATTGTACATCTACACGGGGTTCCACACTACATTGTTTTGGACAGGGATTCCCATTTTACTTCTTGGGTTTGGCAGGGATTACAGAGGAATTTGGGTACACCTGTATTTCTGAGTACAGCTTACAACCACTAGATGGATGGCCAGTCCAAGAATACAATTTAGGTTCTAGAGGACATGATTTGAACATGTGTCCTAGATTTTGGAGGTTACTGGGAGAATCACATACTACATGTGGAGTTTTCCAGCCATAATAGTTTTCAAGAAACTATTCAGATGGCACCTTACGAGGCTTTGTATGGTAGGACATGCCGATCACACATATGTTGGCCGGAGGTATTATAGACAACTATGCTGGGACATTGTCTTGTCTAGGAGACCAAAAAGTAGATAGAGTTAATTCGGAAGAGGATGGATATTGCTCAGTCATGACAGAAGGCTTATGCTAATCGATAGAGATGACCTCTGGAGTTTAAGGTCGGAGATATGGTCTTTCTACGTGTCACATTGAGGTTGGGTAACAAGGGGATTAGGATATAGGGAAATATTTCTCCAATATATGTTGGAACATTGGAGGTTTTGAGAGAGTCGGGCTGGTTTCCTACCTATTGTAGTTACCTCAGAGGTACCGGGCTATGGACGTCGTCTTCCATGTTTCTTAGCTTCGACATTACTTCTCAGACCCATCTCATGTTTTCCAACCTGAGGAGGTTGAGTTGGAGGTTGACACATCATTCAAGGAGCATCCTATCCAGATTGTTTATCATAGTGAGAAGGATATCTGTGGCCAGTCTATTCCTCCGGTATGAGTGCTATGTCAACACAGGTGAGTACAAGATGAGACTTGGGAGAGGGAGGCTGACGTACAATCATAGTGGCTGGATCTATTTGAGGATTCTTCTTCTATTTCGCCTTACTAGATAAATTAAGGGATGCATTTATTTAATGGGGAAGTTTGTAAGAACCCAGATCTTCCTTTTAGAAAGCACTTCTTCTCAGTAAGTCTCATCCAAGAGCGACCGAATATGATGAATCTTCTCCGAATCCCCGACCTGCCATCCATTCTCCAAATCCAATTCATCAATTGCGTTGGAATCTTGATGATCTACTACATTCTAGGTCTATTAAAGGGCTGATTCCATATTATATCTATGGTACAATTCCTAGGTAGGTGGTTTGTGCCTTTTTGTTGTTAGTCGTTTCATTTTAGGTGAAAAAGTGCCCAATACCCTAGAAAGGGGTATTGTGTGTTTTGGGATTTTATCCCTGTTAATGCCAAATATGCCTTCTGTGCCTGTGTAGAGGTTTTTTTATTGTGAATAGGGTTATTTTTCATTATATGGATGTGTTTCCCATTTTTGTTTTGATATTGACCATTTAGTCTAGCTTTACCGATTATACCACTTGTTTTCCATGCCCAGTGTTGTTGGGATGAAGTGAATTTTATCTGATGTTGTTATATGCTTGTAGATGTTTATCCAAATAATTCTTGAAAGCTGTTAGCCATGTAGTTGTTAAGGATTATTTTGGATGTTGAACATCATTGTGCACGATTGACTAACACAGGGCTATGGGAACCTAGTGTAGTAGACCATAGGGGGAATGAACCCTAAGGGATTCCCTAGAGTGTCTGTTTACTTTCAATTTGTGAGACCATATGGGAGATGAATGTTGAGTGCTCCATCAGAGTGTATGTAGTTCCTTGTTGCGAGACCACGAGGGGAATTGGACATGGAGTGCTTCCTCATAGTGTTTATAGTTACCGCTACGAGACCATAGGGGGAATTGATAGTGATTTCTTCCATAGAGAGTCTTTTCTAAAGCTGAACCCAATGGGTTAGGCAGTGAGTGCTTCCCAAAGGGTTGCTTGTGTTTAGTAAGTTGTACTAGAGGGGTTAGGCTGTGATTAATTCCAAGATGGTTACTTGTTTTTGATTATATTCTTATATGATATATGAAAATAAATGCAATTTAAACTTTAGGTTTGTTTACTTTTGAGTACTTCCATGTTTAATCCTTCATTTTTATTATTACCAACCATATATATTCACTGAATGTTAGGCACAAATATTTGGGTGGATTCCTACTAGGATTATTCTCACACCCTGTTTGGGTCATGCTTTTGGGCACAAATAGATTATATTACTATAGGTATAGATAATGGTAAGCACCCTTCTACTTCAAGTAATCGCTTATTGTGGAGTGAGAGAGCATGGGACCAATTTGAGGCTTGTGATGTTATTGGAATTTATTTGTTTTCTTATTACATTGGTTTAGTACTTTATTCCAACATTTTGAATTGTTTGGATGATTTCCTAGGCATTTTTATCATGAATCATTTATATATATGTGCTCCAGTTTTTTATTTCTTCCAGTATTCCATTGTTTACTTATTGAATGTTTTTACTGATTCTACCATTGTTATCGGTTTCTCTCTACTATATTACTATTACAATGAGGGAATAGTTTCTCCTCTATCACAACCAAGTCTCTCACATATAGTCATCAGCCACTGACATTTGGGGAAATGCGCTGGAGTCCATGTTACTAACTGGGTATGGGGCACCTCTGGGTGGCTCTCGGAACCAGGAAGTTACAGAGGTGATAGTGGGGTATAATGACCTTCAATTACCTAAAAAAATACATAGAGTTTGGATATTATGGCATTGTGTATTTAATCGAGGTTGTGTCAGGATTTGATGGTATTATGACTAGACATGTGTTAGTGACTGGTCTTAACAGACTAATGGCCTAACCTTTGGTTAATTAGATTATGGATATTTTTGGATTCACAAAGTGAAATACTATTTGAATATATTTTATTAATTATTTTATGACTATGTTTCTATAATGGAACCAAAATAGGTATTATTTTGTGTTTTGTTTCATCTTGGGTAGTTCATGATAACTCGATACATGATTGTATATTATTTTTTTGCATGTTTATCAATTATCATGACCTAAATTCTTATGAATGTTTTGTTATATTAATCATATATTGGTGTTCTCCTACTAGTATTTTAATCACACTATGCATAGGAATCTCAATTTGTGTTCATAAATGATGATTAGGGATATAAGAATGGGCAAGGCACTATGGATAAGGGCTAAGAAGTTGGAGCATAACGATTGAAGGTGGTACCAGGAAAAACTATGAGTGATGCCATAGTTTTTTATTTATAAGCCTATGAAGATCACACTATTGTTTAACATTACATTATGGGGGTTGTTTGTTTTTTCCTCTATGAATTTAGATAAATTCCAAGCCATATGATATAGCATTTCTTATTTTTTTAAACTGTTTTGTTTTGTATTATTACTTACGCATGTCTTTATTTATAATGAGGTTCAAATACCTCAATTTAGGGCTTTAGGACCCTTTATACTAGTTGAATACCTCTTTCATAGGTTTAGTCATTCATGAGTTGATGTGGAAATCTAGAATGGACCTAGGGATTTGGGTTAAGTCATTACCTAACCCCACTAACCAGCCCACCAGATATTCAATGTGCTTTAATCAGGAGTCTGGTGAGGCGTTTAACCACCGATCGTGTCCCAATTCTACTATATTGTGATGAAAACACTCTTATAGACATATAAATTGGTAACACCAACCCCAAAATACTTATATTGACTACTAAATGATTTCTAACCAACCCTTATCTCAATATGTTCATCAAAATCAAAATTCACCCAATCAGTAAATCAACATGAGTTCTTCCATAATCTCATTCCATTAATATAAGAAGATGATTCTTTTTTTTAAATTCTGAAAATAATTTTAACCATTATTTTGAACCCTTTATCGTCACTCACCTATAAATATTTTTCTTATCCTCAATTAACCAATGAATATCCAAGATAAATTAATAAATTCCAGATAGATATCAATTATACAAATGTAATGGACAAGTGAAATACTCATCAAAATAAATGATTCACAGTCACTGATAAAACTAATGATTCCTCTATGATCATAATATCATCACTACCATTATTTATATAAATTCAATAATGTCCTATAATTTATCAATATAATTTCACTTCTAAAAATATAATTATGTTATACTTAGTAGTGTAATATTATCTAATGCACATGTACCACATGATAAAAGTAGCAAATTATTATGATAATTATTTGAACATTATATTTAGATAAAAAATATTTCAATAATAATTGAAATAATTATAATGGGACAATAAATTTTAAATAGTAAAATAATAATATGAAAATTTGTATACGCTCGATCCCCCATAATAATCTCACTCAAGAAAAAACTGAAAAACAGATGCAGAATATTCGTAGTGGAATATCAATTTTAAAAATTAATATATATATATATATATATAACCATGAGAGAAAAAAATAAATGAATAAATTAAACAATAGGTAATTATATACATTATATAACCTATATGAACATTACAAATAGAGTTGTTTCAATTTTCATATGATTATTGGAATAGTAATATGACCATTAGGAATATTAAATTGTCCATTGAAATAGTAATCTAACCATTGGGGAGTGTAACCAAACCATTAGAATAGTAAAATAACTGGTAGAAAAATAAAATAATATTTAAATATCTTATAAAATGAAAATATATCTTATTTATATCATGATACAAGTAAATCAATGTTTAAAAAATTATAAATTAAGTTTCCGTATTTTTCTAAGAAAAAAACCTTATATTTGAATTTTATAACATATATTATGTTTTAAGAGAAATTATATTTTCATAAAATTGGTGTATAAATTAATATTATGTATTACTATAATGTTAATATAAATTTTATGAAACCTTAATTAATATTTCAATGTGTCAAAAAATGGACCATAATATCGAAATGGGTATTTTTCTTATAAATTAGGATTTAAAAAAAATAACTTTCTCACATTTATAAAAATATTTTGAAATAATTTATTTTATTTTTAGAATATAAATGTTGAAATATGGTTATAGAGAACTTTTGGTGTTTTTATAAAATAATAGGTGATTGGTTGAATTGTCAAATAATGTAAATTAATGTATTTTTCATTTCAAGATAAATACATGAATTTTTGAGTAATGTATCATGTAGGAACCCATTATTTAAAATAAAATTAATTATTTACTATGTAAAGTCACATAAATAAATAATATTGGTTTTATTGAGCTAGAATAATAAACTAATGAATATAAAATTCCAATACACCTCCCCTCTCCTTATAAATACCACCCATCACCTCCCCTTATCCTAACACATTATAAGCCTTTTAATGGGTCAAATTTCATCACAAATATTTTCCAAAATACTTCCCCAATATCCTAGTTATTATGGAACTTTAAAAATAAAAATTAAAATTGAATTAAGGATTATTTCAATGAGGCATCATTTAAGAGGAAATATTCACACATTAGCTCTTTTAAATTACTTTCTTCTTATACTTTACCCTTACCTCAATCATAAAACATGAATTGAAGAATATAGTATAATCTAAATACTTTAATTTTGTGTATCTAATAGAATATCTACCATCAATCAACTTATTTCATCCTCTTATTCTAATAATGAAACCATCTTCCATATTATATTGGTAAACCATCTCCATGGGATAATGAATATACATTTTACATTAACCCATTCAAGGATAGTCATAAAACTATTATTATAGTTAAATAATAAGGTAATAAATATATTATAACTTCATGTAGGTTCTTCAAAAAATAACTTTACATAATATTAACAGAAAACTAGTTTGTGATGGTCATAAAAACTCATAAATGAACTAACCACAGAACATTAATGTTTTTCCTCAATGAAAAATCCCTATATTAAAGAGAATATAGATATTTGGGGCCACATAAATGTTCGTAACTTAATTGATAAAATTTATTTTGTATTTTTATTATAATATTATAATAATATCGATATATATACATAATTGACCCCACCATGGAATCATAAAAAGAACACCCCAAAAACAACATAATCAAACTTCTTATCTCATTAAAATTTTTATAAATAAATATTATAAAATTATAAGAAATAAAATTTAGATGAAATTTTTTATGAATTATGTAATTAATGAGTCTAATTTTTTTTCATACATCAAGGCCAAGTGAAAAATAATTCTAGAACATAAGGTGAGGGATCTCATCAAACCTCTCTATTTTCATCGGGATTAAATTTCAATATAATTAACTTAAATTGTATCTTAATTATTGTTATATAATTATTCTATATTATATATATATATATATCCCAAACTTATATGAAATATTTATTTAAATTTTATTTAATGGTGATGTATATGTTTTATTGTTTCCTTTCTCGATTCCTTTAGAAAATCTAATTTAAGGGGACTTCTTTTTTTTCTATACCTATTTCAAAGTACCAATCAATGGAATTATTTAAAATGTCCTTGGTTCCTAAAAATTATCTTTTTTATAATGATAATTATTTTATTTCTCCTCTAGTTTTATTTGAATAATTATTCTCTAATCCCCTTTAATGAAATTTTACTCTTTTAATTAAAACATCCCTTAAGTAGAATAATTTTAATGTTATATAATGACTCTTTTTCATGTTTTCACATCAGTTGGACATTATTTATCATGATATATGATTATTTTTCGTTTATTAATGTGAAATAATTATTAATTATATTGTTTGATAGAAAAAATTATGACATGGCCTTTGGTTAGGCATTATGACATGATTAAGAAACCCATTTCATTCCTTTGGAAACCCTTATATTTATGAATTATATTTCATTTCTATATGTGAAATACATATGAATATATGTGTTATGATGTGTGTGAAAATATAGAACTGTTATAAATTTGGTAATGTTTTTTTTCTCATGAGAGGTTATAAATGTGATTAGGGAGTAAACCTAATCCATTATAAGAATTTTTCTGCCACATGATATCCTCTTAATAGTTAGAATTGACTCATGTTTATGTCAAGTTATATGTTTCCACCACATCCTTATATTTTCAAGATATATTAATTACATTTTTTTATGTTATGCATCCAAATGTTTATTCAGGACCCATTCCTTTTTTGTTATCGTGTTATTCATTCTATCTCATGTTCTATACTTATTTTACTTTTTTATTACTTTATTGGTAATTTAGCTCACCATTTTTGTATAGGTATTCCCAGGTTATCCTTTATGGTTTTAGGATCTCAAGGGATGTTAGGAGTTCTCTATATATTTTAAAATAAATAATTTCCATTATTATTTTCACGATGACTAATTATGTAAATAGCCTTCTATAGATGGTTGAATTTTTGGTCCTTGGTTATTATTTAATGGATACATATATTTAAATTCATTTAATAATATGTGTAAATGGTTTGGGTCCCTATAAATTGTACCAGATAATGAACTAGTCATAATTGGGTATTAGGTTAAGAAAACTATAGGGAGAACCCTTGGGATACGTCTAAATATAGGAAAAATTACCATAGATTACATATTTTGAAATATAGAGACTCATAAGATATGTTATAAATTTCATTTCTATGTTATTATTTCTAAGCTTAAAATTTATTTTTTATACATAATAAAGAATTATTAAAACCCTGTAATTTTATTTCAATTTTGTAGTTAATGGTGGGAAATAAGATAAATCATTGAAATAACCAATGTGTAGAAAATTTAAATATTTACTTAATGATATAAATTAACTTATGGGAGTGGGAGTAGAGAACATCATGACACTATTGGATCAAATAGATCAATATATGAAAAATAACATGAATCTTGTGGAATACACTCCTCCTAAGAAAGAACATGTTGTGGTCGAATCTTTTATGGGAACAATGACATATAACTTTAGTGGGTCCTATAATCCTCTTATCAGGGAATAATGAATTAATTCCATTGAGTGTATATTATCTAAAATCTAATTCCAAAAAATAGATAAATTATTATTGGAAGTCTATCATTTTGAATGGTAAGATGATCAGTGGAAAACATAATTCAAGTTCACAAAGACCAAAGATAAATTGATTTTATGTAATTGGAAGTATTCAAGAAAATATTTTTGAATAAATATTTTCCCTAAAGACTCCATCTTAAAATAGAGAGGTAATTATTTGATATAATGAAAAAGGAAGATGATTCAAATGTGTTCACAAAGAAAACATTACATGTATTTCAAAATAATCATATGAATTTTTCATGGACAGTGAAAGAAATGTGGATTTCATATTTGGTTTATTAAAGAAGATTCTTCAAAAATACATAATGATTGGATACTTTTACCACTATTAGGAGGTTGTTTTTGGTGCCCTTAAGGTTGAGACGAATATTGGAGACTCTCTGTGGTCACATGAGACCAAAGAAAAAAAATAGGAAAATGCATTTTTATATTGGATAATCAAGACTTAGATCCTATAGAGGAAAGAAAACACAACATATCAGGTGTCAAAATTTCTAGATAAATAATTATTGAAAAAGTCTAAAAGGAACAAAGAAATATTTTAAATGTAGAAAAATGGGAATTTAGATAATCATTTCATAAGGGAAATGAAGAATCCTACTATGGAGGAATAAGAAAAGAAGGATCATATCAATACTCAGCCTGTGGTAAATTTTTCCAATTATAAAAAACATGGAATTATGTGAGCCAATACATTATTCTTGTGGGTTGTTAGAGGATATCAATGAAAAAAAACTCCAAGGCCACATGAATGGGAATATTTTATAACTATTACTAAGGTGGATACGAATAATGATTTTAGGACATGTATGCCAGTTATTCATTCAAGAATAGAAAATGTAATATTTCATTATGGTTTAATTCATTATTTAATATCTAGAAAGCTTAGTAGATCTATCCATACACCACCTAAAAAATGGGTGTTATTTTATCTATGATAACATAAAATAGTGTAATTATTTCATCTTAAGTATATAACTCCTCCAAAGTTAGTGTTTGTGAATTTAACCTCTAGGAAAATCTCACATTTATTTATTTATTAGAGTTTGATTCTATATTTGACATGGATTGGAAATCATAATGTAAATTCAATGTCATGTTTTGGTATAGAGATACCACTATTCATATCATGATTCATCATCTAATTATGTACAAGTTTAAGGAACATGATGAATCTCTATTAGAATTATCATGTACAGTGTGTATATTATTTCCTTTTGAGCATGAATATCTAGATCAAATGATTCATATAATAGAGAAGATCTTTCTTGAAGACGTACCCATTCTCAAGGACTACACTGATCTATTCCAAGAATAATTTTATGATCTTCTTCTTCACCAATAGGTTGAGTTATCAATACAAATTATACCTATATCTATACTCATGTTGACAACTCCCTATATAATGGACACCATTCAGTTATAAGAACAGAAAAACTGGTTACAAGAGAATTTATAAAAGGGTTTTTATGCCTAAGTGCTTCACCATGGGGTACGCCAGATCTCTATATCAACAAGAAGGATGGGTCAACATGCCTATTAAGTGATTATCATGAGATAAAAAAATAATTTTATAGAATCTGTATCCATTAGAAGGGATTGATGACTTGTTCAATCAAAAACACGAGGCCTAATATTTTTTTAAGGTTGACCATCATCTACGATATCAGCAATTAAATGTGAATAAGGAATATATTCCTAAAAAATTCATTTTAAATAGGTTATAGTCTTAATGAGTTTATTGTGTTTCCTTTCAGAATCATTAATATTCCTACAATAATTAAATACATAATGAATAGAGTCATTAGAGACTTCCTAAATAAAATTGTGGTAGTATTTATAAATGATACTATTATATACTTCATATGTAAGGAGGGGAATGAGGATTGTTTGAATATTATGCTAATGAATTTATGAAATAAGAAGCTATATGAAATAAAAAATAAGGTGATTTCTGTATAGATTATGTATTATTATTGTGGAATGGTATCATCAACTAAGTGATGTATATATACCCTTATATGATAAATGAAACTAAGTAGTGGATCATACTAGCATCTATAATGGAGATCCATTTTTTCATTGAACTAGAAGGGTATTCCAAATAGATTTTAGAAAATTATCATGATTTTCAAACCCTATAACCAAACTAACTGAGAAGTGAGTAATGTTATTCTAGACCAGTGAATGTGAAGAAAAATTGAAGGAGTTAAAAAAGAGTCTTATCATTGCACCCTTACTTACACAACACATATATGGTGAACAATTAATGATATATAGTAATGAATCAAATAAGGGCTTGGGATGTGTACTAATGAAGAATGATAAAGTGATTACCTAAACCTCATGGTAATTTAATCTTCATGAGAAGATATATCACACACAAGATCTGATGTTTGTGGTAGTGATATTCACATTGAAAATCGGGCAGAATTAGATTTTTTGGACGAAGTGTGAGATATATACTGATAACAAGATCCTAAAATACATATTCACATATAATGATATTAATATGAACTAGTAAAGATGGTTAGAGCTAATCCAGGATCATGACTGTTCAATCCACTATTATCTAGGTAAATAAAATAAAGTGGTTGATGGTTTAAGTATAAAGGATCCCACAGCTTTGATAATGATGATAATTGAGGAGGATCAAATCTTCTTAGACATGAAAAGTATGGTCACATGAATCATATTGAAGGATATTTATTCATTCCTCAAATGTTTTCTCAACCAGACCTTTTGGATAAGATAATTGATTCCAAAAAAGACAATATGAAAATACATAAGATTGAGTAACCTATAAGGAAAGGGAAATAATCAAACGTTTAAAATTGATTTTTATGAATTCACAAGGTTTGGGTCATGATAATGTGTTCCACTAAATCATGTGTAAAAAAAGATATTTTTAATGATGCACAAAGAACATCCTTTTTTTACCTACCTAGGGAGAACAAAGATGTATCAAGATCCCCGTGATCATTATTGATGGTGAAATATGAAGATGCAGATTTCAGAATATACATGAAAGATCCTGGTATATCAAAAAGTGAATGCTGAATGAAAAAACACTAAGGGTATGGTGAATACATTTACCAAACCTACATGGAAATCGGAAAAAATCACCATGGAATTTGTCCATGCTATTCAGAATAAATCAATAGGAAATAATACTATATGGTTTTATATGGATCATTATACATAAACTTATCACTTTATTTAAATTTAAGAGGACTTCTCACTCAATCAAAATTCACATATATACATTGGAGAAGTGGAGAGACTAATTGAAATATCATTATTGATTGTATTTGATTGAGATCCAAGATTTACCTCTATGTTTTGGAAGAGTCTACAACATGATCTAAACATTGAGATGATCTTCAGTATAACATATCACCCCAAAAAAGAAACCAAACTAAACGGTGCATTCATATAGTGGAATAAAAGTTGAGAGCATGCCAGATATACTTGAAAGGAGGATGAGACAAACGAATTCCATTTTTTGCATTCCCTTATAAAAATACTCAAAAATCCAAATGTATCTATATGAATCCCTTTATATTAAAAGATGTAGAAAAAATTCACATATGGATGATGAGATGTAATGAAAGCTACTAGGACCTGAAATAGTTATGGAAATTGTAGAAAAGGTGAATACAAATAAAAAACACATTAAGGATAGTCATATTTGATAAAAGATAAATACAAAAAATCATTAATGGAATATGGAGTTTTTTGTTGGAGATAAGGAATTCCTCTGCATATCTCCATGGAAGAGGGTCATTAGATTTTGGGTAAAGGGAAAGTCAAGTTCTAGGTACATCAGCCCCTTTGATTTTCATGATCACATCAGAGTTATGGAGTATCAACTAGAACATCCATCAACTATGCCTCAAGTAAATGATGAATTCCATGTATCCCTATTGAGTAAGTAATACTAGATCCCTCACATGTAATGACTTTGTATGTGGTACATCTATAAAATGATATCTCTTATGAGGATAATATGGTGACGATCATGGACCATACAGATAATTTTCTATGCAACTTGACCACTCACCTATTTAAATTACTATGATGGGACCATAAATAAAATGAAGAAATATGGGAACTAGAGGAAGCGATAAGGTAGAATTACCCTAAAAAACTATCACCTTAGTATGTAAAATGAAATTTCAAAGGTTAAATTTCTAATTAGGGGAGGGAATAATGTAATGGACTAGAATTTTATCATTACAATTTCCCTTATTAAAATATAATTGTGTTACATTTAGTAATATATTATTATACGATGCACATGTACCACATAATGAAACCAAAAAATATATTAAATTAGTTTAAAAATTAAATTCTCATAAAAAATATGGTGATAAGAATTAAAAATATTGAAATGGGACAATAAATAGAATATAATAAAATAATAATTGAAATTTTTTGATCTGCTTGATCCCCTAGAGTAATCTCACTCATGAACAACATTGTAAAAAATGCCAAATATAAGTAATGTAGTATCCACATTGAAAAAAAAAATAAACTTAAGAGAAAATAGAATTGTGTGACGGATGAGTGGGACAAGTGGTATTTATAGACTGTTTTGAACTCATATGGCCACCACAAATATGGCCATTGGAATAGTAATTTTACTATTGGAATACTAATATAACCATTAGGAATAGTAACTTGATCATTGGAATTGTAACTCGACCACTAGGAATAGTAAACAAAGTAATATAATAGTAACCTCACCAATGTATATGAAAAATAATTTTTAGTTATCTTATAAAATGAAAATATACCATATGTATAACATGATATGAGTAAATAAACATTTCAAATATTATAAAATAGGTTTTTATATTTTTATAAAACAAATATGTTTTATAGAAATTTTATAACAAATATAATTATTTAAATGAAATTATATTTTAATAAAATGAGTTATTAAATTGTTATTATGTTTTACTATAATGATAATATAATTTGAATGAGACCTTATGTACATTTTCAAAGGGCCAAAAAATGGGTTATAATATTATTTGTATTTTTCAAATAAATGGGAATTTTATTAAATATAAATAAATTTAAAATTTATAGAATATTATTATTTTTAAATTGATTTCAATTTTTGAATCTATATGTTGTTACGGTGAATTTTTGGTATTTTTATAAAATAGTTGAATTTTTGTGAATAGTGAAATACGTTAAATTATTATATTTAGCATTATAAGAAAAATACATGAATTTTTTAGTCATTTATGATTTAATAATCCATTATTTAGAACATACATGAATTAGTTACTTTATAATGTCCCAATAATCACTAATATTGATAGTTTTGAGTCAAAATAATGAACTAATGAATATAATATTTAGAAACACCTCTTTCCACCCCTTAGAAATACCACCCCTCACCACCATATATTATCACAAATTATAATCCCTATAAATTGTAATATTTATTCATGTATCTCTTAAAAAAATAATACCCATGTCATTGTGCTTATTCTCTCACTATAAGACCAATCCCCTATTCCTTAAGAAGTATTTCAAGGAGGCATCATTTAAGAGGTAATATTCTCACATTACCTCTTTTAATTTCTTTTATTCTTCTACCATCCCATAACCTACCTAATATAAAAAAATTAATGACTCAATAATAATATGTCTAAGATAATTTCATGGTGTTTATATAACATATAAAATATAACCAATTCTTTTCAACTCATATTCAAAAAAACAAAACGGTTGTCCATATTATGTCTCTTAGTCATCTCTGTGGTACAATTAGTTTTAATTTTCCATTACATCCTTAAAATATGGTCATAAACTATTATTATGGTTAAATAAGATGTTATTAAGTATTTTTTAACTTATATCTGGTTCTTGAAGTAATATTTAGACATAATATTAACCAAAATGAAACTAGTTCATGACAGTCAGTAAAATGTAAAAATTAAACAAACCATGCCGCATAAATTTTTTTACTCAATGAACTATCTCTATATCAGGACACATATGGATATTTGGGACTATGTTATTTTGTTATGTACATGATTAAAAATTAATTTCACTTCTAGGTTTTGATTCTAATATGAAAATGACTTCCATATTTAAACATAATTGATCAAATCATGGAAGCCAAAAACAAACTTCCCCCGAACAATAGAAATGAACATATTATCTCATTGAAATTATTATAAAAAATTAAAATTAATTAATAATAAATCAAATTTTGATGGAAAATTAAATTAACTATGAAATTAATTAATCTAATTTTATTATTCTTTAAATTAAGGTCTACTAAATATTTATTCAAGAACATTATGTAAGGGATATCTCCAAACCTACCTATTTTATTTGGGTTATGCATCCTATCTTTTTAACTCAATTTATATCTTCATACATTTTATATACTTATTATATATTATTTATATATATCCAAAACATATATAGTAGATTTATTTAATAGTTCATTTATAAGGATATATTTTTTTTAAAGGTTTCATCCTTAATTGCATTTGAAAATGCAACTAAACAGAACAACTATTTTTTTCTATACCTCATTGAAAGTACCAATAAATGAAATGTTTTAAAACATAAATGTTTTCTAAAAATTATTATTTTTGATAATGAAAATAATTTTAATTCGGTTATTGTTTTATTTATAGTGACCCATACATTTCATGTATTGATATTACATCTAAATAGATGAATATTTTTTTTATAAAAAAACAATCCATAATATAATCCTATAGGTAGAGTATCCTTGGATGCATGGACACATAAACTGTAACGCCCCGACCCCAGCTACCCAGAGCCGGTGCATTACTTCGTAACATTGGCATGATGACAAAAGATCAAGTCTCGAAAGGCCGATTAGTTTAGTAGCCTTGGAAACACTAGATACATTCATAAATGTTACATTACATCACAAAGTGAAAAACTATAATAACATAGTCTCCATAGTCCACACTTCTATCCTCTTCGGACTATCCCTGCAGGTCATTCATAAAATACTTCTTCACATCCTAGAAAATATTAAAACATTGAAAGGGGTGAGCTCGGATGCTCAGTAAGGTTAACAATATAGCGGAAGCTTTCATAAATAAACATTAACATTTAAGGCAATGTATAACTAAAACAAAAGCCTTTTAAACTTGAACTTCAACATAATATGGCAAAAGTAAAATGAGATAATGCCATTCACTTCTTCACATGGATATTCTACTGGTTGAATAATCACATGCAATATCAATAACCACTTTCATAATGATGGAATGCATAATGCCAGACTATCATAACCACGTAGCCAAGGCCTCGTGCCAAGACCACAAATAAGATTTTGTCAAGGCCTCGTGCCAAGACACTAGTTTGTCTCATGAGACCTACCGATGCATCGAGGAGCTATAGCGGGCACCACCCGTCACTTATTAAGTCCAATGCATTCCTCATATGAATAGTTTTAAACATATCATAAACCATAACATAATCGTATCACATAAAACAGGCATAAAGGAAACATAACATTTCCACATTTCAATCACAAGATATCAATACAACACATTGATATAATAAAAACTCTTTAAAAACCATTTTCAATACCAAAATAAAAGAAAGTTAAAACTTTGTATTTATTTTTCATTAAAAAAATGATGGCTTGTAGAGGAAGCCAAAACTCAAATAATGGTCACGGCGGCAGAGAAGTCGTTGTCGCCGCATATGTACGGAAAGAAAAACAATCTATTTTTGTCGTTTAGTAAAAAAATTCATATAAAAATATTCCTTTTGAATAAATGTAAAAGTCAAAGGGGTTTATACACCGTATAAAAGAAAGTTGTGTATAAAACCAAATATGACTCAATGAAAGGAGATTGAGACGAAGTCCTTAAAAAGATCATTTTTAAAATAAAATAGATCTATTATGTGTATTCACTATAGGTACACATAAAGAAAGTAAAAATACAAAATAATACATAATAATATCATGACATAATTGGAAAGTAGGAGATTAACCCAAAGAATGGAAGTTGGGTTAAGAAGTTCCCTTACCTTGCGTCTTGTCCTGACTCGACCGTTCTTTAACCTCCTGAATAATAAACTAGAGTTAATTTCTATTTACTTAAGAACCTTTTTCATGTTCATTATTCCTTTACCATGTTAAGAACATTATTTAATTATTTAAGTTAATAACGGTCGTTTTGTCGATCTTTGGTACTTGAGTCAAAAATAAACTTCTTATAATTAAAAGTTGTTCATGTGGTGAAATATCCATTATATCCAGAATTATATTCATGATGTATATATCATATATATAATATATATAGTATATACATTCATTCATAATGTCACGTAACATTTAGAGGTAAGAAATGAAATGCACCGTTCATGGAGACGGTAAGCCGTACGTATGCATGAACGCTACTTTCATTTCTATTTCGTATTTAATGGAATGAAATCATAATGATATAAATTTATAATATAATTACAGTATAATATAGTGTATAATACCATTTAATCCATCCTTTATACATCCCACATATGGCATTAACGATTCAAATCACTTTGAGGGGGCGGTAGTCCGCACTTCCTAAAATGAAATTATCGCGTTTTACCCATAATGGAAATCATAAAGTATGCCATAAATGAGAAATACAAAAGCATAAATAAAACATAAACATATTTTATATCATATATAAATATAGTGACATCTTAATGGCCACCTTTGAAGGTGTTATATGAGTGTTGAACAATCATCGTTTTGTGAGGCAGAAATTCGCCATCCACAGAAACCGTATGTTCTTTAACCATTAGATGTAGGTGTGTGTAATTGTAGCTCAAATCCTACTTATAACAACATCCTAGTATATTTAAGATACTGGTGTTGTTACAAAAGTAATGAATAAAAAGAGTTTAGGGGGTTGGAGAAGAAAAATAAAACAAAACAACATTAGAGAAGACATTACCTCAAAATCGGGTAACTCTTTTTGATTTGAGCCAAAGGCTTCCTTGAGAAGAGTTCTGCCCAAAGTGAGGCTTCTAGGAGTAATAGGGAGAAGTTGGGAGAGTATTTGGGCAGAGGTTGGACGAGCCAAATGGCTTGAAAGTGTGAATAAGGTGGGAGAGGTGGGGGCCTTTTATAAGTGGAGAGGAGGGGCTCCTTTGGAAAGATTGAAATGTTACATTATTACACAATGCTTTTCGGATTCTAAAGGTCCCACACTTATATAATTCGTGGATAAGGTGATAAGGGTTCGAAATCTACCGATACAATAGTCTTTTGACAAGTGTAAGCCTTGGATTTTACATTATCTTTTCATTTTATTAAAATCGTTAAATAATGAGGTCATCGCTGCATCATAATGATGTCATAAATAATTTAATTTATTTAATGTCTAAAAATTATAAAAAAAATACTATGATGTAGGAAATATTTTTAGATTTCTAATGAATATTTATAGTCAAAATTTGGACTTGTGTAACCCCACTTAAAAACTGTTTTAGTAAAATAACTCATGTTTGTGTCAATTTAATTTTATCATTAAATAAATATATATTAATGTCATTTTCCAACTAAAGTGGCTCCATGGGGTCCCCAAGTTGACCCATGGGTTGTTTGGGTCGGCCATGACTCATCCAATAGGAGTAGGACAAGTGTCATGCTCATCTCATATTATTAAAACATTATTTGTACCTTAAACTACACTAATTACCTCTAATCACGATTAAGAACTTAAAAGTTACTATTCACCAAAAAAATTATTTTAATCTCATTGAACCACATTTTACTTCTTAATGAAAACCATGTATGTAGGATTTTTTAAAATCAAATCACAGAAGTGGTAATATTTTATTTAAACGAAAAATCAGTTATTTAACTACCACTTAGTGGTTTCACTATTCATCAAAATTGAAGTTTTTCAGAACAAGGCCAAAATTTCACCCTAAGATATAATTGATATTCCAAATTCAAAAATGATGTCTATTTTACAAAATTCCAAACATATAAGTTGCATTAATTAATTTTATAATTAATTCCCGCTGTTACGAAAAATAGCGTGTTTTTAAGAAACAATTTATATCAAAAGATTGGCAATTGTTTATGTCCAATTTCAATGTTAAATTAATTCTAATGACAACCATTGGATAAAATGGTAAAAATATATTCTAATTATACCTTAAAACCACTAAATAGTATAATTTATCACAATAAATTATTTTGATTAAAAAGTTGTTTTAAGTATTTTTCACTATTCATAAAAAATTAGAAGTTCTCATAAAAATACCAAAAATTCAACATAGGCTAATTTCGATATTTCGAATCCAAAAATGAGGTCCATTTTGAAATATAAAATTTCTATAATTTTAAAAAGTGGTTATTACTATTCATAACAGCTACTTTGATTAGTCGCGGTGTTTTAGAACTCGAAGTTGCGTCAATGCAAGCTATTGCATTATTGAATGAGAAGCGTATCATGGAAGCTCGGGGTGTTAAATTCTCCCCTCCTTCAATAAATTGCATCCTCGCAATTTGAAATTTTTCTTGGAAAATAAAAGGTTGAAAATAGAAAATACCTTTGTGGAAAACCCACATCGGAAATAAGGTTAATAAAATTTAGACTTAATAAGAGGGAAATGGAAATAAGAAATTCACCACCAAATTATGATCTCGATAAGGAGAACATTGGTGGCAATTAGAGACATATAATTGGAGGAAAAACGTAAATATTTGTAGGGAGTGATTGAGGTCATCATTCACAATCAATTGTCAAATTGAGGGCCTCAAAGCCTTCAATCTATGTTGATTTAAAATATCATCAGTTCAACAAGACATAAGGTATTAGGATAACACATTTTTTTTGATTTAATATCCCTTTACTAAAGTTTAAGAATTAATTTATTCATTGAATAAGAGATAGGTATATATATATTTATGCTTGACAATTAGAGTTTCAACCTTCAACTCATCTTTCACTCAAAAAGATAATAGAACTCAAAAATATTATACTTATCCTAATTGTATAATGTTCCAAATTTTAACACATACCATTTAGATTAGAAAAACTATTTTGTAAAAACCAGGGACTTCACGTAGTCCAGTGGTAGGCGATTAATCCCAATCTCACTATGGTTGTGGGTTTGATTCCCACAGCTTTATCCGACGCGATGGGTTGTCACTCAGTCTGCGTGTTGTCCTTTTTATAAATATCCAAAAATAACCTTAACAATAGTATCCAATGTAAAATATAATCCATTCCAACCTTTATAGTTATCCAAAATACTTTTTTCCAACTCACAGTCCAGATTTTATGAGGAAGGTAAACATAATGAAGCTCCTTTTTTTTCTGCGTAACAACATGTGAACACCTTCATCATGTATTCTTTTAAAACACTGCAACATACTGTATTACCATAAATCCTTATTGATTACATTCATGATACCTTATTCCTTATAGAAAACTAGATATACTCCTTCTATCAAAAAATGTATACAAATCATTAATAAGTTTCAAAGATGTTAAGAATATCCAACATAATTTATCCGAATCAATCATGTCTTATTCCAAAATCACTATCTTGGTATCAGAACCATATTATGGTTTATCTTTCTCTCAACCATATATTTTCCAAAAATTTAACCTACTGTGGAGTCACTTATCTTGGTTCCACACAATCTCAAGTCCTAGATGAAATAGTACTGCAGTACAATCCTTATATACTCCATAATTATTATAACAAGTACATCATTGATACAACACTCAAATTAAAAAATTCTTTAATAACAACATAAGAACTCTAATCATTCCTCCTCATCTGTGGTAGTATCATAACTTGATTATTATCCAATAACATCATTTGGGGCATACTCTGATGATTTGAACATTGGTTTGTGTAGTGTCCCCACTCCTTGCAGATGAAGCATTGTACATTTGAAACCTTTTTCTTACCCTTGAAGTCACGCACTTGGTGTCCTTTTTCTCCACACTTATAACAAACTCCCATTCCCTTCAGGCAAATTCCAAGGTGTTTCTTCCCACAGTTATCACATATTGGAAAATTCTTCTTTTCCCTCGTCCCTTTATCCATCATTCTCTCTTCCATCCTTTTCTTCTCTTTCATCCCTTCAAATCCATAAGACTCAGAGAATTATCTACTTATCTTATTAACACATGATACTATTTCTTCACATGTTGATAACACGTGGGAGAATATTTCCCTTCTAAATGTTGGCTTAATATCATGAAAGATATGATCCTTCTTACTCTTTGGATCATACGTATTGATGGAGTTCACATTCCTTCTACTGGGTGTCATTTCTATACAATGCCATAAACTAGATTAGTTTATGAATCAAAATACATAATTCCATACTTATAAAATAATTAACATAAATTGAACTATTTATGGATATAATCAATAATCATAAAAAGGTTTTCTTTGAGGAAGTATATACTCATAACCGTTCATAGTGGTTTGTAAAGAAAACGAGAATTATCCTAAGCATATCCCCCAGGAGTGTCGTAACCAAGAGTGCAGCAAGGCCCGTTGTCGTACACCAGTTCCCGTTCGAGTCTAGATCAAATCGGTGTTTTCGGGTTTTACCCCTAGGTACATCTGTGCCAGAGCCGCCTCTACTTGATCGTATCCAGACAGGGATGTATTGCTTGGAAAACTCACAAAATCTCTGCAATAACAAAATTCTAGGAAGTTCTTCTATACTAATCTTCAGAGTCTATCTTTGGGCTATGTGCTCTAATCAGAGTTTATCTAAATCTAGCATCCAAGGTTAGTACTAAACTGCCTCTGATACCAACTGTAACGCCCCGACCCCAGCTACCCAGAGCCGGTGCATTACTTCGTAACATTGGCATGATCACAAAAGATCAAGTCTCGAAAGACCGATTAGTTTAGTAGCCTTGGAAACACTAGATACATTCATAAATGTTACATTACATCACAAAGTTAAAAACTATAATAACATAGTCTCCATAGTCCACACTTCTATCCTCTTAGTACTATCCCTGCAGGTCATTCATAAAATACTTCTTCACATCCTGGAAAATATTAAAACATTGAAAGGGGTGAGCTCGGATGCTCAGTAAGGTTAACAATATAGCGGAAGCTTTCATAAATAAACATTAACATTTAAGGAAATGTATAACTAAAACAAAAGCCTTTTAAACTTGAACTTCAACATAATATGGAAAAAGTAAAATGAGATAATTCCATTCACTTCTTCACATGGATATTCTACTGGTCGAATAATCACATGCAATATCAATAACCACTTTCATAATGATGGAATGCATAATGCCAGACTATCATAACCACGTAGCCAAGGCCTCGTGCCAAGACCACAAATAATATTTTGTCAAGGCCTCGTGCCAAGACACTAGTTTGTCTCATGAGACCTACCAATGCATCGAGGAGCTATAGTGGGCTCCACCCGTCACTTATTAAGTCCGATGCATTCCTCATATGAATAGTTTTAAACATATCATAAACCATAACATAATCGTATCACATAAAACATGCATAAAGGAAACATAACATTTCCACATTTCAATCACAAGATATCAATACAACACATTGATATAATAAAAAATCATTAAAAACCATTTTCAATACCAAAATAAAAGAAAGCTAAAACTTTGTATTTATTTTTCATTAAAAAAAATGATGGCTTGTAGAGGAAGCCGAAACTCAAATAATGGTCACGGCGGCAGAGAAGTCATTGTCGCCGCATATGTACGGAAAGAAAAACATTCTATTTTTGTCGTTTAGTAAAACACTTCATATAAAAAGATTCCTTTTGAATAAATGTAAAATTCAAAGGGGTTTATACACCGTATAAAAGAAAGTTGTGTATAAAACCAAATATGACTCAATGAAAGGAGATTGAGACGAAGTCCTTAAAAAGATCATTTTTAAAATAAAATAGATCTATTATGTGTATTCACTATAGGTACACATAAATAAAGTAAAAATACAAAATAATACATAATAATATCATGACATAATTGGAAAGTAGGAGATTAACCCAAAAAATGGAAGTTGGGTTAAAAAGTTCCCTTACCTTGCGTCTTGTCCTGACTCGACCGTTCTTTAACCTCCTAAATAATAAACTAGAGTTAATTTCTATTTAATTAAGAACCTTTTTCATGTTAATTATTCCTTTACCATGTTAAGAACATTATTCAATTATTTAAGTTAATAACAGTCGTTTTGTCGATCTTTGGTACTTGAGTCAAAAATAAACTTCTTATAATTACAAGTTGTTCATGTGGTGAAATATCCATTATATCCAGAATTATATTCATGATGTAGATATCATATATATCATATATACAGTATATACATTCATTCATAATTTCACGTAACATTTAGAGGTAAGAAATGAAATGCACCGTTAATGGAGACGGTAAGCCGTACGTACGCATGAACGCTACTTTCATTTCTATTTCGTATTTAATGGAATGAAATCATAATGATATAAATTTATAATATAATTAAAGTATAATATAGTGTATAATACCATTTAATCCATCCTTTATACATCCCACATATGGCATTAACGATTCAAATCACTTTGAGGGGGCGGTAGTCCGCACTTCCTAAAATGAAATTATCGCGTTTTACCCATAATGGAAATCATAAAGTATGCCATAAATGAGAAATACAGAAGCATAAGTAAAACATAAACATATTTTATATCATATATAAATATAGTGACATCTTAATGGCCACCTTTGAAGGTGTTATATGAGTGTTGAACAATCATCGTTTCGTGAGGCAGAAATTCGCCATCCACAGAAACCGTATGTTCTTTAACCATTAGATGTAGGTGTGTGTAAGTGTAGCTCGAATCCTTCTTATAACAACATCCTATTATATTTAAGATACTGGTTTTGTTACAAAAGTAATGAATAAAAAGAGTTTAGGGGGTTGGAGAAGAAAAATAAAACAAAACAACATTAGAGAAGACATTACCTCAAAATCGGGTAACTCTTTTTGATTTGAGCCAAAGGCTTCCTTGAGAAGAGTTATGCCCAAAGTGAGGCTTCTAGGAGTAATAGGGGGAAGTTGGAGAGTATTTGGGCAGAGGTTGGCCGAGAAAAATGGCATGAAGGTGTGAATAATGTGGGAGAGGTGGGGGCCTTTTATAAGTGGAGAGGAGAGGCTCTTTTGGAAAGATTGAAATGTTACATTATTACACAATGATTTTCGGATTATAAAGGTCCCACACTTATATAATTCGTGGATAAGGTGATAAGGGTTCTCAATATACCCATCCAATAGTCTTTGGACAAGTGTAAGCCTTGTAATTTACATTATCTTTTCATTTTATTAAAATCGTTAAATAATGAGGTCATCGCTGCATCATAATGATGTCATAAATAATTTAATTTATTTAATATCTAAAAATTATAAAAAATACTATGATGTAGGAAATCTTTTTAGATTTCTAATTAATATTTATAGTCAAAATGTGGACTTGTGTAACCCCACTTAAAAACTATTTTAGTAAAATAACTCATGTTTGTGTCAATTTAATTTTAACATTAAATAAATATATATTAATGTCATTTTCCAACTAAAGTGGCTCCATGGGGTCCCCAAGTTGACCCATGGGTTGTCTTGGTCGGCCATGACTCATCCAATAGGAGTAGGACAAGTGTAATGCTCATCTCATATTATTAAAACATTATTTGTACCTTAAACTACACTAATTACCTCTAATCGCGATTAAGAACTTATAAGTTACTATTCACCAAAAAAATTATTTTAATCTTATTGAACCACATTTTACTTCTTAATGACAACCATGTATGTCGGATTTTTGAAAATCAAATCATAGAAGTGGTAATATTTCATTTAAATGAAAAATCAGTTATTTAACTACCACTTAGTGGTTTCACTATTCATCAAAATTGAAGTTTTTCAGAACAAGGCCAAAATTTCACCCTAAGCTATAATTGATATTCCGAATTCAAAAATGATGTCTATTTTACAAAATTAAAAACATATAAGTTGCATTAATTAATTTTATAATTAATTCCCGCTGTTACGACAAATATCGTGTTTTTAAGAAACAATTTATATCAAAAGATTGGCAATTGTTTATGTCGAATTTCAATGTTAAATTAATTCTAATGACCACCATTGGATAAAATGGTAAAAATATATTCTAATTATACCTTAAAACCACTAAATAGTATAATTTATCACAATAAATTATTTTGATTAAAAATTTGTTTTAAGTATTTTTCACTACTCATAAAAAATTAGAAGTTCTCAGAAAAATACCAAAAATTCAACATAGGCTAATTTCGATATTCCGAATCCAAAAATGAGGTCCATTTTGAAATATAAAATTTCTATAATTTTAAAAAGTGGTTATTACTATTCATAACAGCTACTTTGATTAGTCGCGGTGTTTTAGAACTCGAAGTTGCGTACAATGCAAGCTATTGCATTATTGAATGAGAAGCGTATCATGGAAGCTCGGGGTGTTACATAAACAACTGGTATAATAGTTCTACATATCCTCCCATTTATATTTTTATAACAATCACCCTTATTATTGATATCATTCCTAAAACCCTTCTTCATAACCTAGGAATGGAAACATAGGAGAGGGTGATATCTGATGCTCAATTAGGTTTAACATGAGAGATATAAATGATGGAATAAGAAAAAAATGAGAAAAAAATGTACAATTACCTGAGATCAACATTTGAAAACCTTACTATGCATATCATAGATCATAATTTTGAGTCATATAATAAATCATGGTTGTTTATAAGACATGAAGCATAAAGGAATCGATGAACATGAGCCATGATAGAAT
The DNA here is from genome assembly GCA_963277665.1 of Viscum album. NCBI lineage: Eukaryota > Viridiplantae > Streptophyta > Magnoliopsida > Santalales > Viscaceae > Viscum > Viscum album. The sequence continues at coordinate 966,785,372 of OY728122.1, forward strand.
AATATTAGTATAAGACATGGAATTGTGGAATAAAACTCCTTATTTTAAACATCAGAAATACTATATGTTATGTTTCAAAGAAAATTAATTTCCAATGATATTAAATAATTTTCTATTAAAATTATGGATTTTTTTGATAACTATTGGTCTATAATTTGTTCAATGGATCCGCCCTCAGTTATGGCACAACAATATTAGATTTACTCTTGGACACATATACCACTCTATACATATACTGATATAAAAATATAAAACTAGAATCATCTACCATGAGACACATAATGTTATATAATGATCTATCAACTGATATATCTACCATTAGATAGATTTACCAGAGGAATGATCTACTAAAAGATAGATCTACCTCATGAAAAATCTATAACCAGAAAGATCTGACACAAGTGAGATATACCATTAAACAGATATATCACTAAAAAAATCTACAACTATATAGATCTATGTTCAAGAATGATATAATACCATTTTATCTACCACTAAATAATATAGTACATGGATGATCTACCACCAGTTTTTGGTACTGATCAGTGATGCTACCTCAAAGATAAGCTACTGCCTGTGTTCTACCATGGTTGTCTTGATTATTTTCAAAATTAAATCCAACCCATGGATATTTTAAGGAACTTAATGTCAAAATTACCTTAAGTATTTAAGAAAAAATATTCTTAAAATTATCCATGGATATATTAATAAAAAATATAATTTCATTATTTTTTTCTCAATCTTATAATTTATGTTATATTCTCATTATTATTAATGGATAATTGGACCTAGAGCGATATAAATTCAGAAGACTCCCCCATGTGAACGTTAGAGTGATACAAGTATATAAAACACATACCTTTATATGATGATAAAAAATAAAACCATATAAATCAATGGGTGAAAGGTTTATAGAAATATACTAATTGAAAACAGAATGACTTTCCAAACAATTATGAGAAAATAATTTGCTGAAAATTTTAAGGAACCTATTCTAGATCCATTAAATGATGGATTTGTGTAACTATGTATATAAAAATCTATACATATTGAGAAACATCACTTTTTTACTATATCTAATCACATACACATTCTGTTAATAATTTATATTTGGGCTATTTTTAGTTTTACTCTATTTATATGTAAATCATAGTATCCAATACTTCATTGGAGTGTGATTGAATCTCTATCTCAAATTTCATTTTTTAATACCAATGAAAACTATGTAAGTGTTTTTATGTGAACTGTTCTTATTTTTAACCAATGTATAATTATGGAAGATATTTTGTTCCTGGACAACCTTTTGTGATGTTTTCTGTAAAACCTAATATAGTTTTTGGGTCAAGTATATTGTTTATCAAACTATATGGTAGTGGGTGAATGCTATGTGGAGGGTATTGAGGCTCATCTTGAGATTAAACCCCATGTTTTAATTTCCTTTTCTGTTTTATTATTTTCTTCTATATTTCAATGATAAAAACTATTCAAATTTTAAAATCATTATCGAAACCTTACTCTATTTGTTATTTTTAACATCTGTTCTATATTGAGTTTCTAATAATGTAGTTTAGTTTCAAAAGATAAATTGATTTAAATTATTATTTTTACTAAGCATTGTTACTTTTTTCATAAGTTTTCTAAAAAATAAAATTTTATTCTTTGATGGTTTTGATTAACATTGTGTTTTTAGCAAATTGGGCGATTTAAGTTTTAATTTTTTTTGAATTTAAATTTTATTAAAAACTTAGTCCTAAACAATTATTGAGTTTTCCACCCCGAACAAAATTTGGTAACATTGGATTTTCTAAATATCATGTAAATGTGATATAGTTACAATTTAAAGATATAAAATTTTAGTATTTCTAAATTTATATATTTATGGTTAATAAAAAAGGGAACTACCACAAATCATCCCCATTATTTTTGAGTTATAAATTGCACTCAATAGAATATTAAAATGAAAAATTCTTATTTGAAGCACAAGTTTTAAAATTTGGACTTTCATTGAGGTTAAATGAAAACTACAAAAAAAAGAGAGTTACGAATGGAGTGATTCTACTAAAGAAGCTTATAAAAATAAAAATAAATCTATAAATTAATTATATTGTGCTTCATAATATAAATATTCTAATAGAATATCTTCATGTACGAATACATTTTATATTTGTGATATGTTGGTCATTTCTCAAGATGGAACTTCAAATGTAAAATAAATTCATTTGAATACATATACTATTTAGTAAGATTCCATTAAGATGAAACTTGATGAACCAATTTACGATTTTTATATCTGGTTTAATGATATTTTTAACACAATGCATTCACATAGGAAACCAATTGGTGACAAATAGAACATGATGCAGCCACTAACTGTTTAAGGGAACGATGTAGAGGAACATTAATATCCATTCAATAATCATGTTATATATGTGAGTTTACTATTAAATAGATAATATGAAATCTCATGATGTAGGAATAAAATCATAAAGTAAATATAGAAGAAGATGGTGAAACAAATAGGAAGTCATTTTTTATCATGATATCTAACTCAAATAAAAATGGGGATATTAAAGAAGAGAGCTTATGTGATAGAGAATCAAATTCATAAAGTGATGAAGAAATGGATCACTTAGCTAAATGATTCAATAAAATTTTCAAAAGTAATAAATTATTAAAAAATTCAAACTACAAAGGCATGTTTTATAATAGAGGTAAATATATAAATGAATGAAAAATAGATGATTCTTTAAATGAAATAACATTCTATGAATACATGAGAAAAGGTTATATTAATGTATATTTTCCAATGTTAATGTTTAAGAAAATATACACGGATAGAGATAAGAGAAATATTGAGACTATAAATTCCACTTGGAGTGCTTTAGTGGATAATTTATGTGATTCAAACTCAAGAAGAGGGGAAATCATTATAGTTCCAATATGTGTTTCAGGACCAACACATCCAAGGTATCTAATATTTTTTTTTCATATATGGTTCATAATTCAAACCTTTCTGAAAAGGAATAAATTATAGAAAATATATGTTCTAAAGAATGGTTTGAATATTTAAATTTTTTGGAGGACACATGATATGAACTTAAATATAAATACAAAAGTTTAAAAAGGCATCAATATTATCTTCTCACCTTTAAACAGATCTTAGTATGGAAAATGATAACAATTATCAACTATTAAAAAAATAATGAGGTAAAATTATCCAATGATCAATAAAAAAAGTATATGTAGAGGTTAAAAAATGGATAAAATATTTTAACACAAAATCATGGAATATAAACTACAAATATGTATACTACAGGAATTGGATACCAACCTGGACATGGAAATATCAATAAGGATAAATTTATTTCTAGTTATAGTTCTATTAGTACTGTTAATACTTAAAATTATTATAGACCTAACATAGTTATTATTTTTAAAAGAAACATCTATTCTTATAATAAACCTATTATATTCATAAATACCTTACTACTAAAAAATTGGGACCCGTAATGACATGGGTATGAAAATGAATTATTGTATTATTTTTATAGGAAACCAGCTTGAAATGTTTTAGTAAGCACATATAGTATCTGGATAGCACCTGATCTAGACACATGAATGTGTACTACTAATGTTTCAATAAAATAATCAATGTTGATGGTGAACATGAAAAATTGGGTGAAATTACACAGTAAAAATAATTAAAAGCATTCAAATATATAACTCTAATACTATTTTAATTTCAAATGTCATATTTGTACATAGATTAAATTATAATTTTATTTTTATCTCATAGTTTTTTATGATGGATTATATTTTATGATTGAAAATAATTCCAATAATGTATTTAATTATTAAATTTAATTAGTCTTCACATCCTTGTGAAATGATAAAGTATAGGATATTAATTTATATTCCTTATTTTTTCAAAATATTTCTTATCTATGTGACTTTTAAATAGATTTGTGGATTTGGATTAACATATTAGGCCACTGAAACATTAATTCACCAAAAAATATAACTAAGAATGATCTATTCAATGATCTAACTGAAAAAGACTTTCAAAATGAAATGGTTTGTAAACATGCCAAAAAAATCCCTTTCAAAACAAAGAATTAAGTTTCATATTCTAAAACCTAAGAGATGGTTTATAAGGATTTTATTAGACCCTCCAATGTTTGTATCGTAGATAGGTATCATGATGTTTATGTTCTAGTAGATTAATTTTAATGTTATACATGGGTATTATTTCTAGGAAAAAAATTGAATCATGTTCTTATTTTTATATGAATTATAACCCTGTAGAAAATACTTGTGGACTTATAATTAAGAAATTAATAAGTGATAATGGTATTTATTTTTAAAATAATTTTTTAGTTATTATTCTCACGACATGGCTATAACAATAACTTTTTTTCCTAGAACGACATAAAATAATGGTAAAATAGATTGGAGATATATAAACCTTTACAAAATTGGGTAGACTATGGTCAATGAGTAATATTTACTAATTATTTGGGAAGATCTAGGAATAAAACCTTTTATATAGTAAATATAGTTCTTATAAGAACACTTTTAAATAAACCCCATAATAATTATAGAATCTATGAAAACTAAAGGTTAATTACTTTATAGTTTTTGGTTGTAAAGTATTTATTCTCAATCCAATGGTTAATTTAGAAAAATTTGAATCTGTGAGTGATGATAGAATTATCCATTGATATTCTACAACTACTAATTCATACAAGGAATTCTAAAAAAGGACTATTATTATGGAGGAATATATACATATCATGTCTAATAAAATAGATCTATATGAGTCTAAGACTCATTCAAAAAACGAGGAATATTATCTATCTAATATAAATATTAATGTTAACCTATACGACAGTTATGTGAAATGTACAAAAAATAATCTACTTCCAATGAACATAATAAACCCAAACCTATATAGGATTATAAAATATACCAAATGAATTTTTCTAGAACTATCATGAAATATTTATATCATCCCACAGATGTTGTATTTTGAGACCTATATTAAGAAAAACCAACTAGATATTCTCTTAGAAATCAGGTTGAGCATCATGTTTTCATGTCACAAATTGAACCTGAAAACAACAATGATAAAATTAATAATTAATTAAGAGTGATGAAATATAAATAAAAACAGAATAAATTTTAATGAAATAAATTATGGTTACTACTGGATAAAACTAATGTAATTATAAGAATTTTCACTAAATTGGTGTTTAGAAATAAGGCTGATGAGTTAGGAACAATAGTTAGAAACAAATATAGATTGGTTATAGAAGGATATAGTCAAGAATAATTTATTGACTATGAGTAAAGAGTTTCAAAAACATATATACTAGAAGACATTATAATGCGTCTTTCCTATAAGGAAAATTTTAATTTTGAACTATATTATATAGATGTTAAGAGTGAATTCCTAAGTGGATATATAGTTGAGGTTGGTTCTGTTTAACAACCCCTTGGATTCTAAAATCCTCATTTTCCAAACCCTATTTTTTAATTAATAAACTATATACATGGTTTAAAAAGGATCCTAGAAAATAGTATGATATTTTCATATCATTTTTGATTTATAAAGGTATTTTTAAATGAATATCTAACAATAAATTATTTTAAAAAATAATTTCAATTGAAATTTTATTAGTAAAACTTTATATCGATGATAATTATTTTGGATATTCAAGAAATTATTTGTGTACTAATTCTTCAAAAATAATGAAAGTATAATTTTAAATGGTTTTAATGGTTTAGTTAAAATTATTCCTTCATTTTAAAAATTTTCTAAATAATAATTGAATAATATTAAATTAATCAAATAAACCAAATAAATTTTTAATCATTTTTTCATGGATAACACAAAGAGTAGTGATACTCCCAAGAGTACAACTTGTTAACAAGATCATGATGAATTTGGAAAATCAGTTGATTAAACCAATTATAGTGGTAAGATTGGAAGCTTGTTGTATCTGAAAATTAGACAACCAAATATTATGTTTAGTGATTTCTTGTGTTCCTTTTTTCATGAAAATACTACATAATTAAGGTCAATTTTTGTCAAAATAATTTTTATGTACCTTAGGTATACAACCAACTTAGGACTGTTTTATCCCCTAGAACAAGAATTTTATTTAGTTATTTATTGAAATAAAAATTTTGTAAGTTTCAAGGTTGATTGAAAAATCACCTTTGGAACATTTTTCCTTTGGTAAAGTCAATAGTTTTGATGGATTAGAAAACAAGAAAGTTCTATTTCATTATATTATGTGGACACTAAGTGCATAGCTTCATGAAGTAAATATGCACAGATTTTGTGGATGAAACAAACTTAATAAGACTATGGATATCAATATCATCATTTTACATGAAATTGTTACAATATGAGTGCGATAAATATCTCTAATTATATTGTATCTAATTCTAGGAAAAAAATATTGATATAATACATAAATTTTGCGAGATCATTTTTAAAAAAGTAATATTAGTTATGAATTAATTTGAAATGAACATCATCATGAAAATATATTTATAAATAATTTGAATTTAAAGAGATTAAGATACATTAGACATGATCTACGAATAATATACATTGATTGGTTCTTTATATTTAGATATACTTTTTAGAAAAATTACATACTTGTTCATCCACCATTGGTGATCTACCCTTGGTGATATACTATTATTTATATTCCATTGGTGAAATTATATTATTGATCTTCATTTGATAATATACCATTGGAGATATACCATTGTAAATCCACTATTGGTGATTAACCATTAGAGATATAAAATTCATGTTCTTCCAATTATATTCCACCGATAATATTTATTTTATATAGTAAAATATTTATTCAGTTAATTCAGTTATATTTTATTATATAAAATTTATAAATCCCTAAAGGATAAAATCCAAAGAAAATAAGAATTTAATAAAAATATCTCTCACACCGCATTCATACCATCCATTTTAATTTCTCTCTCTACCTATAACCACCCTTCCATTTTCCATAATTCTTCAAATCAGTGTGAATATGGTGAGAGTCAAACACACTTCTACTTCACTTCATAAAAAATCATGTCTCTAAAATAAATAGTGAGGTAAATCTAGCTGGACCACCATTTTCAAACCTATTAACCCCCAACTATCATATCAATTTTTTGTTTCTAAAATGGAAATTTATGTTAAAGGGTTAGTTTTGAGTAAATCACTAGGGATAAATTATATCTTTAACTAGGGATGGGTTTAATTATTTTTGACGAACGACTGAAAATTCCACCCTAGGTTGGTTCACCAGTTTTATTAGTTTGTAATGTTTTAATTTAGTAAAAATAAATATTTAATAAGGATTTTTATTGATGTAAAAGTAGTGATTATTTATTAAAAAAATGGACCAAATACCTTCGTGTATCTCATAATGGTATATACGATTATTTAGAAGGAACCATTCCCTACAAAAGTGATATTTTCATTTATGATGATTATTTATTGGAGTTAATTGAAAATTATACTATCTGAAGGCCTACAGTTGTAGATCATTATAGGGAATATATATTTTTTAATTTTATCCTACAAAAAATTTGTATTAGGAATAGGGACCTTATAACTATTAGGTAAGAAGATGTTTTTTTCTTATTTATTGTGAAAATAAGAGATAATATAAACATGAGAAGATACTTGATGGGCTATATGATGAAAATAAAAATGAACTCATATATATGTAATTAATTCATATAACCTAAGTTAATTTTGGCTATTTTGGATGAAAAATGTTTAGCATCTTAAGATAAAAAGGATCTAATGGAATGTGGGGTTTTTATTAGATTCTGTTTACCTAAATGGGAATGAAGGATAATTACAAACCTTGGATAAGAAAATTGGTGGATGATAATTATACAATTTATGAAAGTTATAATCCTACGTAGAAAGATTTCACACCTAAAGACATGGTTGATCCTTGTATTGATCCAAATGAATTTGTGGATTATTCCTATGAGGAGGAAGTTGAGATTGATGTTGAGGAAAAATAATTATGATATTGATAAATAGTGGTAGTGAGTGTTTATATAGATTAAGTGAACTTGATTTTATCATAAGACCTTATGTTTTGTAGACCATGTATTCAATCTCTTCCTCTTCCGACTAGAAAACGTTAACTTAGTGATTGTGAAGATTATGATAAAACAAAAGTCTCAAATGAAAAAAAGTATGGTAAATCATCTCGTGATAGCCCATATGATGATGTTGAGGTTTATGATGATTCCAAGAATAGAAATGGTGATGAGTTTCAAGATTATGAGAGTCAAGATGAGGCTATTGTCTCTATTAGAGATGGGAAGATGGAACCTTATAAGGGAGGGGGAATCCTTAGGATCTATTTTTCAAAGTATTGAATATTTACACTCCGAGAATTAAAATTATGATCATTATTACCATGGATGTCCACATGAGAATGGTGTAAATTCCATCTCTATTACTAAAAATGATCCTAAGGGATGTATCATTGAACAGATTGATGATGTTTGTAAGATCCTGACCATTTTTGGGGTTGTCTCAGGCTTTTTCTAGGTACTCTTTTCCCCTATGTTGAGTAATTTTAATTTTGGCTTTACCTTAGTGAGTGTTTAAGTGAAAATTGTAGAAAAATGGAATAAATATGGAAATTCATTGTTGGAGAACAATTTTCCCTAATTGAGCACCCTAGCACAACAAAAAATAAAACCCTAGATAATGTGGATTTTCACGGTTGGAGAACATTTTATAAAACTATGAACCCACTTAGGAGTAACCGTGAAACCCATACAATAGAGGAAAAAAGTTTATCCCTATTTCTTGGGGAAACCGTGAACCCTTACCCAGTAAGTCGTGATCAACATTTAATTCCACCAGAAAATTACTTTTTTAATGACCTGAACCCTCAAAACTCACCCTATGCAATCCACAATCAAACCAAATAAATTTATCTTCATTTTAGAGACTCTAAGATGGATTTTGAGCCTTACCAACCTCCATTACTGGAAATTTTAATCCTTGATCAAATATCTGTACCCCTCCTAGTAATAGAATCATATCCTGCTTGGTTTCCCATTATTTCTATCTCCCTTCTCTTATTCTTTGAGTGTTTTATATTAATATTATGGAATACATATAAATAGAGTATTGTGGAATTAGATCTAGGATTATTTATTTATAACTAGATTATATATATATATTTTTTGATTTATTTGATCTTAATTGAGGTTTTAGATCTCGATATCATTCAATTTAGTTATTCCACTCAATTTTAGGGTATTTTTGTTGGGATATCATTCATCAATGAATAAATGTAAGTTGTATAATATTTAAATTACATATTCTTGATTTTGATTACGTGTATTAACATTATATAATTGCAATAATGTTTTAGAAATTAAAACTCATAATAAAATTAATTGATTCTATTAGTTAATTAATGATCGAATTGTGAATTTGTGGGATTTTGGGGATAATTAATTGTGGAATTAATTATGTGACATTGATATTGATATTTGGATAATTAATTATTGAATTAATTATGAAATCTTGGGATTTTGAAATGATTAATTAATTATTGAATTAATTTGTGAACATAATATGGTTAATTAATTGTATAATTGATTAAATTAAAGTGTTTTGGTTAATTAATTGTTGAATAAATTAATGAACATGGATTAATTAATTCAGGAATTAATTAAATGAACATTGTAATGGTAAATTATGATAATTGGATTAATGTTTATTAATCTTGTTTGATGTGATATAGTGTTATTTTTGATATGTGTGGGACATGGTATTCTTCTTCCAAATCCCATCTATGTGGGACATGGTCTGATTCTTACGATGCCTATTGTGAAAAAATACAATGATAAATATGTGTGGGATATGGTCTTCTATTTCCCAAAACCATGGGCTCCTTGGCATGATGACCTAGGCTCAAGTTATTGGCATTGGACTATGGTTCCAATTATAAAATTTATAAATTGAAATTTAATGGACAATGAAAGAACACTTGTTTAATGAATTTGGATTTTATTATGTAAAATGTATTAGACTCTGGAATGACCCAAAGCTAGTATCGAGGTATGAGTGTCATAGAAAACTTGATGGATTATGTGGTTAAATAAAGAATAATTGATTATGTGATAACTATTTTCTTATGAATTTTAATAATTAAATTATACAACTTTATATATTGTTATTGACTAGATATTATTTTAGACATAATTGGTGGTGGCATAATGAGTTGTTACAATACCCTACACAATATTATAGATCCATATTTGAATAGACTTTGTATTTTTTGGATGGGAAAATAGAAAATTCCTATGATATATAGCTAAATTTGGATGAATCATAGATGAAGGAACCAAATTTGGTTAGATACACTCTTAGGAGTCATCAGTGTCATTAATTTTGGGTTTGAATTTTGACACATGGAATATACATTTTCATGAAATATTTAAAGTTCAATTTGATATTGTATCTATTGTTTTGTTCATCTTATGATATTGTTACATTTTATTTCTGGATATATGTTATTCAATTATTTTTTTTATTTTTTTGATGGTGTATTACTATAATACAAGAGGGTATAGTCTACCAATGATCAATATATGATACCCCTGTTGCTATTTAGTTTCCTCATGTGAACAGGGAGGTGTGCCTAAGGTCATGTGTCAATATGGATTAGGGAACCGATGTGTGGCACCCAGGCCAGGACATTACAAGGTTGAATAATTAGATTCATTTCCTTTTCACGTTCCTACAGCTGAGTCTAGACATGAGGAAAATTCCTTTACAATCCAAGAGAGGATACCGTGTCCCCCTCTTTATCCTTTTCTTCCTTTTATATATGTGAAGAAAAATAAAATGTACACCTTTAGATTAATAATGTTATCAGATAAAGGAGGGATACTCAAATCCACACCTCCTTAAGAAACAAAAAATTTCAATGTAGATTCCATATGGATATTCAAATTAGTCATAGATCATATCGAACATCATATGATTTAGAAAACAAATGAATTCAAAAATTAGAACAAGTGGATGGATGATCAGATTTATGAGACTATATCCGTCATGCAAGAGATGACAGGGATTCTTTCTAGATGTTTGTAATAACTTCTTGAGAGATTTGAATCTCTTACAATAGCTAGTGCTTGCAATTATAGTGCTCCACCTCCTTCTCCTTCCTTAGTTGATGCAAATATGAATTGATTCATTGTTAGAGAGGAGCTGAATACTTTCATTGGAGATCTCTCAACATATCATCACGATGAACAACATCAAGAAAAGGCACACGTGGATAATATTTATAAGATGGTTAGAGAATTCTAATATGAGGATAAGGGTGATCGAAAGAATATCACTAAAGAAATTAAATATCACCTTTCCAATATTTATATATATAATTAGGCAAATTTAGAAATTATGTTTCCTGGTTATAATCTAATAATGCCTCCTATGACCAGGGCATTCAAGGAACAAGTGAATAAGCTAATGTTTTTGGGCCACAATTGTAAATATTTAATGGAATAGATGAAGAAATTATTAAAATAAATTGATAATGGTGAAAAAATATCATATATTTTTTTAACTCAATGAATGATTTTTTGTATGATTTTGGGACTCCAGTAGTGTAACTTCAGATATACCCTTTTTTTGCATCACTTCTATAGCTTCTTCTACATTCCTTACAATAACATCTCATCCTTTTGGCATGACTCCAACTGAGGCAATTTAAAATATTAGGTCTATCCTAATCAGGGACCCTCTTCCATCTACTCTTACACCCTCTACCACCACATTTATACCTCTAGTTGTGGGTATAGGAAATAATATAGTGGTTCCTTCTTGTCATCAAGCATATAGTGAATCAAGTTTTTTAGTTTTCAATAGGGATTTTATTTTACCTTTTCATTCTCTTTCAGGGAGTATATTTTAAAATTTAAATATAATTATAATTGTTTATTATTCATCCTTTTATCTTTTGTTTTATTTTATTTCCCTTTATTCTTGATAATCCAAAAAGGGGGTGTATAATTGAATATAATTTATGTCGTTAATTATCACATCCATACTTTGATACATTAAGAAGAAAATTATTGTTATTAATATATAGTCATCTATGTATATGTTTTTATATATATGGTTATATATTACTTTACATGTGATCATTAAAAATTGTGATATTATGAGAAACTAGTTATTTTAATGATAATGAATAATTTGTTATATAATTTTAACAAGTTTAATGTTTTATGATAGTAAATTATTTTCAAGTAAAATTATTAACTAATTTTGATAAGTATTTATGTATTGTTTGTTCAAAAAATCTATCGTCAGTGATGGAATGCTACTATTAGATATATCATTGGCCACATCTACTACTAGATAAATCTAATTTTAAACACATTCACCACTCAAAAGAATCTTACATGAGACACATATATCTCTATGAAGATATACCTTTGGATAGATCTACCACTTGAATGATCTAGAATTGGAGTGATTTACCTCCATAGAGTTTTGTTGCCAGAATGATCTACCAACAACAAAATCTACTATAAGATAGATCTACCCCCAGATGGATCTACCACCAGAAAAATCTACCACTAGAATGTTCTACCATCTTATTAGATCTGCTACTAAGTTTATCTACCACCAGACAGATCTACTATTATTATGATCTGCTTCCATTCTATGCTACATTTCAGTGATGCTACTGCTAGGATGATCTTCTTCCTGAGTTCTTCTATTACTATGAAAACTATTTTCAAAATTTACTCTCTTGAATGGTCACCTTAAGGAATTAAATGAATTTAATAGCATATGGTTATGAAAATAATTATTATTAAACATCTCTAAAGATTCATTAAATAAAGAGTTATACTTTCTTTATTTTATGTTCATTAGTAGTATTTATGATATGTTATTATTATTCTCTAATGGATAATTGGACATAGATCAATATAAATTAACAAAACTCCTTCATGTATGTCTAAGAGTGATAAATTCATAGTTTAAATCGACCATTACATGATAATAAAATATAAATCCAAATATATCTATGTTTGAAAGGTTTTTGGACATATACAGACCCAAAATAGAATGATTTTCTAGATCATCATGACACCATTTTTTTTACATTTTCTGGATTTTGTTCAATCCCTGTTAAAATATAGACTCAAGGAACTATGATCATATAAACCTTTTATGATTGATCATCAACATTTTGTCCCATCTCTAATAACATTCATTGTAAATTTATTTTTTATATTTGAGTTCTATTTAGTTTTACTCTATTAATATATAACACACAGTCTCTTGTACTTAAATGGAGAGTTCTCAACACATACTCTCTATCAAATATATTCATTTCAATACCCATTAAAACTTGGAAGAGGTATCATGTGACACATAATTATTTTTATACCACATATATCTATGGAAGAGAATTTTTATGTGGACATCCTTGTATGTTGTTGTCTATTTCCATAAATTTCTTAGTTGAATGTGAATTCCATTTAGAGGGGATGAAGTCACTACTTGAGGCCAAAACCCATATTTAAATTTCATTTTGTGTTATTATTTTTTTATTTTGATGTTCAAAATTGTATTCTTTCAAAAATATTTATTAAAACATAACTCTAATATTTCATATTAAATTTTTCTTAAATAGATTGTTAGATCATTTCATTTAGAATCCAAAGTAAATTTAATTCAACAATGTTTTAATTGATAATTGATCCAACATTGAAAATATATTTGAAACCTAAAATTATATACTTTAACAATATTGATTAGATGGGTGTTTTTATCAAATTTTAAATCTGAGGATTTATATTTATTTTAAGATAGAAATTTTTTTATAAACTAAATTCACCCCTATTTTGTTTTCCACTCCGAAAAATAATAATAATTGAAAAAAATACTTATTTATAAAGGCCCACTTCTAGGACAATCACAGTGGAATAGGTTCAATCCCAAAACCATCATAGTAGTTAATGTTTTTCCCAACACTATCATAGTGGACAAATTTATCTTCTGAACTGGGTTAATCCTCCATTCCCATTCTATTTATCTCATGAGATATCAAATATTTACCCAATTCATTAGAGGGACATACAGTTTCCACCCATCACATAATGAAAATCATACATATTTGTTCAATAATATTATAAAGAATTCATCATATTAGAACTCATGTAAATGACTTCATTTCGTAAAAACATCATCAAAGCATAACCCATGAATAAGAAATCGGTTTCATAATTATTTCATCGTAGAAAAAGACAAGGAAAAGAAATGCATTTCATAAATATCATGACCTCATAAATATTATCCATAAAAATAAATAATAAAGACAGTATACCTATATTATGTCATTATTAAATCATAAGTGTATTGAAGGGTTGTTATTTTGATGAATAGAAATATCATTAAGAGTCAAATAAAACATTCTTGAGTAATATAACCTTTCTATTTTGATATTAATTTTGTAAAATTTAAAAAATTACAAAATAACGTGGAAAACATTTCAATTAAATGATCCATTAAAAATTTTAGTGAAATCATCAAATGACCAATTTTTGATAATGGTGATAATTTTTGTTCATTCTATATATGTTAAAAGAAAGCATTTCATTCACTTTTTCGGTTAAAATTAATAAAGTAATGCATTCGTAAAAGAAAAAAAGATTCATATAAAAACAATTTTCAAAAAGTAATATGTGGGTGAAAATTACTTTATAATATTATTGGATAATATTTAAAACCTTCATTAAATCATTTTCATAACTCGTGGATATTGAAGAAAAATGTTTTTAATCTAATAGAGAAATGAAGTTGATTTTCCCTGAATATTTTTTCGATATCATGAATAATTAGTGTGAAAAAATGAATGGAAAGCATTTATTTTGAATAAATAAAAATAGGATAATAAAATTAATGTTTTCCTTGGAAGCTATATCATAATATTTTCTCATCACAACTTAATCATAAATAATTATGACTAATAATTTGGTTGTAATATAAAATCCCCTAACACATTGGTAAATTATGAACCATAATCCCCATGAAATAATGATCCTTACCTGAATATGTATATCCTATAATTATAATGATAGGAATCGTAAAATAAATTCATGTTTTTTATATACACTACCCAAAAGAATAAAGTTATGTATAAGGCATGTGTCCCATAGAACTAAAAGTTATACTAAAATACCTTACCACTCATCCAACTTCCTTCATATATTTTCAGTCATTATGTATAATAAATTGAGGATTATTATAAATATTATTCTATAATGAAAGTTATATATTTCAAAAAATATAGGATCTATTATTAACATTTTATCACCTATTTATTAACAATTCATTATTAAAATTAGTATTCTGGTTCATAATTACTTCATTTTTCATGTTAGTTTAGGTTTGGTAGTTTCTGTACATATACAGTTATCATAGTTAAATCACATATATAATGTTCATAATGATATAAATATAATATATATTCATTATATATATATATTCATACATAAAATTTAATGAGAGAAAAATGAATTACACCGCTCATGGATATGGTACGTTATACGTACGAATAAATGCTATTTTCATTTTTTGATTGATGGAAAAAATAAGGGTAAATATAAATTAAAATTTATTGGTTTATTATAATATCATAAATACCAAATATATTTATCAAATTATTCCTCATTACCATCCATGTTAAATATAAATGAGAACTAATTTTATCACATCGTAGAGGTAGTAGTCCACACGTACACATGAGAGACGTTATTGTTTACCAAAGGATTTTATGGTAAGAAGGTAGAAATGATATTATCAATTCATAAGAATAATTATTTCATAACTATCATATATGAATATTAAAACTATAACAATACCATTCCCTAAAATATGGAAATGAAAAATGAATTGTATGTAAACGTTGATATGGTAAGCCATATGTACTCAAGAGTAGTAATTTCACATCAAATTTTATTAGAATGTGGGTGTATAATGTATTTTTCATAATAACAGTAATATATTATTATATTTAGGATACTAAATTTATTATTTCATGAAGAATATAAGAGATTAATGGGAGGTAAATTTTTTTTAGAAGAAAGTGATTTGTTAAGGAAACAACCACTTTTTTGAAATGTCTCCTATAAATTTCCTCTAAAGGGATCAAGGGTTGATATTTTGCGAATACAAGAACTTATAGAATGCGTATTCAGAGTTTTCTAAAGGAAATTGGATGTGTTTGGTCATGATATAAATCTCAATGTAGTGTGAATAATAGAAATAAAGGGTTCCAATTTATAATTAAGTGGAGGGGAAATTTTGGAAATTATTAACAATATAAATTAAAATAAATTAATTTCGATATCCAAATGGAATCGTATTGTAAATATTTAATGAAAATATTTTGGTGAGTCAATAAAAAATCATCCAATAAAATTTAGGAAACTTTGGATCAAAATATTAACATTATCTTTTATTTTTAACATTTGTTAACCATTTTTTAGAAAAATGGAGGTTGAGACTCTTTTATTAAAAGAAAAATAAAAGAACCACAAAGAGTATGAGAAAACAAGGAAAAATACAATAAAAAACTATTTGTTTATCTTTTTAAAAAATTGCGCACTTAGCCTTATTTCTTATTCACAAAAAGAAGACCAGTAGGTCCTTCCACGACCATTCCCCTGACCTCTCGATATCCCCCTACTTGAAGAGAGAGATTGAAGCCTTTCATAAAGCTTCTCAGCATCAGTGCTCTCCAAATCAGAGCAGTCTTCTTGTCATTACAGATATTTGTCAGGAGAAGAGTCTCTTGTCACTATCGTCATCATCCCCTCCACCACTAATGACTTTTTCCGTTCTAAAGTCTCCATGTTCTTTTTCTCATAAAGAGTGATCAAAATCAAGTCATGAATCTCAGTGGTGGCATTAATGTTATGATCAGAGAGAAAAATAATGTTACCTGAAATTGGATGTTCAACCAGTGTTGGAGAGACAACAGAGAATTTGTATTCTTGTAGAAGAAAAGATGAAAACCCTCACTATCCACAATTGGCGTTGAAGTTGTTTTTAATGTTTTATCTATGATTGGAGTGTAAGATTACAAAATTATCTTACCTTTTTTACTACCTGAAGTAGTCATACTTTCCAATGAGATCTGATGATCCACCTCTAGTAGGACTTCTTTTCAATCACTTGTTCCGCAATTGAATCATCATCCTTGGGAGTTAAACAAGATTGATTTCGCTGTAATGTATCACCTTTGTAGTTCATATAAGAATCCACATTGTGAACATTCCACTCATCAGAAAAAATTTCAGTCGAAGATTTCTTCTTATTCACATAGTTGGAGGTAATGACATTAGGTGAGTCACAGGAGTGGTCACACTTCTCCTCAACTCTTGGATTGGTTTCATCCCCACTAACAGAACCCTAAATCTCATTATTTTTCAAAACATTACCGGTGTTATCCCCATGCTGCAAGAGTAGAGGAAGGGCATCCGTTTTCTGAGCAGATGCACTTTTTCTCTTCATGAGACAATTGTTACATCATGACCACACAAAGCATAGAAGCAGAAAAAATGGAGCACCTACATGAAGCTAAATCATGACCAATTACTTTGCAATACTTTCAGAATTTAGGAATTTCGTTCATAAGTGATATTCAGTTCAACAATGTCATCATCGGTTTTAAGAATTACCTTGTCAACAATAGTTTATCCCAGTTTAACCTTAATAATGAACCTGGAGAAGTGACCAAAACGGGCCACTTCTCTTTCTTTATAAATTTTAATCGATATGCCGAGGGATTGACCGATATCATACAATATTTTGGGGTTCTAGAGTATCCAATTTAAACCATAAACCCTTAACCAAATTTGAGTTTCTGTGTTACTAACTTCAAAGGGATTGAATTTTGTATCCCATTCAAGTAAGTGAATAATCCCAGGTTTGAGTGCAATGAAACCAAAGCCCAAGGATTAAGGGATAATAATGTTACTATAAAATTACAATGTCCCAAATTTTTTCCATGAAAGATGTTTAAAACTATATAACATTTATTTGGGTGAATAAAATATTTTTATGAATTTTATATTTTTTAATAAATTACTATTTATTATAAATTTTCATTAATGTCATTTTTAACACTATTAATTTAATATAAAATTAAATACATCCATAAAATGGGGAATAAAATATATATATTGAAAACCTAAAAAATATTTTATAGAGATCCATAAAATTTTAGGGACAAATTAAATCATTTAAATTATATCACCATGAAAACTTTTTAAATTATTTATTATATATTTTATTTTATGGAGAAATACCGTATCGATGTTGCATAAGAAATTAAGGTCATTATAAATATACTAAAATTAAAAAATAAATTTCTATAAGGAAAATAATTTCTTTAAGATTAAAATAGAAACCTCGATTCTTTTATAACATGGTTTTATCCTTACCAGGAAACATAAGTGATATTAAAAATACAGAGAATTATGTTTTGTGACATTCATTTATTTAAATATTATATAGGCCATTTTAATAGTAGAGTATTGATTAAACTAGTAAATTTTGAGCCTCTATTTATATGAGTTGAAGTAACTTTATACAATAATAATTTGGATGAAATACACATTCCCTTACCAAATAGTTTTAACCAAGATTAACCGGATTTACTATTTACCAAGGTGATTGAATTATCATATATCTTATTCATATTGAACAAAAATAAAATGTGTTTCTTAAAAAAAATGAACCTATTAATTATGAATATGTAATAAATTATTTCTAATTCAATACCTTCAATTTTAAAAAATTAATTTTAAATTATGTGCACAAAATTCGATGAAAAACACTAATCAATGAAATAAGTTTTTAATCATAAAACTATATTTATTATTATCCTATTATTAGTAAGAAATATAAGATTGATTTTAAAATATTTGATTTAATTTATAATATGTAAAATTCCAAAAAACAATTCACCAAAATTGATGAATTAAATTTATTTTTATTATAATACATTGCACACATAAGAATAGTTTTCCAAAATAACTTCTCCCTTATTTTCAAATAATATTTTTTTCATTTCCATTTAATTTTTAAATAATGAATAAATTTTATACATATGTAAACCAAAATATTTAATTATTTAATTATTCATATTCATACATTCCAATCAAACAACAAGGTGATAATTGTATTTTAATATTATATTGTCATCCATTTAAACTTGTTGTTGCGTATAACAGAAGATATCGATGAAATTAGATTTATTTGATAAAACTATTTCATAGAAATATCAAGGTGTTACATTCATCCACTATAAAATAATTTAACCCTTGAATTTATGTTTCTCTTATATAAAAAACTGAGAATACTTCTACCTCATCAAATAACTAGGTTTTAATATAGCTTCCTCAATTTGGTGGTTTTACCCCAACACGTTGAATAGATGAGCGATATCATTTCGTACCACATTATCTCTACAATATAAAAACCCCACTGGTAATTCCTAATATTAAATAACATTCTAAAGTGTTAATAAATCTCTGTTTAGTACTTGTGAAGCATCAGGTATTTTCTCCTTTAGGAGAGATACATTGAACACATCATGAACATGAGATATATTCAGTG
The DNA here is from genome assembly GCA_963277665.1 of Viscum album. Classification (NCBI taxonomy): domain Eukaryota; kingdom Viridiplantae; phylum Streptophyta; class Magnoliopsida; order Santalales; family Viscaceae; genus Viscum; species Viscum album. The sequence goes on from OY728122.1 coordinate 966,805,095, forward strand.
GGAGAAGTGATAAATAAGCTAAAATATCGATATGATCTAGAATTTAATAAATAATGATATTCCTAGGCAGTATATTACAATAATTAATAAATATAATCATCTTCTTCCATGGATATATTCATAGGAATACATTGTCAACAACATCAAACTCTAGATCTTTGTAATGTCCCGGTTCCGGAAGCCACCCAGAGGCACCCCGTACCCGGTTGGTCACATGGACTCAAGCGCATTTCCCCAAATGCCAGAGGCTGCTGACTAGCAGCGAGGGCCTTGAGTGTGATAGTGGGGAAACTATTCCCCCATTGGCAGAGTACACAACAGAAGTAAACAAAGCAGACAATGGTTGAAGCAGTAAATATCCAACAACAATAAACAACGGAAGAATAAAACGATAAAAAACTGTAGAAAACATGTATATATGAAATTATGCATGATACATATGTCTAGTAAAGCAGCCAAACAATTCACAATACTGAATACAATACTAAACCAAAGTACAAAAGAAAGAAAAATAAGAAACTCCTCAGCATCACAATCCTCGACTTGGTCCCATGCTCTCCTGCTCCAAAACAGTCATGTACCAGAAGTTGAAGGGTGCTTTCCCTTGTCTATACCTACAACAACATAGTATGTTTGGGTCCAAAAACATGTCCCAAATAGGGTGTGAGACTAAGCCCAGTAGGAAACCACCCGAAGATCTATGCCTTACAGTCAGTGAGTATATGGAAGATAATAGTACAGTAAGCAGTAAAAAGTAACAGTAAATAACAGGAAGTAATAGTAAGTAGTAGCAGGATGATATAAAATAGTAATCAATCCACAGAACAAAAGTAGCATAGAAGCAATCAACTAACCACAACATGAACCCCCTGGGAAGTACTTGCAGCTAACCCCTCTGGTCCTATCCAAGAAGTACCAACAACCCTCTGGGCAGTGCACTCATACTAACCCCTCTGGTTTGGTCATAAGAAATTATAAGACTCTCTGGGGAAGCTCGCTTGGTCAATTCCTCTTATAGTCTTGGGTATTCAAGGACTCTCTGAGTAAGATCATGCGGTCTAACCCTCTAATAACCCCAAGGTCTAGAAAATCACTGAGGAAGCTCTCTCAGTCAATTCCTCCTATAGTCTCAAGTCTATCACAGACTCTCTAAGGAAGCTCACTCAGTCAATTCCTTCTCTATCCTGGAAGGGTTTTAAAGAAATTCAAACAAAGTAAAGACTCTATGAGGAAGCTCACTCAGTCTACCCTCCTGTAGTCTATAAAATCCAAGACTCTTTGGTAAGCTCACTCAGTCTATCCCCTGTAGTCTATAATGTCTAAGACTCTCTGAAGAAACTCACTTGGTCTACCCTCCTGTAGTCTATAATATCCATGACTCTCTGGGAAGCTCACTCGGTCTATCCCTTATTGTCTATAGCACCAGGTTTTCTCGGTCATGTTCTAGTCAGTGCATAATAAATTTATATGGACAAAGTACACCTACAGAGATACTTGGCTAACCAGTCTACAACATAACTAGCATGTCTAGAATATCATTCCATCCTATGGTCACAAGGCATGGAAAACAGGTATAACGGCCAAAGGCTAACAAGACCCAAAGGGTGTAATAAGAACAAGGCATGTGAAAAACATCCAAGCACAAAAATAATCCACAAAAATGATCAAATTACCTCTACACAAGCATACAAGCATGGAAGGAAAACAAAAAGGAAAAAACGGTAAACATGCAATACCACGTTCACGGGAATTGGTGGAATTTGCATGTAAAACTCAAAGACATCTAAAGGTAAAGCACACATAACCTACCTTTATGCTAGGAGATCAATATACTTTGACGTGGATTGATTCTCCTTAAAACGATGTAGATCTACAAAAACAAATAAAACATTCAACCCTTTATTTCTTGATAAAGAGGGGAAAACATGGAATGAAACTAAGGAAGAAGGAAGAGCTCACCGCTGTGGTTCCAATGCAATAAACGATGGTCGATTCGGAAAACAGACGGAGGCTTGAGGGATAAATCGATGTTTGCGGCCGTACAGGTATCTCTCGATCGAGGAACCTAGAGAAGAATGTGTTTTCATCGATTAGGCATGAACCTGGTCCGTTTAATGAAAAAAAGAAACTATACGATGTGTACTTCTGGGGTACACAACATGTACTTGGCCTTTTCGTACTCCGTTTTAAGCGGAATCCACATTGCCCCTACACACCATGTGTGTGGCCCGGACACGGCCAGCACACAGCTTGGCACTGCATCAAAGTACAAGGTGTGTACTTCAAAAATTTTCCAGATTTCCCTCTTTTTCTCAAAAACGACAAGAAAAGGAAAAACATACCTGAAACGAAGATCCGGGTTTTTACAAACTCCCCCCCTAAATAAATTTGTCCATAAATTTCCCTAGCGAGGTGTAGAAGATGAAACCCCGAACAGATCCAGCCACTATGATCATACATCAACCTCCCTATCCCAGGTCTCGTCCTGTACTCACCCGTGCTGCCATAGCACCCGTACTAGTGGAACAGACTCGCAATGGATAACCTTTGTACTGCGATAAAAAATTCATATAGGATGCTCCTTAAATGACGCATCCGCTTCAAGTTCAAACTCTTCAGGTTGAAAGACATGAGACAGGTCTGAAAAGTAATGTCAGAGTTGAGAAATGTGGAAGACATCATGCATAGCCTGGTACCTCTGAGGTAACTGCAACCGATAGGCAATTGACCCAACTCTCTCCAACAACTCAAATGGCCCGACGTACCAAGGTGAAAGATTACCCTGTATCTAAATCCTCTTGTGTCCCAAAATCAATGCGACACGCAGTAAAACTTGATCCCTAACCTCAAACTCCAGATGTCGTCTCCGCTTATCAGCAAAAGACTTCTGTCGATACTATGCTGTAGCCATCCTCTTCTGAATCAACTCTATCTTCTCTGAGGTCTCCTGAACAAGACGAGGTCCCAGCAAAGCTGTCTCTCCTACCTCCAGCCATCATAAAGGTGATCGGCATGACCTACCATACAAAGCCTCTTAAGGTTCCATCTGAATAGTCTCTTGAAAACTGTTATTATAGGAAAACTCCACAAGAGAAATATGCTTCTCCCAAGTACCGCCAAAGTCTAGAATGCAAGATCGGAGCATATCCTCAAGCACCTGAATCGTACGCTCGGACTGGCCATCTGTCTGGGGATGGTATGTTGTACTCAAAAGTAACTGTGTACCCAAAGCCTTCTGAATCCCCTGTTAGAACCAAGAAGTAAAATGATCATCCCTTTATGAAACAATGGAGTGTGGAACTCCATGCAGACGTACAATCTATCACATGTACAACCACCCCAACTCATCAACACTGAAGGTATCCTTAATCGTCAAGAATTGAGAAACCTTCATAAGCCTATCGATTACAACCGAAACAGAATAACTCCCTTGAGGTGACCTCGGTAACCCGGTCACAAAGTCCATCGTGACATCGTTCCACTTCCACTCGGGGATGGGTAACTACTGTAAAAGCCCTGCTGGTCGCTGATGCTCTGCTTTCACCTACTGACAAGTAGAACATCTCATGAAAAACCCAAAAACATATCTCTTCATACCTGGCCACCAGTACTTGCGGTGTAGATCACGATACATCTTGGTGACGCCAGGATGAACTTCCCAAAATGAAGAATGAAAATCCATCATCAGTTCCTCACGTACGTATACTGGCACCTATACGCATCCTTGGAAATGAAAGATCGCATCCTCACCCACTTTCCATCCTGGAAGAGGATGCTCTCCTGACACACTCTCCCAAAGGTCTAGGTCTTCCATGTCTGATAGCTGCCTTATCTGTACCCAATTGATAAAAGTTGAGGTAATAGCTACAGAAGAAAGGAAATTCTATCCCTGTCTATTGTGCACCTCCAAGTGCATCTCAGAGAACAGATACATAAACTGCCACTCACTGCTGGCCTCCTGTACTACCTGAATTTGAGTTCTCCAACTCAACGCATCATCCACCACATTGCCCTTTCCTAGTGTATAGTAATGCTCAACGTCGAAGGACTGTAGATACTCGACCCACTTGCACTGTGTCAGATTCAGATCATGCTGAGTGAAGATGTACTTGAGACTCTTGTGGTTGGTGAAAACCATAAAGTGCTCTCCCATAAGATAATGTCTCCAACAGTGTAAGGCATGAACAAAAGATGCTAAATCCAGATCATGCTTTGGGTAGTTACTCTCATGTGGCCTCAACTGCCAAGACCTGTACACAACAACTCCATCTCACTCCATAAGCACAACTCCCAATCCGACACCTGAAGCATCACAATAGACTATCTAGCTCTTGCTCGGCTCTGGAAAGACTAGTATCAGTGGTGACATCAAACTCCCTTTCAGCTTATAAAAGGCTGACTCATAGGAATCTGACCTTAAGAACTTTGCCCCTTTCTTGGTCAGACCTGTCAGTGGTGATGCAAGGTGTGAAAAGTCCTAAATGAAATGCCTTTAGTATACATCCAGCCCAATAAAACTCTGCACCTCAAAGACATTCTTCGGCTGCTCCCATGAAACTACAGCTCTCACTTTATCTGGGTCTAAAGATACTCCTGTATCTGAGATAATGTGACCCAAGAAGTGAATCTGATCCATGTAAAAGTGAAATTTTGAGAGATTAGCATATAACTGATGCTCTCTCAATGTACTCAGAACGATCTCAAGATGGGTAGCATGGTCATTTCGAGTGTGAGAGTACACCAAGATATCATCCACGAAAACCACCATGAAAGAGTCCATGTTTGGATGGAACACTCAGTTCATCAGTTCCATAAAAACTACTGGCGCATTCGTGAGACCGAATGGAATGACCGTATACTCGTATAGACCATACCTTCTCCTGAAGGCTGTAAGAGGTATATATGATGGTCTAACACAAAACTGATGATAACAGGACCTCAAATCAATCTTTGAGAACACCCGGGCTCCTCAAATATGATCAAAGAGGTCATCGATCCGCGAGAAGGGATATCGGTTCTTGACTGTCAATTGGTTCAGCTTGTGATAGTCCACGCAAAGCTTAAGGGTGCCGTCTACCTTCTTCGCAAACAGGATAGGCGAACCCCAAGGAGAAGTACCGGGTCGGATGAAACCCTTTTCCTGAAACTCCTCCAACTACTTCTTGAGCACCTGCAACTCAGGTGTAGCCATCCTATAAGGAGGAATGGACACTGGTGCCTCCCCTGGCATGAGCTCAATCGATAATTCTACCTCTCACTTCGGAGGCAAACCTAAAAAGTCCTCTGGAAAGACATCCCTGAAATGATCCACCACTAGAGGAAAGTCTAACTGTGAAGTCCCCTGGTCATCCAGATAAATATTTGAAATCTGGGCTGAAACTCATCCTAGCCCATGATGTTCTGGTCCAGCTCTACCCGCCTAGACATCCCACTCACCTCTATGAAGACAAGATCCACCCTCTCATGATAATAAACTCACCCTACGACGATAGCAATCGATGACTTCCTGGAAGGGAACTAACCAGTACATACTGAGAATGAAATCATATCATGTCTTCTCTAGGACATAGAGGTCCCATAAGAGGTGACACCCTGCAACCTCAAGAGGGCACTCTCTGCACTGACGTACGCTAGATGTCATCATTCCCAACAGTGTATCAAGAGTCAAAATTTTGGAAAATGAAAAGATACAGAGCCCAAGGCTCTCCACAATAGAAACATAGATAAAACTATGCGAAGAACTAGTATCCAAAAGGGATGAAGATAAAACTGAGGCTAATAAGATCGTACCTCGAACTGTAGAAGGGCCAGGATCCTGCTCTTGATGGTTCTGCTCCATGGCGAAATTCTGGCCTGTACTACAACCCTGCGCCCCTGGCTGACCACTATGAGCTGATCCACTCTACTGTCGCAGGTAACCTGGTGACTGACCACCACGGACGCGACCTCCACCTCGGCCCGAATGGCCGGAAGAACTCTAGTTCCCAAACTAGTGAGAAACTAGCGATATATATCATGAACGCGAGGTCATTGAAGAACCCCTACCACCAGCTGTAGGCAAGAAGATCTGACAAAAATGCTGAAGATTTCCCATCTTTCCCCAAGATCAGCACTCCATCGGGTCTCTCTGACACTGATTCCTAGCATGCCTACTCCTACCACACTGTTATCATACTAACTGGATGCCCAAAGATGCATTCCACCTACCCTGATCTCCTCGAGAAGACTCCCTATGGTGCTTCCTGCTATCAATAGGAGGAACACTGACTCTAGATGTCGAACCACCCTGGATCACTGCTCCAGAATCCCTTAGATTGCACTCAGTGATCAACGCCTGGTTGACGATAGAGGATATCGAAGTCAACCTGAAGATGTTCACCTAGGAACATATCTCTTTCCTGAGACCATCCTCGAACTTCCTAGCAAGGAACAACTCATCACCTTCGGGAATCAACGTTAAGTGCTACAGCTCAGTAAAGCGAGATGAGTACTCCAAAACAGAAAGATTACCATGCTCAAGACTCATAAAATCTTGGGCTCGGTCATCCCTCAAGGTCTCCGGATAAAATTAATCATAGAAGACGCACCATAACTCATCCAAAGTCATACTTTACTGGCAACCTATCTGTGAGATCACCTCACACCACCTCTTGGAGGTGTCTTAGAGCATATAAGTAGCAAGATTTACCCTTTTATCTGGAGGTATCTCCAGGTGCTCAAAGATCGTCAGCGTGGCCTCTAACCACTACTCTGCAGCCTAGGGCCCTCCATCCCCTGAGAAGGTAAGAGGATGATGCTATTGGAAAACCCGCGTCATCTCAGCCATCGACGAGGCAGGAGGCATCACTCCCTGAAAGGTATGAATCATCCTTAGGATGTCCTCCCTAAATTGCGCATCGGCGCCTGTAATGGGTATAACTGCTGGTGCCAAGGCTGGCACAATAGGAGGATCTGCACGAGGTCCTTGAATGGCCATATCCGATGTCTGTTCACCGTCTGGCAACTGGCGTACAACCGAAGGACGTCTCAGAGGCATAGCTCTGAAAGATCAAAACCACACCTTAGATAAGAATTATCAAAGACTAAGAACACAAGAGTAAAAAACGGGAACAGGAGGAAAGAACAAATAAGTTCTACAAAACACGACTACACGGTGTGTATAAAACTACATGGTGTTCCTTCTTAAGCCAGACACATGGGCGTTTACTTCTTCCACGACTGGTTGTGTAACACCCCAGACTACACGACGTGTTGTCGCCACACACGGCGTGTACTAGATATCCATTCCCTTGAACAAGTCTCCTTACATGGCTATCCCACACAGTTATCTTAACCCTAGACTACACAGCATGTTCCCTAAGGACACAACGTGTACCAGACAAGGTTTTGGCAGCCCGTGTTGTTAGTTACACGGCCGGGTATCTAGAGCGAGGCTACATGGCGTGTTCATACCCAACACAGTGTGTACTACATGAGCTTCCCTAACCTGTGTTGTTAGTCACATGGATAGGTACATGTCTCACTATTAGACGGCATGAAACTATAGTACATGACGTGTTTCTGAAAACTTTTTTCACCACCCCGTGTTTCTGCTCACACAGTCAGTGACACGGTTTAAAACTACACGGCATGTAGTCAAGTACACGCCGTGTATTATGGGCTTTTTTGGGCAGTAGCTCAGAAACTGCTCCGAAGCCCAGAAAACACAAAAAAACAAACATGGAGGTGCCAAATTCCGATCCGTGAGGGCCCATAATCCCCACGAATCAAAGCTTGACATCCCTTACATATCAAATACAAGGGAAACAAGTCAATGATCCACCAAATTCTGATTCATGAGGGCCCATAACACCTCAGGAATCAAAATTTGGCGTTCATTTAAGTAAAGGCATAGTAAATTTTTTTTCTCTAACACACTTCAAGGATTCTATCAAAGCATCTATCACAACTGCATGCATAATCTACACAATGCCTATCACAACAGCCTGCAATCGCTAATGCACCCTAGATGGCATGGAAAAAATTCATGGCATGTGATTTCTAACAAGTGACTATATGATGCATGAGATGGAATACCCTCATCTCATCAGGTGGAGACAGAAATAGAATCGTAATAGAAAAAACAATAACAATACATGGCATGTGAATCACTCTAGGTGAAATCATATCAACCGTAAAATCTCAAAACTAGAAAACTACAATAAACAACGTAGATTGGATTTTCCCTGTACACGGGTTAGCTACTCCCAGGAACAGCTTATTACCAAGTACCAAATCTATCCTATCCCTGGCTAAAGGCTCTAAATAGTAAATCAAGCGAAAAGAAATCATCTGATACCACTTTGTAATGTCCCGGTTCCAGAAGCCACCCAGAGGCACCCCGTAGCCGGTTGGTCACATGGCCTCAAGAGAATTTACCTAAATGATAGAGGATGCTAACTAGCAGTGAGGGCCTTGGGTGTGATAGTGGGGAAACTATTACCTTATTGGCAGAGTACACAGTGGAAGTAAACAAAGAAGACAATGGAAGAAGCAGTAAATATCCAACAATAATAAACAGAGGAAGAATAAAACGATAAACAACTGGAGCACACACGTATGTATGAAATGATGCACGATATATATGTCTAGTAAAGAAGACAAAAAAATCACAATGCCGAATACAATACTAAACCAAAGTACAAGATAAATACAAATAAACAACTCCTCAGCATCGTAAGCCTCATCTTGGTCCCATGCTCTCTTGCTCCAAAGCAATCAAGTACCAGAAGTTGAAGGGCGCTTTCCCTTGTCTATACCTGCAACAAAATTGTCTGTTTGGGCCCAACAACATGACCCAAAAAGGGTGTGAGAGTAATCTCAATAGGCAAACACCTGAAAATCTTTGCCTTACATTTAGGGAGTATATGGCAGGTAATAGTATAGTAAGCAGTAAACAGTAACAATAAATAGCAGGCAGTAACAATAAGCAGTAGCAGGATGATATACAATAGTAATCAATCCACAGAACAACAAGTAGTAGAGAAGCAATAAGCTAACCACAACAAGAACCCCCCTGGGAAGTACTCGCAGCCAAACCCTTTGGTCCTATCCAAGAAGTATCAACAACCCTCTGGGTAGTGCACTCAGCCTAACCCCTCTAGTTTGGTCATATGAAATTATAAGAATCTCTGGGGAAGCTTGCTCAATCAATTCCCCTTATAGTTTAGGTTTGTCAAGGAATCTCTGAGGAAGATCATGCGGTCTAACACTCTCATAGCCCCATGGTCTAGAAACTCTCTGAGGAAGCTCTCTCGGTCAATTACTCCTATAGTCTCAGGTCAATCACAGAATCTCTAAAGAAGCTCACTCAATCAATTCCTTCTCAATCCTAGAAGGGTTTTAATGAAATTCAAACAATGTAAAGACTCTCTGAGGAAACTCACTCAGTCTATCCTACTATAGTCTATAAAATACAAGAATCTTTGGGAAGCTCACTCGGTCTATACCCAGTAGTCTATAATGTCTAAGACTCTCTGAGGAAGCTCACTCGGTCTACCCTCCTATAGTCTATAATATCCAAGACTCTCTGGGAAGCTCACTCGGTCTATCCCATATAGTGTATAGCACCAGGTTCTCTCAGTCCCATGCCAGTCAGTGAATAATAATTCTATAAGGCCAATGTACACCTATAGAGAAACATGGCAAACCAGTCTACAACCTAACAAGCATGTCCAGAATATCATTCCATCCTACGGTCACAAGGCATGGAAAATAGGTATAACGACCAAAGGCTAACAAGACCCAAAGGGTGTAACATGAACAAGGCATGGGAAAAACATCCAAGCACAACAATTATCCCAAAACATGATCAAATTACCTATACACAAGCATACAAGTATGGTAGGAAAACAACAGGGGTAAAACTATAAACACGCAATACCCTGTTCCTGGGTATTGGTGGAATTTTCACGTAAAACTCAAAGAATTATAAAGGTAAGGAAAAAACCACCTACCTTGAAGATACAAGATCAATATAATTTGACAACGAGGCTTGATTCTCCTTATAACGATGTGGATATATGAAAATTCACAAAACGTTCAACCCACGATATCTTGAGAAATAGGGGAAAACATGGAATGAAACTTAGAAACAAGGAAGAGCTCACCACTGCGGTTCTGATATAATAAATGGCGATCTATTCGGAAAATATATGGAGGCTCGGGGGTTCGGTGTTTGTTCGCGGTTGTATGGGTCACTCTTGGTCAAGGAACCTAGAGAAGAAGGTGTTTTTGTCGATAAGGCGTGACCCCGGTCTGTTTAATGAAAAAAAAAGAAACTACACGACATGTACTTCTAGGGTACTTGGCCTTTCCGTACTCCGCTTTAAGCAGCCTCCACATCACCCCTACACACCGTGTGTGTGGCCTGGACACGGCCAGCACACGGATTGGCGCTGCATCGAAGTACACGGCGTGTACTTTGAAAATTTCCAAATTTCCCTCTTTTTCTAAAAAACGACCAGAAAAGGAAAAACATAACTGAAATGAAGATTCGGGTTCTTACAATCTTTCCAATGATTTTAAACATAATTTTTTTCCTAGTTTGGGATGAACATAAGTGACGTTGAATAAATTTAACATTATATACTCCTATCTTTTATATATCAAGTCTCAATAGAATTTTTTCTACACAATATTTTCAACACATTAAATTAATTCACTTTCAATTGTAGAGGGATTCCTAAGGGGCATTCTAAATACAATAGTGAAAGAAATTGTTGTAAAAAAATTACACAAAATAAAGGTGTTCATCCGAAAAATATTTCAAATCCATTAATTAATTTCACGACATGAATTATAGTGTTTTATTGGTCCTCTCATACTGACCGTCTATAGGAGGCTGATAAGTGGTTAAAAAATATAACTCTTATCCAATACCTACTAAAAAATTCTCCAAAACATAGTGGTAAACCCTAAATCCCAACCAGATACAATTGATAGTGTTAAAAAATTACATTTTACAACTTAATTAGTACATAATCATGTAATTTGACCAATAGATAAATATTCCCATATAGAAATTAATTTCCCTGACTTCATAATTCAGTTGACTACATTGAATATAACATTATTACCATTAGATATTTTGTGGAGTCCGAGGAAATAAATACATGGTTGTGTTTTCCCATATCCATTATAACATGTGTAATATTTGTAAAAAACCCTTATACTTCCATCTCTCATACATAACCTAATAAAATACAAAGCACAAATAAACATACTCTACAATATCTCTTTGCATGGGATCCCACTAGAAAAAACCAATTAAAATTTCTATACAAATTTGAAATTCCTGGATAAATAGAGAATGAAGAACGATGAGAATCATCCTATAGATCCTTCTTTAGATATTGTACTAAAGGGACACATACATGGTTTCTAAACCTTATTATTCCACCATAATCAAGGTATAACTCTAAAACATTTCCCACCTTCTGTATTATCTCTATATATTCCTTTTGTGTAACCTTAATCTCCACTAGGAAAGATAGTTGAACACTAATTTTAGAAAGATAATATTTATCCCCTAACATGAATACTTCATGATCAATCAATTTAAAGTCCAATAATAATGGATCTTTGGTGATCCTCATCATAGATAAAATAACATGATCCTTCTGACTCAGATCATCTACCGCCTTGTTATCCTTCCCATAGTGGTAATGTGTTAACAATTCATAATAGTTAATCAGTTCCAACCATAATCATTGGAACATGTTCATATTCTATTAAGTGAAATAAATAATTTAAATATTTTTTCTCATTATAAATTTCACACCTCTATCCATAGACACAATACCTCCATATTAGTAATGAAAATATTACAACAACTAACTCTAAATTATGAGTTGAGTAATATTTCTCATGGAACTTCAATTACTATAAGTCATAGGCTATAATTATATTATTTTAAATTAATAATCATCCCAAAACCTTATTTGATGCATCAATATAGATTACAATCACTTCTCCACTATAGGGTAATGTTGGAATATATGTTCTTAATAGTGTTCTCTTCAATTCCTCAAAACATTTCTCACATTGATCCATCCAAAAGAACTCAGATCGCTGTTGAGTTAACTTGGATGTTGTATTCGATTATTGTGAAACATTCTCCAAAATCCTTAATAATAACTAGTTTAAATAAGAAAACCATGAATCATAGTTAATGTATTTTGTTTTATCTAATATTCAATAACTTCCATCTTTGATGGATATATTGACATACCCTCTCTTGAGATTATATGACCTAAGAATTTAACATTCCATATCCAAAATTCACACATGGTAAATTTTTAAAAATTAACATCCTTTTAAGGCCTTTATCATATTCCTCAATTGATTTTCATTCCCTCCCATACACATTAAATATATAATAATAAAATCTTTAAAGACTACAAAAAACTAATAAAGTTATTTTTGAAGACTTTATTCATTAAATTAATCAATAATGCACAGAAATTCTTATGATCAAATGGAATCACTATAAATCCATTGTGTATATAACTTGTATAGAATGTGGTATTAGGTATTTCTTTCTAATTAACCCTCAAATTATGATATTTAAAACAATGATAAATTTGGAAAATTATTGAGCTCTACATAGTTGATCAAAAATATCCTCAATACGGGGTAGAGGATACTTTTTATTGATAGATACAATGTTTAAGTATAGATAATAAATGTAGTGTCACATTATCCATCTTAGAAACAAAAAAACATGTTCACACCAAGGTAACACACTTCATAGAATGAATCAATTTTCAAGATTATCTAGGTGTTTCTTCATTATTTGTTACAAATGAATCATTGAAATTATATTTGGAGTCTTGGAGATATTTTTAGAAATATATATGAGTTAATTTAAAAAAACTTCTAGATGTAGCGGAAGACATGTCAATTCATCTAGAAAAACATCAATAAACTCCTGCACAATAGGCATATACTCAATGTTGAGTTACTCCCAAACCATCTGAGACAAATTCTCATTTTAATAGAAATCATGACACATATGTTTTATATAATTTCCATGAGAAGTTAATTTTTTTCATCACACTGATAAACAATCAAACATTTCTTTGAAATATCAAAAATAACATCCCTTCTTCAAAAATTGATATTTGATTTATGTAAGGAAACTTTATTCAGGACCAAAATAACATAAAATTCAACTAGAGGAATAATGAACTAATTTTATAGGAAACATATTGACATAACCTTCAATCAGGGTAGTATCATAGACTTTGGATGTGATCCTTGTACCATTAAGCATTTTTAAAACTAACAAAACATCAAATTTTTTATGTGGTACTATAACACCATTTTAAAATTATTTATATATAATGTAGTGTACAGATATAAAATAAAATATTTCATTATTAACTCTATATTGGATGGTACATGTCCTTTTCACCAAGTTGATATCATACACCACCTTATAAATAGTTATCACAAGATATTTCTATTTTTTACTAGCATTAAGAGGATATAAATGAATATCATCATCATCAACATTTATAATTGGGGAATGGTAATAATAATGTCCATAATCCTTGAATTTAAAACACCGATACGTGGGATGTTCATTTTTTAGTTCGTTCATCATCCTTTTGTTTCAGCTCATGTAATTCCTTCTTTATTTTCACACAAAGAATATGAATAAATTACTTATAAATAGAAAATTTCTTACACTCATCCTACTCTATAGAGTAAAATTATTCCTATTTATTTGTTTTCTTGATAATAGTGCACCGTTGATCGTTTTAGCCTTCTAAATGATAGACATTTGTAATAACATTCTCATGTTCCAAACAATAGAGAATTGAAATTTTCCATTTAGTGGTAGAGATTCATAGATTAGTGAATAGTAGGTTAATGGCCCCACTAAACGAAGGTGGATGTTGACTAATGACTGGATTAATAGATCTTTGTTCCCTAATTTTTGGGTTTTGAATCTCATCATGATTCAAATATTGAAAGAGTTGTCTAAACATATCAATGAGGTTTTTAATTCTAGCTCCAAAAATATTTTTTTTCTCAAGAGGTCAATCATTGTATTCTCTATCACATTCAACATTAACATGATTCATTTAGGTTATATCCATGGAATAAAACCAAAATCACATTGTGGGTAATAATAATCATTGGTGGGAACCAAAAAATAATGAAAAATCAGGTATATGATGCATAAATCATGACACCTTCTTCTACAAATCCTTATATTTATCTTAGGGAGTTCATGATCATTAAAAAATAGAAATGATTTTATCTTATACCAAGACTTATTCCAATGGTTATCACTAAATATTTATCACCATATTTTCCAATTTTTATCTAAATCATTATTTGATACTAACTATAGTGAAACCTACATTTCATACAAAAATATTTCATCTAAATATAAAAATATTATTTACATAACATAAATATTTTATTCTTGAATACCATGTGGGGTTGAACATGAATTTATTACTGGTGGTAGAATAACCTTCACGTCAAACACATATGTCCATATCCTTTATAGGTAGTTTCCAACGGGTATTGTTCGTGTAACTGGAAATGCCCAATGGTTCCCTTATTTATTAAATTACATGAACCTACTTTCGAAAGGCATTTAGTCATAAGGAAATGGCTCCAATGATTCTTAGAGACTTTCATTGCATGAGGGGATGGGAGGTTAGGCTCATCACACCATGGGGGAGGGATTAATACCTATTCTATTACTTTATTAATTATTTAAAACTAGTTTATGAATACTTTATTAAATACCAAATACAACATGGGTTTCCCTTTAGATAAAAATCAATTATTGGAATGCATAAACTTTAGAATCAGCTATATGTATCTGAGGTTCTTCATAAATGGTAAGATATGTATATATCTAAGGGTCTCTACTGATGATAACCTTATTCATATGGATCAAATATTCTTTAGTCCATTATTATTATGATGTTGGTTTTAAGCCACAAAGTGGGGAACTCTAAAATTTATCTTCATTTATGGAGATGATTATTTTTTTGAACTCTGGATAAATCCCTTGAGATGGTATTCCTATGTATCCTTTTGAAAGGAATTATAAACCATGTATTTTTTTTCCACTAAATGGGACACATCATACCTTTTAATGTCAAGTGATAAGGACCAAACTGTTCTGTTTAACGGTGGGCGATATAGAAATCTAGGAAAAAGGATCCTGGTAAATGTTTTTTGTGGGAATTATAAAAAAGAGGCACAAGGAACTTATAGGAAACACCAACTTATGAATTTGATATGACCCTATTTGGAATGTTTCATAATTAAAATTTGGGAAATTTTTTGGTGTTGGGTTTGAACCATAGATAGGCTTTATACACATCTCATTTGGATGGGAATAAAAGACAATTTAGTTTAGTTGGGATGAGTACCCACACCTATGGAATTCCTCTGATGGTTTTTATCACAAGGGATATGGTTATTTCAAAAGAATAAATGGAGTTGAGGACCTACACAAATGCAAGCCCTCTGATGTATGGAAAGTGTAAGATCTGAAAATAGATTTTATTTTGAGACATGCATCAGATCATGTGAATTTCATGATCATTACTGACCTCTATTCCAAAGCGTGGAATGATTGGTGTGAGAAATTGGAGGAACTGAATGATATAGAAAACCAAAAAAAATATTCATCCACTGGTAGATGAGGCTGGGGTGATGATTGAGTGAAAGGGAATTGATGTTCCCATCTCCTCTCTTATTTTTGAAACCCTTGGGGATGAAAGATTTTAGGGGTATGACCTCCTATAAGAAATAATGGGGGATTACACATGGATGGATGAAATTTTCCTAGCTCTAGAGAAGAGAGGATGATTAGGAATTGACCCTCATCAATGGGAAAATCAATAGTCCCCCCTCATCATCTGAAATAGGATGAAAACATATTCAAAGAAGACAAGGGGTGGTTATGGAACTTACCCTCATCATATTAATTGGAATTTTCCTATAACTAAACCCATTTTTGGGATCCTCATTTCAAAAGGGATTCATGACTGTACACACCTTGAGGACCCTACTCTCCAGATAGGACAATTACGGGACACTAATTAATGATCTAATACACAAGTGAATGTGGGAAACACTAGTGTGTTCTTCTCCATGACTATTCAAATTTGGAGGCCTCAGTGGTGGTTTTGATTTGGTCTCCCTCAAATGGGAGTCCCAAGGATGGAGGTTCACTTCCTTTGGTGGAAAAAAATGGTTCCTAATGTATTGATAAAAAAGGTGAAGGATGGGTTATTATATGGTTCCTTTCATAGGTAAGGTATAAGAGAACTGAATAGGTTCAATATAGGGTATATTATTGTGCATACGGGTGGTATCATGATGGTTAGGCCTTACAAAACCGGAATATTTTTGTAAAGGGTCATCCTAGAGGAGATATAGGTGACTCTGGATGGCCTAAATATTGTGAAACACACCTGGGTGAGGCCTTTATCTAGTCTCTAAGGGTTTCCTTATGTGTCATTAGAAGGGTATCACCCAAGACATAGATTTTTTAGGGGACCTTCACTCTATTACTTTTCAATTAGAGGGTATTGATTACTCATGCAGGCACCTGGAGTTTCATGCACTAGAGAAACCTTAATTACACTATATCCATTAATTCTGTCATCTATTGGGAATTTGAGTGAGAACTGAGTGGTGTCTAGGGTCTCAGAGAAGGACTAGGGTGAACAGAACTTTCAGGGATTCTTTTGAACATCAATTATTTTTAAACGAGGAGCCCCATGGTCCAATTTATTTGAAATTTCATAACCCTGGGTGAAGCAGCCACCTCACGTAAGTGTGTTTCATAGGTTACTGTGAAAGTGTAACCAATAAGAATCTATTTTTTGTGCCTTTATAAAGGAGGAAAAAGGTATATGGCATGTATAATGTACCTACCTAGCGATAATTTCATATAGTCTAACACTGCATAGGGACACTAGTATGGTCCATACATGATGTTTCCTAGATAAAGTGTGAATCCCTTTTTCTCTTTCACCCATTTTTTATGAATTTCATGTCTTAAATTATCTTTATTACGTGAAAAAACTAGTTTCAACAAAGACCCCCTAGGATTGGATCCAATCAGAAGAATAAGGTATAATACTAAGGTAGAGGAAAAAGGATGTTGATGGATACTTCATTCACTTGATGCTAATTATCTATACACCTCTATTATTTGGCTTGATGAAAATTACAAATTGAATTATACATAACAGATACGTGAAAGGGTGAGTCTCATAGGTATACCTAAGAGGTGATACACATAGTTGGACCACATGGTTCACACTACTGTGAAGAAAATCATTCACCCATAGAGAAATAACATGAGATTAAATAGTGCCTTATTGTAGACATAATTCTCATTCAAACCAATCACCTTCATGATGCACTACCTCTGGAGGAGCTAAACCATGATAAGAAATTGTTTGAGTGAATGCAATTAGTTGATGAGAAATCCTCTCAAATATTATGTCTCCAATAAGAGATGTATTCAACTCATGGAGAGTTCATACAACTTCATGATCTTATTGATGGAGTTCAAGTTGGGGGGATCAACTTCTATTATGGCCACTATAGAGGATCTCTACTAGGAAATGGATAATGAGGATATTCAACTAGCTAAGAATTAATAGGATGTTGATGGGTCCCAGGACACCCTCTAACAACTGAAAAGTTATGTTTATGGCCTTTTTTAGAACATTTCTAAGATAATATAATTTTTTGGATGTTACTCCTATTTTTTCACCATAAATGAAAATGATTTTGTTTCCAATAATCAATTTCATCATTACAGTTTCCACTATATTTATAAAAAAAACACTAAAGCTAGTTTGTATAGAGAAACATCATGTATATGTGTTGAAACCGCACTAATAGGGTTAGGGAGGCTCTATAATTTTTCCTAGGTCATTGTACCAATAGGAAATAGTGAAATTATTGATACAGTAATATTCCATACCCTATGAACATTTTGAATTTTTTATTATCATGCTATTTTTTCTTAATTCAAATATAAATTATACTTGGGGAGTAAGACATTACTTTTTTGTAGGACACCCTTTATGAGTTTTTAGAATAACATGTTTTGTGCCTTATTCTTTTAATTTTTCATTATTTTTTATTAGAAAATGCAAAGTGTTGTTTTAGTGAGTTGAGACTCATTTTTTATCCACATATCCATTTTGTGTGTTTTCATCTTGGATAGTACCATGTCACATTTTGTGGGTAGTTTACAATCTTACGA
Organism: Viscum album; assembly: GCA_963277665.1. Taxonomy (NCBI): domain Eukaryota; kingdom Viridiplantae; phylum Streptophyta; class Magnoliopsida; order Santalales; family Viscaceae; genus Viscum; species Viscum album. Next base: position 966,823,405 of record OY728122.1, read on the forward strand.
GATAAACTAAAGTGAATAGTGTTTTATGTTGAACAACATTGACCATGAGTAATAGAATAATTTCCCAAGTAGGGATTATCAGTTTTGAATGTTGCGTCAGTATTTCGACACCAAAAAGGGAAATCATGATTCCCTATTTTCTGATCTCCGAGTATAAAACATGATGTGAGACAAGTATTCAAGGGATTATTGTGGTCAATATTCGGAAAGTGATTTCTTGAAAAAAAAAATTCAAGGCATATGTGATATAATATTTCTCTACTAATGAAAAATGTTACCCCGATTTACAGTCCCTTTTTTGAAGAGTTATGTAATGCCATAATGGGGTGCATCAATGAAAATTTACCTAATCTAATCCTCTAGTTGAAAGGCCCTTTTGGTGGGTGACTTATGAAAATTAATCTAGAGTGTATCGATCCATATTCAAACAATGGTGTCCTCAATAATCTCAAATTATATTACTATTTTATGGAATGTTTATGACGATGTGTATTTACTTAGTCCATGTAGGGTGGTTTGTGAAGGGAATGCATATGAAAATGAATGGATCATCTATGTTGGTACTAGTCATGAATAGGAAACTAATCCTATACAATTTTTTGTGTATAAAGGAGAGGTAATTTTATTTTTTGACCAAAATTAGGAGGACTGGATTCCCCCTAACAAGGGTTGAAGCATCATGTATTTTAATATCATGTGACGAAGACATGCACTATGAAATTTAAATTTTTATATAATGTTTGTTCAAGGCTATATTTTATGATCATTTTTCATTAACTGAAATATTAGTTATTTTCTATTTCATAGTAATCTATCCAAGAATATTTAATAATCATAAAGAATGAAGGGGGAAGGCTGTCAACTATAATCTATGGGTTTTCATATATGAATGGTGATATGGTAAAAGTGTTCATGGAATGAACAAAGACCACATTTGAAATGTAGTTTCACTGAAAATGTTTTTGGGGCCCACTAAGATAGAAGAGGTATCCCCTGAGGAAAAATGTTCCTCTGGTTAACTGGACCTTTTAGTGGGTGACATATGAAAATCCAACTGGGGAGTATCAATGTGTAGTCAAAAATTTAAATCCAATGATTTTTATGCACTTTTGTTGGGAGACTTATGAAAATCAAATTGGGGTGTATCAATGCATAGACATAACAAAGGTGTCCTCAGGAATTTTACATTCTATTATTAATGGATAGAGAAATCATATGAATATTTAGAGTTCCCCAAACATAATGTTTTTTTGTTCAAGTAAAATTCCTAAATGTAGAATAAAAATTTTAAATCATAATTACCAATGAATGTGGAGAAATTCCCCCCTATATAGGTCTTCCTTATATGAAGGAAAGTGTATTTTTTTCTTTTTTATATTTTAATTGTCGATAGGCTTGATACATAGGGTATATTTATTATTATGTATCTCTTAAAATAAACAATCAAGACTCATGTAGTTCTTGATATCTACGTCATGAAAGAGTCAACAACCAGGTAGTTTATCGTCATGTAGAAAAACATTTGATGTGGCCTTTAAGGTCATGAATCTAGGACCATGTTAACATTTTTGTGAATTGTTATTCCTTTGACCAAGTGGGGATGCCTGAAAAAAACTCATAACCCCACATAATTTATTATTTATGTGTGAAAAAATAAATTGAAAAGGTTTTTTTTTCACCATATATATTTCATTAAAAGGAAGAACATGTGAATTTTTATACTGTGGTGGATAGAAAAAGATATAGGATCCTGGTGTCCCTTGGTATCTCATTGGGGTGAGAATAAATCCATAAATATTTATATAAAATATTACTCACACTAATCAAATTATTTTATAGAGAAGGGTCTTTTTTGAAATATGAGATCACAAATATTATCATATCACTTATTGGATCTCTTAGGAAAATATTGGTCATACATAGGAGAATAGTAGAATTTAAATATTGTGGCTAGACAAAGATGTAGGGTCAATGAATCACAATATACCATGTAAAAACAAAAAACATTCCACATACAGTTCTTGGATTTTAACATTGAATAAGATGTACATTAACCAATTAGTTTAATGTCATGAGATTGGGATAAAGGTTACCCAATGAGAGAAAGGAAGGAATAAATCCCCATAAACACTATTAATAAATTCATAGAATCAACTTATACGAGGCATCTCATTCTTTTTGAGTGAGTCTTCCTATGATTTCTTCCCAATGCATCCAATTCCTTGTCTATAGGGTAAGACTACATTTAAATGTCCTGTACTCAAGACATTTTGGTATATTTTAACGTTATATGACTAGTATGACATGGTTTCTTGTAGTTTCAACTCAAATTTCTTGGACCATAATTCATGGAAACAAGGAGTGATAGATGGATTATTGTGCCAATGATGTTTTGGCATACTTCTCTGATGAGGAAGTAAATTAGAAACCATGATCATAGAGGTTATCACATCAAGAGGAGTGATAAGGGATAAAAACATATGGAATAACTAAGAACCATCATTGAAGTGAGGTTTAAAACATGGTGCTATTGAGGTTTACTTAGATATAAGAGGTCTTTACCATGGATGATTGTGCTTTTGGTTTATAAGACCTATTTGTGGGTGACTTATGAAATTCCAACATTAGGTTTATCAATGTATAGGCCAAAAATGACACCACATGTTGGACATTCCCTATTGGGAGATACTTTTGAAAAGATATATTGGGATTATTACAACATAGTAAATCAAAGGTGTCTTAAAGAATCTATAATTATATTATTGATTGATAGAGAGCTATTATGGAGATCAAAAATTTCCCAGGAAAAGGAGAATGGTGTGAGAAACTGAATATGTCAGAGAATAAAAAAACATTCATGCCGTTGTTATCCATGGAATGTGAAGTCACTGTCAATGATCCTGGATATGTGGGAGAGGGATATTTCTGTTTCCATGGTGGGATCTAGAATTATGGTACCTAAATTAAGGTCTCCTATATATATTTTTTATACATGGATGAGAGGGTAATTTTTTCTATAGTTGTAGTTGGGCCCAAGAAATAGTATTTGGGAATCACTATGTGTCTCATTTAGGAGAGAATCAATCTATGTGTAGTTCTTTGAGATAATGTTTTTTGGGAGTATAAAACTAAGTCTTTTGATCATCCCATGAATAAAATAAAATTTTATTAAGTTTTATGTCCTGAAAAAGGATGTGAACCATGCATTTTATATCATACAATAAGAAAATTAGGATTTCTAGTTTAATTTAATATAAATCATAACATGGTTTCTTGTAGTTTTAGGTCATATGACATGGACCATATGTTTTTTATTTTAAATACATTCATACAAAACCATATGATATGAAGTTTAACATCATGTAGAAAGGTCATAGGAAACCATGAAATTTAATGTCATATGGAGTGGATGAAGTTTGTTTTCATCACATAATGTATTTCATGAGAAAATTCAAAAATGTAGGGGTTGTGAAAAGCTATCCATCAATAGATATCAAGGAATATTACCCATTAGAGTGGAGCATGTTTAGGGAATAAGGTCCCTCCCATATTGGATCATGATTTGGATATTTCCTCCTTAGTTTCATTTGGGTCTTGAGGACCAATACTAGTTCTCCTTGACAAAACCAATGAAGGGGGAATTTCTTGTTAAATGATTGTGCTATCTGATTTAATGGACCTTCAAGTGATGTAATGTTTGCAATATCTTCTCATCAAGTCACTCTGATTCATCCAAATTTTTTTTTATATATTATCTATGGATAGTTTATCATATATTGAAATTCATAGAGAGGGTAATTATACCTCAATGGGAAGGACCGATTATGTCCCATATACAATTGAATATGGGGTCGCCTTCATGGAAGTGTAGGTAGTAGTTCAGTAGACATGAAAGGAATGAAATATATTTTCAAGTCTAAAATTTTTATCCATATACATAATAATGAAGATTATGTTTGATTGGAACTTGTTGAAGGCCTTTATCTATCCATTGGCCACTATAAGATAGTGAGACAAATGACTGGAATTGATATTATGCTCTTGATATAGATTCTCTAACATAGAATAACATAAATTAGTAATTTTTTCATTGATTATTTTAATATGGATATAAAATCTAGTAATTATAATGGGATTCATGATGCTTATAGTTATTTTGGACCAAAATTTATTGAGGTGTATTGTTTCAGACAATTTAGAGAAGAAGACTATAACATGGGGGATGTATTTGAACTGCTTGGTTATAGATGGAGGATGTATCCCTAAAATATCTATTCCACATATGGAAAATGTACAGAAGTATTTGGTTATGTGTAGATACTTTAGGGGAATCTAGATGAAGTTGGTGTGTACTTGGAAAGAGCGACACTTTTTGATGATTGTTTTTCAACCTCGCATCATTGAAGGGTTGAAGTATCCAATCCTCTAGTTTTGATTAGTAAGCAAGAACCCAAACTGGTGATAATTTTTGCCTCTCATTTGTACTTCTATCATGACGACAATAGTCTCTTATCTATCAATTCACCTAAAATGGGCTCCCTAAAAGCCTCATTTATTAGTACTATCTTGAGATTTGGGCTGTCACAAATCATGAATTCGGTCTATCATCACAAAATTTCGATTTTATGGATATTTCTAATTAGATAAATCTATTTTGAAGGTATTAAAAAATAGGTATCGTTCAAAAAAATTTAGGACCATCTAATTTGGTGATATTGTAAACCTCTTTAATTTCTCCCTAGTTGACATGAACCAAAAGAGAGACCGTTCGAGGGTATGCAATGCAGATAAATATTTCAACTCTATTCATATCTACCAAATACATGGATTCATTCAATAATGTATCATATTAGGAATTATATTATCATGGTACTAAATTCAATGTTGTATATGAGGGGAATTCGTGCATTAGTCCTTAACCATAGTCAAGTAGGGGGATCAAATTTTCCTTTCTGATGGCATAATCACTTTTGATGTTATTGATTTAATGCTTTGAATCACCATTCACACTCATGTGGTCCAATTGAATTTGAATTACCAATTATAACCCAATGACGAGGGATTGATATTCTATCTCATTGTTTGTGAAACCTACTAATAATAGGAAGGATTAAGGAAATACTTCCTTTGCTGAAGAGATGAGCAATAATCCCAACCTGACTTTGTTGAGTTTTTGTTCTTAAATTCTCTTCCCTATTTGTCTTACGGATAAACTGCCAAAATACATTTATCATTTCTAGGCCCCTATTGAACATAAAATATCTCTTAATCGGAAAATTTAGTATTAAATTACATTTTTATGTAGATAGATGTTAAATAAGGAATTCGGCCAAAGCCTATCATGTCACCACTCTCAGTGGAACAAACAGAATATCCAACTGCTATATGATAACTTCCCACCATGACAAACATCCAATCAACATATGATGGTTGGAGATGTACTTGAATGGGTTGTTTTGAGAGAGAAAATATACCTCATGGTGTTGTAGAGAGTGCCTTAGCTTCGGAAATGAAACACCCGAGACTTTTATAAGAAATATTTTGTTTTTATTTTATATAAATCATCAAAGGAATCTTTCACTACACACAACACTAGCTTGTCTTACTTTACACGCAATTGCGACCTTTCTTGATAGTTTCTGTCATACGCAATACCGAGTTTCACTAAACAATGATATACTATTAAAATATTATTAAAACTAGCTGTTATGAATAGTAATACCCACTTTTTGAAATTTTGTAAATTTTATTTTTCAAAATTGACTTTATTTTTTGATTCGGAATATCGAAATTAGCCTATGGTGAAATTTTGGTATTTTTCTGGAAACTTTCACCTTTTGATGTATAATGAAAACACTGGGTTACTATTTAAAAACCGAATTTTTATTTAAATAATTATTTATTTTATTTAAATTTATTTTAGGTCAAAATTGATACATAATACCTATATAAGTTCAATGTAATTCAATGGATTAATTTTATAATAATTTTTTATATATAAAAATTTTATTGAATTTTTCACCGTCTTTTACCCACCTCCTAGGAGAATTTGCAAATTTACATAAAATTTATTCTACCACTTATGTGAGTGGAATTTCAAAAATCCGAGAGACATGGTTGATGTTAGTAAGTAAAATGTGGTTCAATGAGATGAAAATAATTTTTTGTGAATAATAACTTTTTACTTTTATTTACCACGGTTAAAAGTAAATAGAGTAATTAAGAGTAAAAATGATATTATTATTACCCTAATACATGTCCTAATTCTATTAGATAAGTGTAATTCGACCAAAAAAAACCTTAGGAATAAAATATTACCATTTAGGCCCACTTGGATTAGATTAGGACATTTATTATTAATTTATTTAAAGAAGGGTTAAAATAGTTAAAATCAAAGTTTAATAAGTAAATAATTTTTAATATAGGGTTATACATAAGATAAATTCGACTGTAAATATTCATTATAAAGATAAAAATATTTCATACATAATGGTATTTTATTTTTAATTCTTAGACATTAATATAATTTAATTTATTTATGACACAAAGATGATGCAACAATTATCTTATTAATGAAATATTGACATAATTGATGTTATAAATACCCAAATAAATGTAATTTGAGAGTTTATATGAATTCCAATAATTTTATAGGTTAATATGACATGTTATTATTGATGTAATTAACTTTTTTAGAACTAATCATTCTGTTATGAGTTTTATAAAAAGCAATTACTAAATAGTGTCAAAATTGACATAAAATAATTTTTAAAACAAATATCATATTATTAATTGTTATTTTATTCCTAAAAATCAATGGTTCTGGAAAGTGACTTAGATAAGGTTATATATATTAATAATAAACAACTTGGGGTTCGTTTGGCTTGTTATAGTAAGTTTATTAACCTTATAGTGTAAGAACACAAAAAGACACGGTAAAAGTAAAATTATCTAACTTAAAGATTAATCTAAATGATAAGGTTAAAATAGAAAACTAAACTTGTCAAAATTATATTGGATGAGATTATTTCGACCCATCCCCACCTTAGCTTCTAAATAAATCAATTTTTAGCTATTTAAAACCGAATATGGCTTTATAATAAAATAATGTTTTTAGTTTTTTCAAAGGTGCCCCTCTCCTCCCTTATAAAAGGGTACCTACTCCCTCTCTTACTCACACCACTTTGAGCATTAAACCTTGGAAAACCCCTACCAATTTATCCTCTACACTTTCCTAGAAACATCCTAGAGTTCCTGGTCTTCTTCAAAGACCAATTTTAGTGCCCTAAAAGGAGGTCTCAAAGAGGCGCTTCAAAGAAGAGGTAATGTCCGTTACCGATTCTTTCAACTTTATTTCTTATTCCACTAATTCTTATTTAGTTGTTTCATTATGAAGTAATAACATCAGTATCACTAATATACTTATATGTTATTATAAGTATAAAAAAAACCCTATTTCACCATCTATCCATCCTACGGAAAACGAAATCACCGCGCGTGCGTACATATGGAATACCGTCTCCATGCCGTGGTGTAATCTATTTTCCACCACCACCTTACTTGGATGGGTATAATGGTGTAAATAATAACTATATATGATTATTGTAAAGTGATATTGATTCTGAAATAGTATACATACACTCCAATACAATTCCACGATCATGGGAACGATATCTTCGCTCGTGCGTACGTACGGAATACCGTCTCCACGATGTGATGCGACTCGTTCTACATGATTTTCATTGCATAATGATTACATAAATGAATTGAGTGAATAAATATGATATATATTACACTAATACCATTCTGTAAATGAGGTATCTATAACCTAAAAATAAGAATAACAATTTATTCGACAAAACACGCATAAGAACAAAAAGTAATAAACACCCGAATAACAAGTAGCAATGAAGTATTACTATTAATAGCTAGGATTATGACCATATATGATATCATAACCATGAGTATGATTCTGGAATAAGTCAATGGAATTATTTAAATCATTATACAGGAGGTTCAGACACTTACAAAGCAAATCGGACCTAAGGTAAGGGAAATATCACAATCTCATTTTTATCCGAGATTGTTTATACTTTGGAATTTACTGGGGTGTATTTTATCATACACATCCATGTTTCCTAAATATGTAATATTATTTCCATCCACCTACAATTTTTTAAATCCAATTTTACCCTTCAGTGAGTTTTTAGTAAAATATATGAAAGGAATCTTTTGTCATTTTTCGTACGAGGTACTTTTTGACTTTTCCGACAAAAGTACGAGAAGAATGTTTTTTAACTTATATAGCATGAATGAATTTTTAAAACATTATTTACAAGAATCTTCCTTTACAAGTTTTCAAGTTTATTTTTAATCAACTTCTTTTAGTTTAGAATTGTATGACCTGTTAAGAAAGGAAAAGTGTTTTTGAAGTAGAAAGGATATTTTCCTCAAGAATGGAGTTCAAGTGTTTTATCAAAATTATTTTCCATCTAAGATAATAAAGGGTTCTGTTTCTATCCCTATTATTACATTGATTTTATTATGTTGTGATGGAATTATTTTTATGAATTCCTTTATCTTATATGAATTGTTTTATGATGTCACGATGTTTAAGAATCCCATTTTTATTACAAGGGTTATGCTATGATGTATGGTTTATGATTTTGTGGCACACATAAGAATGGTATCATTATGAGATGGGTGGGACCTATATCTCTCTCCAATTCATTGGGTAAATATTTTATATCTCATGAGATAGACATGGCTGGAACGGCAGGTTAAACCGGTTCAGTGAAACATGACTGAAATGAGGAGTTAACTCGGTTCAGAAATGGACTTTGTCCACTAAGATAGTCCTGGAAATGAATCTTGACTAATAAGAAATGATTATCTATGATTATGTGTGTATTCCAAAAATATTCATGTTTTAAGTTATGATTATTGTGATTACATTTCACTACCATGATTTATCCCATGTTATGAAATTATGATCTCTTTTGCAGGGTAAGATTTCCAAAATGTTATGTTCTTATGAATATGATGTGATTGATATTTCTTTTGTTTACCCTTACTGAGCATTTGAGCTCACCCTTTTTTATGTTTTCTTTACCCCGGTCAGGAAGAAGGTTATTAAGTAATATATGCCAAAAGGGACTATAGATATGATGAAATAAATGGGAGACAGTGTAGACGCTTTATTAACCAGTTGTTTATATTTCCCAGTTTCTAAAGACACTATACCTATACGGTCCTTTCATGGTTTTGTTATATGTTGTAATAAGTGTAATTAAATTTTGAAGTAATAAAAATGTATATAAAGTATGGGTCGTTATAGTTGGTATCAGAGGAAAGGTATAGTCAACCTTTGGAAACTAGGATGTGAAAGCCTTAGTAAGAACCCTAAGGATAAGTCTAAGCATAGAACACAATATTAGTGTTTTAGAAATGGCCATGAATAACCTATGATAATACCTTAAGTGTGAAATTTTATTCTTGATTATGTGGTTTTCCTATTATAATTAGTGTTTCTCACACTATTCTTCTTGGTTTTAGTCAATGGCTAGAACCCGAAGGAACCGTGTTAATGCGGAATGTGATGGGAAATGCAATGATTGTCCCCCTGAGCAACCAAACGTTATGGGAGATGGAATGCAAAATCTTGTAGCCATGCTCACACAAATTTCTCAAGCTATGAATCATGCAGGACTTCCAAACGAGAAAAGGAAGGAGCATCATTCTGTTGAATCCTTCATGAGACAACGCCCACCTTCATTCAGCGGGTCTACGGATCCATTAGTTTCTGAACAATGGATCAGTACTACTGAAAAGATATTTTCAGTTCTTCAATGTTCTGAACATGATAAAGTCATCTTAGCAGCGTATCGTTTGGAAGGTGATGCTGATCAATGGTGGAATCTTATCAATAATATGAGGTAAAGAGATTAAATTGAGTCCATGGAATGGGATGAGTTCAAGAACTTATTTTTCAATAAGTACTTCCCTCGTATTCTCCGAACAAAGATGGATAAGGAGTTTCTTGAACTAAAGCAAAAGGATGATGAATCTGTTTATTCCTATGAAGAAAATTTTACAAGACTTTCAAGGTACGCTTCTGGTATTATTATCCAACCTGAGAGTAAGATCGATCTATTCTTTAGTGGCTTAAAACCAAGTCTTCTAAGGGCATTAGCCATAAGGGAATTCAATAGCTACGAGGAAATCATTCGTAGTGCTCTCAAAGTTGATATGGAGATTGGAGTAACCCATCAGTCATATGGGTTTGATAAGAAGAGGAAAATGGAATTCAAAAGAAAATATAAAGAGCACACTGAAAAGAAGATGAGTTTTCCCTTATGCTCAAAGTGTGGAAAGAAACATGGAGGAAGTTGTCTTAAAGGGAAAAGTAAATGTTTCAAATGTGGAAAGGAAGGTCATAGGGCATTTGAATGCCGCAACGATGAGAAGAAGATGTCTAGTGATGCAAACAATGAAAAGGCTACATAGAGTGCACCTCATACAATTCAATGTTACAAGTGCAAGGAAATGGGGAATTATGCCAATAAATGCCCCAATCCAAGGATTGTTGATGATGATCGATGTCAACAAACTCTTAAGGCTAAAGACAAAGGAAATTCACACGCAATTTCTATCAGCAATGTGGAGTACGATAATGAAGTGGTGAAAGCTATAATTACCATCCACTCTAAAGTAGAAAATGTTTTATTTGATTCTGGATCCACCCACTCCTTTATTTCTGAAGAATTTTATAAGGGTATCACCGTATTACCTCAACAATTAGATGTTGAGTTAGCTGTGGCAACCCCTAATGGCACAACAGTCGCATCAAAAGTTTATAATTCTTCTCCGATTGAAGTTTGTGGGAAAGTGCTTCCTGAAAATCTTGTGATCCTTCCTATAGTGGAATTTGATGTGATTATTTTCATGTATTGGCTTTCTCTATATGGATCTCATATCAATTTCCAAAAAAGGGAAGTCACATTTCATATTCCAGATCAATCTTTGATCATATATCGATGAAAGGATGAACATAACCTTCCAGTGGAAATTTCTTCCATCTTATGGGTCTTGATTCCCCTAAATGAAGGTTATTTATCTCAAATGGTTGGTGAGAAACCCCCGATTAAGAATATTCCCATTGTACGGGCGTTTGACGATGTCTTTCCGGAGGAATTTCCGGGTCTTCCAGCAAATTATGAAGTTGAGTTTTCAATAGAACTCGTACCGGGTGCTTTACCTATTTCAAAGACACCTTATAGAATGGCCCCAATTGAGTTGCAGGAATTGAAGAAGTAACTACAAGAGAATCTTGATAAGGGGTTCATATGCCTTAGTGCGTCACCTTCGGGAGCACCTTTTCTGTTTGTTAAGAAGAAAGATGGATCAATGAGATTCTGAATTGATTATTGAGAACTTTACAAGATCAATATCAAGACCAAATATCCTCTCCCGTGCATTGATGACTTATTTGACCAACTACGCGGAGTTCAATACTTTTCTAAGATTGATCTTTGTTCATGGTATCATCAATTAAGGTTCAAAAGGGAGGATATACCAAAGACGGCTTTCCGTACAAGGTATGGACACTATGAATTTATAGTGATGACATTTGGTCTTACTAATGCCCCTGCTATCTTCATGGATCTGATGAATAGAGTCTTTAGAGAGTATCTTGATCAGTTTGTGGTAGTCTTTACAGAATATATTCTTGTATATTCAAAGAGCAAAGAAGAACATGAAGATCACTTGAGAATTATATTGAAGACCCTGAGAAAGGAGAAGCTTTATTCCAAATTTACCAAGGGTGAATTTTGGCTTCAAAAAGTTTCATTTTGGGTCACATAATCTCAAAAGAGGGGATATCTGTAGATCCAGCAAAAACAGAGGTTATCAAAAGATGGTCGAGACCAACAAAAGTAACTGAGATCCGAAGTTTTCTTGGTTTGGCTAGATATTATCGACATTTTTTGAAAGATTTTTCATGATTATCTAATCCACTCACCAGGATGAATTGGAAAGGAGTTAAGTTTGTTTGGACAGAGGAATGTGAAGATAATTTCAAGGAGTTGAAAAGAAGGTTATCTAGTGCACCTGTGCTCACACTGCCTTGTAGTGGAGAAAGGTTTGTGATCTACAGTGATGAATCCAAGAAGGGATTGGGGTGTGTTCTTATGAAAAATGATATGGTGATAGATTATGCCTCACGACAGTTGAAAATTCATGAGAAAAATTAACCAACTCATGATTTGGAGTTAGCTGCGGTAATATTTGCATTAAATATTTGGAGGCATTATATTTATGGAGAAAGGTGTGACATTTATACTGATCATAAAAGTTTAAAGTATATTTTCACACAAAAGGAGCTGAATATGTTCCAAAGAAGATGGTTGGAGCTGATTAAGGATTACGACTGCTCAATTCATTACCACCCTGGGAAAGCAAACACGGTGGCAAATGCATTAAGTCGACAAGACCATGCCAGTTTATCCATGATGAGGATCACAAAAGATCCAATATTTATGTATTTACAAAGGATGGATCTTGGAATTATAATGAAAGGGGAAAAATCGTATCTTTCTCAAATGAATGTTCAACCATCTATACATGTTAAGATTAAAGAGGCACAGAAAGAAGATGTAGAGTTACAAAAGAAGGTGAGAAATGTTCCAGAATTCAACCTTGATTATGATGGGATAATAAAGTTCAGGAATCAGGTTTTTGTTCATACCATCCTCAAATTAATGAAGGAGCTGCTAGATGAGGCTCATAGTTCTTCATTCTCTATTAATCCTGGAAGCACGAAGATGTATAGGGACTTGAAAGAGTACTTCTGGTGGGATGGCATGAAAAGATATGTTGCTGAATATGTCTCTCGATGCTTGGTTTGTCAGTAAGTTAAAGCTGAGAGACATAATTCTAAGGGGATGTTACAACCATTACCCATACCCGAATGGAAATAGGAAAACATCACTATGGACTTTGTCACAGGACTTTCTAAAATATCCAAAGGCAATAATGTAATCTGGGTCATAGTTGATCGTCTTACAAAGTCTGCACACTTCATTGATATTAGAGAGGATTTCTCTCTGGATCAGCTTTCCAGGATATATGTAGAGGAATTGGTAAGATTGCATGGAGTACCACTTTCTATTATATCTGATCGGGATCTGAGGTTTACATCAATGTTCTAGAGAAGTCTTCAGCATACTCTGGATACAGAGTTGAGTTTCAGCACTGCTTATCATCCTCAGATAGACGGTCAGTCTGATAGGACAATTCAAACTCTAGAAGATATGTTGAGAGCTTTCTCTAAGAATTTCAAAGGTGGTTGGGATCAACAGCTACCTTTGGTGGATTTTTCTTATAATAATAGCTTTCACTCCAGTATTCAGATGGCTCCTTATGAAGCTCTCTATGGAAAGAAATGTAGGACTCCAACTTGCTGCGATGAAGTTGGGGAAAGAAAGCTATTAGGACCTGATCTTGTTGATGAGATGGCAGAAAATGTCCGATCTATTCAACAACACATAAGAGCAGCTCAGAGTCGACAAAAAAGTTATGCCGACAACTGAAGAAAAGACTTAGAGTTTTAAGTGGGTGATAAAGTGTTCTTACGAATATCTCCTTAGAAGAGAGTAATGAAATTTGGAAAGAAGGGAAAGTTGAGCCCTAGGTATATCGGTCCTTTCGAAATACTGGATCGTGTTGGGAAGGTAGCTTACCGATTGGCGCTTCCATAGAATCTCTCTCAAGTTCACGATGTGTTCCATGTATCTCTCCTGATAAAGTACATACCTGATCCTTCACATGTACTCAGCTCAGAAGTTGTACCTCTGGAACAAGATCTTTCTTATGAAGAACAGCCAATAGAGATTCTCGATCATAGTGAAAAAGTCCTATGGAACAAGACCACTCGCTTGGTGAAAGTTTAATGGAGGAACCACCAATTAGAAGAAGCTACATGGGAGCTTGAGGATATGATCAGGGAGAGGTATCCTCATCTGTTTGTTACAAGTGACAAATTTCGAGGGAAAAATTCATTTTAAGTGGGGTAGAATATAACACCCGAGACTTTTATAAGAAATATTTTGTTTTTATTTTATATAAATCATCAAATGAATCTTTCACTACACACAACACTATCTTGGATTTCTTTACACGCAATTGCGACCTTCCTTGATAGTTTGCGTCGTACGCAATACCGAGTTTCACTAAACAACGATATGCTATTAAAATATTATTAAAACTAGCCGTTATGAATAGTAATACCCACTTTTTGAAATTTTGAAAATTTTATTTTTCAAAATTGACTTCATTTTTGGATTCAGAATATCGAAATTAGCCTAGGGTGAAATTTTGGTATTTTTCTGGAAACTTTCAATTTTTGATGAATAGTGTAAACACTGGGTTACTATTTAAAAACCGACTTTTTATTTAAATAATTATTTATTTTATTTAAATTTATTTTAGGTCAAAATTGATACATAATACCTATATAAGTTCAATGTAATTCATTGGAGTAATTTTATAATATTTTTAAATATATAAAAATTTTATTGAACTTTTCACCGTCTTTTACCGACCTCCTAGGAGAATTTGAAAATTTACATAAAACTTAATTTTACCACTTCTGTGAGTGGAATTTCAAAAATCCGAGAGACACAGTTGATGTGAGTAAGTAAAATGTGGTTCAATGAGATGAAAATAATTTTTGGTGAATAGTAACTTTTTACTTTTATTTACCACGGTTAAAAGTAAATAGGGTAATTAAGAGTAAAAATGATATTATTATTAACATAACACATGTAATAATTCTATTGGATAAGTTTAATTCGACCAAAACACAACCTTAGGAATACAATATGACCATTTAGGACCATTTGGATTAGATTAGGACATTTATTATTAATTTATTTAAAGAAGGGATAAAATAGTTAAAATCAAAGTTTAATAAGTAAATAATTTTTAATATAGGGTTATACATAAGATAAATTCGACTATAAATATTAATTATAAACTTAAATATATTTCCTACATAATGGTATTTTATTTTTAATATTTAAACATTAAATAATTTAATTTATTTATGACAAAAAGCTGATGCAGTAATTATATTATTAATGAAATATTGACATAATTGATATTATAAATACCCAAATAAATGTAATTTGAGAGTTTTTATGAATTACACTAATTTTATAGTTTACTATGACATGTTATTATTGATTTAATTAACATTTTTTGAACTAATCATTCTGTTATTATTTTTACAAAAATCAATTACTAAATAGTGTCAAAATTGACATAAAATAGTTTTTAAAACAAATATTATATTATTAATTGTTATTTTATTCTGAAAAATCTAAGGTTTGGCCAAATGACATAGATAAGGTTATATATATTAATAATAAACAAATTTGTGTTCTTTTGACTTGTTATAGTAAGTTTATTAACCTTATAGTGTAAGAACACAAAAAGACACGGTAAAAGTAAAATTATCTAACTTAAAGTTAAGTCTAAATGATAAGGTTAAAATAGAAAACTAAACTTGTCCAAATTCTATTGGAAGAGAGGATTTAGACCCATACCCACCTTAGATTTTAAATAAATCAATTTGGAGCTATTTAAAACCGAATATGGCTTTATAATAAAATAATAGTTTTTGTTTTTCCAAAGGTGCCCCTCTCCTCCCTTATAAAAGGGAACCTCCTCACTATCTTCCTCACACCACTTTGAGCCTTCAAGCTCGGTACACCACTACCAATTTCTCCTCTCCACTTCCTTAGAAACATCCTAGAGGTCCTGGTCTTCTTCAAAGACCAATTTTAGTGCCCTAAAAGGAGGTCTCAAAGAGGCACTTCAAAGAAGAGGTAATGTCCATTACCGATTCTTTCAACTTTATTTCTCCTTCCACTTCTTCTTCTTTATTTGTTTCATTATGAAGTAATAAAATCAGTATCACTCATATAATGATATGTTATTATAAGTATGAAACAACCCTATTTCACCATCTATCCATCCTATGGAAAACGAAATCACCGCGCGTGCGTACGTACGGATTACAGTCTCCATGCCGTGGTGTAATCTATTTTCCACCACCACCTTACTTGGATGGGTATAATGGTGTAAATAATAACTATATATAATTATTTTAAAGTTATATTGATTCTGAAATAGTATACATACACTCCAATACAATTCCACGATCATGGGAACGATATCATCGCTCGTGCGTACGTATGGAATACCGTCTCCACGATGTGATGCGACTCGTTCTACATGCTTTTCATTGCATAATGATTACATAATTGAATTGAGTGAATAAATATGATATATATTACACTAATACCATTCTGTAAATGAGTTATCTATAACCTAAAAATAAGAATATGAATTTATTCGACAAAACACGCATAAGAGAAAAAAAGTAATAAACACCCGAATAACAAGTGGCAATGAAATATTACTAATAATAAGCTATGAATATGACCATATATGATATAATAACAATTAGTCTAATTATGGAATAAGTAAATGACATTATTTAAATCATTATACAAGAGGTTCAGACACTTACAAAGCAAATCAGACCTAAGGTAAGGGAAATATCACAATCTCATTTTTATCCGAGATTGTTTATACTTTGGAATTTACTGGGGTGTATTTTATCATCCACATCCATGTTTCCTAAATATGTAATATTATTTCCATCCACCTACAATTTTTTAAATCCAATTTTACCCTTCGGTGAGTTTTTAGTAAAATATATGAATGGAATCTTTTGTCGTTTTTCGTATGAGGTACTTTTTAACTTTTCCGACAAAAGTACAAGAAGAATGTTTTTTTAACTTATATGGCATGAATGGATTTTTAAAACATTATTTCCAATATGCTTACTTTACAAGTTTTCAATTTTATTTTTAATAAAATTCTTTTAGTTTAGAATTGTATGACATGTTAAGAAAGGAAAAGTGTTTTTGAGGTAGAAAGGATATTTTCCTCAAGAATGGAGTTCAAGTGTTTTATTAAAATTATTTTCCATCTAAGATAATAAAGGGTTCTGTTTCTATCCCTATTATTACATTGATTTGATTATGTTGTGATGGAATTATTTTTATGAATTCCTTTATCTTATATGAATTGTTTTATGATTTCACGATGTTTAAGAATCCCATTTTTATTACATGGGTTATTCTATGATGTATGGTTTATGATTTTGTGGCACACATAAGAATGGTATCATTATGAGATGAGTGGGACCTATATCTCCCTCCAATGCATTGGGTAAAGATTTTATATCTCATGAGATAGACATGGCTGGAACGACAGGTTAAACCGGTTCAGTGAAACATGACTGAAACGAGGAGTGAACTCGGTTCAGAAATGGACTTTGTCCACTAATATATTCTTGGCAATGAGTCTTGACTAATAAGAAATGATTCTCTATGATTATGTGTGTATGCCACAAAGCTTCATGTTTTAAGTGATGATTATTTTTATTACATTTCACTACCATGATTTATCCCATGTTATGAAATTATGATCTCATTTGTAGGGTAAGATTTCCAAAATGTTATGTTCTTATGAATATGATGTGATTGATATTTTTTTTGTTTACCCTTATTGAACATTTGAGCTCACCCTTTTATATTTTTTCTTTCCCCAGGTCAGGAAGAGGGTTATTAAGTAAGATATGCCAAAAGGGACTATAGATATGATGAAATAAATGGGAGACAATGTAGACGCTTTATGAACCAGTTGTTTATGTTTCCCAGTTTATAAAGACACTATACCTATACGGTCTTTTCATGGTTTTGTTATATGTTGTAATAAGTGTACTTCAATTTTTAAGTACTAACTATGTATGTAAAGTATGGGTCATTATAGGAAACATGAACATTAATGCTTAGAATCTCATCTCGATATCTGAATAATGAGGGACAAGGTTAAGCATGGATTGACTAAGATAATAAAAGTTGTTTTGAATCTTGGAATCATTATTTTGTGGGAGGAAAGCACCAAGTTATTAATCTAGGGATGTCACATATAGAATGAGTGGATTCCCCTGAACAAGTGGCATCAACACTGGTGGGTTCTAGTGACATTTCATGTAGTCGTAAAATTTTTCTTGATGGTTATCTACACATTGATACCCCATTTTTGTCAACCTAGTAAAGGGAAAAACCGTTCCTGTATGGTATACTATAAATCACAAAATATAGAAAAGATTTCATTTTAAACCTCTAATATCTTTGAAGTTCTGATAAGATGACATTTTAAGGAAGACCTTTTTTTATCAGGGTCGACATTGAAGCCGTGATTCCATAAAATTAAAATAGGAAATTTTCATGAGATGAATTCAATAATACATTTAATATGATTCTTCATTAGGATATGTTGCCTCAGTTTGATGAATATAATCCCTAGATCATCCCAGGGGTTAGGGTATTTTCAATACATAATTGCCATATCATTCATGAAACATTTGATAATCCTTTCCATAAAGGTTTCAAAGATCTGTTACATGACACTTTCATTTGAATCATCAGAATACTTCAAGCAAAAGGGAATTACCTAGTTGAAGAATACTCATTGGGGGCCCTGAAGGTGGTGGGTTCTTCAACTACTACGGCCATTAATATTTGATTTTATCCTGAATAGATATCAATTAACAAAATTATATGATATCTGAATATATCACCGTTTAGTAATTCCATGATTGGAATTGGGGAATCTTATTTTTAACATTTTTTATTTAGATATTTTATGTTGATGTAGACATTGATTTTCAAATTATTATTCTTTACTGGGATTTTTTTGGCTATCCATTTCAGATTGTAGACATCTTTAATGAAATTGGATTGGATAATCTTTCCATATTCAACATAAATATTATAATCATGACATGATTGTGTCCTTCTTATTTCCTGCTTAAATCCCATGTTTTTTTTCTAGTGAGCGTATGTGTTGAGTAGCTACCTCAAGATCGAGGCATTGAATTTCTAGGTAATGCTAGTCCAACACAATCTGATTCAATTTCAGAAAAGTGGTGTATACCTCATGTTCTATTGAATACAAGGACACAATAACCTTGTTGTTTCAGGGATCTTCTTAATTACCAAGATTTATTTTCCTGAGTTTAGTAGTGGTGGTAAGGAAGCCTTCTTGAAATGATGGACATGTATCCCTTATGTCTTCTTATTCTTCTTCATCCTCCCACTCTTCCTCTTATTCTTCTTCTTCCATACTATTAGGGGAAGTGTGTGATGAAGTAAATTTCATATCATTATGGAAGGGGTCAATATTTTGACATCAAATAGATGATTAATCCTTCTCCATCATTTCTGACAATGTGGATTTTCTCTGAAGATCCATATGGGAGATGAGGGAAAAATAATGAGTATTCACTCTCTCTTAGAAATATATTGTTTTTCTAATTAAATCGATGAGGCATGGGTATGCTGAATTTAGGGGTTATAATGAGGTAATTAACATTCCAGACTTTACCACTATCTAGAGAGTCAATGAACTTAACAATATTTTTGGGATTATTCCTCATGATGGATATCACGATTTTTGTTGAATAAGTGTCTAAATTTGGGCCGATGCCTTCAATTTGATTGATGGTAAGAATAGGTTATTCCCAAAGATTTCTGAATGGATTAATTGAGACATTTCTAGACTATTTAGTATAGTGACATAAGAGAAATTGTTAGTCCTGGGTTTTTTCTATTACCTATGTTAGAATCCCACATCAATGTACATTGATTCACATGATTTGAAAGGGTGTTTATCACATGAGAATGTCCCAATTTGAACGTTGATGAAATATTAATGAAATTTTTGGTATGAAGAGAGGAGTATCTCATGTTGAGGAAATATATTACTTTCTATAATTACATTGAAGGATATTTAATTTTGGATGACCAGGAATTCTGAATCAGATATGAGGTCTCCAAATTGAGTTCTGAGGTGGTTCCTGCTGGGAGGATTTTCCTACTATTTTCATAATCCTATAGAATAAATAATAAGGGGACAAGTGTTAGTATCTAAAGACTAGGCAAAAAAATGTATGGACTAGAATATGGTTGACTCCTAAGCAATTACCAATGATATAATGTTAGATGTCAATGCCATGTATTGTACATGATACATACAAGGGTATGATGTGTCACTATATGATAGAATCATTTTCCATCTCTATGAATGATATTATCATGTTCTATTATACAAGATTGATCCATGTAATATATATTTAAGTAGAATAAACCTCAGCTTCAAACTCTTGAGGACATAAAATATCCTCAAAGTGTGCTTCTCGGAGGTATTTTGATAGAATTGGGGCATCCCTAATCTACAAATTTGGTGTCACTATGGGAAATTTCTTTAGATTTTAATACTTCATGGATATTTTATTATGCTTTATAACCTGATTATTATCTTTTCAGGTTATTTTTTATCATATGTAATTATCATGAGAATATTAGTCCTTGGAATAGGATTTGAAGGTGCTTATCTGCTTGGTCAATTAAGTCAATTCGGTCTACATGAGCTCCAAGGTTTTTATGATGATGACACCTTCTCTTACCAATCTTACAGAATTATTAGGCTTTGTAAGACACTAGAATATAATGATGAAAATTCATACTACTGTGGGACCGACTTGAGTTCTCTCCCATGAGTTTTGGAAGAATAGAAGGTCCATGTGGAGACATAGACGAACTATTTATTTTTCCACATTTTTAACTTCCCCTATAACTTTGGCCCCTAATGACTCTTATCCTTATTCCATAATCAGATGGAGAGAAATAAGATTTTTATCGATAATCAACATTATAGAAGGGATCCATTAAGTGAATTAAATTAATTAAACTGAATATTAATTCTTCTTCTGATGAGGTCTCTGTCTGGAGGGTCAACTCTCATGGATAAATTCTGTGGGTTGGTGCTAATGCTTTTGTGATTGAATGCATGAAGGATAAGATAATAAAATATAATTTTTTTTCTTGTAATAGGATTATGTTCCTATGTTTGTTTCCTTCCCTTCCATCAATGACTTTTTTTAGAAGATTGACCATTATAGGTTCGTGGTGTCGACAAAGTCTGCTGCACCATAAAGAAGTGTATGGGGAAATAGTTAACTATTTACACTATTATAAGAGGATAACATGAGTCTTTTTGATTTTTTTTTAGTCCATAGAATCACTAAATTTATATGTATGTTTGTTAGTAACTTCATTTCATTAATCATCATTCTTTATATTCCTGGTAGATAAATAATTTAGCCACACCGGTGGCTTACCCATCTTCACTTTTCTAGATTCCACCATTTTATATAGGATTTCATTGAAAATAATTAATTTCTATATATTTTTACCTAATGTTTGGTGAAATTGAAAACAATTTGGGAGATATTATAGACTATCCTGATCGGGACACTTGGGATTGGGAAGATTTATAAAGTTGTTCTCCAAAGCAATGATAAAGTAGCAAGGGACATGGTCACCTCAGAATGAGTAAAAGTTTTCTTTATCTTCTCAAACTGGTTTCACCTATGCCTCCTTCACTCATCCTGATGAGGTGGGATGTTTTTCTAACACATAATAGGTGGTTCTGAATGATATGGAAAAGGATTTGGAGCTAGATCTACCATAGAGTCTGGATTAAGAATAACCATGTAAGTCTCTGCTTTCCCTGTTATCTTACCTCGAGCTAATTGAATTACTTAGGACTTGGTCTTGGTTCAGAAGATAGAACCTTAAAATTTTTGTGAAAAATTGGTGAAACCCTGAAATGATCCTTTATATATCATAGGGATGACTACTGTACACGACTCTTCCTTGATATTCTCAATACATGTTGAAACAAATCATCTTGGGGAAGCTAAAAGTTCATGGAGTAGGTCATCCCATTCCATCATGAAATAAAATTTGAGTCCCTCTCACTCTTCCGATTTTTCTTGTGAGGTAGAGGGCGGTTGTTTTCCTTAACGTTGAGCTACATTGAATGAGAAACTATTGACCAAGATATTCGGATCTTATGATTCACTAAGAGGAATAAATGATGTAGTATACAAAGGTTGTCCTTTATAGTGTTTTTATAAATCATATAATTTTCACTTCATCTTATTGTGTAGGGTTCCCCATCATGAGATCACAATAGGACAAAAAATGAATCTTATACTACTTTGAATCCCATAATCCATTAAAAATTGGAAATGTAGGGTTCTCAAAATTTAGAAGGGGAGGTGTCAGATGAAACTATTCATGGTGAGGATTGTTTTTTGGCTATACTAGTGAATTTAATTCTTCCATAGTATTGAATAAATCATTCAATGAATAAATAGTATTTTTGAGATCTTAAGGTATGATTGGTTAAAAGTGGGATTGAGCAGGGGAAGTAACATGTATAACCATCTTTGGAGGCTCTATATGTACCCTTAGTGGGTAACCTATAGGGGCTGGTTTGTGAGGATATTCTTGACCGAGCCCTGGATATGTACCCAATGGAGGGAACTCCTAATATATCATTGTTATGGGGTCCAAATATATTTTTATTCATTTACATTCATCGATTGGATGTTTAAGTTCCATTTTAGATTCTAGGATAAACCCTCTTTATTGTAGTGCGTTGATAGGGAGTGCGAGTTGTGGCCCTGCTTATAGAAAATATCTTGTGGGAATTTTTCCTTGAAGTAATTATATGTTGAGTATTATCAACTCATTCATAACCTCCTCCTTCTAATTAAAAATTTCCTAGAGTGTGAGGGGTTCATCCTTTTCATGATGTGGGTGAGGCACTGCCTTACATTTTCCCTTTTATTTGATAGATTATATCTGAGGAAGTATTAATGACATGGTTGATGGATTACCAAAATTAAGGGTAAGCCTCTGGTTCTAGGTGCACACACCACTTTCAATAGTTTTGATGTGGAATATATTATGAACAAAAAGTTCTTCTTAATTCCCCCTCTATATTGGCCTTTTGTTCTACAGAGTCTGTAGGGGCGGTGTTAACAATTTTCACCGATGAATAAATCATTACTAGAGCATCACCGGTTTTTTTAGGGATTAAGTTTTTCATTTCCTATCATATGTCCTCATAATATTCTTCACTTAACATCATATAATTGTTTTATGAATTGTGTGTATATAATAACCTTTAGAAAATCCTATCATACATATTCCTAGAGTGAACACTGGGTTATGGGATAAGAAAAATCTATGAAGATCCATTTTGGGGAAATCCCCCTAACAGGGAGAGAACTGTCTTTCATTGAGGAGGTGGTTGTTGAGTTAAACAAAATCTCCCATCCCCATGGGTTGGGGCTATTTCTTTTTCCATTCCACAAAATTTAGAGTATTTTTCATTCCTCAAAGGTTGTGTTAAAAATACAATCTTGGTGGTCTGTGGTTGTTCCTAGATTTTTGTGGGTGCTTTTGTGGTGACTGATTTAGTGATTTTACATAACCGTGTTTAGACAAGGGTTGGGTGCATTATATTTGTTTTCACATAATACACCAAATTCCAAAGATATTGGTTTTTCTTGATGATTGGACTCCCTTAGGTGGGAGGATTAACAAATAATTTTATATTATTGAAATATGTGTTTTTCAATGACTTTCTCTCTTCTAGTATGATTTATTTTAGAGTTAGTCAAGGGTGGTTTTTTCTGATCTTACCATTTGTTGGGGTTATAGTCCATTTTTTGAAGCCGACCTGATGATATGAAATTTTATGATGTCACATATGTCATGCATTGTTGATTGGTGACCATGGTTAAATGAAATTCTTTATTTTTACCCCATCCTCTAATGTGAGCACTGTATGGGGAATTAGAAATCAGTTGATGTAACTTTTTTTGCTCATAGATACATGTTATATAGAGGAATCATTGTTGTTCTCCCAATTTTGGGCATCGTGCAGCTGTGGTGTCTTCCTAGTCAATTTTATGGTGTGTCCATTATATTACCTTAAAGCGTATTGGGTATTATTCAGAGGGAACTAATTTTTATTTTTTTGTGATGTTGAGTATTATATAAATTTTAGAAGATTTAATGCACATATTCTTCAATCAATACATCTATAATGAAATATCATGGATTCAATAAAGGAAAAAATATGGCCAGAATATCTTCCTTATCCAACTATCTCTTCATGTTCTACATGTCTTATTTATCTTTCACCTGAGGATCATAAACCTGGTCTTACCAAAGTGGAAATTTTCATTTTGATTTATTTTAAATAGCATGGTCGGTATGAACATCCTCTATCATATTGTAAGGTAGGATATGGGAGGTTTGTTCAGAGAGTAGTAATCTCCATAGGTTTTCATCTAATTGAGATAGGATTCACTTTCCGATGATAAGGAATTAGGCATAACTGGCATCATTTTAGAAAATTTCTCTTAATTGGACGGCTCGCTCATGATTAAATTGGAAAGGGTAGCCCCTCCTTGAAAAAGTGATGTATTGATGTGTGGAGGACCTTCATATTAAATTACATCATGGGGAGGACTAAAATCATAGCTTGATTTTAGAATTCAAGTATAATTATTCCACCATATACCATAAAGAGGATCTTTAGGGAAGAAGATCTTAAGGGAAGGACCTCATTTCTGTTTGATATTCTAGACATGTAGAGGAATACCATGGTGATCATCAGGATATGAGATCTCAATATTGATCAGATTCTAGAAATTAATCAAGCCTTCAAGTTTATATGTCCAGGGATGACCTCCAGAACTGCTACTAATATTTCCATAATTTTTAAATTGAAGATTATGATCCTCAGATTCCATCGATAAATATATGAGGTCCTCAATAAATCTAGAATTATGTAGAGAGTGATAATAAATTGGATTTTTATTTTCTGATCACAATTATTTTTTTGATTAATTCTTGAAGGTGACTAAGTCTATATGCTGGGGATAACATCTTACATATATAGATTCTTGTGTTATTAGATCTCGTGTCACCAATTGAATTTTTCTATAGGTTTCTAGAATTATAAAATGGGTTTATTCCTACCGTATAATAGCCACTGGGGTAGAACGATGAACCCCAATTGGAACATGGGTATAGTCCAGATATACTTTTCCCTGTATCATGGGGAAATTTATCCCAAAACCTTCTTGGATGGGAGAAGAGTTGTGCATATGCACTGGAGTGACCCTTGTTTTGTGTTGTTGTGTCACTTCAATTATAGGGATGGAGTTATGTGTCCACCCCTTGACCACTACTTCTACCATTATTATATCTGGACAAGTTTTTAGGACGTGGGTAGGAATTTACATCTAGCCTTTCACCATTGTCAGGATGTGCTGGGTAACTTAAGCTGTTAGGAAAAGGATATATGCCCATTATGTGGTTAGAGAAAAGGTGTTTTCCTACTTCTATCCTCCATTTCCTACTAGTATATACTAATCGTAATGAGGTGAATGAGAATATGTATAGGTCTAACCCTATTTTTCACATTGATTTTCTAGCTGATTTCATTAATTACTACTACATTAGGCTTGCATGTTTGATTGATTCTAGTAGGTTTTTCTACTTATTCACTATTTTAAATTGAATTTATTGGAAATAATTATATATACAGACATGTAATTCTTCCTACTTCTAGTTTATTTCCAAATTTTACTAGAAGGATCCTCTGGATGATACCAAATTTTGCTAACAGTCTTGGATGGTGCGAGAAGGTGTTTGTTCCTATATAAGTTTTACCACCAAATTTGATTTAAATACTTCTTTGAATGGAATAAAGTTGTGGTCCTAGCCTCTATAATATTTTTTCTTCCCTCAATGGGTTATTTTTCATGCCTGGATCTAAGTGACCTAGGCTAGACTTCCCTGGGAAACACCCCCATCATGCAGAGGGTTTGGTGATGCACGAAATTGGTGATGGTAGCTTCTTGCAAGTGCCCTTTGGAGGGAACTCTGTGCTTTCTATAGAAGTACATCAATGTAATCTTGATCTACCTCCCAAAGATAATATAGGACCAGATTATTTTGTTTTTGGGATTTACTCTCAAAATAGTATGAGGTGGAAGATGGTTTCCTCACCTTTTGGGCCACTGACTATCTTAGAGTGGATGAATGGTGGTTCTTCATGAGCTAGAGGGCTTGTCGATCAGCCTATAGGGTTTGGAATGTACCAATTATGTCATACTTACTGACCAGTGAATGTGATACATGATATTATAGAATCTTTATTGGTGATGGTTTCCTTTGTATAGATGTGGACCCAACTAGTGTGGTGGCATAATCATATATGTTCTGGAACAAATATCATGACATTTGGATTAAATGGAGTTCTTGTAAAAGGTGCATCAAATATATGTGATAAAAAAACATAAAAAACCCATCAAATGATCATCTAAATAAACAAATACTTGAAAAAATAATTTTTTATCTTTTTTTGACCGATTTATTTTTCTGTGAAAAAGGGGTTTGACATGTGGGAAAAATAGTCATCAGGGTTAAGGATTCATAATGGTTTCACCATTTTTGTTTTATTCCCAAATACCACATGGGGTGGGACTAGTGTTTTGTGTTGGTTATGGAAAAACCAATGCACGAGGCCCATATCTCCATGTCCTTTTTGGTCAATTTATAGTGGGTCTTCTTAATGGAACTAGAATCACCCAACAGTTCAATCATTCAAAAAAGTTCACATAAATACATTCTAAGGGTATGTGGCCCCTAGGAAATGGATCCAATGACACCTATGTAAAAACATTGGATTAGAGGATGGGAGGTTAGGATCATCATACCCTTCTCGGGGGAAATTTTTACTACTCTAGGACTATCTTAATTATTTAATACATTTTCACAAATTCATTCTTAAATACCATGTATAACATAGATCGACCTAAAGAAAACAAATGATTATTAACACACATTTAATTTAGAATCATCTATATGTATATGATATTCTTCATGGATAGAGACATATGTATTTATCTGAAATTATTTATTGATGGTGCCCAATGTCACATGGATTATAGATTCTATGGTTAAATATTTTTATGATGGTAGTTTTATTACATGAAATGGGGAACTATTTAATTTTTCACCATATAGGTAGATGAGTGTTTTCATGATGTTACGACTCATCCAATGAGATAAGAATCCTATGAGTCCTTGGGAAAGGAATCATATCACATGTAGTTCAGTTCCAATTAATGGGACACTTCATTCCTTTTAAGGTCATGTGATGAGGACTAAAATATGAAATTTAATGTTGTGTGACAGAGATGTCTAGAAAAAAGGTTCATAGTCAATGTTTTTTGTGGGACTTATATTAAAGTGGACCAAGGAAACCAGAAGAAATATATCCTAATATATTGGGTAAAAACCTATTGGGAATGTGGCCTAGATAAAATTAGGGTGAATTTGGGGTTTTGGGTTTGATCATAAGAGAGGATACCTATGTATCCTCATTGGATGGAAATTAAAACCCATGCAGTTCTGTTAGGTCAGGGAACCATTCTTATATAGGTCCTATAACATTTTTTTTCACATAGGGGATATGAATCATTAGTATTTATACATACTATTAAGGACCCACATCGATGGAGTTCCTTTAAAAAAAAGATAGAGGAAGATCAAAAAAAGGATTATCGTCCAAGACATGCATCTGATCATGTAGATTTGATGATTTTATTGACCTCTATGACCACTTAGGATATTCATGGTTTAAAAACAAGTGAAATTTGTAGATCTATAAAACCACTTAATCTCCTTCATCCACGGGTGTTTTTGTCCTAGGCGATGTGAGAGAGTAAGGGAATTGATGCTCCCTTCTCCTATCTTATTTTCATAACCCTTGGGGATATGAGATAGGAGGGGTATGGCCTCCTACAGAATAGAAAAAGGGATTAATTTAGCATAAATTACATTTTACCAGTTCTATATAAGAGAGTTGGATAAGGATCTAACCCTCATAAAATTTAAAGGAATGTTTTCCCCTAATGATAGAAAAAGAAGGTCCAAAATTATGAGATGAAAATGGGAGGACATGGAACTGGCCATCATTATATAAACTAAAAGTCCCTAAAACATCCCACATGTTTAGGGTATTTATTACCTAAGATATGAGAACTATAGAAACCTTGAGGAACCTACCCACTAGGTAGAACATTTTTGGGACACCTCATACCGTTGAAAGGCACAACCAAATGTGTGAAAAAATGATGTTCCATTCGACATAATTATAATAATATGGAGGCCAAAATAGAGGTTTTTATTTGTCCTCCCTTATAATGGAGTCCAAAGGAAAATGGTTCCCTACCATTGATGACATGAAAAGGGGGCCAAAATGAAGTATCATGCAGGTGAATGCTACTCAAGAAGAAGGTCAATCACATAGTTAAGGGTTGGATGATCTGTAGAGAACTCATGTAGGGAAAATCATTCATAACTGGAGAGGTATCACATATGGTAATACTATTAGGAAAATATGTGCTTCACAAAAGGTGGGAATTTGTGATATAGAACTCAATATTTACGATGGATAACTTAGGAAACCACACTTAGGTGATTCCTTTCTCATTGATCCATGGGATTTCCTAGGTGTCTCTTGAAAGGTTCCACGTTTGATTCAAATTTGGGAGGGGACCATCACACAAGTACTTATAAATTAGGGTTGAGTGGTTCCTAATGCTGGTGCCCTATGATTCAAAAACTTTAGGAACCTTAATCCCAATATCATCCTTAATTCCCTATTCTCTCAAGTTTTTTCGAGCTGCCTATGTCATTTTTATTATATTGGAGAAGGACTATGATGAATTGATATTCATATATTCTTATGATCTTCTTTTTGTTTTAAAAGAAGATCCCCAGAGTCATATTTATAGAAAATTTCTGGATTGTGGTAAAATGAGGATCCTTTCATAAGTGTTTCATATAGGGTTTCATGGATGTGTACCCTACACAAATCTCGTGGGTGTACCTTTTTGAGGCTTGCATGATGTAGCTGGAATGAACACTATACCTCTATAGTTATACCAGTATATTGGATAGACCTACATTTTTACTCTAGATTTCAACATACATGGTATGAACTTTATGATGTTTGAGACCATTGGTATCCTTCAATCCTCATTTCTTTATGGTATTTCCCTTCAAAACATCACATTTTTTTCACAACAAAAAAGGAGCATCCACAATAAAAAACCTCACAATAATCATAAATGTCTTGTATCTTTGGAAACATATAATAATAGAAAAATGGTTCATAATAGTTCTATATCATCTTCCACATAGATCTTAAAAACAATTATCCTTATTAGACATTTCATACATAAAACCTTTCTTCATAACATGGGTAAAAAAGATAAGAAAGGGTGATCTTTGATGGTCTATAAGGGTAAATATAGATGATATCAATGATCATATAAACATAACATTTGGAAAATGTATAATAACATGAGATTAACATTTGAAACTGATAACTTGTTTATCATAGATCATATTTTGGAGTCATGGAATAATGGTTGGTACATTATCATACATGAATCATTTAGAAATAAAATTACATGATGCATGAGAGCATAATATAAGAATAATACATATAATGGTGTAATACACATAAGAATATAAAATCATTTCCATAGTATTTAAGACCCACTAACAAGACTATTATAGTTGAATGGATTCACTCCCCAAACCATCAATTTATTCAATGTTCACTCCCAATACTCTCAAAGTGGAAAAAGTACATTACTAAACTATGTTCACTCCACATTGAAGCATTATCTATCTCATGAGATATCAATATTTACCCAATTCATTGGAGGGAGATATAGGTCCCACCTTTCACTTAATTAAAATCATATATATGTGTTTCATTAGTTCATAATATATTATTCATATTTTTAACCCTTAATAAAATTAGTTTCATAAAAATTTTATCATAGAACAACCCAAAGAAATGAAATCGGTTTTGTAAACATTTCAACATATCATAACCCATGGGAAATAAACGGTTTCAAAAAAAAATAGACATCATAAAAATAAAAAATACATATAAAAATAAGAATGTAATCCCTAGAACATATCCATACTAATTAATTATTTAAATCACATGTTGTTGTCTTTGATGAAATGAAATACCTTTAGAATACCATTAAAATATTATTGAGGGAAATAATCATTATATTTTAAAATCAACTATTTAAAATATAAAAAAATTCATATTATTTTGGAAAAAAATTTCTTTATAATGAACCTTAGATAACATTAGAGTAATCTCCAAAGTATTGACTATTCAGGATGGTGTAAGATTACATTCAAGATCTATGTTAAATGAAAACATCCCTTTCAATTTTTGTATAAAAATTTAATAAGTACCACATTTAAAAAATGATAAAAATATTCAAATTTAACCATTTTTAAAATTTAGAAAATAGGTAAACAATAGATAATAAAATAATTAGAGAATATTAAAAACCATATTTAAAACATTTTTTTGAAAACATGTATATCAAACAAAAAAAAATTTCATCCAAAGAGAGAAATTATGTTCATTTTCCATAAAAATGAATTTTTGATATCTATAATTCATAAGTTGAGGAAAAAGAAATTAAATAATTTATTTTCAATAAATATTCTTTGTAGAAGAATTTTTTTTCTTAATTTATAGATAATTAAATTTCACGAGAAGAATAAAATTATAAACAATACCTATAAGAAAAGAGACCGAAACAATAAACTATTTTCCACTTTGGTATTTTTTTTACAAAAAGACCCATAAATGAAAGAATCATATATGTATTTCTATATCTCATAATTTTAATGGGGATAATAATAAAATATACTCATCGAGAGTATATTCACTACACCAAAGAAACTTGTTGTGTATAAGGCATGTATACCACAAAAATAAAAGTGAGATGAAAATACCTAACCCCAGGTGTGGAATATTTTTTACATTTTCAACAATCCTATATAATAAATATAGGGTTATTAGAAACAATAATGAAAAACCATTTTCATATAAATCAGGCCATCTATTATTTACTACTAACCTTTTACCACCCATTTATTAATAATGATTTATTAAAATCACTATTCCGGGTGATAATCGCTTCATTGTTTGTGAATGTTTTTTTTTCTTTTTGTCCTTGTCCTCTAATAATAGTTCCATCATCTAAAGTTTTGCAATAAAGGTATAAATATTAAACATATTCATTATATATAAATTTATAGTTATCTATAAAATTTAGGGAGAAAAAAATTAAGTACACCATTCATGGAGATGGTAAGCCATACATATGAATGAACACTATTTTCATTTTTTGATGGATTGAAAGAAAGAAAGGAAAATATTATTTCAAATCTCTCAGATAATTATGTTACCAAATATATAATATAATTTCTTCAAATTAATCCTCTTTATTATCTATGAAAAATATAATTGAATAATAAATATAATTTATTTTTGGTGGTGGTAGTCCACACATACACACGAGAAAAGTTATAATTTCATAAAGGATTAAATTATAAGAATTTAGACGTAATATTATTATTATATAATTATATTTATCTCATAAATATAACACACATATATATATAACCCGTCTATTATGCATCGATAAAAAGGATGATAAAAATGAAATATATCACTATATGGAGATGATAAGATATATGTATACACATGCGATAATTTAAATAACACAAAGAGACATGTTTGCAAATGAATTTAATAATTTCCCTATTTTTTTAATTAAAAAATTATTTTATCTTACTTCCCAAACAACACTGTGTTTATCTTGAGTTACATGTAGAAATTAGTTTAAATAAATCGTGACACAATACTAAAATATTCTTATCATTGTTATTGCAAAGTCATTATAACTGTGGGTATATAAAGGATTAACTAAATTATGAAAATACGTGGTTTTTAAAATTTTATAAAACCATTTAATTGATGGAAAATTTATTATAAATGGAAAAAAAACTATTTTAAAATAAAGGAAACCAATTTCTGAAATGATATTTTTATGCGTACAAATGTGTTTTACCTCAATAAATCACGAAAAACACTTTTTTCAATGATTTTATTGAAACTTATTTATTATATATTGAATAAACTAATTAAAATTAATATTTTCTATTTTTAAACAAGATATAAGAATAAATCAAATTTTACACTTAGAAAATGTTGTTTTCTAAAAAATTGTTTCCCCATTTTGTGCACTTAATTGAAAACTAGTTTTTGAGACTTATAAATTATTTTTTTGAAAATATAAAACTAATAATTAAAATAATCATATAAAAATTTTATTAGGGTTAATTTTATATAATTATTTTAACAGATTACTTTTTTGATGAATTTGGACATATACTGAATTTTAATAAAAAATTTCCTTTTAATGTAAATTAATTGTAATGTTAAAATTATATTTTTATTTTGTTTTCAAGTAATATTAGTTCAATTATATATATCATAATACATTTTTATTCATTTGAGTCATTATAATGTTAAATTTTGATATAAACCCCTCTAAAAAGTTGAACTTTTTCTCTTTGAAAACTCGCGTTCTCATCGAGTCGGCGTGATTGCATTTAAATTTATTTATCCCAATTATATTAATTGAATTTGGAAAAATTATATAAATGTATGTAATAATAATAATAATATATATTATCTAATAAGTCTAACCTAATATTTTACCAATTTTAGTAGTAAAAACTCTAAAAACTAATTAATGTAGTTAAAGTTAAAATGGGTTTACTAGGTGTTTAACTAAACCGATAAGTTATAAAATGACCTAAAAACTTGTCTAAAATATATTTTATATCCATATTTTTACCCTATAATTTATAAGTTTAAATAATACTCCTTTTTTATCCCTTTTCATGTGAAAAATGTGGATCCACCTTTTTTATTTAAAAATTTCAAGAATGCCACTCCCCACACTTACCCCTCTCCCCTCTTCTCTTAAAACCTTCAAACCCTTTAATTAAGCCAATAAATACCATAGTAAATTAAAAAAATCCCTAATATCATTCAATAAGCATTATTTTAGGCATAAATATTCCCTAGTGAAGATTTTGAGGCATACCTAAGGTTGATACTTGGAGAAGAGGCAACATTCATCAATAAACATTTATATTTTATTTATTCGTACACCTTAATGATTTATTATTAAAAATGATGATATAAAATTATAATTATCTATCATATAATTATTTTTTATGTTATCTAAATTAATGATCACCATCCTCACTTCCATCATATGGGTTCAGAAATCATTATTCGTGTGTACTGTGGACCACGACCTCGCAAACTGATGTCATTTTTTCCCATTTTATCCTCTCACAGTTGGGTATTACGATGTATATAAAGTATATATATATATATATATATTAATTAAATTTATAACATAATAATAAATATGGATTAATTATATCCTATATTTACCTTTTCCCATTCCATTTTGTAGGTGATACAATAACACCGGTCGTGTGTAAAACATTCCACTACCTCACGAACCAATGTGATTAATTTTCACAAAAGTTTTACATGGAAAATAACAGTGATAAAGTTAAACATTATATGTGATATACATGAAATAATTATTAAATTAATTATTTTTTTCATTATGAAAAAATAATATATCATTTTCTTTCACACATTTTCACTCACTAAGAGATTATAATATCTTTCCTGTACGTGTGGAATACCACCTTCACGAAGTAATCTGACTCTATTTTCATCACCACACCATATGGATGATACATATAAGTATCCTTAAATAAATAATATGTAATTTATGATTTTATTAAAATTATAAAATGATAAATTATTACTTACCACCATTCCATAATGATCGTTGAAAAATGGAAACGATATACATGCACATGTACGACTTACCATCTACATGATCGAAACATAATTCATTTTAAAAAACCATATTTCATTGTTTATATTTAAGAAATTATTTATGTATAAAAATTATAATAATTTCATTATTATTATGATGGATATGAAAGAACCATTATCAAAGTAAGAATAACAAAAAAATATCAATTCTGAACACATAAAAAAAGCGGTTATTACTCAAAATGTGATTTTAATGAGGAATTTAAAAATAATAATTAAAGAATGGTCATAAGTAAATAATATTTGGTATGATATATATAATTATGGTTCTATAATATATTTCAAATAATATTATATTTATTATAATAGAGGTTCTAATGTGTATAAAATATGTTGATACTTAAGGTAAAGGATTTGTAGTTACTCTTTTATGGTTAAAAGTCATGAGAAAATTCATAACCCTTCTATTTTTTGTGCTATATATACTACACCATTGTTGTTATATATCATAAATGTTATTATTTTAAGGATATTTAATGTTTAAATTATTTATATTCTTTATTAGGGGTTATTATTCAAAATATTACTCCAGTGTTAAGGGATTTTTCTCACTTTTTACTTTTGTGAGACAAATGCCATATTCACAACCAATTTATTTTATATTTTGTATATAATTACCATGAATTTATTTTGAGACTATTATACCCAAAAATATGTGTATTTACATATCCATTTTAGAATCACTCTTCCACATGGTTATGGTTTAAGAGATTCCAAAATTGTAAGGGATATTTTTTCTCACTTTTCCTTTCTTGAGACATATGTTATGTTTTGAACCAATCTTATTTTATGAAGAATATATATAGTAACTTTGAAAAGTAATATCTTGATTTAATTTATTATAATGTAATTATATATTTTATTTATGATTATAATTTTAGGGGGATTATAATTCATTGTTACCATAGTGGTATTGGTTTTATATTTCAATCTCATCGTTGAATGGGATTGTTTATAATCATGTTTCTAATGTTGAAAACTTACGACCTATCTCCCATGAAAATCGTGAAATTTCTATTGATCTATTTATTTCAAGTTATTACTTTTTTTCCTTGATTTTCCTCTCTTTTTATACTCATTACTTTAAAATAATGTTTTTCAGAATTGTCGTCTTTATTTGTTTCTTCAGTCAAAACCCCATTTCTTCTAAAACCATGTTTTTTCAACATATTCCAAAATAGTTTTTAAAATTTTAAAATTTATTTATTAAATATATATTTAGCCATTTTTAAATTTTGACAACATGTTTTGAAAGGAATAATTATGTAGTCTTCCAAAACAATTCCCATTTAGATTTTTCTAAAATTGTGAATAGAATATATGTTTTTAAGAAGCATGAAAATAAAAGTATTTCACACTATCATGATTTCTGAATGGTATGATGCTTACATTACAAGTTTTCAATGTTATTATCAAAACAATATTTTCTATAATCATTTGAAAATTGAATTTAAATAAGTGATTAAAAAGTGAAAATGTTTTTTGAAATATTTAATGTTTTAAAGACTTTTTTTAAAGTGGAAATGTTAATTTCATAAATAAAAATTTTCAATTATTTTTAAATATTTCATAATAAGTATTCATGTATATTTTAAAATAAAAGTATTTCAAATAAAAATTAAGTTTTAATTTTTTTTTTAAAAAAATTCTTCTCATGAAATGTTCTATGTGATTTATCTTTCAAAATCATTCTCCATCTAAGATAAAATCCTTCGAAATAATTTTTTATTTAGTGGGGATATAAAAAAGGTAAACCCATATTATTCATACTCTAAATGGTTTATGATGAAAATAAGTTTATGAATTTGTTTTTCTCTTCAACAGGTTGTACAATGAAATGATTCTTATGAAATTTTATTTTTTTGATAGGTTATGTTATGATGGTAGGTTAAAATGATGATGAATATTTTTTCTTTTCCATAGGTTATGATTTGATGAAATTTTAATAAAACACATTTAATTCCATGGTTTATGATATGGTGAATGTTTTATGTTCTCATATAATTCATATTTATGATTTCCATTTTGTGATAGGTGGGTCCTATATATCCCTCCAATGCATTGGGAATATATATATATATCATGAGATGGAAATGAATAGAACATGGATTGAACATAGTTCAAAAAGGTAATTTTTATACTATGAACATCTTTTGAGTCATCCTATCTGTTAATATGGTTTGGGGGAGTGAACCCATTCCAATATGATATCCATGGAAGTAATCCTTGACTACTATGGTAATTATTTTCTATTATTTTGTGTGTGCGATAATTTTATGTTTTGTGCCAATGTTAGTCTATCATGAGTCATGTTTTTTTATTCCCTTATGATTCATTTCTTAGGAATTTCCAATATTTAATATATTACACAATAATGTGGTCTTTTATATAGAGGATGTAGCATCCTTTATTTTTTGACCTGATGAAATTGGGAGGGAATTTGAATTTTTTTATTTGGTGGATGGTCCGTTTTGTAAACCGAGCATAAGAATGGAATACAAAATCCTAAATCTCTTTAATGTGGCTTTTATATATTTAAATAATCCTGAAATATTTCTTTGGTGGTTCATTGATTATCAGGAGAGCCAAGCCTGAAAAAATAATGTTTTTGGTGGATTAGTGAGGGAACATAGTTTCTCTGAAACCATACGTCTGACCATTGGAAACCATGTGCCTGCTATAGGTGATAAGAAGTAAACCCCATATTATGAAAAAAGTTTCCTAAACATCATTATTTACCTAGACACTTAATTACATATTTGATTGTTTCTACACTATTCAATTCATGGTTGGTGCAATGTTTGGTCAACTGTGTGGGCAAACCATGTGACTCAGTAAAAAGGGTAAAATGTCCTTTCTTCCTATAATGACTTAAATGTTTAAAAATATTTTCTTCCTCCAATTTTCCAATTGTGAGTGACTACATCCTCCCCACACATAAAACCCTCCACTTAGAAGGTAGGGTGTTTTATATATCCTTCATCTATCATCCAAATCACTTGTCATCGAATGCATCAGAAATATTGAGGTATGATATACACTCCTCTTGCATCTATTTCTCATTGGTTCCATCAATTGATGAAATATTTCAATGTAAGATCATTTTAAATATTTTTAAGGGAGAATTTATATTTTTACATTTTCTCTCTAACTGTACAAAATCAAACCTTGATATTGGATGTGTGAGTCATCCATGGTATAAGGTAGGTTTTATATTTCTTTTCCATTAATTTTCATTATTTTAATAAAATTTATCCATGTTCCACATGACGAACATAAATAGTGTCCCCTCTAAATTATTAATTGTCTTAAAATAATTTTATAGATGATATTATGATTCCTTTAGACACCAATTCATATAGTTGGAGGTTATAACCTCTAACCAAACCACCAAATTATGGTGGTTCCATTTTATCATCCCATATAAATTTTGTTTTCCATTGTTAGAACCCCCATAGGTTGTGATTTTCATTCATATATTTATTTGTTTCACTTACTACTTAAAAATTTCATTCAATGGTCCCCTTTATACATCCTTATGACTTGAACATTTTTAAATTAAACATAATGATTTTTTTGATAAAAATGTTATGTTTTTTAATAAAACCACTATATTGAGGTGCACTATCTTCTAAAATAAAAAATTTAGGCATATTCATTAATTTCTTTAGATTAGTGACATGATTAGTATATGGACCTTATGGTTTTGTAATTATTGGGTTATAGGATTGACACTCTCTTTTAGTATATCTGAATTGTGGTGTGGTTTTCCTATATACGTATCCTCCTACATCCACCTTATCTATGATAAGGAAAGGTTTTATAATTTTCCAATTTGGTGTTTAAAATTAAAAAGGAATGAATTTACTTCTTATTCCTCAAGTTAAATCAGTATTCTTCTTTACAGAATGTTACAGACAGTTTCATGAGTTGATGATCCTTCATATGCTTGGGGAATACCTGAAATATATTTGACGGACTCATCGTGGGTATTGCTACATTTCATATGAGGGATCTCCGTTCCTAGGGGAGTACCCGTGGATGGGATCAATGGAAAAAATTGTTACACCATTCCACAAGTGATATTCAGTCCACCTTTGTGAGATACTAGGGACATAATCATAGTGGGATAATTTTATAAACATCGAGAGTGACACTTGGGATTCCATTTATGGAATCCCATGGACAACCTCCCTTAAACCTTGGAATATTTTTAGGCTCCTTGTTTCATACTCGGGATCCATTAGAGGGTTCAACTTATAAGGTCATAGAATTCCTAATATATTAATAATACATATGCCTCTTTTAATTTATTTCATAGTTTCATGTAATTAGATAATATGAGTGTGTCCTTAAGGACAAGTCACACATTTAAGAGTAGTCATTTATATTTTCATAAATTATAATGACCTATTATTAATTTATATTCCATTTTCAAATGTTACCTTTGATCTAGAAATTCAATCTAATTCTGAAGAAGGAATGTTTCAGGATATGTGTCTTGGAGGCACCAAAACCCAATTTGGTTATTTATTTATCTGACATAATTTCATTTCTTTTGTAATTCATGAAACACTACTCATTTTATATGCATGAACTAGATTATTCTTCAGAAATCGTTACTAGTGTCCAAATGAGAATATCCCATACCCTGACCGGGCCGACATTGCACCGGGGTACCCGATAAGATCCTCATGTACACTGCTCAATGGTATTTTTTGTTATTGTGCATTGTACGTAGGACCTTAGGTGCACAAAAATGAGCTGGTACTCATGATGCTTGTGGAGTTTTTTTTCTTATTTCATTTGTTTTATCTTTTATTTTTTTCATGTAATGTATCGTATTCTAAATATTTCTTATTTATATTTCGTAACATCTCAAAAAAATGAATGCATAAATGTATATTTTTCTTTTTCAACTTTTATTCAATTGTTATATTTATTTTCCACTATTTATAATTTCTTTGTTAATTATTCCATTGTAGTCTAATATTTATTTTTTGATATACAAATGTTCCACTCTCATGATGAGGGTATAGTCTCCCCATTATACCATCATCGCACCCTCAATTCTAGTTGGCAGCTTGTGGAATATAGGGAAGCACACTTGGGGACATGTGGTGAACGCACCATCCACCGGTTTAGTGGTTTTTCAGGATTGGACATTACAGATGGTATGGTTTTAAAATTTATTCTCATGTTATCATACTGTTATGTTCATATTGGGATTTTGTATCTCCCTTTTTTTACCCTTATTGAGTACTTTAGCTAACCCTTTCTTATGTTTCTCTTTCCCAAGTTATGAATATTTTTTTAAGTAGGGTATGCTAATGAAGATTACTAATATGGAAGATCATTGTGGGAGATGTTTAATATATTTCACTAAATTATAAGATTGTGAAACTAGTATCCAAAGACACTAAACTATTATGGTCCTTATGTGTGTGTTCGATTAAGGTATTGAATAATCAACTAAAAATATTTAATGTCTTTGTATTAAAATAATGAGTCTCTATAGTTGGTATCCTTGGAAAGTTTTAGTTAAAATTGCGAAACAAGGATGATAAAACTTTAGTGAGATCCCTATGGGATATTTATAAGGATATTACATCTAAGGATAAGAATAAGAATGATTTAATATATATGAAAATGCCCTAGCACTTTAGTAAAGGATAGAAAAAGTGGTTTATATGAAATTACATCCCTTTTTGGATACTATTA
Source organism: Viscum album (assembly GCA_963277665.1). Classification (NCBI taxonomy): domain Eukaryota; kingdom Viridiplantae; phylum Streptophyta; class Magnoliopsida; order Santalales; family Viscaceae; genus Viscum; species Viscum album. Next base: position 966,863,038 of record OY728122.1, read on the forward strand.
AGGGATTTGGATCTATGATAGAGGTACCTAGGGGTAATAACTATGAAAATGGTGTATTTAATATGCACTCAATCACCAACTAATTCATGAATATATTCCTTAATTCAAACCTAGTTTGACACTCCTAGGGGATATGAATTAGAAATTCACAAACTAATTGGGAACCATATTAATGGATTTAAATAGATGATGACTATCGGTGCCATATAATAAACTTATTGTATCATAGATTAAAAATATTGTGTCCTGATTTAGAAATAATATAAGTTTTTTTCATTATCATGTTCCTTTACGCTATTATTAGTTTTTCTCGGACTTTTTTTGTTTATTTTAGAAAATAGATGGAATTTTAAGAAACTAGGTTAACATTGAATGTCACAAACAATTACCAATGAGATACCAAATGGGATGATGAATGGAGTGAAGAATATTATGATTACGCCTAATCAGTTATCATAGAACATTTATAACAACATTCATATTAACAAACTCTTAGGCTAAAAAAAGAAGAGAATGTGGCCATTGGCTGAGAGTTTGGGTAGTGTAGGCCGTAGAGGAAAGAAGATTCATTTTATTATATATCTAGAATATGGGAAAAATCACTCAAGGTAAGGTATAGATGAATGGGAATATATTTTTAGTGTTGAAAACAATGTCATGAAGCATGTAACTACAATAGAAAAAAATGGAATCTTCTCTTAATTCTATAGAAGAAAATATTGGTCAACCTAATTTATTATTAATGGATGAATTTTTTAAATGTATTAGGTATAGGAATTATGAAAATTGATGTCCTAAGTAGAATGATCATGAATATAATTATCATATCCATATGAGTAGTTTTTATATTTCTAATGGTTAAGAGACTATAAATGACATGTGAAAGGAAATAAGTATTATGTAATGTGATAAAAAAGCCTAGTAAATGACTTGGGAAGAATTTGGTAAGATTTCAGTGAATATTTATTGGAATTAGGTAATTATTTTATATGAATAATAATTTATATAAGGATTGTTTGTAGATGTTTTATATTCTGGATTTTCAATAATATGTTGACAGGTATTGATAACCTAGAAAATTTATTTAAAGAAAAGGTAATATTTCATGGAGAACATGGGATTAAGGAAAAATAACCCTTAATATGTTCATGAGGTTTATAAAATAGTGTTTAGTTTGGATAAAGATATAATTGTTATGGATAAAGTAAATTGGATATTATTGATGACCTTAGAAATTATAAAGGATTTTTTATGATACCATTTATGGAATTTACAATATTATTGGATATATGGAAAATGTCAAATAATATATGGTTTTATTCAATTAATAGGGATTAATTCATGTTTTAGTTGTGTTTTTACATTATCTCTTGTTATTTTCAAGCTTTAGGAGAATATATGACCAATGGTATTCATATATTTGGCATGTGGCTATTGAGATATGCTTAATGTTATTTTTAGGATTAATGTAGAGTTTGGGAAATATAGTGACCTTCATATTAAATTTTTAATTTTGGAAGGGACATAAGTATAACCATATATGGAATGGTTTACATCTATAATTTTATTCTGTTATATATATCAATATATTACTTAACCATATGATGACTTATCTATATCGAAAAACAAATGTTAACATTTTTTTACTCATCATGAAAGGAATAAATTTTAAATATATTTTAAATTGTATTTAGTGCTTGAAACATTACAAAATCCACCTCATAGAGTATGATATGAAGTGATAAATTGACCAAGGCACAACAAGAGGATGAAATTGTGTCTATGAAATAAAAAGATATCAAGTAAGTACATATTCATATGTTTTTAGTCTATATTGGATCAAAATTACCCACCAATAGGAAAATGAAAATGAAATGATATTTTTCATGTTATCACCATTCTTGGTGATATAAATGACCTTTTTTTCACAACCTTAGTTTATGGTATTATGGTTATCATCTTTTCTTAAAAATGTTCTATATATCTGTATTTTAGTACTTGGGTGTTACTTCTCTCTTATATGACCATGTTGTTACTTCTTACCTATGTTATCATATATAGCAACTCAATATGTTTTATTCAATATTAAATTCTAAAATCCCAATATCTTATTCAACAAGATGTTTTATTGAACTATTTTATGATGTCTGTTTCTATGAAAGAATTTTCAAATATTAAACCAATGATAATCGAGATGAATTTTGAGAGAAAAGTTTATTTCAAAATATGATGAATGTAACTCCTAGAGATTTTTTGACTATTTTTTCATATGAATTTTATTCTTATGATATTTTTCATTACACGAAAATCATTTTATAACTTTTGTTACATTTAACTCCAAGTATATCTTAGGTTACACATAACATTCTGTGTGAATGAAACTTGAAAAACTATTGAAATATTATTATGATAGTTATCTCATAGCTATTAGAATGATATGTATGAATAATATTATTTAAATAATGAAAATATTTTTTACACACACATATAATTAATACTTTACTGACTAATTAATAAAAAATTAAAATAAAAACTATTTTTAAATCATGGAAATTTTTTTCTAAAAAAACTATTTTTATGAACACAAACATGATTTTCCAAAATTAATTGGGAAAATAACTTTTGATGGATTATTTTAATTAAATTTATATATTATATATTCAATTAACTATTTAAATATTATTTTATGTGCATTGTAGACAAGATACAATATTAAATCCAATTTTACGCTTAAAATAATATTTTTCCAAAAAAGAATTTGTCTCACATTTTTTGTGCATGTATATTAAAAATAAATTTCTACAAATATGGATAAGGTTTTTGAAAAAGGAAACATAATTTTTGAAATAATAATAAAACAATTAAATTATTGTGAATTTTTTATATTTGTTGGAAAAGATTAATTTTTTGATGAATCAAGAATAAAACTACTGTTTAATTCAAAAAAACAATTTAATTTAAATTGTTTATAAAGTTAAATTATTTTTTTATATGGTGTTTAAGAAAAATTAGTTCAGTTATATATATATAAATCCAATTTACTTAATTTTAATCAGTTTTATAATGAATTATTATATAAAAACCTTGTAAACTTTTGACCTTCCCTCTTTGAAAACCCGCTTTATCATCATGTCTATGGGATTAATTTTTATATTTTAATAAATTATTAGAATTTAAAATTGAAAAATAGATTCAATAATTTTAATCCTAATTGTAATACCCCAATCTTCCACGGTACACTTCTCTTTCAATAATGCAATAGCTTGCATTATACGCAAGTTCGAGATTCTAACACACCATGACCAATCAAAGTAACTGTTATGAATAGTAATAACCACTTTTTGAAATTATATAAATTTTACATTTCAAAATGGACTTCATTTTTTTATTCGGGATATCGAAATTAGCCTAAGTTGAATTTTTGGTATTTTTATGAGAACTTCCAATTTTTGATGAATAGTAAAAAATACTTAAAAACAGCTTTTTTAATCAAAATAATTTATAGTGATAAATTATATTATTGAGTGGTTTTAAATTATAATTATAATATATTTTTTACCATTTATTCCAATGGTGGTCATTATAATTAATTTCACTTTGAAATTGGACATAAACAAGTGTCAATCTTTTGATAGATATTGTTTCTTAAAAAAACGCTATTTGTTTTGGCAGTGAGAATTAATTATAATATTAATTAATGAAACTTATATGTTTTGAATTTGGTAAAATGGACATAATTTTCTAATTCATAATATCAAATATATCTTAGGGTGAATTTTTGGTATTTTTCTGAAAAACATCATTTTTTAATGAAAAGTGAAACCACTAAGAGGTAGTTAAAAAACTGAATTTTTCGTTAAACGAAACTTTACAACTTCTATGAATTGAATTTCATAAATCCGACATACATGGTTGTCATTAGTAAGAAAAATGTGGTTTAGTGGTATGGAAATAATTTTTTGGTGAATAATAACTTTTGAGTTTTGTTAACCGCGATTAAAGGTAATTATGGTAATTTAAGGTAAAAATTATATTATAAAAATATAAAAATATCTTGAAACATGTATTAACCTTATTGTATGAGTCATGGCCAACCATGAAAATCCATGGGTCAATTTTCGGAACCCCATGGATCCACTTGGGTAAGATAAGGACATTAATACAATTTATTTGAAGTAAAAATAAAAATGTCACAAACATGTATTGTTTTACTAAATCAAAATTTACAAGGGGTTATACAAGTTATCGTTTCAACTATAAATAATCATTAGAAATATAAAACTATTTCCTACAATATGGTAATTTTTTTATAATTTATAGACATCAAATAAATAAAATTATTTATGACACAATGATGATGCAATGTTTACGTCATTAATGAATAAATTAAATAAATAAGAAGATAAAGTTTAAAACAATATCCAAAATTTGTCCAATACCTATTGGATGATTTTATTTCGAACATGGGACACATTATCATTGACTTTAATGATTTTTGGGGCTTTAGAAACCGAATTTCATTTTATAATAAAATAATAGTATCAAGATTTCCAAAAGATCCCCTCCTCTCCTTTATAAAAGACCCCACTTCATACCAATATTTCACACATCTCAAGCCCTTTGGATTGTCCAAAATCTACTAAAATAATCTCCCAAGATCCCTCTATTAATACTAGAATCCTTACCTTAGGTATAAATCTCTTCAAGAAACCCTTTTGGTTCAAACCAAGAGAAGTTACCTGATTTAAAGGTAATGTATTCTCTTATGTCCTTTTGTTTTATTTTTCTTCTCCAACCCCATAAACTCTTTTTATTTCATTCTTTTATAACAAAAAAAGTATATTAAATATACTAAGATTTTCTTATGAGAAGGATTTGATTTATACTTACACACACTCCCGTCCAATGGTTAAAGAACATAATGTTTCTGTGGGTGGCGAATTACTGCCTCATGAAATGATGATTGTTCAATATTATTTTAACACCTCTCATGGTGTCCATTAAGATGTCACTATATTTATATATGATATATATTATGTTTTTGTTTTCCTTATTCTACTTTATTTTTCATTTATGTCATACCTTTATGATTTCCATTATGGGTAAACGTGATAACTTCATTTTAGGAAGTGCGGACTACCGCCCCCTCAAAGTGATTTGAATAGTTAATGCCATATGTGGGACGTATAAAGGATGAAGTTAATGATATTATATTTTATATTATACTGTAATTATAATATAACTTTATATCATTATGATTTCATTCCATTAAATATGAAATAGAAATGAAAGCAGCGTTCATGCGTACGTACGTCGTATCGTCTCCATGAAAGGTGTATTTCATTTCTTACCTCTAAATGTTATGTAATATTATAAATGCATGTATGTACAGGATATATATGATATATATGATATCTAAATCATTAATATAATTCTTGATATAATGTAAATTTTACCACATAAAAAACTTGTAATTATAAGAAGTTTATTTTTGACTCATCAGCCAGGGATTGAGAAAATGACCGTTATTAAATTAAATGATTACATAATGATCATAACATGGTAATAAGTGATATAAAATGAATAATTAACTTGAAAAAGGTTATTAAGCAAATTTAAATTAACTATAGTTTATTATTCAGGAGATTAAAGAACGATCGAGTCACGTCAGACACTAGGTAAGGGATTTCATCTCAATATCCTTTCATTGATGCATATTTTGTTTTATACACAACTTTATTTTATATGGTGTATAAACCCCATTTACTTATACTTTTATTCAAAAAGAATCATTTTATACGAAGCATTTTTCTAAACGACAAAAGGAATGTTTTGTCTTACTTATATGGCGACAACGACTTCTTCGCCGCCATTACCATTATTTGAGTTTCGGCTTCTTATACAAGCCAAAAAAATTTTTAAAATGAAAAATAAAAACCATGTTTTACTTTTCTTTTATTTTGGTATTGAAAATGGTTTTGATAATGTTTTGATTATATCAATGTTTTGTATTGATATCTTGTGATTGAAATGTGGAAATGTTATGTTTCCTTTAAGCATGTTTTATGTGATAAGATTATGTTATGGTTCTTGGGCATTGTTTATGATATGTTTAAACATTTTCATATAAGGAATGAATTGGACTTAGTAAGTGATGGGTGGAGCTTGCTATAGCTCCTTGATGCATCGGTAGGTCTCATGCGACAAACTAGTGTCTTGGCACAAGGCCTTGACAAAATCTTATTTGTAGTCTTGGCACAAGGCCTTGACTATGTGGTTATGATAGTCTGGAATTATGCATTTCATTATTATGAATGTGGTTATTGATATTGCATGTGATTATTCGACTATTAGAATATCCATGTGAATATGTAAATGGAATTATTTCATTTTATTTTTTTCATATTATTCTTAAGTTCATGTTTAAAAGGATTTTTCTTTAGTTATACAATGCCTTAAATGTTGATGCATATTTATAAAAGTTTCTGCTATTTTGTTATCCTTTCTGAGCATCTGAACTCACCCCTTTCTATGTTTTATTTTTCCTAGGATGTGAAGAAATATTTTATGACCGACCTACAGGGATAGTCTGGTGGGATATGAGTGTGGACTATGGGGAATCTGTTGTTGTAGTTTTTCACTTTATGATGTAATGTAAGACTTATAAATGTATATAGTGTTTCAAAGGCTACTAAACTAATTGTTCTTTAGAGACTTGACCTTTTGTGATCATGAAAATGTTATGTAATAATGCACCGACTTTGGGTAACTAGGGTCGGTGCATTACAATTGGTATTAGAGGCAGTTTAGTACTAACCTTGGATGCTAGATTTAGATAAACTCTGATCAGAGCACATTTCCTTAAGATAGACTTTGAGGATTAGTATAGAAGAACATCCTAGAATTTTGGTAAAGTATATATTTTGTGTATTTTCCGAGCTATACATCCCTATTTGGATACGAGCAGGTTGAGGTGGCTCTAGCATAGATGTACCTAGGAGTGAAAACTCTGACAAGGAGTTTTGGGCTTGACCCAGGGTATCCTGGTACACAACAATTGGCCTTGCTTCACTCTTAGTTACGACACTCCTAGGGGATATGCTTAGGATAAATAATGATTTATTTAAAAACCATTATGAAGGGATTATGAGTATGTACTTTCTCAAATAAGACATTTTTATGATTATGGATTACATCCATAAACTATTCAATTTATGTTAAATGTTTTGCAAGTTTGTTATTATGTATTTAGATACATAAACTAATCTAGTTTATGACATTGTTTAGAAATGGCGCCTAGTGGAAGGAATGGACACCATATCAATGAACACACTCCATGTAGGGATTTCCCTCCTGCTCAAGATAATTATAGTGGATATGGTGATACAACTGGTGCTGATCAGCTTATCACCATACTAGGACAACTCACCCAGGTTATTAATAATAACCTTACTCATATGAATCACCCTGATCCGCAACGTAGAGAATCAATGTTAAACCGATTCATGAGGACACAAATACCAATATTTAATGGAGGTACAAATCCATTAGTAGCTGAGCAATGGATAAATTCCCTATAGAAAATATTTCAGGCTTTAGGGAGTAGTGAAAGGGAAAAGGTTTTCATGGCAGTTTACCACCTCACTGGAGATGCTGATCAATGGTGGTCATTGATTCAAAATACAAAGGAAGATGAAGAAGTATGAATTATGGAATTGAGAGAGTTTAAAGGGATTTTATTAGAAAAATACTTTCCTCATGACCATCGAGTGGATATGGAAAGACATTTTCTGAGTCTGAGGCAAAAGGAGGACGAGAATGTTTCAAAGTATGAGTCTAACATTATAAGGTTTGCGAGGCATGCTGCCGATTATATATGTAACCCAATAAATAATATTGATCGTTTCTTTGATGGGTTAAAACCATTTCTCTGTCAAGCTTTAGTATCACAATCCTTCTCATCGTACAAAGATATTATCTTGTGTACTATCAAGACAAAAAAGGATTTCTCTAAGTCTTATGACAACAAAGTAAAGTAAGAGAAGAAGAGAACGGTTGAGCAAGAGACAGATAAAAGGAAAAAGGGAAAGAAGGATTTTCCATTATGTGATAATTGTGGTAAAAAACACCCCGATACTTGCCTAAAAGGAATGTGATTTTGTTACAGATGTGAAGAAAAGGTCACCAGACTCGTGATTGCAAGGGAAAGAAAGAGGTTGTCAATGTTGAATGCTACAATTGTAGAGAAATGGGGAATTATTGAAATGAATTCCCTAAGTTCCAAGGAAACTTACCTTAGAAAAGGCCAAGGGATCAAGGCCAATCTTATGATGTTACTACAGTTGAAGTGGAAAAATTAATGTATTTGTGTTTTTGGACTCAAGGATTATATTCTGGTTATAAGAATAATGTGATATATATAAGGATCGTACTATAGTATGTGTTGTTTTCATTAAGGTTTTAATATGACTAAGGTAATCATATTTTTAGTATGTGACAATAATAGATACTTTACTTGGGAATCTAATGTTGCAATTTATTTTGGAATTTAGATTCCTTTTACAGAGAGTCTGGACAGAGGTACTTTGGATAACTATAATGTTTCGAATGGATTAAGTTGAACTTTGGAAAGTATTGTTTAAGGTTAAAAAAATTTCTTATGATTATTTTTGGAATATTATGATACTATAGTTTTAGGAAAAGGACAACTTGCAGGTTGGGTGATAACCCGTCGCGTCGGACAAAGCTATAGGAATCGAACCCACAACCATAGTGAGACAAGCCTTTTTTACCTACCACTAGCCTACATGAAGTCCCTGGTTATTAAAAAAATAGTTTTCCTAATCTAAATGGTATGTTTTAATTTTTAGAACCTTATACGATTAGGATAAATATAATATTTTTTAGTTCTATTATCTTTTCGAGTGAAAGATGAGTTTGTGGTAGGAATTAGTTGAAGGTTGAAACTCTACTTGTCAAGTATATATATATATACCTCTCTCTTATTATCTGAATAAATTAATTCTTAAACTTTAGGAAAGGGATATTAAAACAAAAAATGTGTTATCCTAATACTTTATGTTTTGTTGAACTGATGTTATTTTTAATCACCATAGATTGAAGGCTTTGAGGCCCTCAATTTTACACTTGTTTGTGATTGATGACCTCAATCACTCCCTATAAATATTTACATTTACCTCAAATTATGTGTCTCTAATTTCCACCAATGTTCTCCTAATCGATATTATAATTTGGTGGTGACTTTTCATTTCCCTTCCTCTCTTATTAAAACTAAATTTTATTAACCCTATTTCCGATATGGGTTTTCCACGAAGGTATTTTCTATTTTCAAACTTTTATTTTCGAAGAATAATTTCAAATTTCAAAGACACAATTTATTGAAGGAGGGGATAATGTAACACCCCAAGCTTCTACGATACACTTCTCTTTCAATAATGCAATAGCTTTCATTTTACGCAATTTCGAGATTCTAACGCACCACGGCCAATCAAAGTAGCCATTATGAATAGTAATACCCACCTTTTGAAATTATATAAATTTTATATTTCAAAATGGACATCATTTTTAGATTCGGGATATCTAAATTAGCCTAAGTTGAATTTTTGGTATTTTTCTAAGAACTTCCAATTTTTGATGAATAGTAAAAAATACTTAAAAACAACTTTTTTAATCAAAATAATTTATAGTGATTAATTATATTATTGAGTGGTTTTAAAGTATAATTAGAATATATTTTTACCATTTATTCCAATGGTGGTCATTATAATTAATTTCACTTTGAAATTGGACATAAACAAATGTCAATCTTTTGATAGATATTATTTCTTAAAAACACGCTATTTGTTTTGACAACGAGAATTAATTATAAAATTAATTATTGCAACTTCTATGTTATGAATTTGGTAAAATGGACATCATTTTTGAATTAGGAATATCAAATATATCTTAGGGTGAATTTTTGGTATTTTACTGAAAAACTTCATTTTTTGATGAATAATGAAACCACTAAGTGGTAGTTAAAAAACTGAATTTTTCGTTAAACAAAACATTACCGCTTATTTGAATTGAATTTCAAAAATATGACATACATGGTTGTAATTAGTATGAAAAATTTGGTTCAATGGGATGAAAATATTTTTTTGGTGAATAGTAACTTTTGAGTTTTCACTAGTGCAGAAAACGTTTTTTACGTCGGTTATTTTTCATTTTTTACATCGGTTTCTAGCCGACGTTAATACGTGCGACGTTATAAATAAGGTTTTTGACGTTCGTTATTTAAAAGCCGACGTCAAAAACATAAAATTGCGATGTTTATCACGTCATTTATTTTAGAATCGACGTGATAAAAAAAATAGGAAGGGTTTATCACGTCGGTTATTTAACAACCGACGTGATAAAAGGCCTTGAAAATGGTTTATCACGTCGGTTATTAAACAACCGACATGATAAACAGGGGCGAGGGGGGTTTATCAGGTCAGTTCTATAAGAACTGACGTGATAAACCGGGGTGAGCGTGGTTTATCACGTCGGTTCAAATAAAACCGACGTGAAAAACTGGGGGAGGGGGGTTTATCACGTCGGTTATTCAATAACAGACGTGATAAACCATTTTCCGGGCCGTTTATCATGTCGGTTGTTCAATAATCGACGTGATAAACCATTCTCCATTCCCTTTATCACGTCGGTTATTAAATAACTGACATGATAAACCATTCTCCAGGCCTTTTATCACATCGGTTATTAAATAACCGATGTGATAAACCATTCTGTAGAAGTTTTATCACGTCGGTTATTTAATAACCGACGTGATAATCCCAATTTTTTTTTAAATAGAATGCAGTCATCTTCTCTCCACCAGAATCAACTAGAAAAAAAATCAAGAAATCATACCACAAAAACAGAAGTACATCAAAATTAAGCATGTACATAGATAACATATAAAACTTACCCCCTAGACAGCCCCACCCTCATTTATACCCCATGGACAGCCCTCCCCCACCCCGTTGGAGCCCTCACCCTCATGTATACCCCCTGGACAGACCTCCCCCACCCCATTAGAGATCCCACCCTCATGTATACCCCTTGGAAAACCCTCCCCCACCCCATTAGAGCCCCCACCACACTCCTGGACTGCCCCCCGACCCCCGGACACCCCCAAACACCCCTCGACAACCCCCACCTGCCTGAACAGCACCCCCTCACCCCTCACCCCACTTGACAGCCCCCACCACACCCCTGGACAGCCCCAAACACCCCTGGACAACCCCCCCACCCCTGGAAAGCACTCCCACACCCCTGGGCCGCCTTCCCACACCCCTGGACATCCCTTCCCCACAGACCCAAATCCATACCAGAAAACCATCAAAAGTAGACCAAAACAAGAAGTAGAGCAAAATTAAGCATTCACTTACATAACATTCAAAACTTACACTATCAACATCAAAAAAATAACTAAATCCAACCTAAACAACTACCTAATACACAATTAAAATGACAATATTCAAAATTACATTTTACATTACAAATAACTAAAATTCAATCAAACCAGTAAAATAATTTGACCACTCCACTTGTACGGGTTTGATGTCTTCAGTAGTATAGGGTTGAGGGTCATCAAAAAGATACAAATGAAAAAGAATATAGTTAACGTGTATAATGAATAAATCAAATTGAAATATTATGGAAAAGTTTAAGAGGAAATCGTACCAGGTCAAAATTCACAACTGTCTCAGTTGTTATTATTTCATACATAAATCTTAACTTATAATATCCGCATTCGATGAGGCCTTGTTGTTAATGACAATTCTGTTTTGAATGAGTGTAAATTCAATATATTATTTTTATGTAATAAATCAAAAAGTACAAATTATAAATGGTAATTTACCTTCGCATTTACATATTTGATCTTTTCATTTCTTTTCTTTGGTTTTTTCGAAAGTATACCCATGAACTGTTAGAAAATAATACGAATGGGGTAAATTTAAAATTCATTATAATATATAAAACTATTGAGAAATTGAAACATAATTTTCCAATATATTCTTAAAACTTTCCCGCACATCACCATGAACAGAGCATATCCAATAAAGTGCTTTCTCCCTTGGGAAAAAAATCCCTAACATCCAATGATCACTGATAAATGAAAATTTAATGTTAGTGGTTTTTTATGTTAAATGATAATTAACTCTTTGAGAGAAATGTGTTTCATACCTCTCACAAAAAGGCATCATCCAATATTGTATGATTATATTCTTTTCAAATCTTTCAGCAATATAAACCATTCTTTGTTCCTCAGTCAATGCACATGCTTCAGGGGAAATCAGTTGCAAGTCCATGAATCCATATACTTCTGTCAGCTCATTCCTCTCACAAATTTTATAAAGATACATAATACAAAACATACATAAGTATACATTTTTATTAAATATAACGCAGGGAAAATGTGTTAAGACTTACATGGAAAAAATTTTCACCACGTTGATGCCCAACTTATCTCCAGTAACAAGATCCATGATATCAGTTTTTGTAATCCCCACACTTATTTCACATCCACAAACATGAGATTCCATTGGAAACTCATAAAAAACCAACAACAAATGTGAATATCTTGACAATCTGTCAAGACCACTAGAATCTGTATCTGATGTCATAGCCTGTTGTCTTTGTTGTTGTCTATATAGTATTTCTTTACCTTTGAAGTATTCCTTTGAAAAAAATTGAAAAATATAGTAGTTTTCAAATGATAAAACAACTTTAATAAACAAATAAAATAAAATATATAACATTCATACCTCTATGGTAATGAGTCGAAGAAGTCTGGATGGCCAAACTAAAAAATGGTCGATACACTGTCCAACTGTCACCGCCTCATCTGTAGGTATTGGTACCCTAGCTGATCTATCTATAATATCCTGTACAGTGACCATCTGATTCTCTACCTCTAATTTTTGATGATGAACTGTATCTCCTATACAATATACCAACCTGTATGCTACTATATGATGTTGAGAATCATCAACATAAAACTCGCAATGTGTAGGAAGCTGCGGCGGAGGCGTAGGATAAAAAATGGGGTCCGCAGGCTGAGGTGGGGGAGTGGGAGCTACTGGCAGAGGTGGAGGATAAATAATGGGGTCTGTAGGGGGAGGTGGAGGAGTGGGAGCTGCAGTCTGAAATTGTCTTTGCATTTCTGCAAACATTGACTGCACCGACTCTCTAATCTTGTCCTCCATCGTCACATTAATATTTTGAACTTTAGCCTCCAAGGATTCTATTTTTTTTATAAACCCCCTCAATGTTAGAAGTTGAAGAACGTGGAAACACTTTTCTTACTGATACACCTGCCGGATATCCTCTTACACGACCAGGATGTTTGGGACTTCCCAATGCGGAAAATAAAATATCTTCCATCCCAATAGCTGTAAATGTCCCCTCTGAACTCTGCTCCTCAAGAGAGTCCTGTATTAATTAATTGAACATTTCTGTAATGATTGAAACTTATATGAAGAAAAAATATAACTTAAATAAATTAAATAGATATCTTACAATCCTCTCAGCTATGATTCTCGATTCTTCCCAAAGATATTGCCCTTTTTTCCCTTCCGAGCTCTCTTCCATTTTTCATGTCTAGATGGAGGGGATGGAGGGGCCACCTCTCAAGTGCTTGAAGACTCATCTCTTTGTTGTTGAAATTTTTCCTCCATCATTTGTTCTTCCAATAATGCATACCCTCCCCGAGATAAACTATGAGGGTATACATTTTTAGATTGGATCTCATGATGATCTTTCCTTGTTTGCTGTAATTTAAGAATAAGAAATCATTAACAAAACATTAATAAAATCATTTATATAAGAAATATTATAAAAGTTTACATTTCCCTTACCAGAAATGAATCTTTTTTTCTACTTTCAAATAACTGTCTCCACGTGTCTTCATCTATAAAAGGATATATACGACATGGATTGTCGTGAATCCTATGACCATAAATGAAATCAGATGAGAGGGTTGATTTGAATCCCTCCATCTCCTGGCAGCCAACGATAAGCATTTCTTCTTGACTCCTCCAGTGTCAGGAATATCAAATGTCATCTGATAAAGAAGAGGTTAAACATATTATATATACTAGAAACATTAAAAGAATGGTCAAACAATGACAAAAGATCTTACCAAAATCGTCTCCCACAACTGAGAGATAATATCTTTATCCACACCTCTCCAATCATCATACAGAATGCTTACTTTGGTCTTAGCTTGAGTTGCAACAAAACTCTTAAAATATTTGGCATTCGGACCTCTAGGAATATCATCATCATCAAACTCAACGACTATCCTCTGATCCTACGTACGGGCAAGTGATAATTTTGGTAAATGTGTGCACCCACGTTTACCAACCTTTGAACTCTTTGTCGTAATAGGAGAATGTGAATGTTCATCCCCAGAGGTATTACCAACAATATGATCCTCTCCAGAATCATGTGGTTGATCATATGAATTATCTATCCTTATCCTTCAAATCAAAAAAACAAACATCAGTTCAAAAATATACAAATTCAAATATTTAAATACTACTGTAATCAGAAAATAGAAAAGTGTACTAAGTTACATAATAGTAAACATTGGTAATATGGTAAGCATGTTAAACAATGGTAAAGATGACAAAGATGGTCAAGATGGTAAAAATGGTAAAAATGGTAAACCTGGTAAACATTGTAAACATGGTAAAGTAATTGTCAGTGAACAAAAATAAGCATTTTAAAATTCATGTAATGGTCATAAACATGATAAAGTAAACTAAACAAACTTAAAACAAACAAAAACATATACTTATTTTATTTTAAAACATGTTTTAATAAATAAAAAACTTACAATATCTAACATTTATGTAAAAAATAAATGTAAACAAGAAATAAACATATGTTACCTGTAATTTTAGGAATGTACAAATGGATTGTTTTCCCAAATTCCTTCGTCGTGATCGTTCCTTATGGCACAAACTATGTCTTCAACATGATCATCATTATGTTCTATTAATATTTCCATGGAAGTAGGGAACTCACATAAATCATCATATTCATCAAGTTCATCCTCACCAACATATTGTTTTTCCCCTTGTAAAACAACAGCACACTGTATATCTGATTGATCTACTACATACAAAATTTGTTTTGCATGTGTTTCCATTATAAAAGAATCAGATGTGTCTTCCAATCTATTCAGATTAAAAAGTGTCATTCCAAATTCATCGTGTCTGACAGTGTTGTTACCGTTAAACCATTTACAGTTAAAAATGGGAACCTTAATTTTAAAGTAATCAACCTCCCATATGTCTTAAATCACTCCATAATATGCACTTGATGCAGAAATTGGGTTTGTGTCCTTAGCACTCGAAAAATACATTGCTTCTGCAAACACCAATACACCACTATTCTGAACTGCACTTCTGTTGTCCTGAGCTTTTGTATGAAATGTATAACCATTAATGTCATAACCGGACCATGTTATCACATTTAAACATGGACCACCCACTATCCATTTTAATGTCTCTGATACATCTAATCTACCAAGCAAAGTCTTTTTAATCCATGACAAAAAAGTTTTGTTGTGCTCATTCAAAATCCACATTTCTTTCTTATTTGGATGACATTGTTTCAACTCATTAATATGCAATGTGATATATGGTTGAGCATCAGCTATGTTATTCAAGATGTATGATTCTAACTTCTTCATCTGTTCAGCTGACAATGATTTTACTTTCAAGCCGCGAATCCCCTTTCCCTCATTATTAACTCATTCATGGTGAGATGGAGGCAAACCTATGTGTTGCGCCGCAGCCAAGTAGCTCGTACAAAACTCTGCTACCTCCTCATAAATATAATTTTTTATAATGGAGGCTTTAGGTCGATATAGATTTTTAACATACCCCTTTAATATTTTCATATACCAAGTATACATCCAACGAAGATATACAGGTCCACAAAGCTTTATTTCTCAAACTAGATGAATCATTAAATGCACTATTATATCAAAAAAAGTTAGAGGAAAATACATTTCCAATTGACAAAGTATAAAAATTGCATCCTTTTCCAAAATGTTCAAAGCATTCACATCAATCGCCTTGTTACAAATTGAATTGAAAAAATAACACAACTTCATTATAGTCTTTCTTACACGAATGGGCAATATTCCACGTAATGCAACTGGTAGAATTTGTTGCATCATGACGTGACAATCATGTGATTTCATACCTATCAACTTCAAGTCCTTCAATGAGACAAAATTTTTTACATTAGAAGAATAACCTTGAGGCACTTTGGTATCATGAAGACACTGACAAAAGCTAATTTTCTCCCTCTTCGATAATGTATGACAAGCCGGGGGAAGAAATGTTTGTCTTCCTTTAGGAGTGGGAGCTAACTCCAAACGTATTCCCATTGATAGTAAGTCTAATCTTGCATTCAACCCATCTTTAGTCTTTCCTTTAATATCTAATAATTTTCCAAACAAATAATCACAGATATTCTTCTCCACATGCATGACATCGATATTATGTTTAACTTCATGATACCTCCAATATGGTAGCTCAAAAAAAATTGACCTTTTCTTCCAAATATGTCTATCATTACCAGATTTCTGTGTCTTTCCCAATGTCACGTCAAGGTTTTTCACCCTCTCAAAATACAGATCAGGGGATAAAGGTTTTGGAGCAGTATCAAATTCTTGTGAGCCATTGAATGCCTTTTTTAGTCTTCTATAAGGGTGTTCCATAGGCAAAAACTTTCGATGACCCATGTACACTATTTTCCTCCCATGATGCAATTGACAATATGACGTCTGTTGTTCGCAAATTGGACATGCTTTATGCCCTTTAACACTGTATCCAGACAAATTTCCATATGCTGGGAAGTCATTTATAGTGAACAGAAGCACTGCATGTAGTTAAAAATATTCCATTTTATAAGAATCATACACCCTAATACCATCAGCCCATAACAGTTTCAAATCATCAATCAACGGTGACAAGTAAACATCAATATCATTACCGGGCTGATTTGGACCAGAGATCATTCTACTCAACATGACATATTTGCGCTTCATACAAACTTCAGGAGAGAGGTTGTAAATTACCAATAAAACAGGCCATGAAATATGTGTGCTTCTGAGTGTTCGGTATGGATTCATTCCATCTGTGCACAACCCTAGTCTGAGATTTCTAATTTCATTTCAAAATGTAGAATACTGCGCATCAATTTTCTTCCATTGTGGACAATCAGCTGGATGACGTATTTTTCCATCACATACCCGCTCTTCAGCATGACATCTTAACCTTTTTGCATCATGTGAATTAGCAAATAAACATTTGAAACGATTAATTATAGGAAGATACCAAAATACCTTTGAAGGGAGCTTTGTAATCTCTACATCAGCCTATGATTTTTCTTTCACCTTATACCGTGATGTCCCACATTTAGGACACTCTGACAGAAATTCATATTCCTTCCTATATATAATGCAGTCATTCGGATAGGCATGTATTTTCTTGTATCCCAATCCCATCGGGCATAATATTTTCTTGGCTTTGTAATGTGAATCTGGAAGATCGTTATCTTTTGGAAGAATGCATTTCATCAATTATAGCAGCTCTGTAAAACTTCTGTCACTCCATCCATGCTTCGCCTTCATGTTAATCAATCATAACACCGCTGACAAAACCGTAAAATCTGTACAACCAGGATATAATGGTTTTTCAGCATCACCATATAGACGTGCAACTGTCAGTTCTATCTCAATTTTTTCTGCAACAATATCACGAATCATTTCTTCAATTCCATCGGAGTTACCATCTTGCGAATAATCATCATCAGTGAAATTCCGTCCAGTTTCACCATGCCAAATCCAAGGGATGTAACTCAGATTAAAACCATGACAAATCAGATGATCTTTTATCTCTCTACTTTTCAACTTCTTCATATTCAAACATTTCAGGCATGGACAGAAAAAAATGTCACTACTTAGAACATTTCGTTTTGCAAATTCCAAAAAGGCATCAACACCTTCCTCAAATTCATTGCTCATTCGATGTTCTGTAATCCAACTTCGACTCATTATTACCTATAACAAATATCAACAAAAAATATATATTTTTAAGATAAGACAAATATATGTTTATATGAAAAAAATAAAAATTTGAATGTAAAAAAATTTAAAATATAAAAAAAATCTATAGGTATTTAAAAAAAATATGCTTGAATATTATTTAAAAAAAATATAGTTAGATATAAATTTTTAAATTTCATTGAATCAAAGAAAACCATGACACATACATAGTTTAATATTGATTGCGGTTTTCATGTTTTAATATATTAGATAAACTACCTATTTAACATGTTATTAATGGTTTCTGTAGACCCTAAATCCATTTGGTAAGTATTTTCACACAATTAAAAAAATCAATGGAAGTGTTTTTGGGAGGAATATGTTCAATCATTTGATTTTGATGTCCCATATTCTATAACAAAAGGTAATGTGGATACCAAAGCCCTTAGTTTGGTTTTTTATTCTCAAAGGGTTTGTGATGAAAAAGAAGAGTATTAGTTTATGTATATGATAAATAAAATAAAACTATATTTTATTTATGGTTATGATAGAATGAATTCATACCATATCATTTAGGATCTGCTCCCACCAAAAGTAACCCTCCTCAGTTTGAAATTAATAAATTTAGATAATTATGCATGAATTCATACATGTATTATTGTACATAAACCAAAAAGAAGATTATTAGTACTAAAAGTAAAAATAGGAAGAAACAATAAACTCTATATACTCATGAAAGCTACTCCACAACACTTCCATGCTACTAACATCTATAAAAAACTACAAATTTCTTTTAAAAACCAAAAAAATTGTTTATATTTATGTATGGTGGGCATAACATGTATACATAGTAAGATCCTCCCTAAAACATATCATGAAAATGTTGAGGAAGCACACTAAAGCCCTATGAAAAAAGGAATCTAAATCATCACCTAAACAAGGAAAAATAGTTTCATATACTCACTATGGATCACTCACAAAATAATTCATTTAAATAAACCTTTTCATATAAGAAATCATATAAAAATATATATATATATATACTAAAATTAAGGTTCTCGGATGCCACTTCTCCACTAGTTTTCCTCTCACACCCCAATGCTAATGTCATGGTCTCACCCCGCCCATAAATCATCCTACACCATGTGAAATTGTATCACTTCCATCAATGAATCATATGTATCATAATAATTTAAGAATATTTTAAGTATGAGAATGAAAAAATAAAATAAACACTCTCGGTTAAGATGATAGATCCGAGAGGAGGAGGAGGATGACAGCGAGGCGGCAGGGGTGGAGGAAGATGGAAGGGATGACGGTCGGGGTGCGTAGACTAGGGAAGCCATGGATTATTTTACCTTCTGCACCACACCCAACTCGCCGGTGCCCTTCTGAGGGCCGATGGCCTTAGAGATCACCTCGGACAACAATGAAGAAGATAAACAATGAAGAAAACTCGCAAAACATAATTATAGAATATCCGTGAAAAAAAAAACGAATGAAATAAATTCGTGGAAGGCTTACTTGAATGTTGCGAGTTGATATGATAGATCTGAGAAGAGTGAAGAAGATAAAAAATGAAGCCAAAATGAGTTTAACGCAGGTCGATCGACGAGCAGATTAGGGTTTACCGCGCGAGAGAGACGAGCCGGCGGACTGTCAATAGAAAAATCATAAATGACAGTCCACGAGCCTTTTAAAAGTTTTATAACGCCGGTTATTATATAACCGACGTTATAACCTATTTTTTAAATTTATAACGTCATTTATTTTAAAACCGACATAAAAAAGCTCCCGCGCTTTGGTTTTTTACATCGGTTATTTTATAACCAACGTAAAAATCGAGATATCTACAGGTTTTTTACGTCGGTTTTTTTGTAACCGATGTCAAAAACCCCCTCGTTCTTTGGTTTTTTACGTCGGTTATTTTATAACCGACGTAAAAAACGCATAAATATCTCGTTTTTTACGTCGGTTATAAGATAACCGACGTAAAAAACTAATGCATGGGGGGGTTTTTACGTCATTTATTTGGAAACCGATGTAAAAAAGGCGATATCTACGCCTTTTTTACATCGGTTATCAAATAACCGACGTAAAAAACCAAAGCACGGGGGGGGGGGGGGGGGGGTAGGTCGGTTATTGGGAAACCGATGTAAAAAACGCATAGATATCGTGTTTTTTACGTCGGTTTCAAAATAACCGACGTAAAAAACCCCCCGCGCATTGGTTTTTTACGTCGGTTATCTTATAACCGACGTAAAAAACGTGTAGATATCGCCTTTTTTACATCGGTTTCAAAATAACCGACGTAAAAACCGAACAGGCGCGATTTGTAACGTCGGTTATTAAAATAACTTACGTTAAAAATCTACTTGCCGCATTTTTACGTCCGTTATATATAACCGACGTAAAAAATGGTGACGTAAAAAACGGCTTCTTCACTAGTGTTTGTTAACCGCGATTAAAGGTAATTAGGGTAGTTTAAGGTAAAAATGATATTATAAAAATATAAAAATAGCTTGACACATGTCCTGTGCTTATTGGATGAGTCATGGCCGGCCAAGAAAATCCATAGGTCAATATGTGGGACCCCATGGAGCCACTTGGGTAAGATAATGACATTAATACCTTTTATTTAAAGTAAAAATAAAAATGTCACAAACATGTATTGTTTTAATAAAACATTTTTTACAATGTGTTATAAAAGTTATATTTTTGACTGTAAATATTCATTAGAAAGATAATAATATTTCCTACAACGTGGTAATTTTTTTATAATTTTTAGGCATCAAATAAATAAAATTATTTATGACACAATGATGATGCGGTGTTTACGTCATTAATGAATAAATTAAATAAATACGAAGATAATGTTTAAAATAATATCCAACACATTTCAAATACCTATTGGATGATTTTATTTCGAAAATCTTCCACCTTATCATCGACTTTAATGATTTTCTGAGCTTTAGAAACCGTATGTCATTTTATAATAAAATAATAGTTTCAAGAATTCCAAAAGAGCCCCTCCTCTCCCTTATAAAAGACCCCACTTCCTACTAATCTCTCACAATTATCAAGCCCTTTTGATTGTCAAAACTCTACTCAAATAATCTCCCAGGATACCTCTATTCATCTTAGAAGCCTTACCTTAGGTAGAAAGCTCTTCAAGAATCCCTTTTGGTTCACACCCAGAAGAGTTACCTGATTTAAAGGTAATGTCTTCTCTTATGTCCTTTTGTTTTATTTTTCTTATCCAACCCCCTAAAATATTTTTATTACTTTCTTTTGTAACAAAACAAGTATATTAAATATACTAGGTTTTTTTTATGATAAGGATTTTATTTACACTTACACAAACTCCCGTCTAATGGTTACATAACATATTGTTTCTGTGGGTGGCGAATTACTGCCTCATGATACGATGATTGTTCAATCTTCTTTTAACATCTCTCATGGTGTCCATTAATATGAAACTATATTTATATATGATATATATTATGTTTATGTTTTCCTTATGCTTCCGTATTTTTCATTTATGTCATACCTTTATGATTTCCATTACGGGTAAACGCGATAATTTCATTTTAGGAAGTGCGGACTACCGCCCCCTCAAAGTGATTTGAATCGTTAGTGCCATATATAGGATGTATAAAGGATGGAGTTAATGATATTATATATGATATTATACTGGAATTATAATATACCTTTATATCATTATTATTTCATTCTATTAAATATGAAATAGAAATGAAAGTAGCGTTCATGCGTACATATGGATTACCGTCTCCATGAACGGTGCATTTCATTTCTTACCTATAAATGTTATGTAATATTATAAATGGATGTATACACTAGATATATATGATATATATGATATATACATCATGAATATAATTATGTAGATAATATAAATTTTACCACATAAACAACTTGTAATTATAAGAAGTTTATTTTTGACTCAAGTACCAAGGATCGACAAAATGACAGTTATTAAATTAAATGATTACATAATGTTTATAACATGGTGATAAGTGATATAAAAGGAATAATTAAATTGAAAATGGTTCTTAGGAAAATATAAATTAACTATAGTTTATTATTCTGGAGATTAAAGAACGATCGAGTCATGTCGGACACGAGGTAAGGGACTTCGTCTCAATCTCCTTTCACTGAGGCATATTTTGTTTTATACACAACTTTCTTTTATATGGTGTATAAACCCCTTTGACTTATACTTTTATTCAAAAGGAATATTTTTATACTAAGTGTTTTACTAAACTACAAAAGGAATGTCTTGTCTTATGTATACGGCGACAACGACTTCTCCACTGCCGTGACCATTATTTCAGTCTCGGCTTCCACTACAAGCCATAGACTTTTTTAAAATGAAAAATAAATACCATGTTTTAATTTTATTTTATTTTGGTATTGAAAATGGTTATGATAATTTTTTTGATTATATCAATGTGTTGTATTGATATCTTGTGATTGAAATGTATAAATGTTATGTTTCCTTTATTCATGTTTTATGTGATACGATTATGTTATGGTTCTTGGGCATTGTTTATGATATGTTTAAACCTTTTCATATAAGGAATGAATTGGACTTAGTAAGTGACGGGTGGAGCTCGCTATAGCTCCTCAGTGCATCGATAGGTCCAATGAGACAAACTAGTGTCTTGGCACAAGGCCTTGCCAAAATATTATTTTTAGTTTTGGCATAAGGCCTTGACTATGTGGTTATGATAGTCTGGAATTATGCATTCCATTATTATTAATGTGGTTATTGATATTTCATGTGATTATTCAACTAGTAGAATATCCATGTGAATAAGTAAATGGCATTATTTTATTTTATTTTTTCCATATTATGCTGAAGTTCAAGTTTAAAAGGATTTTTCTTTAGTTATACATTACCTTAAATGTTGATGCATATTTACGAAAGTTTCTGATATTTTGTTATCCTTACTAAGCATCTGATCTCACCCCTTTATATGTTTTATTTATTATATTTTTACTCACTAAAAGATGATAATGATGTTCATGTACTTGTGGACTACCGCCTACATGAAGCGATGTGACTATCTCTTTTTATCACCACACCTCATAGATTATATTTAAAAGAATATTTTTAGATATAATATGGAATTTATGGTATTATTATCATAATAAAAATATAAAATAATACTTTCCTCATTTCCATAAGGATCATTGAAAAATGGAAACATTACTGATTCGATCGTACGACCTACCGTCTCTCTGATCGTAACATACATAATTTATCAAAACCATATTTCATGATTGGTATTAAAATTATAATTAATGTAAAAATATTATAATTATTTCATTATTATTATTCATGATATTATGTTACCATGATCAATGTAAGGGGGAAGAAAATAACAAATCAAAGCATATATGAAAAAGAAAAAAAAATCTATTACCCAAAATGTGATTTTAACCATGAATTGGTCATAAAAATATAATGAGTAGTCATATATAAATAATATGTGGTATAATATATATAATTATGGTCATATAATAGATTTAAAATAATATCATATTTATTATATAGGAGGATTTAATGTGTATAAATGATGTTGAGACTTATTGTAAGATATTTCTAGTCTTTGTTATATATTTGGTAGACATATGAAAATTCACCACTCATTTATTTTATGTCATGTATATACTATTAATTTTATATGGTATATCATGAATTTCCATATTTTTATTATATTTAATGTTTTTAATATTATTATATAGTTGGTATTATAATTCAGAAGATTACAAAAGTGGTAATGGACTTATGTCTCACTTTTTACTTCTATGTGACACATGCCATATTAACCACCATTTTATTTTATTTGGAACAAATAATAACAATGAATTTATTTTATGATTATTATCCTTAAAATAATTGGGACTTACAAATCCATTTTAGGATCTCTATTTCTTGGGGTTTATGATTCAAATGTTACCGAACTGGTAAGAGATATTTGTTTCAATTTTACTTCCTTGATGCATATGTTATGTTACACATCTGTCTTCTTTTACAAGGTGTATATAAATCCCATTTTATAGGTAATTTCTAGAAATACTTTATTCTCTTTATTACATTTAATTTTATTCTTTTATGGGGCTTATGATTCAATTATATCAAATTGGTAATGGTTTTATGTCATAATATTTTCGCTTATAGGGATTATTTATAACTAGGTATCCCATTTTGATATATTATGTTATATCACACAAGAAAATAATTAATTTTGTATCATATGGTAATGTCATGAGAATAAATGTTTCACCATAATTTTCCTCTCTTTTTATACTGAAGAGTCCAAAATAATGGTTTTAAGAAAAATAGCCTTTTTTCTCTTCAGTCAAAAACCTAGTTTCTACAAAATCAACACTTTCTAAAACAATTAAAAATGTTTTTAAACTTTTAAAAATGATTTATTATAGAAATTTTTACCCATGTACCACTTTTTACAACTTATTTACAAAGAATATTCTTGTCATTTTCCAAAAAATTCATTATTGGATTTTTATAAAAATGTGAAAATAATCATTGTTATTAAAATGAATGATCTGAATAATATTTCCCATTATCATGAATGATGATTGATTTAAATCTTCGCATACTTATTTTTAAATTTATTTTCAAATAAAGTTTTTTATTAATAAATTGAAAAACATTAGATTTTAAATAAATTATTTCAAAGTGAATATGTTTTTTAAAATATTTAATGTTTTAAAGAGTTTTATTAAAAATTGAAAGGTAGTTTACCTCAAGAAAATTTTTAAATTATTTTTAATGATTACTTAATATGTTTTCATGTCTATTTTAAGAGAATTAATTTCTAAATTTTTTTATTTCTTAATTTTTCTTTTCAAAAAATATTTCATGTGATTTATCTTTCAAAATAATTATCTATCTAAGATAAAATCCTTTGATGTAATTTATTTTTTATTTTGGATATGAACCAGGGATACCTTTATTATTCTTACAAATAATTTATTTTGATGAAAATACATTTATGATACCCTTTTCTCTTCCACGGGTTATACAATAATAATATTCTTATGAAACCTACTTATTCAACCAAGTGTTATGCTGTGATGAAATGATGAAATTAATATTAAACCTATCTATTTTATAAAGGTTATGATTTTATGAAATGTTTTTAAACCAATAAAACTTCATGGGTTATGATATGATGAATGTTTAATGATATTAGGGAACACATATATATGATTTTCAATATTTGATGTTTGGGACCTATATCACTATCTAATGAATTTGGAAATGATTTTTATCACATTAGATAGATATGAATAGAATGGGGGGTATTATTAGTTTAGTAACAAAATTTATTCACTTTGATGGTTTATGGAGTGAACCCATTCCACAATGATAGTATTGGAAGTGATCCTTCACTATTATGGAAATGATTTTATATTCTTATGTGTATGCTAAAATTTTATTTTATTTTCCAATGTTATTTTATCATGGATCATGTTCTTTGATTACCTTATGATTCATGTACTACGAACTAGAAATATTTATTTCATAACTGAAGATCCACATATTAGACATGAATGGTATGGCTTTAAAATGTTATTTTCATGTTCTTTCACCATTGTGCTAATGTTATGATTATATATACCCCTTTCTTACAATTAATAAGCACACACGTTCAAAATGTTTTATGTTTCCTTTCCACATATTATGAAGTAACTATTTAATAAGACTGTTTTTATGAAGATTACTTAAGAGAAGATCTTTATGGGTGATGTTGAAGCTCATTCAAAAAATTATATGATGGTGTACCAAGTATCCATAGGCATTAATAAATCTTTTGTCCCTTGAGGTATGTTTTTGTAATGTATTGAATATCCATATAAAAAGATATAATATCTATATATGAGAGTAATAGGTCACTATACATTCACATTTAATTTTATGGGAAATATGGTGTATAATGGTATTTCCATTATCATAATAAAATTTTTATAACTTGAGGATACTGATGATATGGTCGTATAAGTAACAAAATTGATTTTCTAGAGGTAGAAGAAAATTTTAAAAGAATGTGATCGGCTAAGATGATTACCTATTCTTTGAAACAACTTATTTAGATCTCCTCTAATGGGATATAGGGTTTGTTTTTTGGGAATAACGCAACATCTATAATGTTTTTGGGGAATTCTAGAATGTAAATTCATAGAGTTTTGTC
Source organism: Viscum album (assembly GCA_963277665.1). Taxonomy (NCBI): domain Eukaryota; kingdom Viridiplantae; phylum Streptophyta; class Magnoliopsida; order Santalales; family Viscaceae; genus Viscum; species Viscum album. Next base: position 966,889,399 of record OY728122.1, read on the forward strand.
AATATATAATGTTCAAAGTGGTGTGATTTTGAGAAAGTAAGGGGTTCCCTTTTATAATTGAGGGGAGGGTAACTCTTGGATTTTCTAAAAATATTAAATAAATATAAATATATTTTGATGATAAAATTGGTGAAAATATATATTTATTGGTATATAATATGAAAATGATGTGAAAAAATATCATCCAATAATATTGGAAAAATTTGGATTACATTTTTGCCCTTATAATACAGTTCTAACCCGCCATTACCCATTTGAAAATTATGATAATATGAATTTTTTCTACCCATTAAGGGTTAATAATGTCTCCATAAATTGTCAAAAAACACAAAAAATATAAAATAATTCATTTTTAAATCCAAATACAATTTATTGTTTCTAAATCTAATATTTTTATTAATTTTTATCATTTTTTAAAATATTATTTATAAAAAATATCATTAATGTCATTTTAACACTATTCTTTTAATTTAACATTATACATTAAGAAAAATGGGAAAATATAAAATAATGATATCAAACATACCTAAAATTTCATATAGACCTATGAAATTCATGGGACACATTAACACATTCAAATTATATCAATTTAAATTTTAGTAAATTCATTTGGTTGTATTTTGTATTACCTAGAGTATCATTACATTAGTGTTACATAAGAAATCAAGGTCATTATATAATTGATAAAAATTAAAAATAAACATATATCAATAAAATAATTTCATTGATCACTATATGGAAGCTTATATTAATTTCAAACATATTTTTTACCTATGTGGGTACATAACGCATATTGAAAATAAAGAGAGTGAAATTTTATGTCTTTCTTTGATTTAATTATTATATATGAAATTTTCAAGGAAATGATTCCATTAAACTAAAAAAATTTAATCCTATAGAGATAAGGGTTAGATTAACATTATAAAATAATAATTAGGATTAAAATATTAGGGCTTTAAAACTTTGTTTTAACCTATATTTACTCGATTATCCTTTTACCGAGATGAGAAAGATTACAACAGTTATTATTCATACCTACCCAAAAGGATCCTATTTACCATATTTTACACTCTTAATTATGAATATATAATTAATTTTATCTAATCATGTTCTTATAAATGGATGAATTTAATAATAATGTATGTGTTCAAAATGTAGTGAAAACCAATTTTTTGAAAAATTCATTATTAAGTAAACAACTAGATTTATTATTATCCTATTTGTAATTAAAAATATTATAAGAATAATAATAATTTTTTTGAATATATAATATTTTCAGTTCATTAATATATTTCACTAACACTGATCAATTTACTTTATTTGGATACAAGAACATTTCTCAAAAAAAAAAAGTTTTCCAAAAACAACATCACCTTTGTTTTTCAATGATTTTTTTTGATTTATAATTAATTGATAACTAATGATTTAATTTTCTTCATTATAAGACCATAAATTTTCATAATTATGATAGTCCTATTAATAACTTCCAATCTTGTAGCTTGGAGATAATATTATTTTAATAATATATCACGGTTCAACTAAACTCTCTCTTCTCTATAACACAATTTATCGAAAAATGTTAATTTATTTGAAAAAAATATTTTAAAAAATATTGGTGTTTTATATTATCAGAAACATTATGTTCATAACCTCTTTAAATAAATTTTATCATTTTCCCTTAAGCCTCACTTATGTTTCCCATTTTTAATGTTAAATAACCATTGTTTTTAATGTATTAAATTTAGTTTCAAGTGATTTATCATGATCTATACTTATTTTTTCCTTTATTGATGTCCAAGAATGACTTAATACATTTTTTAATGGAAACCATTTTGATAATACCATTGGTTATTCCTTGTGATATGACTTTGAAACCCATTTCTTTCAATGGGTAATACTTATATTTATTTCTTCTATTTGATTTCATTATGTGGATAAAAGTTTAATGTAAAATATACGATGGGTAAAATTGGATATGTCTCTAATAAATTGGGTATTTTTTTTGTCTCATTAGACATTATTTATGAAATTAGGGAGTAAAAATAATCATTTATGGGACTCAATCCACTATGTGATATCATCTTGGCAGTTATCCTTTAATCATGTATATGTCATGTTAAATTCTTCCTTCACATTCCTATACATCAATAATATTATGATTCCTTATTTTTTATATTATTCTTAAATATGATTATTCATGATCCATTCCTTTTATGTTATCATGTTATACCTTCATAAATATGTGATATACTTATTTTCCTTATTTATTTGCTTAATAGGATTTTATCTCTCCCATTTTGTTTATGTATCCCCAAATTTTCATGTGAGGTTTTAGGAGCTCAAGGGAATTTAGTAGCTCATTATGAAGTTAAAAAAGGAAGTTTCATTTTTTTGTTTCATGTTGTCTAATTATGCTCCTATACTTCTAAATAAACATGGATGATTGATTCTTCATTTATATTTAATGGATATCTATGTTTAAAATCATGTATTAATATTATTAAAAGGTTTGGATAACTATAGAATCATTTATACATAATATTAAAACCCACTCCCAATCACTAAAGAACCTCACTCATAACAAAAATTATCAATGCAAGAAATTGTATGTACCCACCAACGAATACTAATGAAAAACATTTGTCCCATATTTTTCCTTATCACGATCCCCAACATACATAATAATTACCAAAAACTAAATTTGTTTTACCTTGAGAGACCCTTTGAGTGGGGGATTGAATTAGTTTGTAAATGTTTTATTTATATTAAATGGATATTGTCCAAATATTTGTAGGGAAATTATTAATTTATTCTATATGGAATTCAAATTCACACAATGTCAAAAAGTAAAAATAAAAATATTAAAAATTATTGAGTTTACCACTAAGGGATGGTCCATGAAGCCTACACCAATAATGTGATGGTTGTCACATAATACATTGATCTTAATTACCTTTTTTGGATTATAATTTTTCGGTAATGGTCACTATATGGGAATAAAAAAATATAATTAAATAGCCATTCCATCCAATATATATGAGATTTGTTGAAAATATTTCATTGCATACACTATAATGTCCTTTTAGGATTATATTTTTGGGGAGTTAGGTGCAATCTATAATTAATGAATCCAATATATTTATCATATATTAGAATTTTAGTCCAATACACTAAGAGATACCTAATCCATAATATTTCTACAATATCTTCTATAAATTCTTCATGCATGATACTGTTATATAAATATAACACATATTACATTCATTTATAAACTATGGAAATTGAAACATAAGATGGTGTGGGTTGAAATAATCAGTAAGTGCAATCCTAGGTAATAATAATCAATGATCCAATGTGAGAAAAATATAATCATATGGGGGTGAGAAAATAATAATGGAACATAAACACGTCATAAATGATTCATACGCTCAACAACATGGATTTATAAGATAAAAATACTCAAATAAGGTATTTCATATAAAGAAAAAAGATATCATACTTACATGTAATCATCATTAATAAACAAGGTATAACATATTAATGTGGTTGTAATAACATGAGGATTAATATTAAAATAAGTACCAGACACATAACATTAATATAAGAACATGAATCATGTCATGGATGTGTGAATAATAAATGAATATGAGATAGTCAAAAGAATATCTCCAATATTCATCACCTAAGAATAATAAAAAATATTTCCACAGTTTTACACTATAGTGTTATAAATAATTACCAAGGTATGCTACCAAGGTATCCAAAAACATTACTAATCCAGGATTCAAATATATTATAAAAATTTCACGTGACACTCTCTAGGTCCCAAGTATGTTTAACTTGAGCCTTGTGTTGGTTAACATCAGTTTTAGAAGAGTTAGAGGTTATTTGTGTATTAAAACTGAGATTTGATTCTTTTTGGTTGAAAATGGGGTGGAATAAGGCTATGGTGGAGGTCTTTGGGTGCATGCAGGTCTAATTAATAAAATAGATAGGGACAAAATGATCATTGAATGACCATTTACATGGGAGGAGTACACTATGAGTCCCAATATTGAACATAGATATTGGGACATCAGTATTCCACGGTTGAGGACATGGTGAGTCCAAAATAGCCTATATATATATATATATATCCGGCCACAGTCTGTCCCGACGGCCTATCACTTGGGTGAAGCCACCAAATACACAATAGATGAAACATGTAGTGGTGGTAGCAATTTCAGTTTTTTGAAACACCCAATATGTTCTGAATATTCTAAGGGTTGTTAATCTTACTATACATGACAATAATGAGGGGTTATAAGGCACATTTTTACAATTTTTTCCTCTATTAGACAAATTTTTCTCTCTAGATTAGGTCAAAATATAGATATAGTGTGTTATAGGTTGGGTTTTTTGGAATTCAACATTCTTTCATCAGGAGCTCAGGGTTATTTACTTCATTTCTTGCTTACTCTCTATATATTTTGGGTCATTAAGACTATATCTATTCCTCTCCCATAGCTAGCCTTAGAGATAATGAGGTATTATTTTCTCTTATGGTATATGTCTCAATTCTATAGTCTATCCCATGGGACGTCCTATGTTCATATTATTTCATTTTTTTATTTATTAAATTGATGATTTGAAATCCATAAGTAGTGAATCTGATATTTGATATCTATAGAAATATTTTATGAAAATGGATTTTTATTAAAAGAAAATCGATACACATGATTTTTTCGCTCAAATGCTTCAAATATATTTTTTGAAATGTAAATGGTTTCTCAATCATGAAGGCAGTGTGGTATATCTGTAAAAAATGTTTTAGGAAAGTACGGGCATTAAAATGAAATGGGTTTTCCTTGAAATTTTCTTATGAAATTTGGGATATAATTCTTGAATATAGTGACGATGTAATAGAACATTGGGATGTACTTGGAGTACAAGGTACAACTATATATATGCATTCCATAGTTTACTAAGTTGTTACTATAGAAGGTTCCCAAGATTACATAGAGATGGTGGATAGCCTTTATCCATGAAAAATTATTCATGGAGTTAGAATTCACACAACCCAACTATTTTTTCTTATTTTTCTATGTTATGAACACACTTGTGTCATGAATTTCCCTTTGTTTACTAGTTTATTTATTTATCCTGATTATTATATATTCTTATTTTCCCACATGATAATGATATTGTTGCTTATTACCTATTTTATTATACTTCTTATGACTCATGTACATATGTTAGTATATATTTAATTATTTATTTCAATATGAATTGTTTTTAAAAATAAAACCAAATGATTATTTTATTTGTAAAAAATTATTCCTATTGGAAACATTTTAGAAATATGTTTTTTTTCAAAAGAACTAATGGATGCACAAGGATATAAATTATATAGATTCTTGGTGGAATCATACTAAACATTACTACATCAACCATACTTTTTATCTTGGGAATTTGTTGCCATGATTTAGTAAGATATAGGTAATGGGAAGAGTTTCATGTAGAGGATGATTCATTTTGATTATTTTTCCTTCTGATGGGTTGGGGTATTGGTAACATATAGCTTAATGGTGATGGACCAATGAGTTTTTTAGGTCTCATGGTGGGTGTATTTTAATTTTTTCTATAGACCTTATTATATATTTTCAGGATTCTACATTTATGGTTTTTGAAATATGATGTATTTAATATATCTATTATGATACATTAATTTTTTATCATATCATATGTCTTTTAGGGGTGAAATTATCCCCAATATTATTTGTATGATACCATGGTTCTTGTCATCAGATATCAGTGACCTAGAACATGCTTCAGGCCTTGCAAAGGAATAATTCAAGTGCCATTATGGGTTAACCCCAGTTGGCCTATTCGAAATTGATATCCAATGATTAGGATATTGTTAAATCTTTTACTCATTATATTTGGCCACCCTATTGTTTTTGGGGGTTCTTGATAGACATGATTCTTGAGAGTAGAAACTCGAGAGATAGTGTGGAAGTGTACATGGACATATCACATTCCATAAATTCTTTTAGATAACATTGTACATATGAGATTACATAGTATCCATTCTTAAAAGTTCACCCTTTGGGATTCAATCCTTTATAATTCGGTTTATAATAAAATATTCAAATTTTGTTATTGATTGTCTTCATTTTACTCATCTTATAGTATAGAGATCCTTTAATAAAGTCCACTCTATATTTCAGGTAGGAAATTTTGGATAAATTCTGATAGGTTAGTCCATTGGTTAAATCAACATTGGTGTAAAATAGAGTCCAAACTATCTACACCAGAGGACAATTATCCAATGTTGAACTATAATTAATGTTGGAATACGATTCATTATACATTAAGAAGAATCCATAAATATTTAATGGTGATAGGGGAACCAAGGAATTCGAATAATTTATTGAAATAATTGAAAATATATTCCACTTTATGTAGTCTGTAAAAAAATATGGGTTTTGTGTCACCACTTCTATGCTTAAGAGAAAAATAATCCTATATTGAGAATATTTTTATCAATCTATGTTTCATGAAGATATTTCTTGTACTACATTAAAGAAGTCATTCAATAAAAAATTTTATCACGAAACATTGATGGTGGGTATGAATCTATAAATCCTGTCATTATTGTAGAGAGATTGTTCTGTCATGGAGTATCTTTCTCATTTTTTTTACATTATTGAACCAATTTCTAGTGCATGTTCCCAATTACTATCTCAAGGATGGAAAGATTGAGATTGGATTGAGTTTCGATATCCTATCAATGATGATTCTTATTTCCATTCACTACTTTATAGAGGATATATAAAAGTAACCTAGAAATTAGGCTGATATAGTAGGAATGAAAAAACACTTTAGTGTATCAGTGAAAATATGAGGTAACCAGTGTTAATCATCTGGCCAGAAGAGGATACAGGCTGACCAATGTAGAGGTGGTGGTTGGAGTATACAATTTATGTTAGGTCAAATTCAAGTGCTCTGTTACTAGTGTTGTAAATAGGGACACACCAAACAATATTATAATCCAACACCTATTGTATTTTACATATGTGTGAAATTATTTCATCCATAACATTTATGTGAGATGGATTAATAAGGTGGTAGAGATAGATCCACCATCATCTAGGGATCCTAGTTTAGGATTGGTATTGGAAAAGGGGATGAATCTGACTATCATACTAAGGGTGAGGAAGATATTGTGAAGAAAGGGAAAGAAGAAGATTGATATCAGTATGCAGTGTTGTTAGCAACAAGATTTTAGAGGAAAGACCATCTACCATGACATGTATGGTGTTTACTACACCTTCTATGTTTATGGACTTATTTTACATATTTCAACTCATTTATTTATCTCTTATAAACCTAATAATGATTTGTTTTTGTGTGTAGATATTATTCAATTTATGATGACTCCTTACACTCCTTTTGTATAGAATTCAGAGTAGGGTTTTTGATGACTCTAGTGTAGGATGATGATTTCTATACCTGAAACCATATGGAAATTTTTATTTCCCAATCCTAATAGATTAGATCAATCCATTTGGAGTGTATTTATTGATTGATCATAAATAATAGATCTATTTTTATCATCATCATGTATAGTTTCATTCTTTTTATGGAGTAACTCATGTCCTTCTAGGTTGCTATGGTCCATGATTGAGGAGATAATATCTTGTTATACCTTGTTTTGATACAGTGTCAGGATAAGTTTTTGTAATGTTTTTTGATGTTGTTAATCCTCATCATAATGGATATATTCCTATGGTTTTGAGTGTGTATCCTAACATATTTCTAGATTATTTTTCATGGTTTCTTTCTTAGTGAGAACTAGAGTTTTTTACAATCATTATTACAATGATGAAACAATGTCCCTTACCTTCATACCATATCACACCCACTAAATTTTATTAATTAAACCTTCAACTTAAGGATTGTAATGCATAAGGATATATTCATCATAAAATTTCACCATGGTCATTTCTATAGATATTGTATAGAATGTGGAAAATAATTTATGATATTGTGTTGATTACCAAAAACTCAACTAGGAGATAATTAAGAATAAATATATATTCCCTCTGATTGAGGACCTTTTTGACCATGATAATGGTGTATGATGGTTTTTAAAAACTGATATGAGATCAGTGTACCATCATATGAGGTTTCTAGAGGAAGATAATCCTCATTCAATGTATAGATGCTGGTGGGGGCGTTATGAGTATCTATTCATGTCATTTTGAATTAAAAATGTTACCAATGTGATTATATATTTGGTTAATTGAATATTATATTGGTTTTAAATTATTTTATAGAATTTTATGGATGATATAAAAATTTAATACATATCTAATCTAGATAAAACTATGAATTTTAATACTATTATTAGAATCTTCAAATTATATCATCTGTGTGTGAAGTTATCCAAATGTTAGATCTATATTTACATGGTGAAATTTATTGGCCACCTAATTTATTGGATGTGTGATTTAGTGAATTATAAATGATTTATGTGGTGGTGAATTGGGACTATCCAAAAAAATTGTATGAGGTCTAAAGTTTCATTATATTATCTTGTTATTATAGGACCTTAATTCAATACTTCTCTAAGATTTCATAATTAATGATAAAGATAACCTATATGTGTGTGGTGTTTTTAGAGAATTTAGTTTGATAGTTATTTTGAGGATTTGAAAGTTATATTTACTTCAACTCTAGTCTTGACACTTCCTATGTCGATTTTCAGATATGATTTTTATAGTGATGCCTCAAGTATGGGTTGGGATTGTTTTCTGATGTAGGGGAGATATATGTAGTAGCTTATGGAACTTATCAGTTATTAAATCATCAAAATAAATACAAAATTCATTATTATGAGTTGGTGGATATAATTTATGCTCAAATAATTCTCTCCACAACCTATTTGAGGATGATTTTATAGTGTATTCAATAAATAGTATTACAAAGTACATATTCACTCAGAGAGATATGAAATTGAGATATAAATACTCAGTATAATAAATTTAGAGATTTTATTTTTATATTTTATACAGTAAAAAAAGGAAACATATTTGTAGACTCTTTCAAAAAAACCTGACACAGATAGTGAAGGAGTCAATGAAAAAATAGGGCTTCCTAGGCTTATTTTCTAGGATTCACATCGATATAGTGAGAGTTGAAAAAAAATTACTCCCATATTTTTCTCGGTATAGATAATTTGTGGATGATATGATTCAAATTGGAAAACCATACAATGAATAGTGGAATCAATATAGTATGAATATTTATTGTATGAAGACCTTGGTTGAGTGGTCTCAATATCCTAATGGGGTTTTCTGCTTATGAGATAGGATGATTGTTCTAGTAGACCATAGAAATGAATTTATTTATAATCTAAATCAATCACACTGGTCTATGTACCATAGAGATAATAAGATGTATTATGACATATGATGTAATTTTTGGTGGTTAGGAATGCGATGATAAATTGAAGATTTTGTGTTACAGTGCCTTACAAATCAGAAAACTACAAAAAAACATCAGAGAACTGATAGTTTTTTGTAACCCTTATCCATTAATTTATGAAAGTGGTATGATATTATAATGGATTTCTGGATTGGGAAACCCTAGACTTCTAGTTTTAAGGATGTGATAAGGGTGATTATTTTCCAACATAAAAAATATGTGCATTTACTAACTATCATTGATTATATGAAGGTATAGGATCATTAGAATAATTATGTGTGGGATATTATTAAACATCAGGGTGTTCCATTGACTATCATTTCAAAAATGGACCCTCACTTCACATCTTGGTTTTGGAGTGCATTACAGACAATGGCATGTTATCAGTTGAAGTTGAGCATGACATATCATCCCTAAATGGATGGAAATAGTGATTAGGATATCTATAATATTTAATTCATTCTTTGGACATAAATGATTTTCCTTGGGGGGTCATAGGTGAAACAGATACATTTAGAGTATTTCCCCAATAAAATATTTTTTGGGCACTTCATCTGGATGTTTCCATTTGAGGTGTTGTATGGGAGGCCTTATAGATTTCCTATTAGTTGGAAAGTGGTTGGAGAATGTTCCTTGTTTTGACTGATAATTATCCAATAGATTATTTATTTACATATGTTGATCAAGATAAGGCAAGAAAAAACTAAATGATCATTGAAATAATTTTCCAATTGGTGTTATCATCCATTGTAGTTTGAGATATGTGAGAGGTTTTACATTCAAGTTTCACCTCTATTTTTAAATATAAATTTTGAGAGGTTGAGTAAGTTGAAACCACATTATTTAAATGCATTTTATACTGAGGAGTTTCATATAAAGGTTAATTAACAATTTGACTTACATAGTTGTTTAACTTTTATCCATTGTGTGTTTTATGAGTCTCAGCTTAAGAAGTATCACACATATCTATCGCATGTGATTGAGGGGGATTATATTTAGACATAAATAGAAACATTGGTGATTGAAATCTATCTTCAAATATTGGAATAATATATTAATGTTAAATAATCCAATAGGATCCCATTAGATCGAGTGATATTGTAGTGTGGTGGGTAAAACCATAAGGAATGGGATCGTGAGTCCCTAATGATATAATAATGTACTTATCACATTTTGTGTTTGTGGTATTTAGAATTTTTTGGGATAAAATAGTTTTATGGTAGTTATAGTTTTGACACTATCGAGGTCACATGTATGTTTATCTTGACCCACATGTTAGTTAACCATTTTTTCTGAAGTTCTAGATATGATTTGTGACTTAAAAATAGTTTCTAAAACATTTTGGATAAAAATATATAAGACCAAAACTATAGTAGTGGTCCTGGAGTGCATGTGGGTCTCCATTTTGAAACAAGTAGGGATAAAATATCCAATGGCTAGGAATGCCCAATGGTGGAGTGTGGTGAGATTCTTTTTATCATCCATGAAGATAGGGATCTTGAAACACTATGGTGGATGTTGTGGTTATTCCAAATAGAATATATATATTTGAAATAACCCATGGATGGTCCCCATGGCCAATCTCCTTGGTAGATCCACATTGACCACGGTGGATGAAACATTAAATGGTTGTAGTGGTTTCATTTTTCCTAAACATCATATCAATTACTGATCATTTGGGGGAATATACTCTAGTTGTATGTGACATTGATTTGGGGTTTTAATTCACCATTTTACCTATTTTCCTAATACCCTATGAGGAATTGTTAATTCATGTAGGGTTACTGAATTTATAAATTTAAAATAATAATAAAAAACCACTAAACTATATCTTATTATAGGATATATAAGTCTAAGGTCGAATCCAATGTGATAGGGTTACAGAATGTATTAATATAGTAAAATAAACCTTATCTATTTAAAGAAATAATCCTAACCTAATTTTTTGAAATAATTTTTTTTGATTGATTTGTATTTTATGAAAATTGAAAAATGTTCTTTCGATTTGAAAATATGAGTTTATGATTGATTAGGACATAATATAATAAAATAGAAATCATAGTTGTTAGAACCTTGTTAGGTCAAATCCAATGGTCAAGGTAGATAACCCCCAAATTCACCAATGACCCCTTTTCACAATTGTCATGGTACATTAGGTATTTAATGACTTTTTAACTAAAAACCATATTTAAAAATACAAAATAATCCACCCAATGCTGATGGTGTGAATAGTTCTCTAGTTAATGGGTTAAAAGAATCACTTCCTCAGTGGTCATTCAATGTTTAGGGATGATAGACTAAAAATAATATATTTGAGAAGTCATGGTTGTGTAATAATAATGAAATTAATTACATTTATAATTAAAATAGCTTAAAAAATTTGGCCCCCTTCATTACAATTTCTTTGCACAAGGTTTACCACCTTATAATGGCATGAAGGGGTATGAAAATAATAATCATAATTGAATCATCATAGTAGAAATGGTCCATGATCCTAGAGGAGGAACATATAGAATGAATTATTTTAGTGGTACCCTAGCCTCTTATTTTTAGGAGTTTGTGATGATTTTGGAATCTTTAATTATCATTATCGTGTGCCGAAAAGTGATTTAGGGTGGCCCAATGGTCATAAAAAGTGAAAAGGTGTCCATTCATTCCATTATTTCCAATCAAATCATAGTATTTTGGAATTCTCGATAGGTTCACATAATTGAAATTTTTAGATGGTGTGTAATGTGTGGTGGCGATGTTATCTCAATATCTTTAATGTTTTGGAGCTCTCACATCAAGTATTTATTACCAGAAATGTAAATGTATTTTTCTAGGTTTTCCTTGTTTTGCTTTCATTTCAAATAATTTTGGAATTCAACTTCAACGTTTTTATGTCTCACTACGATGTGAAGAAAGGTGACAAAAACTTTGTTTATCTTGTCATATTTTCTTCTTATGGTTCCTTTTCTTATTATTGGTTATATCACTCCATAAATAAAAAAAAAGTTAAAATAGTCTCTATAGTGGTAATAATTTTAATTATTATACATTAATCAATGTATTATAGCACCCTAAAATCTATTAATGAAACACAATTTTCAAATAACCCCACACATGAATTCATACATGTCCTTAGGGATGAAATCTCAACATATTACAAAGGACATTCAATTTACCATTTTTTAATTATGATGTTAATAATATTAATTGATTAAATGATAAATTAAACTTTAAATTATAACCTAGGAAAATTCATCACCAATTCAATTTTTAAGGAAACAAATCAACCATAGATTTTAATCTTCTCCATTTAAATAACCACACATCTTCATTATTCTATAAACATTTTCAAATTATTAATAATACTCATATCGTTTTAAATCTATCTTTTTTTTAAAATTTTCACACATCGTTATATGAAAAATATAAAAAGAGTTCGTAATATACTATAAGAACATGTCACATTACATTGGATTATAATGTATCTACTTTCTACACTACATAGAGATAAAATCAAAAATAATATTCAGGGATTCTCCATTTAGGATCAAACAACTGTAAGGCTTTGTGAAGTAAGGTAAAATATTTAAAATAAGTGAAGCTCAAAAAGATGTTTCTCACTAATTTACATTGTAAGATAATAAAAAATATCTTCATGATTATCTCCTCTATTCCTAGTATCTCAATATAGGCTCATAAAAATATGAAACGTAACAAATGTAACCGCCTATTTTATTTTTTATCTATTTTTTCATTTTTTATTCTTTATATTTCTTTTGAAAGTTTTTCTTGGAAAAAATGTCACCACCATAACTCAAAAAAATATTATTCTCATGAAACTAGTTTTAATAGTTGTAACAATATCACCATTAAAGGAATGATGATTTTTGAATCTCCCATGACACAAATATTTTTTTCATTTTTTTCAATAGAAGAGGAATAAATACAATGAATATACCTTCAAAAACTCCTATGAAAATACCCCAAAAAATATCCCTTAAGAAATGTGAATCCCTTATACCTATAGTCATATCCCTATACATAAATTTGATAATCATAAAAAATTATTGATTAGGATCAGAAAGGATAAAATGGGATTGTAACATGGAATTCTCTAACTTGTCTGTTAATGGTTTCTATGGGCATCAAAAATAGATTAATGTATGGTGGGTATCTGGATATGGGAAAAATATTACCCACTCATATTGAATGTGAATGTTTTGAAATCATAGATTCAATAATTGATGATCTTGTTATCTATGATATCATAACATAGTTTCTCAGGAATTATATAAAGAGTTAATGAGAAATATTATACTAATAGGTTATTTCATGAATGAGATGAATGGTTGGGACAAATAATAATGGAATTTCATATGATTAACTAAATCAATTAATGAAAATATGAAAAATTAAATGCATGGAAAAATATCAGAAAAATATCAATTACCAAAATCAACATTCTCCTATAAATCATGATCTAGACAATCCAAATCCACATGATTATCTTTAAAATTAATTTCCCCATTTTTCTCATTAAACATTATTGACAATGAAATTTAAAATTAATGGCATGGAAATTATCATTGGTAGTTTATATCTCCTAGTTTTATGGAATAATGAAATAGTCATGTGTTTTCAAGAAATTGAATATCATTTCTCATAATTATATATAGGGAATATAGTAGGAAGATTTTGAGTTGAAATAGTTACTCCCATTTTAATGAAGATTTGGAAATGGATTTTTTGGTTCTCCCGACACTAAAATCATTACATGTATATATTTCATGATGTGTATTCTAGGTATTTCACAATATGAATTTAATTCAGGATGTTAATTGGTCATGCATCATATTCCTTCTCCTCCTTAGATCATTATTTCTATGGCTTCTATCATGGACCTGAAAAATAAAAATCACAAGTGAAAATACACGACCTTTCAGTAATGCTCAAAAATAATTAGAGGAATAGAAATTAAAACAAAATAAATTATTAAATATAAATTTCTATAATTAAATATAACATAAAATTTACTCAAAATATAATCACATTTTTTATGATCATTTATCTTGAAAATGACTAGGTTAAGAAATTGGAGGGTGGTATAATCCTTGTCATCTTGTGTTCACCCAATCTTTACATTGAAATCCACACAAATATTTTTTAATTATCCTTAATATAATTGGAATTAAAATATAGGAAGGTTACCATAGTATATATAGTATGAGTAGAAACAAAATGATATCAGTATGGGTTCAGACTTGGTAAAAATATTCCTTCTCAACTTTTGGCGATTTCGGTTGAATTTTTTCAATGATCACTTGATTTTTAGTCTCTATCTCCTCATGTTCCACAATTTTTCCTGATTTTTATTCTCTTTAGTGAGAATAAGGTAGACCAGGTTCTTCTTCTTCTTCCTTTGGATGTGTTCATAATTTTTCAATGAACCATTATAGAATCTAAGTAGCCAAGGTTCTTTTTTTCTATTTCCTTTTATTGTTTACTTGTATTCACTTGCTGCTTTTAAAATTTTAAATAATCCCATTAATTCTCAATAATAAAGTATCTTTCTTCTTATGAACCTATAATGTTTATAAAATCATGGGTATGATCAAATATAGCATCAAATGTGGTGCTTACCTCTACTTCATTTTATCCACTTAGATTTTGTGATACTACTCATGGAAATATGGTTCCTGAATATAGGGTGTTTTGGGATCAAACCCAATGTATATTTTTAGGTTCTCATTAGATTTGTTTTTCATCATTGTAATTACAATGAGTTATTGCACTATATATTCTCTCCGAATGGTAAGCCTATTATTTTTAGTCTTCATTACCTATAACATTTTTATTATAACTAAAAATACCTTGTGCATAAAAAATGTAATAAAAACATAATATGATGGAATATGGAAATATAAATGAATAGAAAATATTTTTTTATAATTTATTAAACCAATAAATTCTTCTCACCATTCCACATCAACAATGCCAAAAATTTGATATCTCATGGTACGTCATAAATTCCCACATGGTTACTATATTTATAAATTTAAAACATGAATGAACAAAAACAAGAATGTACATGGAATTATAGGATATTAATGTTTGAGGTCAAACCCACTGTGATAGGTTTATAGAAAATATTAATTTAATAGTATAATACTTAGTTATTTAAATAAAAAATCCTAAAATAATTTATTAACATCATAGATGATAATTGAATTAGATTTTTTAAAAATAAAAATCATTCATGGAATTTAAAAATATTGGTTCATGATTGATTATGTAGAAATATAATAAAATAATAATAATACGTGTCTGAATCAATTTAGGTCCTTTTAAATGGTCATGACATAAAACCCCAAAATCAATGATGATCCCCTTGCGCAACAGTCATGTTACTTCAGGTATTTGATGAATTGGTAACTCAAAAACATTTTTCTACATTGAAAAGAATCCACTAAAAGGACATCGAGTGAATCATTCAAGATTTAATGAATTAAAATAATGATTCCCTCATCCATCACAAACTAGTCACACATGATTAAATAAAATAATGAGATTTGAAAAAAATTTATTGTGGAAAAAATCTCAAATGAATTATATTTAAAAATAAACCACCTTAAACAATACACCCCCCTTCATTTAAAATTTTCCATATATGGTTTACCCCCCCATGATGACCATGATGGGGTAGGAAAATGATAATCCTATTTGACTCATCATAGCATCAACATTCCATGATCACAATAACAACACATCCCAAATGAATAATTGGAATGCTACCTTGGACTCTTATTTATAGGGGTTATAGATGCTCTAGGGATCTTTAACTAGCATTAATGTGGGTCAAACTATGATATTGGGAGTTCCTAGGTTCATAACTAGTCAAAAAGTGTCCTTATGTTTAATTATTTGTTTGTCAAAGTGTAAAATTTGGGAAATTATCAACACATTCACTTAATGTAAATTTTTAAATGGTATGTAATGTTCAGAGATAGCACCATATTCATATCATTTATGTCTCAAAACTATCAGGTCATATATTCTATACATGATGTGTAAATTCCTTATTTTAGTTTATTTGGTCTATTTTCTCTCAAAATAATATATGCATTCAGAATCAATATTATAGTGTCATTCCATGATGTAAAGTATCTTAACCTGAATTTTCTTTTTCTCATTATATTTTACTATTTTTTAGTTTTTAATTATTGTTTTTATCATTCCATTAGTCATAAGGAAGATAATACAGTCCAAATATTGGAAATAATTTCAATTCTATTACATATATCATTGAATTTAAACAATCTAAAATGTATGGCTGTAATATAGTTATCAATTCCCTATATTAATCTGATTGTTCTCTACCCATTAGATCATATTTTATATAATGAATTTTCTAAGAAGGGATTTTTGTCATTAAACTCTCATCCACAAGAATCTTAGTGAGGTTCCCTTCTTCTTTGGATTTCCCTTTATAGATTTGGGTTCATAAGGACCAGATCTCATCTTCTCTCATCATCTATCATAGAGGCAATGAGGTATTATTTTTTTCATGAAATATTTGTATCTATCCAGTGGTCTATCCCATTTTATGACATGTGTTCTTATGATTTCCTTTTATTTTCATTTATGAAATTAGTGATTTGAAATCATTGAATAGTTAATTTAATATTTAATGGCTATAGAAATGTTTTCTAAATGTCCTTTTTTAGTGAAATATTTTTTCATGAACATGATGAATTTTTAAAATTCCATAATTATGATTTTTAAATGGAAATCATTTTTTAAGTAGAAATGTAGTGCCACATCACTTTTGGGAGTGTTTTATAAAAATATTTTCATGAAAATAAAATGGATTTTCCTTAGAAAACTATTATAAAATGTGAACATGGTTATGTTTATGTTATAAGGATGTGATATCACATTATCACAGCCTTATGGAACATGAGAAAAAAAAACATAATTCATTCTTATTAGAGTAATATATTAATAGGGTATGTTCCAATTATTCCATAGAGCTAATGTGCATCCTTTACTATAGAACCATTTTTAATAAAATTAGAGTTCACTTACTCGAGAAAGTGTTTTTTATTTTTCATAGTTGTTTACATCATTTGGATCACAAACATACTTTTACTACTATATGGAATCATTACATTCATTATTACTAGATATTATTTTTTCCAACTTCACATTGAAATTTATTCCAAGAACCAGGTATATTCATCTTATTTTTACTCATGGATATATATGTCATGTCATATTTCATTATTTATTTTAATATGTAATGTTTTTGTAAATAAAACAAATGAATTATTTTTTATTGAGAAATTATTTATTTTAGAAATGTTGTAGAAATATTTTTTATACATGAACTAACAAATCCACATTGATATAAATATTATAGATCCTTTCGGGTATCCAATTAATATTCTATACTTACACCCTAATTTTTCTAATGGGGATTTGTATCTATGTTTTTTGAAGGATACAAGTTAAGTTAATAGGGTCATGTAGAGGATAAATATTCAAGATCATGTTTCCTTCTAGTGGGTTGAGATGGTAGCGATGTATGTTCACATAGATATTGAACCATGGATTGATTTATATTCAAAGGTGATGGTCATTTTTTGGTTCATCAAGACCATATTATCTAGTTATTGGATGTTACAATTATTATTATTTTATTAAAATATTATATATTTTGGATATATACTATAATAATATAAATATTTATATAATATCATATGTCTATATAGGGTCAAATAATTCCCACATTTCATTGTATGATACCATGGTTCATTCCTCCTTCCATTGGGGTCTAGGAATGTGATTGGATCCTTATAGAGGTATAATTTAGGTGACATTATAGGATGAATAATGTTTATCAATTACATATTATAAATATAGATTAATTACTTTTGTAAATTATTTGGAGCACTATTATTTATAACCATTAATAGTTATAGCAAGTACATTTGTATGTGTGATAGATAAAGAAATCCTAAAAAATTCAATAAAAGAATAATTATCCTAATATAGAAATTGGATACATGATAATACACAACATAAGAATAATTCATCCACAGAATAAGGCAGATGGTATCACTAGATAATATAATAGAAATGAATATATGATCTCAACATAGATAAAAAGTTCCATTTTACGATCATTGGGTAAATCAGTATGAAAATTAATAGGTAATTTCCCTTTTATTTTTAAATCATAATGAATTATATTATTTTGGAAAATAATTTTAAAAATTCAAAAAATATTCCTTCAAAAGCATGATCTTAATAATGAAAGATTTTTTTTTCACATGGGAAAACATTAAAAGTTATTTTAGAAAACATTTTTTAATAATATTCTAAAAATATGTATACTTTCAGATAATATTTTCCAAAAAATTAAATTAAAACATTTACTTTTAAAAATAACAATTAATAGTAAATTCTTGAAAAATTCAAAAATGTTATCAGAAGGAAATGTGTAATTGAAGATAAAAAGAATAATTGTGGTTGGAAAACCATTTTACAACACCATTATGGTAATAAAAAATCATAAAAAGTTTAAAAAACATTATTGTGAAAATATTTTAGGGAAATGTGAAGATATCAAGATAAAAAACTTAATCGGGATTCCAAATATAAAAGAAAACCTTGGTGGGAGTAAAAGACATATATATGGAATGAAAAATGTCATTTGGGATGTATGAAAACTATTCTTAATGATTTTATACTTAATAGAGAAATAAATACATCGTGGAAGTTGTGTTGAATTAAAAAATAATAATTTCTCCCTATAGTGTAATATAAAATACATTAAAATAAATTATTATAGTGGAAGAACAAAAACATGGAATAAATAAGATCATGAAAAAACATTACAACTCCATGGAATATGTGTTGAGTTATCAATATATGTTACATATTAAGAAACCATTTAATAAAAACACCTTGAATAGAGGGATCAAATTTGATCTTTAAATAGAAATAATAAAATTTAATTCATGTTATTAAATGTCTAATAGGAATTATACATTGAACTTAATTAAAATTTCATGTCAAAATAAAATGTGTCTCGCTAAATAGAACTTGGGAAAAATACCCTTATTGTTTTTTTATCAAACTAAAATGTTCTCTAAACTCATGTATAAAAAATATATCCATTTTAATCTTTTATTTCATACCTTTATTAATACCTAAATCCATTTATAAAAATAATTTATAATTATTAATTAAAAATATATTATATTAATTTATTTTATTTTTTAATATATTTTACTTACATTGATTATTTTGATTAGTACATGATTCATAATAGTGGTGTTGATTCTTATTTAGATATTCAAATTTTATCAACATGGTATAATTAAGTGTACTAAAATAGATGTTTTATAATGATTTATAATATTCTAATTTCATTTCAAAATTATTTTATTTATTATTCATGATGATGAAGTCAGTGATTATATTGTATTGGTAATTTTCATAAATGATGGATGTTATCTTAATAATGGGTAAGATATTACCATTTCCATTATAGAACAAAAATATAATCATTTTATTATTATTTTACAATTTCAATAATATCGTTTCCTTAGTAATATTTGATAAAAACATATTACATTGTTCATGTAGGTGGTTAAATAAACCCAAATAATATAAATCCACAATATATGGGTGAGTATGGTTTAAAAAGTGATTACTTTGGAATAATATAATTATTAAAGAATCATAATGATATTTTTATGGGAAATAATGTCACAACATATAATTTTAACTATGAAACTTTACTTTTTATAATTTTTTCATATTTAGTTATGCACTGGAAAGAACAAACACAAAATAATATAACTAAAAAATTATTTTATAGATTTTAATAGTTTATTTGGATAAAAAAAATGGACCAAATAAAAAATTTATTAAATGGGAAAAATAGAAAATAAGGTAACAATAAGTGGAAAATTTGGATCTCCTCAATCCTCCAGAATAATTATATTCATAAACAACACTATAAAAATGAATCTGAATATTATTAATGAAATATGAATAATAAAACTTAATATATATATAAACCATGATAGAAAATAGAAGTAAATAAAGATTGAGTGAAATATGTAGTTTTGATAAGAATTAGTAAACCCAAACGACCATAAAATATATATCTATTGGAATAGTAACCTGACCATTCGAAGAGTTATATGTGCATTATAAAAAGTAACCTGGAATTAGAATTTTAAAATCACCTATTTCTATTTCAAATATTATTTTTTTGTATTATAAAATTAAAATATGATATATATTTTTATCCAGGTTTAAGTAAATAATTTTTTATAAATGAAAAAATATTTTTTATATTTTATATTGAAAATTTAGTAAAAAATATAATGATTTAATAAAAATTATTTTCATAAATTGGGTTTAAAAAATAGAAACATGTTGTATTATATAGATATTATGATTTTATGGGACCATAAGTAATTTCACATTGATTTAGAAAATTGATCATTATATTAAAATTGGTATTTTTAAAATTAAAGTGTATCTTATTTATAAATTATATTGTATATATTTAGAAAATTATTTTCATAAATTGGTCATTATTTTTGGAATCTACATATTGAAAAATTGATCAAGTGGTTTTTTTATAAATAATTTAAATATTGATGAATATAAAAATACTATAAAATATAGTATTTGACATTATACTCTAAATACATGAATTTTTGGTCCATGGATGATGTGATAACCCATTAGTTAGAAATTAAAAGAACTAGTTACAATAAATAGTCATATGAATGAATATTATTAATACTATTTGGCTTATATAAAAAACTAAAGAATATAATATTCAAAAACACCCCTATTCTCCCCTCATAAATACCACCCATCACCTCCACTTCTCTTCACAACTTATATGCCTTTTATCCTACCAAAATTATTCCTAATTCTATTCGCAAAACTCTACCCAAAATTTTAGTGCTTGTAGTCTCATAAAAAGACAAATGAAATCTACCTTTAGTGGAATCCCAAGAGTAGACATCCATTGGGCAAGGTAATACCATCAACTTAGTCATTTATTTTTATCTTCCTCCTCAATGTTCAAAAATTCATTAAACAAGGATTAATAACCCAAGTATCATATATATTTCTAAATTTTATTGTGTTAATGGAATATCTATCATCCATCATCTTCTTTACTACTCTTATTATAAAAATAAAAACATATTCTATTTTATATCGATTCACCGCTTACATGGAATGTTTAAAATCACATATAATTTTTTTAAATGACATAAATATATATATATATATTTTCTTATTTAATTATAAAATGAATGTATGTCAATAATATTTAATAAAATCAAACTATATCTTGGAATTTGGTAAAACCTACCTAATTAACTATCTATACAACATTAATGTTTTTACTAAATGAATCAGATACATGTTGGAAAATGTATGTATATTAAGGAAAATTTAAATATAATTAATGTAGTTAATACCGTTTCATTTCACTTTGGTAGTAAGAGTCATTTTTATAAGAATATCAATAATTATCCTCAAGTGATCTGTTCTAATAACCACGATACCAACACCTTTATAAAATAAAAATTAAGCATTGTTTGTCAGGAAAATAGTTACAAATGAACATAATAAAAGTATAATAAATAAAATATAGATGTAAAATCATATGATTTAATTTATTAATTTAATATTATTTAATTATTCTCAATAATATGTTCAGGTGTTTAACGATCCTAGAACACAGGTTAAGTGACCTCTTCAAACCACCCTTTTTTTTAGGTTATGAAAATTATCTCACTAACTTGCATTATATCTCCCATTGATGTTATGGAATGAAATTAAATTACATTAATATATTTCTCTCACATATATTCCTAGATTATACTCCCTTCCTTTTATAGGGTAATACATGCATTATGTTCATTTCACTAATATTTTCGTTAGGAAATATCATTTGATTACGATTTGACAAAATATAATAGAACCCATTTTTCCCATGCGTAATTTTTATGTTTATTCATTATTATTAACCTATATTATGGAAAACATAATCATGTACATGTTATGACTGGTGTTCCCACATTTCTCTCTAATTTATCGGGTAATTTATTTTTCTCATGAGATGTCATGTATAGGACTAAGGAGTGAACATAATCCTGATGAGACTCTATCCTCCATGTGATGGTGTCTTGGCTATTATCCATGAATTAGAATTATGCCATGTTTTATGTTTCTCCTACATTCCTATGATTCATTGATATTATTAAACAATTTCCCTATATTATATTTTTATAATATTATTCATGAGCCTTATCTTTTATGATATCAAGTTATGTCATTTGACTCATATTCTATTTATAGTTATAATGTTTATTCTATTATCATGGTTTATATATCAACCATTTTTATGTATTCCCAAGGCTATAATATTTAGTTTTATGTGCTTAATGTAAATTAAGAACCTATTATAGAGGAACAAATAAAGATATTGTGTTTTATTTTTTTAGATGTTTTAATAATATAGTCTTAAAATGACACTAAACCTCATGAACATTGAGATATATTCATCAGATATTTATTTAAAAAACATGTAATAATATGTGTCAAATTTTTGTGTCACTATAGTTGGAAATGGATAAAGGCTGAGTCATTTTTGGGATTATTAATAGAATAATTTATTGACAACCCCAAGGAAATTTATCGGTATAGGAAATTATAAATAAATATTGGTGATGTACAGAGTGAGTGCATTCCATAAAATTTAATACTTCTCTAGATACTTCTAATGGGTGTAGTTATAATCTATTTTTTACCAAGGATTAGTAACCCAAAAAAGGGAACATTGGGTATTAACATGATCATCACCTATTTTACAAAAAAGAGGCATCGTTGCACACCTAGTTTGACACTATCATGGGATATGTTTTGTAAAATTCACAAACTCAATATGAACTATTATGAAGTACTTGAATGGATTGTTATGTTAGAAACAATAATAGGGAAATTACCATATATAAACATGATTATAACCAAGATACTTATAATTTAAGGAATATGTTTCACTTATAAGTTATAGATTCTATGATCATAGTTTCACTTTTAATTTATCATTAGTGAAATATTTTGATCCCTTTTTTATTTTAGTTAATGGTGGTAAATAAATGGAACCATGCCAAAAACTAACAGGATAAGAAATGTGATGATTTTACTAATGTTATTCCTAATTATATTAGTGTGTGATATGTGAACATCTTGTTAGTAGTGGATTAGTAGAATAATGTGTTGAATAATAAATTGAATCATGTGGAACACTCCCCTTCTCCAAATGAAGTGAATATTGTTGTCATATACTTTGTGCAATAATGGCCACCAACTCATATTAGATCTTATGATCCCCTCATCATGTGGAAATTTATTAACACTATTGAGAATATATTCTTTGTCCTCCAGTACTTAGAAAAATATAACGTCATTTGACTATCTATCACCTTAATGGGGAAGGTGGTTAGTGGTAGACATTGATCAAGAATAAAATTACAATGAGGAAATTGATTCTATCAAATGAGAATGAATTAAGGAAATATTTTCTGAAAAATAGTTTCTAAGAACTCTCTATGTTAAATCGGAGGGGTAGTTCATCAAACATAAGAAAAAGGAACATGAATCTATTGGGGCGTACCTAGAAAACATCACAAGGCTTTTATAGTATGCATCTAGATTTTTTATCATCATTGAA
Source organism: Viscum album (assembly GCA_963277665.1). Lineage (NCBI taxonomy): Eukaryota > Viridiplantae > Streptophyta > Magnoliopsida > Santalales > Viscaceae > Viscum > Viscum album. The sequence continues at coordinate 966,913,640 of OY728122.1, forward strand.
TGTAAGGTGGACCAATTATTTAGTGTTATAAATCCATTTCTACTAATTTATATAGAAATTTTAGACTTTAAAAAACATGAATATTTTGTTTGTTTTTTCCCTTAGGGTTGAGAAGGATATGGGAGACTCTCAGTGGCCACATGATCCTGGTGAAAAAAAATAAAATAGAGTTTAATTTGAGATTATCAGTGCATAAATATCATATAGGAATAAAAAATCAACATCCCATGTGTAAAAATCTGGAAAGAAGGATCCCTAAACTACCTCAAGTGAACTGGGAGATGATTTTAAATGTGTAAAATAGGGGCATCATGATAATAAATTTCTATGATTTATGAAGAAACCCACTAATATGATGAAGAAAAAAAAGGTTCATAATAATAATCATTATATAGTACAATGTTTCAATTGACATGAACATTGAATTATGTGAACCAATTACATATGAAAAGGGTTTTTATATAAAATAATTGATAATATACTTTATGTCCAAGAGAGCAAGGAATCATATTTTTTATCACCACTACTATGGTGGAATAAGAAGATGATGTGGTTATAGGTATACTGTTTATTTATTAAATAACATTGAATATGCATTTTCATTATTTTTCTACTCATTCTTTCATATCTTGAATGTGTTTGTAGAACTATTTAAACATCACCAAAAAAAATCGTGGTTGATCTCTCAATGAGAATAGAAAGGTAGAAAACTATTGCATCCCAATAATATAATTCCTCTGTAGTTAATTTTCTTGGACTGAACTTATAAAAAAATATTTCCCTATATCGATTAGTGTATTTTGAAGCAATTTTGGGGGTGGGTTTTCTATCCTTATATGATGAAAACATCAACTATCAGATGTGGGAGAAGACTCATCTCATCTTGATATATCTTTCACTTTTTTACATGGGTAAATAGGTGGATGAATCTAATTTGGTATATTATTCTCATGTTTGGATATTATTTACATTTGAAGAAAAATATCTAGCTCAAATTATTGAGATAAAGGATATATTCATGATGGAATATATTCCCATTGTGAGTTATTCTACCAATATATTCCATAAATAACTGTCTGGTATTCCTTCTAGGTAATAGGTTTGGTTCTCTATTGAAAAAATACCTAGATCTATACTAATATCAATAAATCCCTATATAATTTCCAACATTTTGTTGTAATAACTAAAACTGTAGTTACATGAGAATATAAAAAGTGGTTTTATACAACTTATTTCTTAACCATGTGGTGTGTTAGTCCTCTTCATCAAGAAGAGTGATGTATCTATATTCCTCTAAATTGATTATCATTGTAAAGACCTGGAATTTTCGTGGAATTGTTTTCTTAAATACATGGGAATTTTACAAGTCCGTGAAAACTCACATCGCATGATTCCAAGGCCTGGTGTGCCCAGTATCAATTTTTGATGTTTTTTCGGGTACATTCAGAAAAAGTATGAGTGAGATTTTATAAATTTTTAACAGGTGCTCGAAATTAAATTCTGAGGGCACCGTTGAACTCGCAGCGCCGATATTTTCTTAAAACGACTATCACCTAGGCGGCAGTGGTTCAGGAATAAAAGATAGTTTTTGGGTTTTATGTGGGAATAATAAAATTAAATAAGTGCATGTATTATTTTATTTTATTTGTTATAACCACCATGTAGAAGTTGGAGGTGGGGTCTATCACACCTTAACCTACTATGAGAGGTTATAGTGGTGGGGCCCACCCAAAACTAACCTCCTCCTCATATTTATTTTGGTGCAAACCACCTGAGGTTAAAACCTCTTGAACTCCCCATTAAGAGGGGAGAAACCTCTTGAGCTCCACACTTTATGGTGAAAAATACTCTCAATTAATTAATTTGAATATTTTTTATTTATGTGCCAACGATTAAATAATAGGTAAGGATAATCTATTATGTTGGTTGGCATTTGTCTCCTGGGAGAAGGCTTCCATCGAAGAACATGTTCTACCGACAAAGAACGCTCCAACCGACGAAGAACATCATCCTCAATCCCAACTTTGACTTCCTTCCTCAGAACCTCCTTGACGTAGGATGCGTTTGTCTACAACGAATCGACCTCTGCCTTTCCGTGACTTTGTCAATGATCAACGAACAAAGGTAGGGGTTCAAGATTTGTTAATTTTTGGGTGTTATTCATTTTCCATTGTGGATTATAATTCGAAGCCACTTGATATCACCCTAACGCGGAGGGTTCAGGCTGAATAAACACAGCCCGAACCCTCCGCCTTCTTTTTGGAATTTTACGTTAAATGCGACATGAGTCTGGGATGAGTGCTACTCATCCACAATGGTTATAGAACAAAGGGGACGCCCCAAGGAGTGCACAACAACTTCCAGAACGAGAATCCGGCCACAATAACTCGTTCGGTGCCGCACGGAAAGTTCGCTGATGGATGGAACGACAATCATCATCGCATGGATTGCGGCGGCGCAACCACGCCACTGTAGGAGTAACCTGTGTCCGACGGGCCGTGGCGGTGCAGTGACGTCCGACGCAAGCCCGACCGCAAAGGAAACCGGTGGCCCGAGACGCCAGGTCGCTGGGGAAGACGAGACGCAACCACGCCGTGAGGGTGGATAAGAAGGTGGTCGCGGCCCCTGGACATGGTGGGGCAACGGTGGCCGACGCAAGGCCGACCGAGAGGAAGAATGGTGGCCCGAGACGCCGGGTCACCGGAGGAGGCGCGGCACATCTGCGCAGCGCGGGAGTCGGCTGGTCGCTCGGACAACCGGGAGGAGCAGGACCCATCACTATGTTCCATGTGATGCAGACCTGTGCCATGTGGCACCAGTTTATCTCCCACCCGAACAACATAGCCATTCGAGATTCCCAGGGGGCGCGACCTCCCCCTGGACGCGGCTAGGGTGGACCCCACGGGCCGCAACCCATGTGGGCCGCCAACCACACAGGATGGACCCAGCGCAGGGCAGGTTGAACCCCCATACCGGGTCAGTCCTGCAGACCAGGTCGGACCCCAGTTCGGATCCGGGTCGGGCCGGGTCTGTCTGACTGGGCCTGACCGGACCCGGACCCGTTTTGGCCTATTTTCACTCTTTTTCCAGTAACTTCTGCTACGGGCGTAGAATCGATGAAATGTCTGTGTCTACGTAAACCTTGGATGAATACGGTTCTTTTGGTGTACCCCACTCAAGGTTTGGTCATAGTTGGGGTACGACCAGGTTGGATTCGAACGTAATTCCAACTAGGCACTCAGAACGGAAATGCCAATAACTCTCATACCGGGCGTCCGATTGATGCACCATCTATCACGTTGGGTTTCTTTCGGAAAGGAGTATCTTTTGGATACAAAAAAATGGGACTTAGTGGAAATTTATGTATTGACACTTTGCTTGAGGAGAGAACCCTCCCGAAATCAAGCCTGCTTCGTGCGGAACCCTCTGGCTGGCTGTACACTGACGACTGTTTCAGGATCCTGTGTGGGTTCGAAAACATAGATGACTGTTCCTGGATCCTGTGTGGGTTTGACATCACTGACGACTATTCTTGGATCTTGTGTGGGTTTGACAACACTAACGACTATTCCTAGATCCTGTGTGGGTTTGACAGCACTGACGACTGTTCATGGATACTGTGTGGGTTCGACAGCTCTATTTACTATTCATGGATCCTGTGTGGGTTCAATATTTCTGATTTATGTTCCTGGATCCTGTGTGGGTTCGACGGAATAGATGATTTAGTTCCTACATCTGATCATCTCTATCACTTTTCGTGAGTCGTATACCTGTGTGAGCTGAGTCAATAATTTTTTTTTTACCTCATGAATGAGTTGGGTTACTTGATAACTTAGGTATATGTATGGGCATATACCTAAGTAATGGATATACATTGATTTCATAATCTATGGTTATCCTTGGTAGATTTTGAGAGACCTAGGTGGTCTCAGAGTCCCTACATAGTATCATATACTCACCCCTGCACGGGCTATGCCCGCACCTCATTGTGTTAGATGTAGAAGATGGACAGTGCTGGCCGAGGCTGAGTGTACTTGGATTGGATGGTGCCCGGAGGTGTACCACACGATGAGTTGGTACCCGGAGGAGACTGACAGATGAGGAGTGCCGAGGAGGCTATCTATACCTACCCTTTAGGTAGGATCTGTGGTGGATGATCCAGAAGCTGCTTTTCATATTTCTGTTATTTTTTCCCTTTTTAGTTGTACTTATACTTTATAGTTGGGCTTGTATTTCTAGTCCATTTTACTTTTCAGAACTCTTTTGTTATAAAGATTCACTTAGTGTTTTGATTCCATCGTGTACTCTGTTGTGTGTGCTTACAATTATAAAGGATATGCCTTCCTAGATTTAGGGAATTATGCTTTTGGTGCTAGTATCTAGCCCCTAGACTATGGAAAGCGGGCTTGGGGTATCACAGCACGGGCCCCAGGGGATGGGTCATGACAAATTGGTATCAAAGGGGTCAGTTATACTACAGAAATTAGGACTCTGATCTTTTCTGTAAACCAATAGTGTTAAGGGTACATAGTGTGGTTTTCTATTTAGGGATTCCAGTGTTGGTGTGCTGGATAACGCATCCATACACCAGGACCCTGAATTCTAATTTCTGACTCAATGCACGAAAACAATGATGGAGTGTGTGTTTTGAAGAGTCTTTTTTGTGATCTCTTTTGAGTCTGCTCACCAGGTATAACTTATTGACTGTGGAGCACCTATTTCTTTACAGGATGCCTCCACGCAGACAGCTAGCCATGGTTCTAGGATTTGTATGATATGATAGCCCAACGAGCGATGAGGCCATTGTTCAGGGCCCTATCACAGTAGAGACAACAGTGGTACCACTACCCATTGGGCCACTGATGCCACCAGCCCCAGCAGTAGAGAGTGAATGCCGCCTGAGCGCGTTGCACGAGTTCCAGCGCCAGAGGCTGCCTAGGTACCGGGCTGAGACAGACCTGCAGGTAGCTGAGGATTGGCTGGAGGCTATGGTGAGAGTCTTCAGACTGGTAGGGAAACTGGAAAACCTTATGGGGATCCTTGTTGTGAGTCTCCTTCAGGAAGCAGCAGACAGATGGTGGAGTATGATGCTCTAGGTGCATGATGAGGCGACACTACTCTGGGTAGACTTCGAGAGCCTGTTTCAGGCAGTGTTTTTCCCAGCCACACTACACGCGGTTTGGATACTGGAGCTTCTAGATCTATAGTAGGGTAGCATGACGGTAGAATAGTACTCAGTGAGGTTCATCGACCACTCGTGCTACTCCACATATATGGTGTATGACCCATTCTTCAAGGCCCGGACCTTCAAGCAGGGGATCAACCGAGAGATCAAGGATTCGATGATCTCCCTCAGCATTCTGACGCAGGTGGGTGTGTTGGAGCAAGCCCTATTAGTGGAGAGTTTCCTTTCTGAGCAGTCACCCGCAGTGAGACCCACCACCGGGCATCATGTAGCGTAGTCTTCTGCAGCAGGCAGTACACAAATGTCGTAGAGGTCCAAACAGACCAGACCATCTGGGGGATGACCTTAAGACATGGATTCGGTTGTGTGAGGCACACAAGACAAAGCTAGTCATTTGAGGAACAGGTAGTGTTTCACATGCGGTGGGCATGGTCACATGGCTCGTGACTCTCCAACTCACCGTTCGGATGATCAGTAGACAGTTGAGGGACCTCTCTGGCAGTGGCAGAGGTTTGATCGAGGTGATTCGCATGTCACATGTGGATGTGGCAGAGAAGATGGTCGTGTAGCTAGTGGTGGATGACGTTACAAGGTATTACCACCACCACCACCAGGAGGTCCACCCCGACTACAGGGAGTAGGTGGAAAAATGAGATCCCATCTCCAGGCAGTTGAGGAATATGATCATGGCACTGCAGAGATGAGTCGAGGTATGGTCTGTATCTACTCCAGCTTTGTTGGAGTTCTTATAGACATAGGTTCCAGTCACTCTTTCACTGCCACTTCCCTCATTTGGAGCTCAGAGATTATGACAGAGTCGTTGGCTCGATCCTTACGGCTAGAGACTCTTATGAGAGCATTCTTGATGATCATGCCCTGGTGTCGGCAGTGTGAGATTACTCTAGGAGGCGAGAGATTCGGCTCAGATCTCCTCGTAGTGGCGTCGAGGCCTTACGATGTCATCTTGGTTATGGATTGGTTCTCTACAGTCCATGCTTCGATCAAATGTATTAGGCATAAAGTGCGGTGTGTCCGCACGAATGGGACCAGATTCACCTTCACCGGTGATAAGGGAGCCTTTGCAGCACAGGACGGACTTACTCGGAGGAGGGTGCATCTGATCACTCATTAGTTGGCCTTCATTACCCTTGGAGAATTTGATGTGGAGAGTCTGACGTATCCTGTAGTGGTGGAACAGTACCCGGATGTCTCCCCTGATTATGTACTAGGACTACCTCCTCGCAGAGTGGGGAATTTTACATTGATCTGTACCTTGGGAAGACACTGATATCTACCCCAGTGTATCGGATGGCTCCTGCAGAGCTTCATGTGTTGTGGGTACAACTGCATGATTTGTATGGGAAGGGATTCATCCAGACCAGTGTTTCTCCCTGGGTAGCCGCGATTCTTTTCACCAAGAAGGCAAATAGAAGCTTAAGAATTTATGTAGACTACTATCACTTGAACCAGATGACTGTAAAGAACAAGTACCCACTCCTAAGGATTGAAGACCTCTTTGATCAGCTGAAGGGAGAACGGTGGTTCTCAAAGATAGACCTCAGATCAGGCTATCACCAGCTTAGGGTTCAAGATGAGGATGTGCAGAAGACGACCATCAGATGTCGGTACGACCACTATGAGTTCTTGGTTATGTGATTCGGCGTAACCAATGCTCCAACAGTATTCATGGGACTCATGAACATGATTTTCTAGCCATACCTCGATCACATTGTCATAGTCTTCAATGAAAAAATTATGATTTACTCGACCACTGAGGAGGATCATGCCAACCATTTTCATGTAGTACTAGACACACTCCGAGAGAACCATCTTGATGGTAAGATCTCGAAGTGCCAGTTTTGGATCTGAGAGGTTCACATTCTCAGACATGTCATCTCGAAGGCTGGAGTTGTAGTAGATCCAATGAAGATTGAGGCAGTAATTTCTTGGGAGACACCCATGAGTGTGACAGAGGTACGTAGTTTCCTGGGTTTGGATGGATGCTACCAGAGGTTCATGCCATACTTCTCCCGAGTTGCAGCACCACTATCAGCCTTGACGAAGAAGGGGGTAACCCTTTGTGTGGTCAGAGAGATTCAAGAAGATATTTCAGGAGCTGAGGGAGAGGCTAACTAGTGCCCCCTCCTCTTGAGGCTTCCAGAGGAGGTAAAATGGTACATATTCTACTACAAAACGTCAGGGATCGGACTTGGGTGTGTCCTGATGCAGAAGCGAGTAGTAATCGCTTATGGTTCTCGGCAGCTGAGACAACATTAGCAGAACTACACTACCCATGACCTGGAGTTAGCAACAGTTGTCTTCACCTTGAAGATTTGGTGGCACTATCTGATGGGCGAATGCATTACCATGTACTATGATCACAAGATTATCACATATATCATCTCTCAGAAGGACCTAAACCTGAGATAGCAGTGATGGCTTGAGTTCCTCCAGGACTATGACTTTGAGATAGTCTATACTCTCGGGAAGGGGAACATTGTTGCTGATGCACTCAACAGAAGATCTGGTATACAGCTGTTAGGTGAGGCGATGGAGCATTTGGCCACATTATAGATATCCTTTGTGGATAGGGATGGAGCAGCTTTCCTTCAATCTTTTACAGTCACACCCCCACTTCTTCAGTGTGTCAGGGAGGCACAACGTGGAGACATTGACTACGAGACACGACGTGCTCAGATATACATAGGGAAGGCACCTGATTGATTTTATAAAGGTGGGGAGCATGTCATCCTATTCATTGGATGTACCTTGGTACCAGTGGCACATCAGGAGGAAGTTTTTAGGGAGTTCTACACTTCCCCATTGGCGGTACATCCAGAAGTGGCAAAGATGTACCAGGACCTTCGATGATAGCATTGGTGGCCAGGTATGAAGAAGGCAGTACTTGAGTTTGTCTCTCGATGCCTCACATGTCACCAAGTGAATGTGGAGCATCGGGTACCAGCAGGCTTGGTTTATCCTTTAGAGGTCCCAGAGTGGAAGTGAGATGGGATATCCATGGACTTCATGACGGGTCTTCCACGTACATCTAGGGGTCATGACTCGATTTGGGTGATCGTTGACTGACTCACCAAGTCGGACAACTTTATACCAATTAGAGACCAGGGTTCAGTAGAGAGCTTGGGATGCCTCTACGTGTAGGAGATTATGTGGATACATGGAGTACATTCTTCTATTTCTTCGATCGTGATAAACAATTTACTTCTTGGCTATGGAAGGGGTTGCAGGAGGCTTTTGGGATGAAGCTCCATATGAGAACCACCTTCCATCCTCCGACGGATTGTCAGGCTGAGAAAAACATTCATACCATCAAGGACATGTTGTATGATTGTGTCTTCTACTTCGGTCGTAGTCGGGAGTATCACTTACCTTTGGTGGAGTTTTCATACAAAATCAGCTATCACTACACCATTTTCATGGCACCTCTTAAGGCATTATATGGTCAACCTTGCAGATCACCCTTATTCTAGACTTACCCTTGGGAGTCAACACTAGTGGGACTATAGATAGTACGAGCTACCATGGAGAAGGTACAGATCATCCAGGATCGGATGAAGAATGCACAGAGTAGAGAGAAGTTGTATGCTGACAGGAGACAAAGACATATGGAGTTCGAGGATAGCAACCATGTCTTTCTATGGGTCTCACCTCGATGAGGTTTAAAAATACTTGGCCAAGACAAAAAGTTATCTCTCTGTTTCATTAGACCTTTCTAGGTCCTCAGCAGAGTTGGCGAGGTGGCATATTGCTTAGCTGTTCCACCTCAGTTGCATCAGGTGCAAGAATTCTTCCATGTATCCTAGCTGAGGAGATACTTGCATGACCCTTCTCACATCATCAACCCTATAGAGCTATACGTCGATGATGGGGATACTTTTACGGAGGTTCCAGTGGAGATTGAGGATTGACTGGAGTGGGTCCTTCATGGACAGTCGATACCTCTGGTGCACGTTCCCTGGCAGTACGGGAACCTCCAGGAGAGCACATGAGAGTAGGAGGATTAGATGCATGCTCAGTACCCCACCATGTTCTCTTAGTTTGAGTTGTAGCTTACGGGGACATAAAACCCTAAGGTGGGGATAATGTAAAGACCTGGAATTTACGTGGATTTTTTTCTTAAATACATGGGAATTTTATGAGTCTGTGAAAATTGACAGCGCATGATTCCGAGGCCCGGTGTGGCCAGAATCAATTTCTGAAGTTTTTTTCAGGTACGTTTAGTAAACGTACTAGCGTGATTTTATAACTTTTAAACCGGTGCACATAATGGAAATTCGAGGGCACTGTTGAACTCACAATGCCGATATTATCTTAAGAATACTATCACCTCAATGACAGTGGATCGGGAATAAAAGATAGTTTTTGGGATTTATATGGGAATAATAAAATAAAATAAGTTCATGGATTATTTTATTTTATTTGTTATAACCACCATGTGGAAGTTGGAGCTGGGTTCCACCACACCTTAACCTCCCATGAGAGGTTATGGTGGTTGGGGCCACCCAAACCTAACCTCCTCTTCATATTTATTTTTCTGGGGACCACCCGAGGTTAAAACCTCTTGAACTCCCCATTAAGTGGGGAGATACCTCTTGAGATCCCTACTTTATGGTGAAAAATCCACTCAATTAATTAATTTTAATATTTTTGAATTATGTGCCAATAATTATATAATAGGTAAGGATAATCTATTATGTTGGTTCGCATTTGTCTCTTGCGAGAAGGCTTCCAGCGAAGAATGTGTTCCACTGATGAAGAACACTCCAACCAATGAAGAACGTTGACCTCGATCCCGACTTCGACTTACTTTCTCAGAACCTCCTCGACGTAGGACATGTTCGTCTACAACGAATCAGTGTCCGCCTTTCTGTGACTTCGTCAACGATCAACGAACAAAGGTAGGGGTTAATGCTTTACTAATTTTTGTGTGTTCTTCATTTTCCGTCAAGGATTATAATTCAAAGCCGCTTGATATCACCCTAACATGGAGGGTGAGGGCCCAGAAAACAAGGCCCAACCCCTCTGCCTTCTTTTTGGAATTTGAAGTTAAATGCGGCATGATTCAGGGATGAGAGTTACTCATCAAAAATGGTTTTGGAATGAAGGTGACGTCTCGAGGAGTGCACGAAAACTTCTAGAATGAGAATTGGGCCACCAGAACTCGTATGGTGACCCGTAAAAGTTAACTGATGGATGGAATGACAATCTTCACTGCATGGACGGCAGAAGCGCAACCACGGTTCTGGAGGAGTAAATCATGGCTGACAGACCACAGTGGTGTAGTGGAATCCAGAACAAGCTTGGCCGTGAAGGAAACCGGTGGCCCGAGCTTCCGGGTCGCTGGAGAAGGCGCGGCACAACCGAGCCACGCGAGTGGATTAGAAGGGGGCCGCGACTTGTTACCATGGTGGTACAATGGCAGCCGGAGTAAGGCCGACTGCGAGGAAGACCAGAAGCCTGAGCCGATGGGTCACCAGAGGAGGCACGACACATCTGCACCGCGTGGGAGTCGGCTGGCTGCTCAGCCAACCGGGAGGAGCGGGACTCACTACTGGGTCCCGCGTAATGCAGACCGGTGCCACGTGGCACCATTTTATCTCCCACCCGAACAACATAGCCGTTAGGGATTCCCAGGGGGCGTGGACTCCCCCCTAGACGTGGCTAGGGTGGATACCATGGTCCACCAGCCGTTCTGGCCACCTGCCACACGGGCCGCCAGTCACGTGGGCCGGACCCAGCGCGGGCCGGGACACCCCCACGGGTCGGGTCGGACCCACGGACCCGGTCGGACCCGAGAAATGGTTCAGAACCCCGTCCAAACCCGGGTCGGGCTAGGTTGGTCCAACTAGGCTGGATCAGACCCGGACTCATTTTGGCCTGTTTCCAATCTTTTGCCCGTGACTTGAGCTACGAGCATTCGATCGACGAAACGTCTGCGGCTACGGAAACAATGGAGGAAGATGGTTCTGTTAGTATACCCCAATAGAGGTTTGGAAACATTTGGGGTACGTCCAGGTTGGATTCGAACATAATTCCAACTGGGCCCTCGGAATGGAAATGCCAATAACTCTCAGACTGGGCGTTCGATTGATGCACCGTCTGTCACATTGGGTTTCTTTTGGAAAGTCAGATCTTTTGGATACATAATCTTGGGACTTCATGGAAGTTGATATATCGACACTAGGATTGGAGAGATGACCCTCCCGGAATCATCCATGCTTTATGCAGAACCCTGTGGATGGATGTGCACTGATGACTGTTCCTAGATCCTGTGTGGGTTCGACAGTACTAACGACTATTCCTGGATCCTGTGTGGGTTCGACATCACTGACGACTATTCCTGGATCCCGTGGGGGTTCTACAGCTCTATTTACTATTCTTGGATCCTATATGGGTTTGACTGTTCTGATTTCTACTCCTGGATCCTGTGTGGGTTCGACATAATAGATGATTTTGTGGCTACATCTGTTCATCTCTATCACTCTTCGTGAGTTGTATACCTGTGTGAGATGAGTCAGTATATTTTGTGTTTACCTCATGAATGAGATGAGTTACTTGATAACTTAGGTATATGTATGGACATATACCTAATTAATGGATATCCGTTGATTTCATACTCTACGGTTTATCCTTGGAGGATGTTGAGAGACCTCGTTGGTCTTAGGGTCCCTACTGAGTATCGTATACTCACACCTTCATGGGCTATGCCTGCACCTCATTGTGTTAGATGTAGACGACAAACAGCGCTGACCTAGGCTGAGTGTACTTGGACTAGACGGTGCCCAAAGGTGGACCTCAAGACGAGTCGGTACCCAGAGGAGACTAACAGAAGGGGAATGATGAGGAGGTTATCTATAGCTACTCTTTAGGTAGGATCCGTGGTGGATGATCCATGAGCTAATTTTCATCTTTCATCTATTTTTATGTTTTTAGTTGTACTTGTACTTATAGTTGGACTTGTTTTTCCAGTCCATTTTACTTTTTATCCCTCTTTTATTATACAGTTTTACTTAGTTTTTTTCTTCCAGATTGTAATATGTTGTGTGTGTTTATAGTTATAAAGGCAATGCCTTCCTAGATTTAGGGAATTATGCCTTTAGTTCTAGTCACCAGCCCCTGGCCTATGGAAGGTGGGCTTGGTGTAGTCACGACATGGGCCCCGAGGGACAGGTCGTGATAATCATGATCTCAAAAATATCATGATAAAGAACAACTATCCCATGCCCTGGATAAATTAATTGTTCTATCCACTTTTAGTGGCATGATATTTCTCTATAGTGGACCGTCATACAGGATATCACCAATTAATGGTGAGGATGGAAGATATTCTTTAGATGACTATTCAAATAATGAATAGACACTATGAGATCATAATGGATCCCTTTAGACTTACTAATTCTCTATTTGGATTTATAGATGTCATGAATACAATCTTTAAAGATTTTGTTGAAAAATATATTTTAGTCTTTATGGATGAAATTTTAATATAATACAAATGCATGGAAGAGGATGAAGAGTATTTTAATACAATGATTAATACTTTTAAAATAGAGAAACCATATGAAAATTACAAAAATTGAGCATTTTAATCCGTAGAATTTTAATTTTTAGGGATTCCTATCACTAAAAAAGGGATATCTATGGACATATCCATGAAAATGGAAATTCATGAGTCCTTAATACCAAAAGTTGTGGTGGATATCCACAGACCCCTTTGACAAGATGTGTATTAGTAATTATTTTTAATAAGATTCTCATGATTTATAAACAACATACCATAATTAATTGAAATGGATTTTTTGGACTAATGTGTGTAGAAAAGTGTTTCAAAGAATTTTAAAATAGGATTATCACTGTACCAGTGCACACAATTCCCTCATTTGGGGAACTTTTCTTGATATAAAGTGATGTTTAAAAGTTGGTCTTATGCTATATACTAATGAAAAATTAGAAAGAAATATCCCGTTCTTTAAATCATTTGAAATTTCATGAGAAGTACTGTCCAACACATTATCTTGAGTCAGATAATGTGTTCTTCACATTAAAAATCGGGCATCATTATCTCTATGGAGAGAAGTTTCCAATATATATGTATAATAATAGCCTCAAGTATATATTATCATAGAAATATAATAATATATTATAGTGAATATGGCTAAAAATGATGAAGGACTATGATAGATCAACCCACTACTATCTTGGGAAGTCAAATAATGTTGCAGATGGTATATGTAGAAAGGATCTATAAAACTTACGAATGATGATAATTCAGAAGGATCTAGTATTCTTATATGTGAAAAGGATAGACATAGATATGATAAACTATGGGACATAATCATTCTTTTATCATATGATTTTTCATCTATCCCTTTGAGAGAATATAAAGGATTCTTAAAGATATGATGTGGAAATGTAGAAGAAGGTGGAAGCAATTAGAAAATTAAAATACTTAGAGTTCAAAATTGAGGAAGAATGATTTATAAGATTTGGTTCATGATTATTTGTTTCATTAAATCATGAGATAAAAAGGGGATATTTAATTATGAACATATCTTGACCTTCTATATATACCTAGGAAGTGTTAATATATATATAGAGATATCCAAGATCACTATTGGTGGGGAAATATGAAGGAAGAGAGTATAGAATATACATCAAAATTTCTAGTATTTTAGTAGGTGAAGGATTAATGGAAAAAATGTCTAAGGGGATGATGAAACAATTATCCATACCAATATGGAAATGGAAAAACATCACTATATACCATTTCACTCATATCTTGAAGACATCAAGTGAAAATAATTCTCTATGGGTTATGGGGGTTAATCATACATAGAGTACTCATATCATTTATTTTAGAGTCTATAGTGACCAACACATTTCATACATAGATATTTCACTTTATTTGTTGAATATTCATTACCTTACAAGATGATACATTCCAAAATCATATAGGCCTAGTAACTTTGGAAACATAGAGAATTATTTCATAAGTGAACTGCACCATATCTCAATAATTTAAACATAACAAAAATACTTTCATAGGAATATCATACATAATATCTCTATTTGAAACCAAGGGAAAAGAAAAATATGAATCGGTGAGATTATATTCTCAGTAAGGTTAAAAAAGTTATATATCAACATACCATGACCACAAGGGTATGTGAACATGTGATTAACATTTGAAAACCATACCCTGTATATCCAAAATCATAATCCTATGATATAGAATAAATATGGATAGTTCATAAGAGATTAATCATAAAGGAGTCAACTAACATAATCCATGATAAAATAACATTGGCATAATACATAGATTTGTGTCATAAAAATATTCATAAAAAATAATTTCCTTGGTAGTGAAGGAAAATTTTATGATTATCATAATAGAATATGTCCACTCCCCATATCATCATATTAGTAATGATTTACTCCTAATACAATCGTAGTGGACAATGTTTCTTACCAAACTACATTCACTATCTATTCCGTTCATGTTTATCTATTTAGATATAAATATTTAATGAATGCATGGGAGAGATATATAATTTTGGGCCCACCCATCACATAGTAAAAATCATATATAATTTTTACGTAACATTATAAAACAATCATCATTTCAATACCCATTTAAATAACTGGGTTTTATGAGCATTTCATTGTTGCATAACCCATGGAGAAGAAATGAGTTTTATAAACATCTCATCATATAATAACTACTGGAAAAGGAAAAAGTTCTATATAATTATTTTCATAAAAAATATGAACCGAATCGTGATGAATAACGATGGTATAATTAGATAATATTCCTGGTAAATCTTAAATAACATCATGGGATTTCATCTTAGATAAAAAATGATTCTGAATGATCATTGGGAAAATATCATGATGACAATTTCTATTACATAAATCATTTATTAAATATCTAAATCCTTCAAAAATATTAAGGAAAAAAATTATATTCTAAAATAAACTTAAAAAATTTTATGTGAGTCATGATATCATTGAGTTTTTATTCTAGTGGGATATTCAGTTCGTGTCGTACATGCTAAAACAATGATCCCTATATCATTTTTGGTAAAATTTAAAAAGTACCCCATTGGGAAAATGGAAAAAATATTCCATTTAATTTTTATAAATATTAGAAACATGGGTAAAAAAGACATTGAAAAATATTTTAGGAAAATTAAAAACATTCTATAAAACATTTTAAGATAACATAGATAAGGAAGAAAAAGGTTTTTTGACCAAAGAGTGAAATGATGTCGATTTTTATTAATTTTTTTTCAATCTCAAGAATTCATAAGGAGTGTAAAATAAAATGAAAACATTTATTCTATATAAATAAATTTAGGAGAATAAAATTAAATAATATATTGATACATAGATCAAAATATGTCATCATTATAACATAAATCATAAGAAATATCAACAAACAATGAGATTGTATTATAAAACCGTTACCATTTGGTATATATTGAATCGTAATCCCCATGAAAGAAAGTAAAATAGATGGATATTTGTAGAACATAATTCCTATTATAATAATGATAAAATAAATTCATGGGTAGTATAAACACCACATAAAATAAATAGGCGGTGAATATGGAATCTGTCGCACAGAAATAAAATTAATTCAAAACTCCCTTACCTAGATTATTGAATTTCTTCATATATATCCAAAACTCATATATAATAAAAATAGGGTTGTTATAAATTTTTTTCAGAACCATAAAAAAATTTATCATAAATATATAACTCACTTATATCCTTTTACCACCCTTTTATCAATATTTTTTTAATGAAATCCTTATTTCAGGTGATACCTGCTTTGTTTTTCATTTATGCTTAGGTCTAGTAGTTCTTGTACATGTGAATTTATTATAGTTCCATTATATCTATCATGTTAAACATTAAATATATATATTATATGTGCTCATTATATTCATATTTATAGTCATCTATAAATGTTAGAGATAAAAAAAATAAATTACATCATTTATAGAGATAGTAGGTCCTACATATGAATAAACATTGTTTTAATTTTTTGTGAATAATGGAAAAGAAGAAATAAAAATATTAATTAAAATTTATTGAATAATTTTTATATCATAAATATAATATATATTAATTATATCTACCTTTATTACAATCAATTTCAAAATAAAATGAATAAGGTGTCACATCACTTTGTGGAAGTGGTAGCCCACAAGAACGCAGAGACGATGTTCTCATTTTATAAAAGATTTTATTATAATAAGGTAGATATGATATTATAATAAAAAACTAAAATTATGAATAAAATATAACAATATTATTTTAAATACCTAATTATATCAATCCTTGAGAGGTTGCAATACCCCAATATTTTTTGTGATTTTTTAAAATTAATATAATATTTCTTATTGCATACAACACCGAAAATAGTTATTATATATATATATAAATTAAAGAACTAATTTTGTCCTCAATAATATTAAATTAAAATTTAATCGTGTAATAAATGAAATATTATGGATAACTTCTTCAATACTAAACATTGTGGTAATTGTACGTTTCACGCAAGACTGACTTTCCTAGATTTCTTGCATAACATATAAGACTGAGTGTTACAGAACAATAAGATTTTATATAATAATATATAACCTAGTAATTAAAATAAATTTTATCAATATAACTAACTATCATATTTAAATAAATTATTTAGAAAAAATATATCATTAATTAATAGGTTACAAATTCTTTAGAAATGAATACAAGAACCAATTGAATATAAAAGAGTATTTTTATAGAAAATGATAATTATTCTCACAATGTTACTTTAATACTAATAAATTAAATTCAACTAGTAATTAAAATTAAAATTATATACATGTTATATATTCAATAAAATATTTTTTATATTCATCCTATATTTTTTATAGATATAATATATGAAAAAACCCAATTTTACTCTTAATGCCTATATTTTTATTAATGAATGCTTACCACTTTTAATGAAGAACCCATTTTAAATCCATTTTATATAAATTTTAAATATTTAATATTTTAAATTAAAATTCATATTTTCAATATTAAAATAATAATTTGGTTATGATATCCTTTGGTTACTTTTCTGTTTTGTTTTATTTTTTAAATAATAGTTAAAAACATTAGATTTTAATTCAAAACAGATTTTTCATTGAATTTTTTTATAAGGATAAATTATAATTTAAATTTTTGTAAAAGTTTAATTATATAAAATTTTTATCAATAAATATAATTAAGTTCATTGGAATAAATTTCATTTCGAAGTTGAATATAAAATCATATCAAACATTTGAGTGTTTTTAATTTAAAAACTCATAGTATTGACCTGACTGTGGGATTAAATTTAAATTAATTTATTCTATTTCTATGATTGGAATTTTAAAAAATTTATTCCATATTTGTTATTAAAATAATTTATAATTTCAAATAAGTTCCAAATTTTTACCTAAAGTATTTGTGAAAATAATTAAAATTAATTACAACGATTAAGGTTAAATTAAGCTTAATAAGAGACAAAACCATAACCATATTTCCCAAAAAGACTTATCAAATTGTAAAAAACCCATTGTATAAGAGTTACCCGATTAAGAGGTCACTCCCCCCCTCAAAATAACATGGATGGAGATGCTTTCATTTAAAATATTATAAGTGTGCAACTCTTGTTTTATTATAAGTGGCCTCCTACCCTCCCACTTCCTCACTCCAATAAAGATACTTATATTTAGTAAAAATATACCATAATTGATCCCAAAAAATCCATCAATTCATACTTGAATCTCCTTTGAAATAAATCCTTTCAGGGAATCCCTTTTTGGTGCAAACCAAAAGGAGTTACTCGATTAAGAGATAACACCCTCCCTCAAACTCATTTCTTTTATTTTATTTCTCCACTCAAAAAAAATATCTCTATTCCATTATTTTATAACAAAAAAATTATCCTCAATATACTATTAATTTTTTAGTATATGGATTAGACCTACACTTATAAACACATCCATCTAATGGGTAAGGAACATGCTATTTACGTGTATAGCGGACTGCCACCTCACTAAATGATGATTGATTATTTTTTTCGTTACCACCTACCATAGTGGAAATTACGATGGAAACTATGTTTATAAACAATATATGTTAAATTTATTATTTCCTTAAGCTTATTTAATTATTTAAAAAAATATATATTTATACTTTCCATTTTGCTGTTAACATCATAATTTCATTTGAGGAAGGGTGGACTACCGCCCCCTCAAAGCGATGTGATTCGATCATACACCACATGAAATGTATTAAAGATTTATTTAGTGAATAAATATTATATATATGAGATAATAAATATAATTTAATAATATATATATATATATATATATACAGAAATATATCTTTTACATTATTTTTTCAACAAAACAATAAACCGGAAATAGCATTCATGCGTATGTATGACTTACCGTCTCCATGAATGGTGTATTCTGTTTTATACTTCTATATTATATAGATTATTAGAAAAAAAATATGAAAAATAAACTCTATACTTATATTGTGGTTTAAATTCTTGAAATCATGATATAATTATGAGGACCAAAGATATGAAAAATTAAGACACATGTGAAAAACAATGCAGATATTACCAGAAGTGAAAACATAACAAAAAATTGATATAGAGTGGATAACATAATGTCATAATCAAAAATTATATGTTATTATATATAATATTATTTTTTTGTTATATACTTGTTATAAATTTATATATATTATACATGAATTTTTTATAAGTATGAAGAGTGTCAAGATATAAGGTAAAAGGGATTTCATCTAACTTTATCACTCTCTTTGGTCAAAAATTTGTTTTATTACAAAACCAGGTTTAAAAAAATTCAAATTTTCTTTGAGATTTATTTTCATGGGAAAAGGATTTCAAAATTTTTTATTATTTTAAAATCACTAGTTTTAGGTTTTTAAATTTATTTTCATATAAATTGTTTTCAAAACATTTTAAATATTTCTATATATGTTTTCAAAGTGTTTTAAATGAAAAATGTTTTGAAAATATTTTGAATCTTATTTTATATGTTTTATAGGGGAACATTTTTCAAAAGGTTTTCAAGATTTTCTTATAATTATTCAAGGAAATTATTTTCTTCAAAATTATTTCAAGACATAATTATATGTTTTCAAATTATTTTAAATGAAAATGGTTTTCAAAATATTTTATGTTGTTTTAAAATACTTTTACTAAGAAGGAATGATATTTTACTCAAGATATGTTTTAAAAAGATATTTCAAAATTATTTTCATCTAAGATTATATCTATTGATGTTAATATTTCTCTTCTAAGAAAAGATATATAGGTTCTATTTATATTATTTCTATGAATGTTTTATTCTTTGGTTTCATGATGTTTATAAAACTACATTCTTCTCCATTAGTTATATGAACTTGAAAACCGCTTCTTTTCAATTGTTATGCATTAATTAAGGGATTAAAAATCATACTTATTTTAATAGTTTAGGATTTTATTAAATGGTAATGATAGCCATTTCATTTCATGGATTATGATTTCTGTTTATAAAACTGATGTCCTTTATGGGTCATGATATGATGAATGTTTTATTCTGTGGAACATGTATAAATAATTTTATTATAATATGGTTGTGTTATATATCTCCCTCCAATGAATTGGGTAATTATTGATGAATCATGAGTATAAATGTTTTGTGTGACCATGATTACATTTTTAAAATTTTATTAATGGACCTAGTTTCATGTCCATAAGTTTTTTTTCTGAACCTGATTTCATGTTTAAAATGTTACGAGTGATCCTTATTACACATTCAGAATGTTATGCATAGACCTAGATGCATGTCTATATGTTTATTCTTGAACAAAATTAAATGTTCACAATATTATGTGTGAACCTGATCTCATGTACATAATGTTATGAATGAACATGTTTTGATGTCCATAAGATTATGAGTGAACCTAATTACACATTCATAATGTTCTTCCTGAACCGGAATACACATTCATAAGTTGATGTTAGGGCCTGATTTCATGTCCTTAACCTAATGAGTTATCATGCTTCTACTTATACATGTTCACAATGTTATAAAATAATGTGCATGCCACAAATTCCATGTCTTATCCCTATGTTATTCTTTCATAAATTATGATCATAAGTCTCTTATATGTCTGATGTACATCCAATATTTATTATGATCTCAAATATGTAGGGTATGATATTAAACTTTTATGCTCAAGTTCCATAGAGTTTTTTTCGTGTTATGTTTAGCCTTACTGATCATATGATCTCACCCCTTTCTTATGTTTTATTTCCACTAGTTATGAAGAATTGTTTTAGGTATAATTACAAATGGTTGAGATCATTATGGGATATATTGAAGATCATTGTATTTAGTAAAAATATACCATAATTGATCCAAAAAAATCCATCAATTCCTCCTTGAATCTCCTTTGGAATAAATATTTTCTTGGAATCCCTTTTGGTTTAAACCAAAAGGAGTTACCCGATTAAGAGGTAACACCCTCCCTCAAACTCGTTTCTTTAATTTTATTTCTCCACTCACCAAAATATCTCGTTTCCATTATTTTAAAACAAAAAAATATCCTCAATATTCAAGTAATTTCTTATTATATTGATTAAACCTACACTTATACACATATCCATCTAATGGGTAAGGAACATGATATTTACGTCTTTGGCGGACTGCTGCCTCACTAAACAATGATTGATCATTTTTCCATTACCACCTCTCATGGTGGAAATTACGAAGTAAAATACGTTTATATATGATATATATTATATTTATTATTTCCTTAATATTATTTAATTATTTAAAAAAAAAATATGTTTATACTTTCCATTTTGGTGTTGGCATCATAATTTAATTTGAGGAAGTGTGGACTACCACCTCATCAAAGCGATGTGATTCGCTCATACACCACATGGAATGTATTAATGATTGATTTTGTGAATAAATATTATATATATGAGATAATAAATATTATTTAATAATGATATATATATATATATACATAAATATATATTTTACATTCTTTTATCAATAAAATAATTAAACAGAAATAGCATTCAGGTGTATGTACGACTTACCGTCTCCATAAATGATGTATTCTGTTTCATACTTATATATTATATGGATTATTATGAATAAATATGCTGAATATATTCTATATTTATATCATGGTTTATATTCTGGAAATCATGATATAATTATGAGGACCAAAGATACGACAAATTAATACACATGTGAAAAACAAAGAAGATATTACCAAAAGTGAAAACTTAACATAAAATTGACAAAGAGTGGATAATATAAAGTAATAATAAAACATTATATGTTATTATATATTATAGTATTTTTATGTTATATACTTTTTCTAAATTTATATATATTATACCTGAGTTTCTTATTAGTATGAAGAGTGTCTTGACATAAGGTAAAGGGATTTCATCTCACTGATTATTTTCGTGAGATACAAGCTTTAATCAACACCCATTACATTTGTGCGCTGTGTATACTAACCATGGTTTTATTAAATTATTATTATATAAAAATTTATGTTTATTTTAATAAACATTATACTACCTTTTTAATGGGGTTTATGTTTCAAAGGTTACCAAATCAGTAATGTAATTTTTGTCTCGATTTGCCTTCTTTGAGGCACATTCCATGTTATGCACCTATATTTTTATTTGTGGGGTATAAACTAACTTTGAATGGTATATCATGAATATAATTCATTTCAAATTTTTTTATGGTTCATATAATTTCATTTTGTTACATAGGGATTATGGTTGAATGTTACCAATTTATAAGAGTTTATTAAAATAATCCCATCGCTTCTCGAGAATGTTTTTGATCATGATTTATTTAATGAAATATTGGGATCAATATCTCAATAACACACAGGAATTTATTCTCCACTTATTATTCATGACATGTTCATTTACTTGTACCATTTTTACACTCTTTGGTACATCATATAACCATGAAAGAGTTTTTAATAATGTCTCACTTTACCACTCTCTTTGGTCAAAAATTATTTTTATTACAAAAAATGTTTAAAAAAACAATAATTTTTTCAAATTTTATTTGAGTATTATTTTAATGGAAAATGGATTTTAAATTTTTTTATTATTTTAAAATCACTGGTTTTAGGTTTTTAAATTTATTTTCATAGAAATGGTTTCCAAAACATTTTCAATATTTCTAAATATGTTTTCAAAGTGTTTTTAATGAAAAAGGTTTTGAAAAGGTTTTGAAGAATATTTTATAAGTTTTATAGGGAAACATTTTTCAAAATGTTTTCAAGATTTACTTATAATTATGCAAGGAAACGATTTTCATCAAAATTATTTCAAGCCATCATTCTATGTTTTAAAAATATTTTAAATGAAAATGTTTTTCAAAATATTTTATGTTTATTTAAAATTACTTTTACTATGAAGGAAGGATATTATACTCAAGATATGTTTTCAAAAGAAATTTCAAAATTATTTTCCGTCTAAGATGACATTTTTTGATGTTAATATTTCTATTCTAGGAAATGATATGTAGGTTCTATTCATATTATTTATAAGAATGTTTTATTCTTTGGTGTCATGATGTTTATGAAACCCCTTTCTTCTCCATGAGTTATATTCATTTGAAAACCTCTTATTTTCATGGGTTATGCATTAATGAAGGGATTAAAAATCCTACCTCTTTTAATATTAATGGATTTGATTAAATGGTAATGATAGCCATTTAATTTCATGGATTTTGATATATGTTTATAAAAACTATGTACGTTATGGGTCATGATATGATGAATGTTTTATTTTGTGGAACATGCATGAATGATTTTATTATAAGATGGGTGGGTCCTATATCTCCCTCAAATGCGTTGGGTAATGATTGGTGAATCATGAGTATAAATGTTATGTGTGACCATGATTACATGTTCAAAATGTTATTAATGGACCTGGTTTTATGTCTGTATGTTTTTTTGTGAACCTGATTGCATATTTAAAATGTTATGAGTGGGCCTTATTACATGTTCACAATGTTATAAATAGACCAAGATGCATGTCCATATGTTTACTCATGAACCTGATTAAATGTTCACAATATCATGTGTAAAACTGATCTCATGTACATAATATTATGAATGGACCTATTTTCATGTCCATTAGATTATGAGTGAACCTTATTAAACATTCACAATGTTCTTCATGAAGTTGACTACACATTCATAAGTTGATGTTGAGGCCTGATTTCATGTACTTAACTAAATGAGTTAACATTCTTCTACTTATATATGTTCACAATGTTATAAACCAATGTGCATTCCACAAATTTTATGTCTTATACACATGTTATTCTTTCATAACATATGATCCTAATTCTCTTACATGTCCGATGTAGTGCCAATATGTATTATGATCTCAAATATGTAGGGATGATCGTCAAATTTTATGCTCAAGTTACATAGCATTTTTTCATGTTATGTTTAGCCTTACTAAACATATGATCTCACCCCTTTACTATGTTTTATTTCCACTAGTTATGAAAAATTTTTATAGGTAGAATTACTAATGGTTGAGATCATTATGGGACATATTAAAGAACATTATATTTAGTAAAAATCAACCATAATTGATCCCAAAAAATCCACCAATTCCTCCTCAAATATCCTTTGGAATAAATCCTTTCATGGAATCCCTTTTGGTGAAATCCAAAAGGAGTTACCCCATTAAGATGTAACACCCTCCCTCAAACACATTTATTTTATTTTATTTCTCCACTCAAAAAAATATCTCTATTCCATTATTTTATACCATAAAATAATCCTCAATATACTAGGAATTTTTTATATTTTGGATTGGACCTACACTTATACACACATCCATCTAATGGGTAAGGAACATGCTATTTATGTGTATGTCAGACTATCGCCTCACTAAACGATGATTGATAATTTTTTCGTTACCACCTCCCATGGAGGAAATTATGATGGAAACTATGTTTATATATAATATGTATGATATTTATTATTTCCTTAATCTTATTTAATTATTTAGAAAAAATATATTTATACTTTCCATTTTGGTGTTAACATCATAATTTCATTTGAGGAAGTGTGGACTACTACCCCCTCAAAGTGATGTGATTCGCTCATACAAAACATGGAATGTATTAAAGATTGATTTAGTGAATAAATAATATATATATGAGATAATAAAGATACTTTAATAATGATATATATATATACAGAAATATATCTTTTACATTCTTTTTTCAACAAAACAATTAAACGGAAATAACATTAATGTGTATGTATGACTTACCATCTCCAGGAACGGTGTATTCTGCTTCATACTTATATATTCTATGGAATATTATAAAAAAATATGCTGAATATACTCTATATTTATATCTTGGTTTATATTCTAGAAATCATGATATAATTATGAGAACCAAAGATATGACAAATTAAGACACATGTGAAGAACAAAATAGATATTACCTGAAGTGAAAACTTAACATAAAATTGATAAAGAGTGGATAATATAAAGTCATAATCAAACATTATATGTTTTATACTTGGTATAAATTTATATATTTTATACATGTGTCTTTTATAAGTATGAAGAGAATCAAGACATAAGGTAAAGGTATTTCATCTCAATTTTTATTTTCTGGAGACACAAGCTTTATCCAATAACCATTACTTTTTTACACTGTATATACTAACCATGGTTTTCTTAAATTATTATTATATCACAATTTATGTTTACTTTAATATAAAATATATAACCTTTATTTAATGGGGTTTATGTTTCAAAAGTTACCAAATCAGTAATGTAATTTTTTCTTCAATTTTCATTCTTTAAGACACATTCCATGTTATGCACCTTTATTTTTATTTGTGGGGTATAAACTACCTTTTGGAATGGTATATCATAAACAGAATTCATTTAATGATTTTTTATGGTTCATATAATTTAATATTCTTATATGGGGATTACGATTGAATGTTACCAACTTATAAGAGTTTTTCGAAATAATCTCATCACTTCTCAAGAATGTTTATGATCATGCTTTCTTTGATGAAATACTAGGATCCATATATCAATAAAAACATGAATTTTATTCTCCTATTATTATTCATGATATATTCATTTACATGTAAAATTTTTATAGTCTTTCATACATAAGAGATCCAATAAAGAGTTTTTAATAAATTCTCACTTCTTTGGTCAAAAATTTGTTTTTTTACAAAACCATGTTTTAAAAAAATCAAAAAAAATCAAAATTTTCTTTGAGTATTATTTTCATGGAAAAAGGATTTTAAATTTTTTTATTATTTTAACATCACTAGTTTTATGTTTTTAAAATTATTTTCATAGAAATGGTTTTGAAAACATTTTCAATATTTCTATGTGTTTTCAATGAAAAAGGTATGGAAAATGTTTTCTAGCTTATTTTATAAGTTTTATAGGGAAATATTTTTCAAAATGTTTTGATGATTTACTTATAATTATTCGAGGAAATGATTTTATTCAAAATTATTTCAAGCCATATCTCAATGTTTTCAAAGTATTTTAAATGATAATGGTTTTTAAAATATTTTATTTTTTTTAAAATACTTTTACTATGAAGGAAGGATATTTTACTCAGGATATTTTTTCAAAAGATATTTCAGAATTATTTTCCATCTAAGATGAAATCTGTTAATGTTAATATTTCTTTTCTAAGAAATGATATATAGGTTTTATTCATACTATTTCTATGAATTTTTTATTCATTGGTTTCATGATGTTTCTGAAACCCCTTTCTCCTACATGGGTTATATGCATTTAAAAACCACTTATTTTCATGGGTTATGCATTAATGAAGGGATTAAAAATCTGAACTCTTTTAATAGTTTAGGATTTGATGAAATGGTAATTATAGCCATTTCATTTCATGGATTATGATTTATGTTTATAAACCCTACGTCCTTTATGGGTCATGATATGATGAATGTTTTATTTTTTGGAACTTGTATGAATGATTTTATTATAAGATGGGTGGGTTATATATCTCTCTCCAATGCATTGGGTAATGATTGGTGAATCATGAGTATAAATGTAATGTGTGACCATGATTACATGTTCAAAATGTTATTAATAGACCTGGTTTCATGTTCATAAGTTTTTGTGTGAACCTGATTTCATGTTTAAAATGTTACGAGTGAGCCTTAATAGATGTCCATAATGTTATGAATAGACCTAGATGCATGTCCATATGTTTATTCATGAACCTGATTAAATGTTCACAATATTATGTGTGAACCTGATCTCATGTACATAATGTTATGAATGGACCTGTTTTCATGTCCATAAGATTATGAGTGAACCTAATTACACATTCACAATGTTCTTCATGGACCTGACTACACATTCTTAAGTTGATTTTGGGGACTGATTTAATGTCCTAAACTTAATGAGTTAACATGCTTCTACTTATTCTTGTTCACAATGTTATAAACCAACGTGCATGCCAAAAATTCCATGTCGTATCCCTATGTTATTCTTTCATAACTTATGATCTGAATTCTCTAACATGTCCAATGTACTACGAATATTTATTATGATCTCAAATATGTAGAGTATGATCTTAAAATTTAATGCTCAAGTTCCATAGTGTTTTTTTCATGTTATGTTTAGCCTTACTGAACATATGATCTCACCCCTTTCTTAAGTTTTACTTCCACTAGTTATGATGAATTGTTTTATGTATAATTACTAATGGTTGAGATCATTAATGGATATATTGAATATCATTCACTATGATAGAATATTTTTTCTATGATTCCGAAGAATATATACTATTATAATCCCCGAGCAATTATTTTTCTAATGAACTAAATATTCATCTAAATTGATGCAATATCCATGATTTCTAATCTTGGGTCGCTATAGTTGGTATCAAAAGAAATGTTTAGTCTTCCATTGGAAACTTAGACGAGAAACCATTTGTGATATCCCTTGGTATATTACTATGTATATGTCTAGGGATGTATCTAATGATATGTATAAGGATGAGTTAACATTTAAGAAAA
This sequence comes from Viscum album, assembly GCA_963277665.1. Lineage (NCBI taxonomy): Eukaryota > Viridiplantae > Streptophyta > Magnoliopsida > Santalales > Viscaceae > Viscum > Viscum album. The sequence continues at coordinate 966,941,004 of OY728122.1, forward strand.
TATCTTGGAATTTATTAAAGGATAAAGTGTATAGATTCCTATAAATACCTCCATTTCTTAATACTACAAGTGGATGTGGTTCTGGAACAAAATTACCTAGCGATAAAAATTCCAACAAGATGTATCAGGACTAAATTGGGGTAATCATGTACATGATAACGAGATTTTCTACACGCCAGGTTCAACACTACCGGGTGATATGGTTTGGTAATTCACAAACTATTCCAGAACCATGATGAAGTAATTAAACAGAATTAGGCTATGAATAACCAAGGATAAACCTAAGGTTTCATTTATTATGGAATGAGTCATACATTAGACATCCTATAAGTTACTTTGCAGGATTATGTGGTTCCTCATTATTATAACTATTTCTTACTCTATGCTTTCGGTTTTAGCCAGTGGATGGAACCCAAAGGAACCAAGTTAATGGTGTTTTCCATGACAATTGAAATGAATTTCCTCCTTATGATCTAAATGCAGTGGGGGATGGAATAAAAACCTCATTACTATACTCTCACAACTTTCTCAAGATATGAATCATGTAGAGCTTCCATATGAACTAAGGAGGGAACAACGTTCTGTTGAGTCCTTTATGAGTCATCATCTTACTTTTTTCAATGGGTCATTTGATCCAATTTTTTCAAAACACTGGATCGATACCACTAAAAATATATTCTCTGTTATTAAGAGCTTATATCACGAGAAATTCATTCATTATATTTATCGGTTAGAAGGTGAAGCAAACCAGTGGTGGACTCTAATCTAGAATACGAGGATCCACAATGATATTGAATGCATGTATTGTGATCACTACAGGAAAAATAATTTTTTACGATAGGCTATTTGTGATGGGATTAATTCTCGTCGCAAAATGTCCGTCCCAGAGTTTATTTGTGACAGGATTTTGGGTCTTGTCGAAAAAAGTAAGGCACAGTTTGGCGCGGTCTATACACCGAAGCATGGGAATATTATTTGTGACAGGAGGATTCCCCCGTCACAAATAGTGCGTTGGGCGGAGGGTATTTGTGACGGGTCCCATCACAAATACCGGTAGCAGTAAATAGTTTTTTTTGCGATGTGATGTTTTCCCGTCACAAAAAGTGTGTCAGTAGGAAACTTTTTGCGATGGGACCCGTCGCAAATTCCCTTTTAACCGTCGACAGTAATTAATGCGGGCAAAGGTATTTGCGACGTGATACCCTTCACAAATAGTACAGTCGCAAGTAATCTAACCTATATATACCCCTTTCCATTTTTATTCCTATTCCTCTCAATTCTCACTTCCTCCCTCTCTAAACTCTATTTTTGCAGTGAAAAATTCTCTGAGTTAGTTTTTTACAAAGAAGTTGTGAAGTTGTCTACATCAATATGAGATCAAGATTAAAAGTATTTATAATTTATTTAATTAAGTATTTATTTCATTTTTATGTTAATCTTAATTATTTTTGATTAGTTATAATTAAATTAGATTTAAATTGTTTTGTTATCAGTATTTATTTGTAATAATAAATTGAAATTATTAGTAGAAATTCTTAATAATTAGCAATAATTAATAATTAGTAATAATTGATAATTAGTAATAATTAATAATTATTAATGAAAATTAGTATTGTATATAAATAATAAGCGGTAATTAGCAATTAGTAATTGAAAATTGTAGTTATTACTAGCAATTAACGGTAATTAGTAATAATTACGGGTAATTAGCAATAATTACAGGTAATTAGTAATAAATAGTGGCAATTAGTAATAATTAGGGGTAATTACTAATAATTAGTTGTAATTAGTAATAATTAGGGGTAATTAGTAATAATTAGGGGTAATTAGAAATAATTAGGGGTAATTAGTAATAATTGGGGGTAAATAGCAATAAATAGTAATAAATAGTAATAACTAGTAATACGTAGTAATAAATAGAAATAAATAGAAATAAAAAGGAATAAATAGAAATAAATATAAATAAATAGGAATAAAGAGGAATAAATAGGAATAAATAGGAATAAATAGGAATAAATATTAATAAATAGGAATAAATATGAATAAATAAGAATAAATAGGAATATATAGTAATAAATAGTAATAAATTATAATAAAAATTTATAAATAGTAATAATTTGTAATAATTTGCAATAATTAGTAATGAAAAGTAATAACGAGTAATAATTAGTAATAAATACTAATAAGTAGTAATAAATGTTAATAAATAGTAATAAACAGTAATAATTTGTAATAATTAGTAATAATTATTAATAATTAGTAATAATTTGTAATAATTAGTATTAAAAAGTAATAAATATTAATAAATAGTTATAAATAGTAATAATTAGTAATAATTAGTAATAAATAGTAATAAATAGTAATAAATAGTAATAAATAGTAATAAATAGTAATAAATAGTAATAAATAGCAATAATTAGTAATAATTAGTAATAATTATTAATAATTAGTAATAAGTAGTAATAAATAGTAATAAAAAGTAATAATTAGTAATAATTAGTAAAAAAAATAGTAATAAATAGTAAAAAATAGTAATAAATAGTAAAAAATAGTAATAAATAGTAATAAATTGTAATAATTAGTAATAATTATTAATAATTAGTAATAATCAATAATAACTAGTAATAATTAGAAATAATTAGTAATAAATAGTAATAAGTAGAAATAAATAGTAATAACTAGTAATATTTAGTGACAATTAGTAATAAATAGTAATAATTAGTAATAATTAGAAATAATTAGTAATAATTAGAAATAATTAGTAATAAATAGTAATAAATCGTAATAAATAGTAATAAATAGTAATAAATAGTAATAAATAGCAATAAATAGTTAATTAATTGAAATAAATAGTAATAAATAGTAATAAATAGGAATAAATAACAATCAAAATAAATAGGAATAAATAGAAATCAGAATAAATATGAATAAATAGAAATAACTTGTAATAACTTGTCACAATTTCCAGTGGATTAACGACACTCCTTTTGCTCGATGACTATTCTCTATTCAACTTTCACGGACTCAAAAAAATTATGAAATGTATGCTTCTACGTATGGATATACAATATCGTATGCATGAGTTTGAATTTTCATTCATAGAACCACCATTTTAATAATGTTTTCAGGCGGTGATAGTTGCACGGAGACGATTCATTGACGAAAAGGGGGCTCTTTTGTCTGAAGACTCATTTACTTACAACTTTCTCACACTGAAATCATAATGAAGAATCTTCTTAGAGGTACTATTATACATTATCGTATGCACGAGAATGAATATTCGTACCTCCGAGAAGATTCTACATTTTGATTTTAGTGTGAGAATGTTTCAAGTAAATGAGTCGTCAGACAAAAGAGTAGCTGTCAATCCACTGAAAATTGTGTCGCCTGTAAATAATGGTAATTATTAAGAAGTAGTATTAATTATTTATCTTCTTTTTTTAGATAGTGTTTTTCTAATTTCAAATTATTCAAAAATAGTAATGATTTTATATTTTTTAGAAAAATATGGAATAACAAAGTTGAAAAAAGTCATTATTAGATGATTTCACTTGGATAAATTAGTGCAGAAATCCAAATGGTTCTGGTTTAAATCCTATATATATTGTTGGTGTTGAAGCTTTCTTATCATTTTCTTCTTAAAAACCAGAATATGTTTCAAATGACAAAATAAAGTGTCCTTGTAAAAAATGTTCTCTGAGAATGATTGACACATTTGAAAAGGTTGGAGGAATCTCTTGTGGTTTGGTTTTCAACCAGATTGTATTTTTTTGGTATCAACACGGTGAATGCAGTTCTAGAGAAGATACTAATAACTTGATTCTGGATCCATAACGGTTTCAAAATTTAGTAAATGATGTTGTAGGTCCATCTGTTTAACAAACTGAAACTCAAGATGATATTGATTTAACCCTTGAGTTGGCACCATCCAAATTTTATGAGTTGTTGAGGTCTGTTGAGGATTTATTATATCCTGGTTGCAAGATACAAAAATTAGAAGCGGTTAAAAAATTTATGGCTATTAAATCATATAATGAAATGTCAAACAACTGTTTTGATTATATATTTTCTTTGGTTAAAAAACCGTTACCTGAAGGAAATGTGTTTCCTCCAAATTACTATGAGTGCAAGAGGATAGTTCGTAATCTGTGCCTTAGTTATCAGAAGATTCATGCATGTCCAGATGATTGCATCTTATATTCTGGTGAAAATGAGTCATTAGATAGTTTTCCCACATGTGAAAAAATGAGATATAATGAAGCTAAACCAGGGATGTCTGGATCGATTTCTGTAAAACAGTTGAGATATTTTCCCTTTACACCTAAGTTGCGGTGTTTATTTATGTCTCAGAACACAACATCAATGATGTCCTCACCGAAAACCATGATTTCATTTGATAAAAGCTTGAATCATCCATATGATAGAGATTCATGGAAACATTTTGACCATCTGCATCTATCTTTTGATTTAGAATACAAAAACAAGAATTTGTGTATTTCTACTGACGATTTATGTCTTTTTGGTTCTTATAGTAGTAAGTATTCATGTTGTCCCATCTTTATAACTCATTAAAATTTACCTCCATGGATATTGATGAAGGATCCCTATATCTTTTTGACTTTATTAATCATAGGACATCCAAAAAAGAATATTGATGTTTATTTGAAACCATTGATTGATTAGTTAATTGCATTGTGGAGTAATGGTGTTAGTACATATGATGTTGCTGCGAAACAAAATTTCATATTAAAAGATACATTGATGTGGACAATTAGTGACTTTCTTGCATATGACATGTTATCTAGATATAGTACACCTAGTCTAAAATCTTGTATTTACTATATAAAAGACAACAATGCCTTTATGCTCACTAATGGAAAAAAACCTTGCTATTTTGACTGTCATCACAGATTTCTTCCAACCGATCATTCTTTTGGGATCTTTCATATTGGATTAATTTGTTGGTCCGCCACATGCTGGATGTCATGCATATGAGAAGGACTATTTTGATAATTTATTTCATACATTATTGGATACACCAGGTAAGACCAAAGATACAGTAAAGGCACGATTAGATCTTGCCCAAATTTGCAGGCGACCAGAACATGAACTATTTAAAAATGTCAGATAAAAGAGTTTAAAGAATCCAAAAGTATCTTATACACTGTCCAAAGAGATTAGCTTATTATTTAGTTAGTGGATTGTAGATTTGAGACTTCCAGATGGTGGTGCTTCCAATTTGGGCAGATTTGTTAAGAATTCATATAATACCAGATTAAAAAGTCATGATTTTCATGTTTTAATGGAAATACTTATGATAATTGGATTTAGAGGTTTGTTGAATTCTATGATTTGGGATTCGATAATATTCATATCATATTTTTTTTCGAGACATTTGCGAAATGAAAATGGACTACGATGTGCTAAGCAAACTGAAAGAAGATGTTGCTGTAATTATATGTAAACTCGAAAAAATATTTCTGCCAGATCTCTTGGACTCAATGGAATATAAAATATTTGTAATGACCCAATGTTTTTAATGGAAATTCACTTCTTATAAATATTCCATAAAATCACATAATAATGAACTACTAAGTGATAAGTGACCTTTAAACATAAGTTTGTCACTTCTGTGTTTAGAATTTTGCAAATCCGACATACACAGTTGTGTTCAAGATGTTTTTTGGAGTCTAATAAAACAAAAATAATTGATGGTGAATAGTAACCAACACTAATGAATAGTAACATACCCTTATGAATAGTGATATACTGTAATGAATGGTAACATCACCTATGGTGGTATAAAAATAATATTCAAGTTGGAAGTACGATATATGTAACACCCAAGACTTTTATGTTATATAAATCATCAAAGATATCTTTTTCTACACAACACTTTCTTGGCTTTCTTTACAAGAAATCGCGACCTTCTTCGATAGCTTGCGTCGTACGCAATACCGAGTTTCACTAAACAATGATATGCTATTAAAATATTATTAAAAATCGCCGTTATGAATAGTAATAACCACTTTTTGAAATTTTATAAATTTTATTTTTCAAAATGGACTTCATTTTTGGATTCGGAATATCGAAATTAGCCTAGCGTGAAATTTTGGTATTTTTCTAAAAACTTTCAATTTTTGATGAATAGTGAAACCACTAAGTGGTAGTTAAAAAACTGAATTTTTCATAAAACTTAATTTTACCGCTTCTGTGAGTGGAATTTCAAAAATCCGAGAGACACGGTTGATGTCAGTAAGTAAAATGTGGTTCAATGAGATGAAAATAAATTTTTGGTGAATAGTAACTTTTTACTTTTTTTTACCACGGTTAAAAGTAAATAGGGTAATTAAGGGTAAAGATGATATTATTATTACTCTAACACATGTCATAATTCTATTGGATAAGTTTAATTCAACCAAAAAAAACTTAGGAATAAAATATGACCATTTAGGCCCACTTGGATTAGATTAGGACATTTATTATTAATTTATTTAAAGAAGGGTTAAAATAGTTAAAATCAAAGTTTAATAAGTAAATAATTTTTAATATTGGGTTATACATACGATAAATTCAACTATAAATATTCATTATAAAGATAAAAAGATTTCCTACGTAATGTTATTTTATTTGTAATTTTTAGACATTAAATAAGTTAATTTATTTATGACACAAAGATGATGCAGTAATTATCTTATTAATGAAATATTGACATAATTAATGTTATAAACACCAAAATAAATTTAATTTGAGACTTTTTATGAATTCCACTAATTTTCTAGGTTAATATGACATGTTAGTATTGATTTAATTAACTTTTTTTGAACTAATCATTCTGTTATGATTTTCACAAAAATCAATTACTAAATAGTGTCAAAATTGACATAAAATAGTTTTTAAAACGAATATTATATTAGTAATTGTTATTTTATTCCTAAAAATATAAGGTTCGGACAAATAACTTATATAAGGTTATATATATTAATAATAAACAACTTGGGGTTCGTTTGGCTGCTTATAGTAAGTTTATTAACCTTATAGTATAAGAACACAAGAAGACATGGTAAAAGTAAACTTATTTAACTTAATGTTACATCTAAATGATAAGGTTAAAATAGGAACCTAAACTTGTCTAAATTATATTGGACGAGAGGATTTCGACCCATCCCCACCTTAGCTTAGAAATATACCAATTGGGAGCTATTTAAAACCGAACTTGACTTTATAATAAAATAATATTTTTAGTTTCCCCAAAGGTGCCCCTCTCCTCCCTTATAAAAGGGCACCTCCTCCCCCTCTTCCTCACACCACTTTGAGCCTTCAAGCTCGGCCAAACCCTGCCAATTCCTCCTCTCCACTTCCCTAGAGATATCCTAGAGGTCCTGGTCTTCACCAAAGACCAATTTTAGTGCCCTAAAAGAAGGTCTCAAAGAAGCACTTCAAAGAAAAGGTAATGTCCGTTACCGATTCTTTCATCTTTATTTCTTCTTCCACTTCTTCTTTTTTAGTTGTTTCATTATGAATTAATAACATCAGTATCACTCATATACTGATATGTTATTATAAGTATGAAACAACCATATTTCACCATCTATCCATCCTACGGAAAAAGAAATCACCGCACGTGCGTACGTATGGAATACCGTCTCCACGCCGTGGTGTAATCTATTTTCCACCACCACCTTAATTGGATGGGTATAATGGTGTAAATAATGACTATATATGACTATTATAAAGTAATACTGATTCTGAAATAGTATACATACACTCCAATACAATTCCATGATCATAGGAATGATATCATCACTCGTGCGTACGTACGGAATACCGTCTCTACGATGTGATGCGACTCGTTCTACATGATATTCATTTCATAGTGATTATATAAATGAATTGAATGAATGAATATGATATATATTACACTAATACCATTCTGGAAATGATGTATCTATAACCTAAAGAGAAGAATAAGAATTTATTCGACAAAGACACGCATAAGAACAAAAAGTTATAAACACCCGAATAACAAGTAGCAATGAAATATTACTACTAAGAAGCTAAGAATATGACCATATATGATATCGTAAAAATAATTATGATTCTGTAATAAGTCAATAACATTATTTAAATCATTATACAGGAGGTTCGGACACTTACGAAGCAAAACGGACCTAAGGTAAGGGAAATATCACAATCTCATTTTTATCCGAGATTGTTTATACTTTGGTATTTACTGGGTGTATTTTATCATCCACATCCATGTTTCCTCAATATGTAATATTATTTCCATTCACCTACAATTTTTTAAATCCAATTTTACCCTTCGGGGAGTTTTTAGTAAAAGATATGAAAGGAATCTTTTGTCGTTTTTCGTACGAGGTACTTTTTGACTTTTCCGACAAAACTACGAGAAGAATGTTTTTTTAACTTATACGGCATGAATGGATTTTTAAAACATTATTTCCAAGAAGCTTAATTTACAAGTTTTCAAGTTTATTTTTAATCAACTTCTTTTAGTTTATAATTTTACGACATGTTAAGAAAGGAAAAGTGTTTTTGAAGTAGAAAGGATATTTTCCTCAAGAATGGAGTTCAAGTGTTTTATCAAAATTATTTTCCATCAAAGATAATAAAGGGTTCTGTTTTTATACCTATTATTACATTGATTTGATTATGTGGTGATGGAATTATTTTTATGAATTCCTTTATCTTATATGAATTGTTTTATGATGTCACAATGTTTAAGAATCCCATTTTTATTACATGGGTTATGTTATGATGTATGGTTTATGATTTTGTGGTGACCATAAGAATGGTTTCATTATGAGATGGGTGGGACCTATATCTCCCTCCAATGCATTGGGTAAAGATTTTATATCTCATGAGATAAACATGGCTGGAACGGTAGGTTATACCGGTTCAGTGAAACAGGACTGAAACGAGGGTGACTCGGTTCAGAAAGGGACATTGTACACTAAGATAGTCTTGGCAATGAGTCTTGACTAACAAGAAATGATTCTCTATGATTATGTGTGTATGCCAAAACGTTTCATGTTTTAAGTTATGATTATTGTGATTACATTTCACTGCCATGATTTATCCCAAGTTATGAAATTATGATCTCTTTTGCAGGTTAAGATTTCCAAAAGTTATGTGCTTATGTATATGATGTGATTGATATTTATTTTTTTTACCGTTACTGAGCATTTGAGCTCACCCTTTTGTATGTTTTCTTTCCCCAGGTCAGGAAGAAGGTTATTAAGTAAGATATGCCAAAAGGGACTATAGATATGATGAAATAAATGGGAGATAGTGTAGATGCTTTATGAACCAGTTGTTTATGTTTCCCAGTTTCTAAAGACACTATACCTATACGGTCCTTTCGGGGTTTTGTTATATGTTGTAATAAGTATGCTTCAATTTTTAAGTATTAAAAATGTATGTAAAGTATGGGTCATTATAGTTAGTATCAGAGGAAAGTTATAGTCAACCTTTGGAAACTAGGATGCGAAAGCCTTAGTAAGAACCCTAAGGATAAGTCTAAGAATAGAACACAATATTAGTGTTTTAGAAATGGCCATGAATAACCTAGGATAAGACCTTAAGTGTGAGATTTTATTCTTGATTATGTGGTTTTCCTATTATAATTAGTGTTGCTCACACTATTATTCTTGGTTTTTGTCAATGGCTGGAACCCGAAGGAACCGTGTTAATGCGGAATGCGACGGGAAATGCAATGATTGTCCCCCTAAGCAACCAAACGTTATGGGAGATAGAATGAAAAATCTTGTAGCCATGCCCACACAACTTTCTCAAGCTATGAATCATGCAGGACTTCCAAACGTGCAAATGAAGGAGCAAAATTCTGTTGAATCCTTCATGAGACAACGCCCACCTTCTTTCAGCGGGTCTACTGATCCATTAGTTGCTGAACAATGGATTAGTACTACTGAAAAGATATTTTCAGTTCTTCAATGTTCTGAGCATGATAAAGTCATCTTAGCAGTGTATCGTTTGGAAGGTGATGCTGATCAATGGTGGAATCTTATTAAGAATACGAGGCAAAGGGATGAAATTGAGTCCATGGAATGGGACGAGTTCAAGAACATATTTTTCAATAAGTACTTCCCTCGTATTCTCCGACCAAAGATGGAGAAAGAGTTTCTTGAACTGAAGCAAAAGGATGATGAATATGTTGGTACCCATGAAGAAAATTTTACAAGCTTGCAAGGTACGCTTCTGGTATTATTATCCAACTTGAGAGTAAGATCGATTGATTATTTAGTGGCTTAAAACCAAGTCTTTGAAGGGAGTTAGCCATAAAGGACTTCAATAGCTACAAGAAAATTGTTCGATGTGCTCTCAAAGTCGAGATGGAGATTGGAGTAACCCATCAGTCATATGGGTTTGATAAGAAGAGGAAAATGGAATTCAAAGGAAAATCTAAAGAGGACACTGAAAAGAAGATGAGCTTTCCCTTATGCTCAAAGTGTGGAAAGAAACATGGAGGTAGTTGTCTTAAAGGGACATGTAAATGTTTCAAATGTGGAAAGGAAGGTCATCGGACATTTGAATGCCACGATGATGGGAAGAAGATGTCTAATGATGCAAACAAAGGAAGGGATACACAGAATTAACCTACTACACTTCAATGTTTCAAGTGCAAGGAGATGGGACATTATGCCAATAAATGCCCTAATCCAAGGGTTGATGATTATGGACGACGTCAACAAACTCTTAAGGCTAAAGACAAAGGAAAGTCACATGCAATTTCTATCAGCGATGTGGAGTACGATAATGATGTGGTAAAAGGTACACTTACCATCCACTCTAAAGTAGAAAATGTTTTATTTGATTCTGGATCCACCCACTCTTTTTTTTCTGAATAATTTTCTAAGGGTATCACCGTATTACATCAACAATTAGATGTTGAGTTAGCTGTGACAACACCTAATGGAACAACAGTCGCATCAAAAGATCATAATTCTTCTCCGATCGAAGTTTCTGGGAAAGTGCTTCCTTCAAATCTTGTGATCCTTCCAATAGTGGAATTTGATGTGATTCTTGGCATGGATTGGCTTTCTTTATATAGATCACATATCAATTTCCAAAGAAGGGAAGTCACATTTCATATTCCCGATCAATCTATGATCGTCTATCAATGCAAGGATGAACATAACCTTCCAGTGGAAATTTCTTCCATTTTATGGGTATTGATTCCACTAAATGAAGGTTATTTATCTCAAATGGTTGGTGAGAAACTCACGATTAAGAATATGCCCATTGTACGGGAGTTTGATTATGTCTTTCCGGAGGAATTACCAGGTCTTCCACTGAATCGTGAAGTTGAGTTTTCAATAGAACTCGTACCGGGTGCTTTGCCTATTTCAAAGACACCTTATAGAATGGCCCCAATTGAGTTGCAGGAATTGAAGAAGCAACTCCAAGAGAATCTTGATAAGGGATTCATACGCCCTAGTGAGTCTCCTTGGGGAGCACCTGTTCTATTTGTTAAGAAGAAAGATGGATCAATGAGACTCTGCATTGATTATCGAGAACTTAACAAGATCACTATGAAGAACAAATATCCTATCCCGTGCATTGATGACCTATTTGACCAACTACACGGAGCTCAATACTTTTCCAAGATTGATCTTCGTTCAGGGTATCATCAATTAAGGTTCCAAAGGGAGGATATACCAAAGATGGCTTTCCGTACAAGGTATGGACACTATGAATTTATAGTGATGCCATTTGGTCTTACTAATGCCCCTGATATCTTCATGGATCTGATGAATAGAGTCTATAGAGACTATCTTGATCAATTTGTTGTAGTCTTTATAGACGATATTCTTGTCTATTCAAAGAGAAATGAAGAACATGAAGATCACTTGATAATTATATTGAAGACCCTGAGAAAGGAGAAGCTTTATGCCAAATTTACCAAGTGTGAATTTTCGCTTCAAAAAGTTGCATTTTTGGGTCACATAATCTCAAAAGAGGGGATATCTGTGGATCCAGCAAAAACAGAGGTTATCGAATGATGGTCAAGACCAACAACAGTAACTGAGATCCGAAGTTTTCTTGGTTTGGCTGGATATTATTGACGTTTTGTGAACGATTTTTCACGATTATCTAATCCACTCACCAAGTTGACTCGGAAAGGAGTTAAGTTTGTTTGGATGGAAGAATGTGAAGAGAATTTCAAGGAGTTGAAAAGAAGGTTATCTAGTGCACCTGTGATCACACTGCCTTGTAGTGGAGAAAGATTTGTGATCTATAGTGATGCTCCCAAGAAGAGATTGGGGTGTGTTCTTATGCAAAATGATATGGTGATAGCTTATGCATCACGACAGTTGAAAATCCATGAGAAAAATTACCCAACACATGATTTGGAGTTAGCTGCGGTAATCTTTGCATTAAAGATTTGGAGGCATTACCTTTATGGTGAAAGTTGTGATATTTATACTGATCATAAAAGTTTAAAGTATATTTTCACACAAAAGGAGCTGAATATGTGTCAAAGAAGATGGTTGGAGCTGATTAAGGATTATGACTGCTCAATCCATTACCACCCTGGGAAAGCAAACAAGGTGGCAGATGCATTAAGTCGACAAGACCATGCAAGTTTATCCATGATGAGGATCACAAAAGATCCAATATTTATGGATTTACAAAGGATGGATCTTGGAATTATAATGGAAGGGGAAAATCTTATCTTTCTCAAATGAATGTTCAACCATCTATAAATGTGAAGATTAAAGAGGCACAGAAAGAAGATGTCGAGTTACAAAATAAGGTGAGAAATGTTCCTGAATTAAACCTTGATTGTGATGGGATAATAAAGTTTAGGAATCAGGTTTGTGTTCCTCCCATACCCGAATTAAAGAAGGAGCTGCTGGATGAGGCTCATAGTTCTTCATTCTCTATTCATCCTGGAAGCATGAAGATGTATAGGGACATGAAAGAGTACTTCTGGTGGGATGGCATGAAAAGAGATGTTGCTGAATATGTCTCTCGATGCTTGGTATGTCGACAAGTTAAAGCTGAGAGACAGAAGTCTAATGGGATGTTACAACCATTACCCATACCCAAATGGAAATGGGAAAACATCACTATGGACTTTGTCACAGGACTTCCTAAAACATCCAAAGGCAATAATGCTATCTGGGTCATAGTTGATCGTCTTACAAAGTCTGCACACTTCATTACTATTAGAGAGGATTTATCTCTGGATCAGCTTGCCAGGATATATGTAAAGGAAGTGGTAAGATTGTATGGAGTACCACTTTCTATTATATCTGATCAGGATCCGAGATTTACCTCAAAGTTCTAGCGAAGTCTTCCGCATACTCTGGATACAGAGTTGAGTTTCAGTACTGCTTATCATCCTCAGACAGACGGTCAGTCTGAGAGAACAATTCAAACCCTCGAAGATATGTTGAGAGCTTGCTCTATGGATTTCAAAAGTGGTTGGGATCAACACCTACCTTTGGTGGAATTTTCTTACAATAATAGCTTTCACTCCAGTATTCAGATGGCTCCTTATAAAGCTCTCTATGGAAAGAAATGCAGGACTCCAACTTGCTGGGATGAAGTTGGGGAAAGAAATCTATTAGGACCTAATCTCGTTGATGAAATGGCAGAAAAAGTCAGATCTATTCAACAACACATAAGAGCAGCTCAGAGTCGACATAAAAGTTATACCTACAACCAAAGAAAAGACCTAGAGTTTGAAGTGGGTGATAAAGTGTTCTTACAAATATCTCCCTGGAAGAGGGTTATGAGATTTGGAAAGAAGGGGAAGTTGAGCCCTAGATATATCGGTCCTTTCGAAATACTGGATCGTGTTGGGAAGGTAGCTTACCGATTGCCGCTTCCACCGAATCTCTCTCAAGTTCACGATGTGTTCCATGTATCTCTCCTGAGAAAGTACATACCTGATCCTTCACATGTACTTAGCTCAGAAGTTGTACCGCTGGAGCAAGATATTTCTTATGAAGAAAAACCGATAGAGATTCTGGATTGTAGCGAAAAAGTCCTATTAAACAAGACCACTCGATTGGTGAAAGTTTTATGGATAAACCACCAATTAGAAGAAGCTACATGGGAGCTTGAGGATATGATGAGGGAGAGGTATCCTCATCTGTTTATTACAAAGTGATGAATTTCGAGGGCGAAATTCATTTTAAGGGGGGTAGAATGTAACACCCGAGACATTTATGTTATATAAATCATCAAAGGAATCTTTTTCTACCCAACACTTTCTTGGATTTCTTTACACGAAATCGCGACCTTCCTCGATAGCTTGCGTCGTACGCAATACCGAGTTTCACTAAACAATGATATGCTATTAAGATATTATTAAAACTAGCCATTATGAATAGTAATAAACACTTTTTAAAATTTTATAAATTTTATTTTTCAAAATGGACTTCATTTTTGGATTCGGAATATCGAAATTAGCCTAGGGTGAAATTTTGGTATTTTTCTGAAAACTTTCAATTTTTGATGAATAGTGAAACCACTAAGTGGTAGTTAAAAAACTGAATTTTTCATAAAACTTAATTTTACCGCTTCTGTGAGTGGAATTTCAAAAATCTGAGAGACACGGTTGATGTTAGTAAGGAAAATGTTGTTCAATGAGATGAAAATAAATTTTTGGTGAATAGTAACTTTTTACTTTTTTTTACCACAGTTAAAAGTAAATAGGGTAATTAAGGGTAAAGATGATATTATTATTACCCTAAAACATTTCCTAATTCTATTGGATAAGTGTAATTCAACCAAAAACAAACTTAGGAATAAAATATGACCATTTATGCCCACTTGGATTAGATTAGGACATTTATTATTAAGTTATTTAAAGAAGGGTTAAAATAGTTAAAATCAAAGTTTAATAAGTAAATAATTTTTAATATGGGGTTATCCATAAGATAAATTCGACTATAAATATTAATTAGAAAGATAAAGAGATTTAGTACATAATGGTATTTTATTTGTAATTTTTATACATTAAATAATTTAATTTATTTATGACACAATGATGATGCAGTAATTATCGTATTAATGAAATATTGACATAATTAATGTTATAAACACCAAAATAAATGTAATTTGAGACTTTTTATGAATTAAACTACTTTTCTAGGTTAATAAGACTTTTTAGTATTGATTTAATTAACTTTGTTTGAACTAATCATTCTTTTATGATTTTCAAAAAAATCAATTACTAAATAGTGTCAAAATTGATATAAAATAGTTTTTAAAACAAATATTATATTAGTAATTGTTATTTTATTCCTAAAAATCTAAGGTTAGGCCAAATGACTTATATAAGGTTATATATATTAATAATAAACAAATTGAGGTTCGTTTGTCTGCTTATAGTAAGTTTATTAACCTTATAGTATAAGAACACAGGAAGACACGGTAAAAGTAAACTTATTTAACTTAATGTTAAATCTAAATGATAAGGTTGAAATAGGAACCTAAACTTGTATAAATTATATTGTATGAGAGGCTTTAGACCCATCCCCACCTTAGCTTAGAAATATATCAATTTGGAGCTATTTAAAACCGAACATGACTTTATAATAAAATAATATTTTTAGTTTTCCCAAAGGTGCCCCTCTCCTCTATTATAAAAGGGCACCTCCTCCCCCTCTTCCTCACACCACTTTGAGCCTTCATGCTCGGCCAACCCCTGCCAATTCCTCCTCTCCACTTTCCGAGATATATCCTAGAGGTCCTGGTCTTCTTCAAAGACCAATTTTAGTTCCCTAAAAGAAGGTCTCAAAGAAGCACTTCAAAGAACAGGTAATGTCCGTTACCGATTCTTTCATCTTTATTTCTTCTTCCACTTCTTCTTCTTTAGTTGTTTCATTATGAAGTAATAACATCAGTATCACTAATATACTAATATGTTATTATAAGTATGAAACAACCCTATTTCACCATCTATCCATCCTACGGAAAAAGAAATCACCGCGCGTGCGTACGTACGGAATACCGTCTCCACGCCGTGGTGTAATCTATTTTCCACCACCACATTACATGGATGGGTATAATGGTGTAAATAATGACTATATATGACTATTATAAAGTAATACGGATTCTGAAATAGTATACATACACTCCAATAAAATTCCACAATCCTAGGAACGATATCATCACTCGTGCGTACGTACGGAATACCCTCTCCACGATGTGATGCGACTCGTTCTACATGATCTTCATTTCATAATGATTATATAAATTAATTGAATGAATGAATATGATATATATTACACTAATACCATTCTGGAAATGAGTTATCTATAACCTAAATAGAAGAATAAGAATTTATTCGACAAAGACACACATAAGAACAAAAAGTTATAAACACCCGAATAACAAGTGGCAATGAAATATTACTACTAAGAAGCTAAGAATATGACCATATATGATATCATAAATATATGTCTGATTTTGGAATAAGTCAATAACATTATTTAAATCATTATACAGGAGGTTCAGATATTTACGAAGCAAAACGGACCTAAGGTAAGGGAAATATCACAATCTCATTTTATCCGATATTGTTTATACTTTGGTATTTACTGGGGTGTATTTTATCATCCACATACATGTTTCCTCAATATGTAATATTATTTCCATTCACCTACAATTGTTTAAATCCAATTTTACCCTTCGGGGAGTTTTTAGTAAAATATATGAAAGGAATCTTTTGCCGTTTTTCGTACGAGGTACTTTTTGACTTTTCCGACAAAAGTACGAGAAGAATGTTTTTTAAACTTATACGGCATGAATGGATTTTTAAAACATTATTTCCAAGAAACTTCCTTTACAAGTTTTCAAGTTTATTTTTAATCAACTTCTTTTAGTTTATAATTTTACGACATGTTAAGAAGGGTAAAGTGTTTTTGAAGTAGAAAGGATATTTTCCTCAAGAATGGAGTTCAAGTGTTTTATCAAAATTATTTTCCATCTAAGATAATAAAGGGTTCTATTTTTATACCTATTATTACTTTGATTTGATTATATTGTGATGGAATTATTTTTATGAATTCCTTTATCTTATATGAATTGTTTTATGATGTCACAATGTTTAAGAATCCCATTTTTATTACATGGGTTATGCTATGATGTATGGTTTAAGATTTTATGGAGACCATAAGAATGGTTTCATTATGAGATGGGTGGGACCAATATCTCCCTCCAATGTATTGGGTAAAGATTTTATATCTCATGAGATAGACATGGCTGGAACGGTAGGTTATACTGGTTCAGTGAAACAGGACTGACACGAGGGTGACTTTGTTCAGAAAGGGACTTTGTCCACTAAGATAGTCTTGGCAATGAGTCTTGACTAACAAGAAATGATTCTATATGATTATGTGTGTATGACACAAAGTTTCATGTTTTAAGTTATGATTATTGTGATTACATTTCACTGCCATGATTTATCCCATGTTATGAAATTATGATCTCTTTTGCAGGTTAAGATTTCCAAAAGTTATGTGCTTATGTATATGATGTGATTGATATTTATTTTGTTTACCCTTACTGAGCATTTGAGCTCACCATTTTGTATGTTTTCTTTCCCCAGGTCAGGAAGAAGGTTATTATGTAAGATATTCCAAAAGGGACTATAGATATGATGAAATAAATGGGAGACAGTGTAGACGCTTTATGAACCAGTTGTTTATGTTTCCCAGTTTCTAAAGACACTATACCTATACAATCATTTCGTGGTTTTGTTATATGTTGTAATAAGTATGATTCAATTTTGAATTATTAACAATGTATATAAAGTATGGGTCGTTATAATATACCTATATTTTAGAATGAGTTAATGAATGTTTTAAAACTGGGTTTGATAATAAATTATTATTTTAATTAAATATTAAAATAATAATATTTATAAAATTATTTTTGAAAAATGAATTTCATTTTTGGATTCTACATGTCGATAAATGGTTAGGGTGTTTTATTGTGATTTTTCTGAAATACATGAATTTTTTATGAATAGTAGAATCCGATAATTTACAGTAAATGCTAAATAATGGATTAATTGACCCATCAATGATGATATGATGATATAAGCCCACTTGGTTAGAATTCACATGACCTATTTACTATTATTGGTCATGAAATACTTACAATTCCTTGTATTGGGAAGAAATAATAAATTAATGATTATAATATCATGAAATCCCTCCTCTCCTCCACTATAAAACCCCCCTTCACTCCCTCTTCTCTTCACTCCTCTCAAGCTCCAAGACTTCTCTAAATTCTGCCAAAATTTATCCCCAAGGTCCTCCCACACGTCCAAAATATCTCAGACTCCTCAAAATACCAAAACCACTCTCCTTAAGAGGTTCTCAAAGGAGGAAGTCTCAAGAGGTAAATTCCTCTTCCCAAATTTCTTCTTTTCTTTTATGTTATTTTCTTTTTTTTATTTCTTTCCTCACCCCCCTTCACTATAATATTATGATAAATCCAGTAACATGCATGTACTGGAATTTATAAATGCTAGTGGTATATTTCATTATCTTCTCCCTTTCCCCACCCCTTTATTTGAAAGAAATGAAAGCACCGTTTGAGATGTGCTAATTTAGCACATTCAAGGAAAATAGTTTATCAATTTATATTATTATCTTTAATTATGGTCATGAAACCATTTGTGTTATGGTTGAACCAGATTATTATATATGTAATATATATCCTATTTTTGGTTCTGTAATCCTTTGGTACAAATGGAATTAAGTTATAAATCAAAACACATTCTTTGAAATCAAACCCACCGAATAACAAAAACAGTTATCTCTAAGGTTATATATGTAATAATTCAACATCACTATAAGTAACCTAATTAAAACTAAAACCATTTAATCTACTGGATATGAACTGAATAATTTAACTTCAATTCTTGATAACCACTATCATCTTACATATAATTCAAACTTGAATATAAGTGAACTGATCTTTTAAAGCCAAGTAAACGAGCCCGAACAATGAAATTGAACCTTTTAACTAATCAAAAAGGATTTCAAGGAACTAAAAAGAGTTATAATAAATAAATTACATATATAATAGGTTCTTGACTTAGGAGTTAATAATCCTAAAATTCCGGTCATTAATAACAAGTGGAGAACACCACCAAATTTGAGGTAATGGATCCTGTCCTTTACTCTCTTAATCAAGATTGTCCTCTATACTATGCCTTTATATGTGTGATATAAAATGATGGGGTATGTTTAGGAACCTCCCTCATACTTACTTATGGATTTATAAGTGATGAGAAACCCCAATTCTCTCTCATCAATCCCTCTTGGTCACACCCGACACCATGCCGATAAAATCGTAACGAATTCTACCCAAACCTTCTTTGTTCTTTTGGGTTGCCTTATCTTTCTATAAAAATGGTGTTACCTTTTATATCTATGTGAGTATTATGAATTCTGGTTAGTTTTAAAATATTCTTATATCAATACCCTTTCATCAAATTCTTTCGGGGATATACATGATTTTGAAAGATTCCCTCCTTTGAACTTTCCGATAAGCCAACCTGTTTTAAGGGGACTTCCCATATTTTTATCCAAATTTCAAGTGCACTCTATAATATTTTTTAAAACACCATTGTATTTATAAAATCAGTATTTTTATTATTAAAAACTTCTTGGTAAAATTATGGTTTTATATACAAGAATGTCCTCTTTTCTATTTGAAAAGCTCTAGAGTGTTTTCCTTAAAACCGCACAAAAATGTTTTAATGCTAATGTTTCTAAAATAATTTTTTTTATATGTTGTCACTTATATTTGAACCCAATTTACATGTTATATATTTCCATGTATGTTCTAATCCCTTCCTTTCATGGAAAATTTTGTGATACACCCATTGGATATGTTTTATGTCATGATTGTGGTACCCAATTCTTTCCATCAGTAACCTTATGTTTAGGTATAATTGATTATGTATAATTAATTATGTGGAAAGATTATTTATGAGGTAAGAATATTCATGAATATGTTGAGATGGGTAAACCCAGATAGAACTCCAATGCATTGGGTAAGGATAAGTCTCATGAGATGCGATGTGAAATGGGATTGGCAGTTATCCTTGACCCGTACTGAAATGGGAAACAGGATTGACGGTTAGCCTTGAACCGTACTAAAGATATGATTTATGATTCTGCCACATTTATATGATTCCTTGTTTATAAGATCCATTTCTTATATTACATGATTTTATAAGTTTCATTCTTTGTATATCATTATGTCATGCCTCCTAACTCATGTGCTTGAGATGTATCCTTATATTTATTCCTTTACTGTGCTTTTTTTATCATCCCTTTGTTTATGTGTTCCCCAGGGTACCCTATGTAGATGTAAGATCTCAAAGGAAGTTATAATATCTTTATGGAGATTAAATAATGAATTTTTTTTGGTCCCATGTTTTATGTACCTATTCTTCCAAGACACTAGACTTAACAATACTTAGCTTGTACTCTGATGATTAATTATGTTTAAAATCATGAATTGTTATATGCAAAAGGCTCGGGTCACTATAGTTGGTATCATAGGATGGTCTAGTTATTTTTAGATATTAGGAATAGAGAAACTTAGAGAGAACCTTAAGTATGGTACTAAGTATAAGAAAAAATTCCTAAATTTTGGTGAGTATAGAGTAAGTGGTTTATCAAGAAAATACATCATTGTCTGGATACGAGCAGGTAGAGGCGGTTCTGGCACCGATGTATCTAGGGGTAAAACCCAAAAACACAGCTTTGAGATAAACATGAACTGGAACTGGTGCACGAAAATGGGCCTTGCTTCACTCTTGGTTACAACACTCCCGGGGGATATGCTTTGGTATATTCACGAGCTCAGTACAAACCATTATTAATTGACAAAAAGAAGCCCATAAGAATTTAAGTTAAGAAATAGATTGAGGATAACCTAGATATAAACCTAAGGAATCACAAGTTAGGATATAATTTTTCTTTATAAGTTCATACTTTTATGTTCAATGTTTATTTTTATGCTCAGTAGCTACGTATTCAAGACCTCTAATTATATGTTCTTTTTCTTAGTTAATGGCGGGAAATAGAAGAACACGTTCCAACAACCAATGTTATAGGAAATGTAAAGATTGCCCTAATGACATGCCTGATGTAATGGAAGAGGGTGCTCAATACTTCATGGCAGTACTTGCTCAACTGGATCGAGTTATGAATAATAACTTGAATCATGTGGAACATCCCCCTCCTCCAAGGAAAGAGCAAGTTGCCGTAGAATCCTTCATGTGGAAAAGGCCTCCCATGATTAGCGGGTCTTTTTATCCCCTCCTCACAGAACAATGGAATAACTCCATCGAAAATATTTTCTCTGACCTCCAGTGCTCGGAAGAAGAGAAATTCATACTGATAGTCTATTGTTTTGATGGGGAAGCTGATCAGTGGTGGAAACTGATCAAGAATATGAAGTCTCAAGAGGAAATTGATTCCATAGATTGGGAGGAATTCAAGAGGATTTTTTTCAACAAATATTTTCCTCGAACCCTCCATCTCAAGATGGAAAGAGAGTTCCATGGACTTAAGGATAAGGATGATGAGTCCATTGGGGCATATTAAGTGAACTTTACAAGGCTTGCAAGGTACAACTCTGGCTTTATCATGAACATCGAAATCAAGGTGGATCGCTTCTTTAGCGGACTATAGCCGAGTCTATGAAAATTGTTGGAAATTCGATACTTCGACAGCTATGAGGAGATTGTCCGTTGTGCCATCAAAGTTGAAATGGAGATTGGAGACTCTCAGTGGTCTAATGGGCCTAGTGACAAGAAGTAGAAAATGGAGAAAAACATGGGTGGTTCATCAAACAAATCCCATGATGGAATGAATCCTCGTTTTCTCCTTTCCAAGAATTGTGGGAAGAAGCATCTTGGTGACTGTTTAAAGGGAACCAGAAATTTCTTCAAATGTGGGATGTTTGGTCATCTAGCCAAGAACTGATGAAGGGATATGAAAAATCCCGCTAATGTTGAAGAAGAACCGAAGGTTCAGATCAACAAACAGCCTGCAGTGCAGTGTTTTAACTGCAAGGAGCTTGGGAATTATTCGAACAATTTCCCTAAGCCGAGGGTTGTGAGAGGCAATCAGCAACAACCTCCAAGGCAACAAGGAAGGGCTTATTCTATCACTACTTCTGAGGGGGATCCAGAATACGATGTGGTGATAGGTACTCTTGTTATTCATTCAAGAATAGAAAACATACTATTTGATTCTGATTCTACGCATTCTTTCATATGTTGCAAGTTTTGTAGAACTATTAAAACACCACCTCAAAATTTGGAGGAAAATTTATATGTGAGAACAGAGAATGGGGTAATTAGTGCATCCATGGTTTATAACTCCTCCCTGGTTAATGTCTGTGGACTGAACCTCCCCTAAAATCTTGTCATACTTCCTTTAGTAGAGTTTGACGCTATCTTGGGCATGTATTGGCTATCTTTGTACAAGGCCAACATCAAATACCAGGAAAGGGAGATTACTCTTCACATCCTGAATCATACTCTGATTCTTTACAAGTGCAAGGAGGAAGATGAGTCTCCTTTAGAATCTTAGTCTCAAAGATTGGATATTTCTTCATTATGTGCATGCATACCTAGCTCAAATGATTGAGACAAAGGAGAAAATCATGCTTGAAGACATGCCCATCATGAGGGATTACACTAATGTATTCCCCAAAGAGTTTCTTGGTCTTCCTCCTAATCGAGAGGTGGAGTTCTTAATTGAACTTATCCCTGGATCTCTTCCTATCTCAAAGACACCTTACAGAATGGCCAACGTAGAGCTAAAGAAGAAGTTACAAGAGAATATGGAGAAGGGTTTTATACGACTGAGTGCTTCGCCGTGGGGTACTCCAGTCCTCTTAGTCAAGAAGAAGGATGGATCAATGCACCTTTGCATTGATTATCGTGAGCTCAATAAAATCATGATAAAGAACAAGTATCCCCTTCCACAGATAGACGAATTGTTTGATCAGCTTCATGGGGCCAGTTATTTCTCTAAGGTGGACCTTCGATTAGGATATCACCAACTAAAGGTGAGGAAGGAAGATATACCCAATAAGGCCTTTCGAACAAGGTATGGACACTATGAGTTTATAGTGATGCCCTTTGGACTCACTAATGCACCAGAAATTTTCATGGATTTAATGAATAGAGTCTTCAGAGATTACCTTGACAAATTTGTGGTGGTCTTTATTGATTATATTCTGATATACCCAAAGAGAAAGTAGGAACATGAGGAGCATTTGGTAACTATGTTAAAGAATTTTTAAAGGGAGAAGTTGTATGAAAATTATAGTAAATGTGAGTTATGGATGGAGGAAGTACCATTCTTGGGACATGTTATCACCAGGAATGGGATATATGTGGACCCTTCCAAGATGAAATCAATTGAAGAGTGGATGAGGCCAACTTCTGTAACGGAGATCCGTAGCTTTTTAGGTCTAGGTGGGTATTATCGACGATTCGTGAAGAACTTTTTACAATTGTCAAACCAAATGACCAATCTGACATGGAAGGGAGTAAAGTTCGTCTAGACACAGGAATGTGAAGACTATTTCAAGGAGTTGAAAAATCGGCTTATCACTGTGTCGGTACTCACACTCCCTTCGAGTGGATAACTATTTGTGGTGTATAGCGATGCTTCTAAGAAAGGCTTAGACTATTTGTAATTCAAAATGATAAAGTGATAACCTATTCCTCAAGGCATCTGAAAATACATGAGCAAAAATATCCCATGCATGAGATGGAGTTGGTGGATATGATATCTGTGTTGAAAATCTAGTGGCATTATCTCTGTGGGGAAAATGTGAGATATATAATGAAAAAAGAGTATCAAACATATATTCACACATAAAGAGATTAATATGCACCAATGAAGATGGATAAAGCTCATCAAGGATTATGACTGCTCAATCCACTACCATCCCGGTAAGGCAAACAAGGTGGCAGTTTCTCTAAGTATAAAGGATCCTTCATCGTTATCAATGATGAGAATTTAAAAGGATCTGATGTTCTTAGATTTGCAATGGATGGGCATGGGAATCATTAATGGAGGAACATCATCAATCCTTTCTCAAATGATTTCTCAACCATACCTCTTGGAGAAAATAAAGGTTTCTCAAAGAAAGGATGTGGAAATTCAGAAAAGTGTGGAAGCTATTAAAATGGGGAATCCTCTAATTTCAAAATTTATGAGGAAGGAGTTGTAAAATTAGGGACACGATTATGTGTACCATCTGATCTAGAGATAAATAAGGAGCTATTGAATGATGGACATAGCTCAAAATTCTCTATCCATACTAGGAGTACCAAAATGTACAGTGATATCTGAGAACACTTCTGGTGGGATAACATGAAGAAGGAGATTACGGAATATATATCAAGGTGCTTGGTATGTCAGCAAGTTAAAGCTGAGCGAAAAACGTCAAAAGGAATGATGTAGCCACTGCCTATACCCTTGTGGAAATGGGAAAATGTTACTATGGACTTTGTTATGGGTCTCCCAAAGACATCAAAGGGAAATAATGCGATATGGTTTGTGGTTGACCGACTCACCCTGACATCCCATTTCTTCGCAATTCGGAAAGATCTCTCGCCTGAATAACTTGAAAAGATATATGTGAAGTAAGTGGTGAGAATGCATGTTGTTCCACTCTCAATTGTCTCTGACTGTGATCCAAGGTTCACATCTAAATTTTAGAAGATCCATTAACAATCTTTGAGTACTGAATTAAATTTCAGCACGACCTATCACCTCCAAACTGATGGCCAGTCTGAAAGAACTATTCAGATGCTTGAAGATATCCTTAGAGCCTTCTCTATAGAATTAAAAGGTGGATGATATCAACATATCCCATTGGTTGAGTTCTCATGCAACAATAGATTCCACTCGAGTATTCAGATGGCTCCATATGAAGCTCTGTATGGAAAGTGATGTAGACCTCCAACCTGTTGGGATGAAGTTGGAGAGTGAAAGCTACTTGGACCCGATCTTGTTCAAGAGATGACAAAGAAGGTTCAAGTCATCCTGAAACACATAAAATCTTCTCAAAGTCAGAAAAATAGCTATGCTAACAACCATCTAAGGGACTTGGAGTTCGACGTTGGAGGCAAAGTCTTCCATCGAATATCTCCATGGAAGAGAGTCACGTGATTCGGGAAGAAAGGGAAGCTAAACCCAAGGTATATTGGCCCCTTTGAGATCCTTGACCGCATAGGAGCTGTGGCCTATCGGCTTTCAATTCCACTGAATATGGCTCGAGTTCATGATTTTTTTCACGTATCACTCTTGAGGAAGTACATACCTGATCCCTCACATGTACTAAACTCAGAGGTGGTGCAGCTGGAAGATGATCTCTCTCATGAGGAGCAGCTAGTAAAAATTATGGATCGGAGATATAAGGTTCTACACAACAATACAACCCATATTTTCAATGTGTTGTGGAGGAACCATAAGTTTGAGGAAGCAACATGGGAACTCGATGAAGCAATGAAGTAAAAGTACCCACATCTTTTATTGGCCTAGAATGTAAAATGAAATTTCGAGGGTGAAATTTCTTAAGGGGGAAGAATGTAATGACCCAATGTTTTTAATGAAAATTCCCTTCTTATAAATATGCCATAAAATCACATAATAATGAACTACTATGGGACAAGTGACCTTTAAACATATGTTTTTCACTTCTGTGTTTGAAATTTTGAAAATCTGACATACACGGTTGTGTTCAAGATGTTTTTTGGAGTCTAATAAAACAAAAATATTTTTTGGTGGATAGTAACCTACACTAATGAATAGTAACATACCCTTATGAATAATGATATACCCTAATGAATAGTAACCTCACCTATGGTGGTATAAAAAAAATATTCAAGTTGGAAGTACGATATACATATATTTTAGAATGAGTTAATGAATGTTATAAAACTGGTTTTGATAATAAATTATTATTTTAATTAAATATTAAAATAATCATATTTAAAAAATTATTTTTGAAAAAGGAACATCATTTTTGGATTCTACACGTCGAAAAATTATTAGCGTGAATTTTTGGGATTTTTCTGAAATACATGAATTTTTGATGAATAGTAGAATCTGATAATTTACAATAAATGCTAAATAATGGATTAATTGAGTCATCGATGATGCTCTGCTGATGTAAGCCCACTTGGTTCGAATTCAAATGAACAATTTTCTATTCTTGGTCATGGAATACTTACTATTCCTTGTCTTGGGAAGAAATAATAAATTAATGATTATAATATCATGAAATCCCTCCTCTCCTCCACTATAAAACCCCCCTTTACTCCCTCTTCTCTCCACTCCTCTCAAGATCCAATACATCTCTAAATTATGCCGAAATCTCTCCCCAAGGTCCTCACCCACGTCCAAAATCTCTCAGCCTCCTCAAAATACCGAAACCTCTCCCATTAAGAGGTTCTCAAAGGAGGAAGTCTCAAGAGGTAAATTCCTCTTCCCAAATTTCTTCTTTTCTTTTATATTCTTTTTTTATTTCTTTCCTCACCTCCCTTCACCATAATAGTATGATAAATCCAGAAACATATATGTACTGAAATGTCTTCATTCTAGTGGTATATTTCATTATCTTCTCCATTCCCCCATCCATTTATTTGAAAGAAATGAAAGCATTGTTTGAGATGTGCTAATTTAGCACATTCAAGGACAACAGTTTATCAATTTCTTTTATTATCTTTAATTCTGGTCATAAAACCATTTATTTTATGGTTGAACCAGATTATTATATATGTAGTATATATCCTATTTTTGGTTCTACACTCTTTTGGTAAAAATGGAATTAAGTTATAAATCAAAACACATTCTTTGTAATCAAACCCACCGAATAACAAAAACAGTTATCTCTAAGGTTATATATGTAATAATTCAACATCACTGTAAGTAACCTAATTAAAATTAAAACCATGTAATCTAATAGATATGATCTAAAGAATTTAAATTTAATTCTGGATAACCACTGTCATCTTGAATATAATCCAAACTTGAATATAAGTGAACCGTTCTTTTAAAGCCAAGTAAACAAACGAGCCCGAATAATGAAATTTAACCATTTAACTAATCAAAAAGGATTTGAATGAAATAAAAAAGTTATAATAAATAAATTACATATATAAGAGGTTCTGGACTTATGAATTAATAATCATAATTTGTTTATTCAGGTCATTAATAACAAGTGGAGAACACCACCGAATTTAAGGTAAGGGATCCACTCCTTTTCTCTCTTAATCAAGATTGTCCTCTATACTATGCCTTTATATGTGTGCTATAAAATGATGGGGTATGATTAAAAACCTCCCCCATTATTCCTTATGGATTTATAAGTGATGAGAAACCCCATTTCTATCTCATCAATCCCTCTTGGTCACACCCGACACCATGCCGATAAAATTGTAACGAATTCTACCCGAACCTTCTTTGTTCTTTCCGGTTGCCTTATCTTTCTTTCAAAATGGTGTTATATTATCTATATATGTGTGTATTATGAGTTATGGTTAGTTTTGAAAGATTATTATATCAATACCCTTTCATCACATTCTTTCGGTGATATACCTGATTTTTATAGATTCCCTCCTTAGAACTTTCCGATAAGCCAACCTATTTTTAGGGGACTTCCCAAATTTTTACCCAAATTTAAAGTCCACTATATCATATGTTTTCAAACACCATTGTATTTATAAAATAAGTATTTTTATTATGAAAACCTTCTTGGTTCAATTCTGTATTTATATAAAAGAATGTCCTCTTTTCTATTTGAAAAGCTCTAGAGTGTTTTCCTTAAAACCGCACAAAAATGTTTTAATGCTAATGTTTATAAAATACATTTTTTTATTTGTTGTAGATTATATTTGACACCACTTACCAAGTTATATATGTTCATGTATGTTCTAATCCCTTAATTTCATGGAAACATTCGTGATACGCCCATTGGAAATGTTTTATGTCATGATTGTGGTTCCCAATTCTTTCCATGGGTAACCTTATGTTTATATATAGTTGATTATGTATGATTATTTATGTGGAACGATTATTTATGTGGCAAGAATATTCATGAATATGTTGAGATGGGTGCACCCATATAGTGCTCCAATGCATTGGGTAATGATAAGTCTTCCGAGATATGATGTGAAACGGGATTGACGGTTAGCCTTGACCCGTACTGAAATGGGAAATGGGATTGGCAGTTAACCTTGACCCCTACTAAAGATATGATTTATGATTCTGCCACATTTATATGATTCCATGTTTATAATACCCCATGATTATATTACATGATTTTATAAGTTTCATTAGTTGGATATCATTATGTCATGCCTCCTAACTCATATGCTTGAGATGTATCCTTATGTTCATTCCTTTACTGGGATTTTTAGCTCATCCCTTTGTTTATGTGTTCCCCAGGGTGCCCTATGATGATTTAAGAGCTCAATAGATGTTAGAAGCTCTTTATGGAGACTAAATAAAGAAGTTTTTTTAGTCCCATGTTTTATGTACCTAGTCTTCCAAGACACTAGACTTAACGATCCTTGGCTTGTACTCTGATGATTAATTATGCTTAAAATAATGAAATGTTTTATGTAAAAGGCTTGGGTCTCTATAATATTACATTTTCCACATAAAGCTAAATGTGTTGGTCTAGTATAGTTTTGATGGATGTACCCATTCAAGAGATACATGCAGAAATTGATGAAAAATTTATGTAACAAAGCATCGGTTGAAGGCTCAATTGCTGAAGCATATTTTCAAGATGAAATTGCTTTTTTGATCTCATTATTTTGAATTTGAATATCTCTCAAAACAAAACTATAAGAGATAGAACAAGGTTAATTTTAATGATGAAATGGAAAATCAATTATCATTTTTTAGTCATCCAAATATTGTCTTCGTTGGAGTTCATAAATGATGGCTTTCAGATGATGAACATCATAGAGCTCATACATATGTTCTGCTCAACTGTGAAGAAATGAAATCATTTGTACTATGAGTGCTTCTATCACTTATTCTATAATTTATGTTAGAGTATGTAAACTTATTTTATTTGTAGGTTATATGATAATCATATCAAGAAAAAACTTCCAAAAATTACAGCAGCTGCTCTTGAAGAACGCAGACAAAAAAAATTTCTCAATGGTTTTAAAAACTAGTAAAATAAATTATTGATGGTTTAATATCATTTATATTTATTATTTATTTTATTGATAATTGTTTTACCAATTTTCACATGTCTCAACATACTGATAAAATTGATAAGCGACTATGTATATTGAGTAACCCACCATACAAAATCGTTAAATCTTATAATTCATATGTGGTGAATGGGTTTCGATTTCATAAACATCCATATAAGGAATCAAAAAACAATGAAAAATGGATTTTTATTGAGAGGATCGAATCAAAGAGAAACTAAAGTTGACTTTTACGACATTAGGGATGAAATTATTGAATAGTGTTTTCTAGGACAAAATTACACAATGTTGTTTAAATGTCTGTCGTTTGATACTGGGAGAGTCTTGTGTGTTCATCCGACTCATGAAATCATCAATATTAAATATAAAATCATCTTGTAGAAAATGGACCATTTTTACTGGCTCAATCAGCACATAAAATTTATTACGAAAAGTACTATGCTACTTCAAGATACATGAGTGATTGGTAGAGCATAATAAAAATGAAATCTCAGGAAAATAAGTTTACTCAAACTGAATATTGTTCCACTGAAGTGGAAGGAATTTAAATTTTTCAAGAGACTACTCAAAATCCATCTTTTTCACAAAGAGATGGGAATATCTATGATGACACCCCACAATTAATGCTCGACTGTGACAAAGATGTTAATGATGTTACAAATGAATTTGAAATGAAAAGATATGATGAAACTGAAACATATATGGATATTGATGATGTCGAGAGGGAATATGAAGACATTGACATTGTCAGATTTGAATATGATGATGAAGGTGAACATTGAAATAGTTTAATGCAGGTTATAATCATAAGTAATGTATATCTATATATAATAGTTATTTTCAAATATCTAATAAAAAATCATTTTGGGTTTCAGATGGACCCTGATCTATTTTGCGAGTTGCAGGAGGCTGAGCTACCTTTGGATGAGGGGGATTTTGGATCATAATAACCTCAGCCTACTGGTGGTTTAGGGGGTATGCAGAGGGGGTGTGGTCTTGCATGACTAATGATTACCGAACCTATCCCCGAGCGATGTCCACGTCTGGGCTTCGATCCATGCCCACAGAGGTATGGTAACCTATATATTTTAGTTAGCTTTTATTAATTTATTTACATATATAAAAATAATTTGATTATTTATTCCTTTATCACAGTTTTGCGCATGTAGTTTTTGGACATGGGGGCAATATCTTGCACAATTATTTTTCTCAGCCATGGATCAAATGGGAACAGATTCCTGTTGATGTGCGGCTCAGCATTTTCAATCATTGGTTGGTACATAAATAAATAATATTTATTTCAAAATTTATTTTATTTATAACTTGATATTATAAATTATTTTTAGGGTTTATGGTGTCCCATCAATGATAGCATGTGTTATGTTATCCACACATCATGGCAGGTGTCTATGAATGAACGTTTCTGTCAGTTTTTGCACAATTTGATAAGGACTATCATTAATAAAGCATGAATGAAAAAATTTGATGAGTCATGTAGAGCCCACCGACTAGAGTAAATTTCATATCACGTTTGTGATGGATTATATTTACACAGGTAGGGTGGTAGATTTCAGATGGGATCTTTAGTGGGTCGGCAGAACCGGGGGAGACATGAGGTGATACATTGAGCTGGTAGCTGTACATTCAGTATTCATAGAGAGAATCTGGTAAGTATGTATTTTTTTATATTTTATATAACTTTAAATTTAAAAAGTTTATTTTATATTTATATAGGTAGTTAAGAATCCTGATATTACAGAGTACGACTTTTATCAGAGGATGTACAATGATCCATCCTGTGGAGTGATTAGAGGGGATCGCCAGCATCAGACTGTGGTTAATATTTTTTTTCAATTTGACATTTAACTTCATATAATATTTTCAAAATTTTAATTTCAAATTGGAATTGAATGAGTGATATGAGGCTGTGACATCTCTTACATTGGTTGAGAGTCAGGATGATACGACTGATCAGACCACTGCCCACCATTTTGGTGAGGCGGCATAGATGCAGGCGACTCAGTATGGCTTTGAGAAGGGGCGAGCAGTCGGTATCGGCTCTCATTTTACTCATGGTAGTTATTATGGTACTGCTGCGATGTTGGCGTCTAACTCGAGTAGAGATCGTGGAGAGGCATAATCTTCTTCCTCACAGTATTAGGAGTAGTTGTGAACTTAGAATGATCTTATAGAGAGTTTTCTGAAGCATCTTGAAGAGATGTGTCCGCAGCAGCAACAACACGAGTAGGAAATGCATCGATGACAACAACAACAACAACATCATCATGAGCAGATGGAGTACATACACCATCTAACTCGTAGTTTAGGGATGGAGTTTCCTGCACCATCTTCTACAGTTCTTCCACATCCTCTAGAAGATGACCTCCGGTGATTTTTTTATGTTAAAAACATTTGAATTCAAGATTTGTTGTAAAATGAACTATTTTTAGTTTCTGTGTGCGAATATTGCATAATTTATTTTTTTTAATATTTTATTATTTATTATTAGTATTATATTTTTGAATATTTGTTTATTTTACTAATAATAATACAAATATCATATGATTTTTTTTTATTTTTTTGTGAATATTGAGAATTTTAATATTTTTTTAATATTTATTATTATCTTAATATTATTAATATTATTTTTTCATTAATAATAATTTTATTAAATATATTTTTTTCGAATTATTTTTTTCAATTTCTTTTATTTTACCAATAATAATAATAATAATTGATGATTTTTGTTTTGAGAATATAAAGAATTTTAATATTATTTTATTATTTTATTATTTTAACAAAAATATTATTTTTTTTAATTAATCATAATTTTATTAAATATATATTTTTTACATTACTTACTATTTGAAAAGTGGCTTGTTGCGGTGGTTTCCCATCGTAAATAGTATATATATATATATATATATATATATATATATATATATTTTAAAAAATTATTTATGACAGGATGATGGACCCGTCGCAAATAGTATTTTCGATGGGCCCGTCGCAAAAGCTCTTTTATATATAAAGTATATAATTGGAGACTTATTTGCAATGAGTAACTTCCTCATCACAAAAGGTTTATTTATATAAAATGTATGTAATCAGAGACTTATTTACAATGGGAACATTCCCTTCGCAAATACTATTTTATGCGACGGACCCGTCGAAAATACTATTTTTTGCGACACCGTTTTCTACAATGGGCTATTTACAATGGGGCCCCGTCACTAAAGCCTATTTGAAATGGGATCCGTCGCAAATACCTCCAATTATAGTATTGGGAGATTTCAAGAACTTATTCTTTAATAAGTATATTCCTTGTGTTCTTCATATGAAAATAGAAAAGGAGTTCCTTGAGTTGATGAAAAGGGGTGATGAATATGTCGTTATCTATGAGGAAAATTTCATAAGAATTTTAAGGTATGCTTATATTATTATTATCCAACCAAAATTTCAATTTGATAGGTTATTTATTGTCTTAAATACAAGTATAAAAAAGGCTTTATCCATAAGATACTTTTGTAGATATGAATAGATTGTGTGTAGCGCAATCAAAGATGAAACAGAGGTTGTAATAACTTTTCAATCACATGGGTTTTTTACGAAGATGAGTATGGAGTTCACAAGTAAATCTGAAAACCATAGAGAGAGATAAAATTGTGTCAAACTCGTACTTTTCAAAAATTTTGGAAAGAGCACTTAAGAGAGTTACTAAAATTAATAAGAAGGTGTTTCAATTCTAGGAATCCTCGCCACTGAGGAAATGAATGTAGAATTGATTATAAGAGGAAACTCAATGAAATGAGTGGAGAGAAATCTTCAAATAATAAACCACCCACACTTAAATGTTTCTAGTGAAAAGAGTTTTGGCATTATAAAAATCAATACTCCAATCAAAGGTCAAATATGTACAATAATACAAAACATCCTCTCAGGAAAAAGGAAAAAGGGAATGATTATATAATCACAATTAATGAAGTGAATTATGAAAATTAGTGGAAAACTTATCCTTCCCCCATCCCATTAGTGGGGAATTTCATGTTTTAATTTTTATAAATAATCCCTATTATGATATTTTTTGTTCATCCATTAGTGTAGTATCTTATTATTATATACCTCTACATAGATTTTGGAATAATAAACTCACATTTAATGTTTCATCGATGCATGGATGATCCCAAGTATATAGTAAAAATGTTTTTTTTGTATAAGATAAGATCTTATTTAAGGAAAAAGGGGATACATATATTCTATAAGGGTTATCAGGTTAACTATTTAGGGTAAGTTTAAGTCAATCATAAAATACTATTTTTGAGATTAATGTATTATCTCACCACATGAGTAATTATTCATATCGGGTAACCTATTTGTG
Organism: Viscum album; assembly: GCA_963277665.1. Classification (NCBI taxonomy): domain Eukaryota; kingdom Viridiplantae; phylum Streptophyta; class Magnoliopsida; order Santalales; family Viscaceae; genus Viscum; species Viscum album. Next base: position 966,974,678 of record OY728122.1, read on the forward strand.
TTGATTGTAACTAAAGATAGATTGACATACTTATAATGGATCTCCTGATCTATTACTACTTTAGGAATAAAAAAATTAATTCTCATTCATAGCATTGGGTAATAGATGAAGTGGAAATCTTTCAAGTCATAATCAATGGTCGGGATTGTGAATAATAAAGGGAATAACATCATGTAAGTATATTTTTGTGTATTCATTTTCCATAAAAATAATTACTCAATCATTGGATAATGATAAAAAAAAGTGTGGACATAGTACCGTAACTTTTGATGAACCAATAATCATTTAAATCATCGAAGAATTATGACTTTGAGGCCATAAAATTTTCTTTGATCATTCATTTGTTTTTTATTGATGACCTCAATCACACTCTATAAATATTTATGATTTTCCTCTATGTCCAATATTCAATCCCAACATATGTTATCCTATGAGGAATCATAGTTATATGTTCCTTGGGGAAACTATTATGGCTCCAACATTTCCGTTTTAAGGGATGTTTTAGTAATCATTTTAACAATGTGGGTTTCTATGAATGAAAATTACTGGTATTAATCCATTGATAACATAGATAAATATTGAGGGATAAATTTATTTTAAGGGGTGTAGAATGTAACACCCTATGATTTTGTGGGTAATTGTTTTGAATTAATTTTCTCTTTTTCATTGAACACAACACCGAAAATAGTTCTTTTATATATATTAAAGTAATGTGTTTGACTTGAATTATATGTAATGCCATGTTATTGGTGAACTAAAATAAATATAATGGTTATCCTCCTGTAAGTGAAACATTGAGGTACACTTTTGTTACATGCAAGACAAACCCTTCTTGACGACATACGTAACATGGAGGACTCAGTGTTACCAAATAGTAAGATATTATATAATAATATATAACCTTGAAGTTAAATTATATTATTTCAATATTTTCAAATAAATTTTGTAAATATATGGTTTTTGAAAAATATAATATGAATTAATAGGTTATAAAATCTATATAAATGAATATAAGAAAAAGTTGAATATAAAAGAGTATTTTTTATATAAACCATTTATTATGATAAAAAAGTTGTTTTAATATTAATAAATTAATTAAAATTAGTATGTAATTTTAATCTAATATATATTTTATATATTCAATATATTGTTTTTGATATTCATCCAATAGATTTCATAGACATAAGATATGAAGAAACCTAATTTTATACTTAAAATCCTATATTTTTATTAAGGTATTTTTACCGCCTTTTAATAGATAACTCATTTTAAATAAATTTTTTAGAAAACTTATAGATTTAATATATCAAAATAAACTTTACCTTTGTAATTAAAACATAAAATTATGTTATGATAAATATTTTTACTTTGATGAATGGTTTTATTTTTTAATGAATTGTTAAAAATACTATATTTTAATTCAAAACTATATCTTCATATAATTAATTTAGAAAGTTAAATTATATTTTAAAATAGTTTCAAGGTTTAATTAGTTAATATTTTTATCAATAAATTCAATTTAGGTCATTTTAAACAATTTTATTCTAAAATTAACAAAAAACACAACAAACTTCTGAACGTTTTTACTTTAAAAACCCACATTATCGACCTAACTGTGGGATTAAATATAAATTATTTTATTCCACTTTTGTGTTTTTTATTTTGAAATATGGATTACATATTTTGATTCATCATAATTTAAAATTTATTGTAATCCAAACATAGATTTTAACCAAAAAATTTTAGTGAATTTAATTTCAATTAATTATAACAATTAAGGTTAAATTAAGCTTAAACAGGGGATAATCCATAACCGTAAGGCCCAAAACGACATATAATATTATCCTAAATCAATTTATTGGCCATATTTCGATACAATACTCAATTTTATAGATTTTTTATCATTATTTATCCACTTTAAATTTAAAAACATTGGTATGGTTTATTTCTTTTAAAATATTACAAGTGTTTCACTCCTCTTCCATTATAAAAGGCCTCCCTACTTCCTCACACCTCTAAAGATACTTAATATAAGAAACAATAATACAAAATATCTCCCCATATTCCATAAAACCACACTTGAAGCCTCATTATTGATTAAATACTTCAAATGAAGTTCTTCAGGGCGAACAAAAAGGAGTTACCTGATTGAAAGGTAACACCCTCCCTAAAACTCTTTCCACTTATTTTATTTTTGCACAAAATAAAATATTTTTATTGAATGATTTTATAAAAACATATGTATCCTCAATATTCTATTTTTATGCAATTTATTTGACCATCACATACACACAACTATACATAATGGGAAACATACATACTATTTACGGGTATGGCAGAATACCGCCTCACTAAATGATGATTATTCGTTTTTCCTTTAATACCTCTCGATGTGGGAATTATGATGGAAACTATATTTATATATTCTATATATTATATTGATTATGTATTTAACCTTCTAAAATTATTTTAAAACATATATCTTTATAAATTCTATTTTGATGTTAATACGATAATTTCGTTTGAGGAAGTGTGACTACTGACCCTTCATAGCGATTTAATTTTATCATAAAATACATGGAATGTTTTATGGAGTGATTTAGTGAATATATATGATATATATGATATAATAAAGATACTTTAATAATGAAATATTTATATCCATATATATACATATATTTCGTTTATGATCTTTCTTTCAATATAAAAATTAAACGAAAATAAAGTTCATGCATATGTACGACTTACCGTCTCCATGAATGGTGTATTCCGTTTAATACCCTAATATTATATAGATTTTTATAATAAATAAATAAATAATATTATTTATATTTATATCATGGTTTATATTCTTTAAACCATTTTATATGTATAAATACCAAAGACATGACAAATTAAGGCACATGTGAAGAACAAAGATGTTATTACCATAAGTGAAGCCTTAAAATAAAATTGTTAACAAGAGGGTAGTAGAAAGTCATAATCAAACCATATATTATATTACATATAATAATATCGTTCTATTAAATATTTATAAGAAATTTATACATATTATATATGATGTTTTTATGAGTACTAAGAGATTCAAGACATAAGGTTAGGGGATTTCATTTCACTTTTTATTTCTATGAGATATATGATTTATGAACCACCCATTACATTTTTGTGGTCTGTATACTGACCATGGAATTATTAAATTATTATTATAGTTAAATTTATGTGTATTTAGATGCCCATTATAATTACCTTCATTTTATAGGGGTTAGGTTTCAAAAGGTACCAAATTAGTAAGGTAATTTTTGTCTCAAGTTTCCTTCTTAGAGACACATTCCATGTTATTCACCCATATTTTTATATGTGGGTATAAAAATAAATTGACATGTTATATCATGAATCTAATTAATTTCAAGATATTTTATGATTCATGTAATTTTATTCTCTTACATGGGGAGTATGGTTCAAAGTTACCATGTTATGAGAGTTTATTGAAATAATCTCATCACTTCTTCACATTTTTTATGATCACTCTTTCTTTGATGAAATATTATGATACATATCTCAAGAACACTAATTATTTTAATTATATCATTTTTATTCATGACATATTCAAGTATTTTTACAATTTTTTCACTATTTGGTATATAATATTGTTAAGAAAGTTTTTTCAATAAAGTCTGACTTTACCCATCTCTTCAGTCGAAAGGATGTTTTATTTCAAAACAATATTTTCAAAAATGCTTTAGAAAATGTTTTCAAATGGTAATTGAAGATAATGTTAAATTAAGAGGGATTTTAAAAATGTTTTATGGCTTCAATAGATCTATTTATATATTTTTAAATTTATTTTCAAAGAAGTGGGTTTCAAAATGTTTTCAAGCATACCTTATAAATTTTCAACGTTTTTTCAATGATAATGGTTTTTGAAATGTTTTCAATATTATTTTAAAATATTTCAAGGAAAGAAGTTTTCAAAATTATTTCACAAATATTTTAAAAAAAATCAAGGAAACTGTTTTTTAATGATTTTAAGACTACCTTATGTTTTTTCAAATTTTTTTAAAAGAAAGTGGATTGAAAGATGTTTTATTTTTTAAAATCATTTTTCAAGGAAGAATGGATATTTTATCCAAGAAATTTTTTCAAAAGATATTGCAAAAAAAATTCCATCTATGACAACAATATTTTCTATTACTCATGAATTTATAGGAAATGAATTAATTTTTCTATTAATATTATTTCTATGAATGTTTTATTAATTGATGTCATGATTTTTATCAAACTCAGTTTCCTTTGATGAGTTATATTAAGTTGAAACCATCTTTTTTTCATGGGTTATGATTTCATGAAGTTATTACAAAACCTATCTCTTTTAAATTTTATTATTTTATGAAAGGTTAATGGTAACCATTTCATTTAATCATTTATGATTAGATGTTTATAAAACTTATGTATTTTATGGGTTATGATATGACGAAAGTTTTATTCTCTATCAAATGTTTAAATGATGTTATTGGGAGATGGCTGGATCCTATATCTCCCTCCAATGTATTGGGTAATGATGGATGAATCAAGAGTAAAAATGTAATGTGTTATCCTGATCACATATTCACAATGTTATTAATAGACCTTGTTTCATGTCCATAAGATTATGTATGAACCTAATTACATGTTCACAATGTTATGAGTGACCTTATTATAAGTTCAAAATGTTATGAACATACCCGGTTGCATGTCCATATATTTATGTGTGAACCTAATTACATGTTCCCAATGTTACTTGTGAACATGATTACATTTTCACAATGTTATGAATGAACATTGTTTCATACCCATAAGATTATTCATGAATCTGGTTACACGTTAACAATTTTATGTGTGGAGCTGATTTGAACACCCTTAAGTTGATATGCGGGCCTAACTTCATGTCCTCAACTTAATGAGTGAACTTGTTTCTACATATACATTTTACCAACATTATAAACCAATGTGTATACCTTAAATTTCATGTCTTATTCCTATATTATACTTACAAGATTTATGCTCATTATTCTATTTCATTTCCTATTAACATCCCATATTTATTATGATCTCTAATATGAATAGTTTGATCTTTAAATGTTATGCTCAAGTTATATTCCCTTTATTCTTGTTATTTTTACCCTTATAGAAAATCTTAGCTCAACCATTTCTTACGTTTCTTTTCCATTGGTTATAAAGAATAGTTTTAGGTATAGGTACTAAAGGTGGAGATCTTTATGGGAAATGTTGAAGATCTTTCACTAGGATTTAAGATTTTGTATCCAGGTTTCCACATACACTAAATTTTTACAGTCTTCAGGCATTTATTCTAGTAATGTACCAAATATTCATATAAAATAATGTAATATCCATGTATGTTAACCTTGTGTTAATATAGAGGTGGTGATGGAAAACCAATAACATCGGTTCACAGGGAGGTAGTCCATTGTACACATAATCATCATTTTTATTTCCTATTTGATGGAAGATGATAGGGGTGTAGGTTATGAAAATATAATAATAACATCTTATTATATTTATATAATTATATTATTATATCTTCATAGGTTAATAATTTTATATGTATGTGTAAGAAGAATTAAAATAAAAACACCCATCTATGAATGATACCTCTTCTTTAGAAAACCTCCTTAGGTTAGCACTGAATGCATTAGTAGGAGGATTTCAAAATAAAATTACATCCTCTAGAAAATGGGGAGATAAGTACAGAAGATAATTGGTATTTATTGGCCCAATAAAAGGATTTCGAATTGTGAAGAGGAGTGAATAGTGTTATCACTTTTATAATTAGGGGAGAGGACACACTTGGATTTTTTAAAAGAAAAACATATCCCCTTGTTTTATAAATCCAAAAAGGATCCAAAACATATAATTCATAAAACTTATATGAGATAGAGTTTAAATATTTCCATAAAATAATACTTGCATAATTTTTTATGTCATTTTGGTATTTATTGTTTTATTTTAAATCCCAATATAAGTATTTTAATGTTAACTACAATAGTTAATATCTAGTGTTTTTAGAATTAATTATAAAAAAATATAAGTTAAATGTATTATATAATATTAATTTTTCTAATTTTAATGTGGAATCATTTTTTCCAAATTTAATTAATATAATTTTCTAATTTTAATTTAAAATTAATCCAAATGCGTTGATAATATAGTTTTGAAAAGGAAATGTTTTCATAAGTATAAAGAGTGTTTATATCAAAAATCAACATGAAAATGATTATAATAAACTAAATTGGATTAATAATTACATAATTGAACCAATTTAACTTTTAATATTTTATTAAAAAAATAACATTTAAATTTTGTAATGGAAAAGTAAATTTTAATTAATGTTACCATTATTAACTTTTCATCAAAATATGATTCTTTTTTAAAAATTATAAATAATTCAATATAAAATATTTTGTACATTTAGATTTCAAAAATTTAGATCATTTTGAAAGATAAATTGTCTAAATGTGGAAATAATTAATGTTATTATTCTATAAAAAATACCAATTCATACAGTTTTTTGAAAAAAATGTATTTTTTATGAATATAATGAATTTATAAAAATTATTTACTTATTGATCAATATGTTTATTTATTTACAATAAATATACATAATTTTCCATTTTTTTATTTTTTTATACCACGAAATTTAATAGATAGGTTTAATTTTTATATTTAAAAAATATTTTTAATAATATATTGTGATTTGTTAAGACTCTGTGTATCATGTAACAAATGGTATCAATGAAATTAAATTTAAATTAAAACATTATTTCATAAAATATCTTGGTCTAACATTCTATGCCCCTTAAATTAAATTTTACCATAAAAATTTCAACACATTAATATAAAAAATCTAGTATACTACTATCTCATCACATATATGGGTTCCCTTGTAGCTTCTTCAAGTTAGTGGTTTCAATACAGAACGTTAACAAGTTGAGTTGAATTATTTGGTAAAACATTATCTATATGATCCAGAATCTAAATAGGATGTTAATTATAGGAAATAACATGATCTAGTAGTAGGAACTCTATGTTTAATACATGGGATGGATCATGTGTCTACTTCCTCATGATAGATACATGGTACACACCATGAACAAGATATAGGCTCAATGGAAGCACGAAGCAATAATATACAATCCATACTTGATCAAGGATATTTAATAGGCTAATATACATTATCTTTATCTTTCCTTTATTATTGGATCTCATAACCTTCTCCTATATATAAATTCTCAAAAACACCTTCCCACAAAATATTTACTCTAGATATCACTGATGATGGTCATTATAACATTTCCCCAACTTTGTGTTGCCTTTATCAATGGATGAATGGCTATAAAATTCTATACTATTTCATTATCTATAACAATCCCCAAAAATTTATTTCTCTAACTTTATCCCAATTGGGTTGAGTTCTTGACATATTTCCATAGTGGTATTATTAAGTAGAAATTTGTATGCATGATTGAAGGCTATTGACTTATGAAAACTCGACTACACCAAGGTTGTGATCCGAACCACCTTTGAAATCCATAGAATAATATCATATAATATCCTCTAGGGTTAGAATGGTTATCATAGACTGAACATATTTTATAGGATGATACACTATACTAAAAATCAACCATTTATTAAGGGATTCCTAAATAATTTTCCAGAACATTGATGTAACTCTTGGATCCTGATCAGATAATATTAAATTTTGTACTCCATGAAACCTTACAAGTTGGTTTCTTAATGTATATCTAAGAAAAATGGTCCATAGATAAATATTATCTAATAGTGATGATGTGTAATGAATTCATATATATATCAACCACAACCTATATAGCATTATGCCTTTTAGATGTTTTGGGGAGTCAGTTTACAAAATCCTTTGTGATATTTTCCAATTTACATTATGATATTGTAATGGTTGTAACATCTCATTAAACTTTTATATCTCAGAATTAACATGATACATACCAAGTACTGAGATACATATTATGAAATATCTTCCTCTATTCTATTAATCCATAAATAGTCTTTCATATCCATATATATATTTATACATCCTGGATAAATAGAGAATTAAGAAATATGATATTACTATTATAGATCATTCACCATCTCTGTTATGGACATAACACATACATGGTTCCTAATCCTTATCATTTAATCATGATCAAGGATACAGTAAAGAACATTTTGACCTTCTCTATATATCTATGTATTTCTTATGGGCCTATGTCATATTTTTTTGGATAGATGGTCGAACAATAATTTATGAAATACAATATTTATCCCATTACTTTATGATTTACAAATACCTCCTTTGAAAATAAATAAATAATGGATCAATTTTTATCCTCATCATGGGTATTCTAACATGATCCATTCAACAAAACAAATCCTCCACCGTGTTTTCTTTCCAAGGATGGTGATATATTGAGTAGTCATAATATTTAATTCAAGGTTAGTCAATGGACATGTTCCTAAATTATATTATAATGTATGAGGGGTTTTTATCTGTAGTGATTCATAAATGATTGGATTAAGGTGCATTATCATTCAGAATGATATATTGATATCTGATATCACACAAATATTGAAGGATCAAGAGAAACATTACCCAACTCATGATTCAGGGTTCATAGTGGTAATTTTGAATTAAATATATGAAGGTATTATTTTTATGGATAAGGGTGTGATATAAATAGTGATCATAAGGGCTTAATGTATATATTCACATAAAAAGAGTTGAATATTCTCTATAGAAGATGGTTGGAACTGATTAAATATTATTACTACTCAATATATCACCATACTTGGAAAGAAAACACGGTGGATGATTTGTTTTGTTGACTGGATCATGTTAGCATACCCATTATGAGGGTAAAAATTGATCCATTATTTATTTATTTTCAAAGGAGGTATTTGTAAATCATGAAGTAATGGGATAAATATTGTATTCCATAAATTATTGTTCAACCATCTATCAAAATAAATATGACATAGGCCCATAAGAAATACATAGATATATATAGAAGGTCAAAATGTTCTTTATTGTATCCTTGATCATGATTAAATGATAAGGATTAAGAACCATGTATGTGTTATGTCCATAACAGAGATGGTGAATGATCTATAATAGTAATATCATATTTCTTAATTATATATTTATCCAGGATGTATAAATATATATAAGGATACGAAAGACTATTTATGGATTAATAGCATAGAGGAAGGAATTTCATAATATGTATCTCAGTACTTGGTATGTATTCAAGTTAATGATGAGATATAAAAGTTTAATGAGATGTTACAACCATTACAATATCATAATATAAATTGGAAAATATCACCAAGGATTTTGTAAAATGACTCCCCAAAACATCTAAAAGGCATAATGCTATATATGTTATAGTTGATATCTATATGAAGTCATTACACATTATCACTATTAGAGAATATTTATCTATGGACCATTTTTATTAGATATACATTAAGAAACCAACTTGTAAGGTTTCATGGAGTACACAATTTAATATTATCTGATCAGGATCCAAGAGTTACATCGATGTTCTATAAAAGTCTTTAGGAAGCCCTTAATACATGGTTGATTTTTAGTATAGTGTATCATCCTATAAAATATGGTCAGTCTATGATAACCATTCTAACCCTAGAAGATATTATATGATATTATTCTATCGATTTCAAATGTGGTTGGGATCAAAACCTTGGTGCAGTCGAGTTTTCATAAGTCAATAGCCTTCACTCATGCATACAAATTTCTACTTAATAATACCACTATAGAAGGATTTAAAGAACTCAACCCTATTGGGATAAAGTTAGAGAAATAAATTTTTGGGGATTGTTATAGATAATGAAATAGTACAGAATTGTATGGCCATTCATCCATAGATAAAGGCAGCACAAAGTCAGGGAAATGTTATAATGAACATCATCAGTGATATCTAGAGTAAATATTTGGTGGGAAGGTGTTTTTGAGAATTTATATATAGGAGAATTTTATGAGATCCAATAATAAAGGAAAGATAAAGAAAATGTATATTAGCCTATTAAATATCCTTGATCAAGTATGGATTGTATATTATTGCTTCATGCTTCCATTGAAGCTATATCTTTTTCATGATGTGTACCATGTATCTATCATAAGGAAGTAGACACATGATCCATCCCATGTACTGAACATAGAGTTCCTAATGCTAGATCATGTTATTTCCTATAAATAACATCCTATTTAGATTTTGGTTCATATAGAGAATGTGTAACCAAATAATTCAACTCAACTTTTTAAAGTTCTGTATTGAAACCACTAACTTGAAGAACCTACAAGGGAACACATATATGTAATGAGAAAATAGTATACTAGATTTTTTATATTAATGTGATGAAATTTTTATGGTGAAATTTAATTTAAGGGGCATAGAATGTTATACCATGATATTTTATGAAATAATGTTTTAATTTAAAATTAATTTCTTCGATACCATTTGTTACATGATACACAGAGTATTAACAAATCACAATATATTATTAAAAATATTTTTTAAATATAAAAATTAAAACCTATCTATTAAATTTCGTGGTATAAAAAAAATAAAAAAATGGAAAATTATGTATATTTATTGTAAATAAATAAAAATATTGATCAATAAGTAAATAATTTTTATAAATTCATTATATTCATAAAAAATAAATTTTTTTCAAAAAAAAATATATGAATTGGTATTTTTTATTGAATAATAACATTAATTATTTCCAAATTTAGACAATTTATCTTTCAAAATGATCTAAATTTTTGAAATCTAAATGTACAAAATATTTTATATTGAATTATTTATAATTTTTCAAAAAGAATCCTATTTTGATGAAAAGTTAATAATGGTAACATTAATTAAAAATATCTTTTCCATTACCAAATTTAAATGTTATTTTTTAATAAGATTTTGAAAGTTAAATTGGTTCAATTATGTAATTATTAATCCAATTTAGTTCATTGTAATCATTTTCATGGTGATTTTTGTTATAAACACTTTTTATACTTATGAAAACATTTCCTTTTCAAAACTATATTATCAACGCATTGGGATTAATTTTAAATTAAAATTAAAAAATTATATTAATTAAATTTGGAAAAAAGGATTCCATATTAAAATTAGAAAAAGTAATATTATATAATAAATTTAACTTATCTTTTTTTTTTCTAATTAATACTAAAAACACTAGATATTAACTATTGTAGTTAAGGTTAAAATAGTTATATTGGGGTTAAAAATAAAACAATAAAGACTAAAATGACATAAAAAATTATGAAAATATTATTTTATAGAAATATTTAAACTCTATCTCATATAAGGTTCATGAATTATATGTTTTGGATCCTTTTTGGATTTATAAAACTAGGGGATATGTTTTTCTTTTAAACAAATCCTAGTGTGTCCTCTCCCCTACTTATAAAAGTGATAACACTATTTAGTCCTCTTCACAATTATAAATCCTTTTATTGGGCCAATAAATACCAATTATCTTCTATACTTATCTCCCCATTTCCTAGAGGACATAATTTGAATTTTAAATCCTCCTACTAATGCATTGAGTGCTAACCTAAGGAGGTTGTCTAAAGAAGAAGTATCATTCATAGATGAGTTTTTCTATTTTAATTCTTCTTACACATACATAAAAAATTATCAAACTATGAAGATATAATAACATAATTATATCCAATATAATAAGATGTTATTATTATATTTTCCTAACATACACCCCTATCATGTTCCATCAAATAGGAAATGAAACTGATGATTATGTGTACAATGGACTACCTCCCTGTGAACCGATGTTATTGGTTTTCCATCACCACCTCTATATTAACACAAGGTTAACACACATGGATATTACATTACTTTATATGAATATTTGGTACATTACCAGAATAAATGCCTGAGGACTGTAATAATTTAGTGTATTTGGAAACCTGTAAAAAAAATCTTAAATCCTAGTGAAATATCTTCAACATTTCCCATAAAGATCTCCACCTTTAGTACCTATACCTCAAACTATTCTTTATAACCAATGAAAAAGAAATGTAATAAATGGTTGAGCTAAGATGCCCTATAAGGGTAAAAATAACCTGAATAAAGGGAATATAACTTGAGCATAACATTTAAAGATCAAACTGTGCATATTAGAGATCATAATAAATATGGGATGTTAATAGGAAATGAAATAGAATTAAGAGCATAAATCTTGTAAGTATAATATAGGAATAAGACATGCAATTTAAGGTATACACATTGGTTTATAATGATGGTAAAATGTATATTTAGAAACAAGTTCACTCATTAAGTTGAGGACATGAAGTTAGGCCCACATATCAACTTAAGGGTGTTCAAATCAGCTCCACACATAGAACTGTTAATGTGTAACCAGATTCATGAATAATCTTATGGACATGAAACCATGTTCATTCATAACATTTTGAAAATTTAATCATGTTCACAAGTAACAATGGGAACATGTAATTAGGTTCACACATAAATATATGGACATGCAATCGGGTATGTTCATAACATTTTGAACTTATAATAAGGTCACTCATAACATTGTGAACATGTAATTAGGTTCATACATAATCTTATGGACATGAAACAAGGTCCATTAATAACATTGTGAATATGTGATCAGGCTCACACATTACATTTTTACTCATGATTCATCCATTATTACCCAATACATTGGAGGGAGATATAGGATCCAGCAATCTCCCAATAACATCATTAATACATTTTATAGAGAATAAAACTCTCTTCATATCATAACCCATAAAAGACACAAATTTTATAAACATCTAATCATAAATGATGAAATGAAATGGTTACCGTTAAAATTTCATAAAATCATAAAATTAAAAAGAGATAGGATTTGTAATAACTTCAGGAAATCATAACCCATGAAAGAAATATGGTTTCAACTGAATATAACTCATCAAAGGAAACTGAGTTTGATAAACATCATGACATCAATTAATAGAACATTCATAGAAACAATATTAATAGAACAATTAATTCATTTCCTATAAATTCATGAGTAATAGAAAATATTGTTATCATAGATGGAATTTTTTTTGAAATATCTTTTGAAAACATTTCTTGAAGAAAATATCTGTTCTTCATTGAAAAATGATTTTAAAAAATAAAACATCTTACAGTCCACTTTCTTTTAAAATAAATTGAAAAAATAGATGGTAGTCTTTAAATAATTAAATAAAAAATTTCCATGATTTTTTTTAAAATATTTGTGAAATAATTTTGAAATTTTTTCCTTGAAATATTTTAAAATAATATTGAAAACATTTTAAAATCCATTATCATTGAAAAAACGTTGAAAATTTATAAGGTAATCTTGAAAACATTTTGAAACCCATTTCTTTGACAATAAATTAAAAAATATATAAATAGATTTATTGAAGCCATAAAACATTTTTAAAATCCTTTTTCATTTAACATTATATTCAATTACCATTTGAAAACATTTTTTAAAGCATTTTTGAAAATATTGTTTTGAAATAAAATATCCTTTCGACTGAAGAGATGGGTAAAGTCAAACTTTATTGAAAACACTTTCATAACAATATTATATACCAAATAGTGAAAAAATTGTAAAAATACTTGAATATGTCATGAATAAAAATATTATAATTAAAATAATGAGTGTTCTTGAGATATGGATCATAATATATCATCAAAAAAAGAGTGATCATAAACAATCTGGAGAAGCGATGAGATTATTTAAATAAACTCTCATAACATGGTAACTTTGAACCATAATCCCCATGTAAGAGAATAAAATTACATGAATCATAAAATATCTTTAAAGGAATTATATTCATGATATAACATGTCAATTTATTTTTATACCCTCATATAAAAATATAGCTGAATAACACAGAATGTTATTCTAAGAAGGAAACTTTAGACAAAAATTACCTTTCTAATTTGGTACCTTTTGAAACCAAACCCCTATAAAATGAAGGTAATTATAATGGACATTTAAATACACATAAATTTAACTATAATAATTATTTAATAATTCCATGGTCATTATACACACCACAAAAATGTAATGGGTGGTGCATAAATCATATATCTCATAGAAATAAAAAGTGAAATGAAATCCCCTAACCTTATGTCTTGAATCTCTTAGTACTCATAAAAACCTCATATATAATATGTATAAATTTCTTATAAATATTTAATTGAACAATATTATTATATGTAATATCATATATGGTTTCATTATGACTTTCTATTACCCTCTTGTTAACAATTTTATTTTAAGGCTTCACTTATGGTAATAACATCTTTCTTCTTCACATGTGCCTTAATTTAACATGTATTTTGTATTTATACATATATAATGGTTTACAAAATGTCATCCATGATATAAATCTAAATAATATTATTAATTTATTTATTATAATAATCAATATAATATTATTGTATTAAATGGAATACACCGTTCATGGAGACGGTAAGTCGTACATATGCATGAACTTTATTTTCATTTAATTGTTATATTGAAAGAAAGATAGTAAACGAAATATATGTATATATATGGATATAAATATTTCATTATTATAGTATCTTTATTAAATCATATATATCATATATATTCACTAAATAAATCCATAAAAAATTCCATGTATTTTATGAGAAAATTAAATAATTCTGAAGGGTCAGTAGTCACACTTCCTCAAACGAAATTATCGTATTAACATCAAAATGGAGTTTATAAAGATATATGTTTTAAAATAATTGTATAAGGTTAAATACATAATCAATATAATATATATAATATATAAATATAGTTTCCATCATAATTCCGACTTTGAGTGGTATTAAAGTAAAAATGAATAATCATCATTTAGTGAGGCGGTAGTCTGCCATACCCGTAAATAGTATGTATGTTTCCCATTATGTAGAATTGTGTGTATGTGATGGTCAAATACATTGCATAAAAATATAATATTGAGGATACATATGTTTTTATAAAATCATTCAATAAAAATATTTTATTTCATGGAAAAATAAAATAAGTGGAAAGAGTTTCAGGGAGGGTGTTACCTTTCAATCAGGCAACTTTTTTTTGTTTACCCTGAAGAACTTCATTTTAAGTGTTTAATCAATAATGAGGCTTCAAGTGTGGTTTTATGGATTCTGGGGAGATATTTTGTATTATTTTTTCTTATATTAATTATCTTTAGAGGTGTGAGGAAGTGGGGAGGCCTTTTATAATGGAAGAGGAGTGAAAATCATGTAATATATTAAAAGAAATAAACCCTACCAATGTTTTTAAATTTAAAGTGGATAAATATTGATACAGAATCTATAAAATTGAGTATGGTGTCGAAATATGGCCAATAAATTGATTTTGCAGAATATTATATGTCGTTTTGGGCCTTACGGTTATGGATTATCCCCTATTTAAGCTTAATTTAACCTTAATTGTTATAATTAATTGAAATTAAATTCACTAATATTTTTTGGTTAAAAACTATGTTTGGATTACAAGAAATTTTAAATTATGATGAATCAAAATATGTAATCCATATTTCAAAATACAAAACACAAAAGTGGAATAAAATAATTTAAATTTAATCCCACAGTTAGGTCGATAATGTGGGTTTTTAAAGTAAAAACGTTCAAAAGTTTGTTGTGTTTTTTGTCAATTTTAGAATAAAATTGTTTAAAATGACTTAAATTGAATTTATTGATAAAAATATTAACTAATTGAACCTTGAAACTATTTTAAAATATAATTTAACTTTTAAAATTAATTATATGAAGAAATAGTTTTGAATTAAAATCTAGTATTTTTAACAATTCATTAAAAAATAAAACCTTTCAGAAAAGTAAAAAAATTTATCATAACATAATTTTATGTTTTAATTAAAATGGTAATGTTTATTTTGAAAAATTAAATCTATACATTTTCTAAAAATTTTATTTAAAATGAGTTATCTATTAAAAGGCGGTAAAAATACATTAATAAAAATATAGGATTTTAAGTATAAAATTAGGTTTCTTCGTATCTTATGTCTATGAAATCTATTGGATGAATATCAAAAATAATTTATTGAATATATAAAATATATATTATATTAAAATTACATACTAATTATAATTAATTTATTAATATTAAAACAACTTTTTTATCATAATAAATTGTTTATATAAAAAATACTCTTTTATATTCAACTTTTTCTTATATTCATTTATATATATTTTATAACCTATTAATTCATATTATATTTTTTTTAAACCATATATTTACAAAATTTAGATGAACATATTGGAATAATATAATTTAACTTCAAGGTTATATATTATTATATAATATCTTACTGTTTGTTAACACTGAGTCCTCCATGTTACGCATGTCGTCAAGGAGGGTCTGTCTTACATGTAACAAAAGTGTACCTCAGTGTTTCAGTTACTGGAAGATAACCATTATATTTATTTTAGTTCACCAATAACATGTCATTTCATATAATTAAAGTCAAACACATTACATTAATATATATAAAATTACTATTTTTGGTGCTGTGTTCAATGAAAAAGAGAAAATTAATTCAAAACAATTACCCACAAAATCTCAGGGTGTTACATTCTACACCCCTTAAAATAAATTTATCCCTCAAAATTTATCTACGATATCAGTGGATTTATACCAGTAATTTTCATTCATAGAAACCCACATTGTTAAAATGATTACTAAAACATCCCTTAAAAAGGAAATGTTGGAGCCATAATAGTTTTCACAAGGAACATATAACTATGATTCCTCATAGGATAACATATGTTGGGATTGAATATTGGACATAGAGGAAAATCAGAAATATTTATAGAGTGTGATTGAGGTCATCAATCAAAAACAAATGAATGATCAAAGAAAATTTGATGGCCTCAAAGTCATAATCCTTTGATGATTTAAATGATCATTGGTTCAACAAAATTTAAGGTACTATGTCCACACTTTTTTTTATCATTATCCAATGATTGAGTAATTATTTTTTTTTGGAAAATGAATATACAAAAATATACTTATGTGATGTTATTCCCTTTATTATTCACAATCCCGACCATTTATTACGACTTGAAAGATTTAAACTTTATCTATTACCCAATGTTATGAATGAGAATTCATTTTTTTATTCCTAATGTAGTAATAGATCATGACATCCATTATAAGTATGCCAATCTATCTTTAGTTACAATCAACACAAATAAGTTACCCGATATGAATAATTACTCATGTGGTGAGATAATACATTAATCTCAAAAATAGTATTTTATGATTGACTTAAACTTACCATAAATAGTTAACCTGATAACCCTTATAGAATATATTTATCCTCTTTGTCCTTAAATAAGATCTTATCTTATACAAAAAAAACATTTTTACTATATACTTGGGATCATCCATGCACCGATGGAACATTAAATGTGATTTTATTATTCCAAAATCTATGTAGAGGGATATAATAATAGGAAACTGCACTAATGGATGAACAAAAAATATCATAATAGGGATTATTTATAAAAATTAAAACATGAACTTCCCCACTAATGGGATGGGGGAAGGATAAGTTTTCCACTAATTTTCATAATTCACTTCATTAATTGTGATTATATAATCATTCCCTTTTTCCTTTTTCCTGAGAGGATGTTGTGTATTATTTTACATATTTAACCTTGGATTGGAGTATTGATTTTCAAAATGCCAAAACTCCTTGCACTAGAAACACTGAATTGTGGGTGGTTTATTCTGTGAAGATTTCTCTCTACTCATTTCATTGAGTTTCCTCTTACAATCAATTCTACATTCGTTTCCTTAGTGGCTAGGCTTCCTAGAATTGAAACACCTTCTTATTACTATCAGGAACTCTCCTAAGTGATCTTTCCAACAATTTTGAAAAGTAAGAGTTTGACACAATTTTATCTCTCTCTATGATTTTTAGATTTACCTGTGAACTCCATACTCATCTTCGTGAAAAAACATGTGATTGAAAAGTTATTACAACCTCTGTTTCATCTTTGATTGCACTACACACAATCTATTCATATCTACTAAAGTATCTTATGGATAAAACCTTTTTTATACTTGTATTTAAGACACTAAATAACCTATAAAATTTACATTTTGGTTGGATAATAATACTATAAGCATACCTCAAAATTCTTATGCAATTTTCCTCATAAGTAACGGCATATTCATCACCCCTTTTCATCAACTCAAGGAACTCCTTTTCCATTTTCATATGAAGAACACAAGGAATATACTTATTAAAGAATAAGATCTCGAAATCTCCCAATACTATAATTGGAGGTATTTGCAACGAGATCCCATCGTAAATAGACTTTAGCGACGGGGCCCCGTCGTAAATAGCCCATTGTAGAAAACGGTGTCGCAAAAAATAGTATTTGTGAAAGGAATTTTCCCATCACAAATAAGTCTATGATTATATAAATTTTATATAAATAAACCTTTTGTGATGATGAAGTTCCCCATTGCAAACAAGTCTCTAATTATATACATTATATATAAAAAAGCTTTTGCGACGGGCCCATCATCCTGTCATAAATAATTTTTAAAAATATGTATATATACTATTTATGATGGGAACCCACCGCAACAAGCCACGTTGAAAATACTAAATAATGTAAAAAATATATATTTAATAAAATATTGATTAATTAAAAATAATAATATTATTGTTAAAATAATAAAATAATAAAATAATATTAAAATTCATTATATTCTAAAAACAAAAATAATTTATTATTATTATTATTATTGGTAAAATAAACAAAAATTGAAAAATATAATTCTAAAAAAATATATTTAATAAAATTATGATTAATGATAAAATAATATTAATAATATTAAGATAATAAAAAATATTAAAAAAATATTAAAATTCTCAATATTCACAAAAAAATAAAAAAAAATCTTAAGATATTTGTATTATTATTAATAAAATAAAAAAATATTAAAAAATATAATACTAATAATAAATAATAAAATAATAAAATAAAAAAAATTAAATGATGAAATATTCGCACACAAAAACTGAAAATAGTTCATTTTACAACAAATATTGAATTCAAATTTTTTTAACATAAAAAAATCACTGGGGGTCATCTTCTGGAGAATGTGGAGGAACTGTAGAAGATGGTGGAGGAAACTCCATCCCTAAAGTACGAGTCATATGGTGTATGTACTTCATCTACTCATAATGCTGTTGTTGTTGCTGCTGCCATCGATGCATATCCTACTCGTGCTGCTTCAGTGGACACATCTCTTCAGGATGGTTCTGCAAACTCTCTATAAGCTCATTCTGAGTTCACAACTACTCCTAATACTGTGAGGAAGGAGATTATGCCTCTCCACGATCTTTACTCGAGTTAGACGCCAACATCTCAGCAGTACCATAATAACTACCATGAGTAAAATGAGAGCCGATACCGACTACTCGGCCCTTCTCAAAGCCATATTGAGTTGCCTGCATCTATGCTGCCTCACCAAAATGGTGGGCACTGGTCTGATCAGTCGTATCGTCCTGACTCTCAGCCTATGTAAGAGAGGTCACAACCTCATATGACTCCTTCAATTCCAATTTGAAATTAAAATTGTGAAAATATTATATGAAGTTAAATGTCAAATTGAAAAAATAATAATACTAACCACAATCTAATGCTGGAGATCCCCTCTAATAACTCCACTGGATGGATCACTGTACATCCTTGGATAAACGTCGTACTCCGTAATATCAGGATTCTCAACTACCTATATAAATATAAAATAAACTTTTTAAATTTCAATTTATAAAAAATATAAAAAATATATACTTACCAGATTCTCTCTATGAATACTGAATGTACAGCTACCAGCTCGATGTATCACCTCATGTCTCCCCCAGTTCTGCCGACCCACTGAAGATCCCATCTGAAATCCACCACCCTACCTGTGTAAATATAATCCATCCCAAACGTAATATGAAATTTACTCTGGTCGGTGGGCTCTACATGACTCATCAAATTCTGTCACTCATGCTTTCTTAATGATCGTCCTTATCAAATTGTGCAAAAATTGACAGAAATGTTCATTAATAGACTCCTGCCATGCTGTGTGGATAACATAATGCATGCTATCATTTATGGGACACCATAAACCCTAAAAATAATTTATAATTTCAAGGTATTAACAAAATAAATTTTGAAATAAATATTATTTATTTCTGTACCAACCAATGATTGAACATGCCAAGCCGCACATCAACAGAAATCTGTTCCAATTTGATCCATGGCTGAGAAAAATAATTATGAAATATATTTCCACCATGTCCAAAAAATACATGCGCAAAACTGTGATAAAGGAATAAATAATCAAATTATTTTTATATATGTAAATAAATTAATAAAATCTATCTAAAATATATAGGATACCATACCTCTGTGGGCATGAATCGAAGCCCAGACGTGGATATCGCTCGAGGATGGGGTCGATAATCATCAGTCATGCAAGACCACACCCCCTCCGAATACCCCCTGAACCACCAGTAGGATGAGGTTATTATGATCCAAAAGCCCCCTCATCCAAAGGTAGCTCAGCCTCCTGAAACTCGCAAAATAAATCAGGGTCCATCTGAAACCCAAAATGATTTTTTATTAGATAGTTGAAAATAACTATTATATATATATATACATTACTTGTGATTATAACCTGCACTAAACTCTTTCAATGTTCACCTTCATCATCATCTTCAAATCTAACAATGTCAATGTCTTTATATTCCCTCTTGGCATTATCAATATCCATATATGTTTCAGTTTCATCATATCTTGTCATTTCAAATTCATTTGTAACATCATTAACATCTTTGTCATAGTCGAGAATTAATTGTGGGGTGTCATCATAGATATTCCCATCTCTTTGTAAAAAGATGGATTTTGAGTAGTCTCTTGAAAAATTTAAATTCCTTCCAGTTCAGTGGAACAACATTCAGTTTGAGTAAACTGATTTTCCTGAGATTTCATTTTTATTATGCTCTACCAATCACTCATGTATCTTGAAGTAGCATAGTACTTTGTGTAATAAATTTTATGTGCCTATTGAGCCAGTAAAAATGGTCCATTTACTTCAAGAAGATTTTATATTTAATATCAACGATTCCATGAGTCAGATGAACACACAAGACTCTCTCAGTATCCAACCACAGACATTTAATCAATGTTATTTAATTTTGTCCTAGAAAACACTGTTCAATAATTTCTTCCCGAATGTTGTGAAAGTCAACTTTAGTTTCTCTCTAGTGCGATCCTCTCAAGAAAAATCCATTGTTCATTGTTTTTTGATTCCTTATATGGATGTGTATGAAATCGAAACCCATTCACCACACATGCATTATAATATTTAACGATTTTGTATCGTGGGTTACTCAATATACATAGTCTCTTATCAATTTTATCAGTATGTTGAGACACATGAAAATTGGTAAAACAATTATCAATAAAATAAATAATAAATATAATTGATATTAAACCATCAATAATTTATTTTTCTAGTTTTTAAAACCATTGAGAATTTTTTTTTCTGCGTTCTTCAAGAGCAGCTGCTGTAATTTTTGGAAGTTGTTTCTTGATAAGATTATCATATAACCTACAAATAAAATAAGTTTACATACTCTAACATAAATTATAGAATAAGTGATAGAAGTACTCATATTACAAATGATTTCATTTCTTCACAGTTGAGCAGAACATATGTATGAGTTCTATGATGTTCATCATCTGAAAGCCATCATTTATGAACTCCACCGAAGCCAATATTTGACTGACTAAAAACTGATAATTTATTTTCCATTTCATCATTAAAATTACCCTTGTTCTATCCCTTACAGTTATGTTTTTAGGTATATTCCGATTCAAAATAATGAGATCAAAAAAGCAATTTCATCTTGAAAATATGCTTCAGCAATTGAGCCTTCAACTGATGCTTTGTTACATACATTTTTCATCAATTTCTTCATACATCTCTTGAATGGGTACATCCATCGAAACTATTCTAGACCTACACATTTAGCTTCATCTGGAAAATGTAATATTATAGTGACCCAAGCCTCTTACATAAAACATTTCATGATTTTAAGCATAATTAATCATCAGAGTACAAGCCAAGGATCGTTAAGTCTAGTGTCTTGGAAGTCTAGGTAAATATAACATGGGACTAAAAAAACATCTTTATTTAATCTCCATAAAGAGCTTCTAACTTCCATTGAGCTCTTACATCAGCATAGGGTACCCTGTGGAACACATAAACAAAGGGATAAGCTAAAAATCACAGTAAAGGAATGAACATAAGGATACATCTCAAGCACATGAGTTAGGAGGCATGACATAATGACATCCAAAGAATGAAACTTATAAAATCATGTAATATAATAATGGGGTCATATAAACATGAAATCATATAAATGTGGAAGAATCATAAATCATATATTTAGTGTGGGTCAAGGTTAATCGCCAATCCCGTTTCTAATTTCAGTATGGGTCAAGGCTAACCGCCAATCCCGTTTCCAATTTCAGTATGGGTCAAGGCTAACCGCCAATCCAGTTTCACATCGTATCTTAGGAGACTTATCCTTACCCAATGAATTGTAGTGAAATATGGGTGCACCCATCTCAACATATTCATGATTATTCTTTCCACATAAATAAGCTTTCCACATAAATAATCATACATAATCAACCATACATAAACATAAGGTTACCCATGGAAAGAATTGGGTACCACAATCATGACATAAAACATTTCCAATGGGCATATCATGAATGTTTCCATGAAAGGAAGGGATTATAACATACATGGACATATATAACATGGTAAGTGGTGTCAAATATAATTTACAACAAATAAAAAAAATGTATTTTAGAAACATTAGCATTAAAAAAATTTTGTGCGGTTTTAAGGAAAACACTCTAGAGATTTTCAAATAGAAAAGAGGAAATTCTTTTATATAAAACCAGAATTGAACTAAGAAGGTTTTCATAATAAAAATACTGATTTTATAAATAAAATGGTGTTTTAAAACATATGATAG
Organism: Viscum album; assembly: GCA_963277665.1. Taxonomy (NCBI): domain Eukaryota; kingdom Viridiplantae; phylum Streptophyta; class Magnoliopsida; order Santalales; family Viscaceae; genus Viscum; species Viscum album. The sequence goes on from OY728122.1 coordinate 966,997,899, forward strand.
AGTGAACTTGAAATTTGGGTAAAAATTTAGGAAGTCCCCTTAAAACAGGTTGGCTTATCGGAAAGTTCTAAGGAGGGAATCTTTAAAAATCATGTATATCACTAAAAGATTGTAATGAAAGGGTATTGATATAATAATCTTGTAAAACTAACCAGAAATAATAATACACGCATATATAGATAATATAACACCATTCTTAAAGAAAGATAAGGCAACCGAAAGGAATAAAGAAGGTTCAGGTAGAATTCGTTATAATTTTATCGGCATGGTGTCAGGTGTGACCAAGTGGGATTGATGAGATAGAAATGGGGTTTCTCATCACTTATAAACCCATAAGGAAGTATGGGGGAGGTTTTTAAACATACCCCATCATCTTATAGCACACATATAAAGGCATAGTATAGAGGATAATCTTGATTAAGAGAGAAAAGGAGAGGATCCCTTACCTTAAATTCGGCGGTGTTCTCCACTTGTTATTAATTACCTGAATAAAAAAATTAGGATTATTAATTCATAAGTCCAAAACCTCTTCTATATGTAATTTATTTATTATAACTTTTTTATTTCATTCAAATCCTTTTTTATTAGTTAAATGGTTAAATTTCATTATTTGGGCTCGTTTGTTTACTTGGCTTTAAAAGATCGGTTCACTTATATTCAAGTTTGGTTTATATGCAAGATGATAGTGGTTTTCCAGAATTAAAGTTACATTCTTTAGTTCATATCCATTATATTATATGGTTTTAATTTTAATTAGGTTACTTAGAGTGATGTTGAATTATTACATATATAACCTTAGAGATAACTGTTTTTGTTATTCGGTGGGTTTGATTACAAAGAATGTGTTTTGATTTATAACATAATTCCATTTGTACCAAAGGATTGCAGAACCAAGAACAGGATATATATTACATATATAATAATCTTGTTCAACTATAACATAAATGGTTTCATGACCATAATTAAAGATAATAACAGAAATTGATAAACCGTTATCCTTGAATGAGCTAAATTAGCACATCTCAAATGGTGCTTTCATTTCTTTCAAATAAATGGATGGGGAATGTAACGACCCAAAGTTTCATTAATGTAAAATACATCTTGATCTTATTAAATGTCTCTTTATATAAATTTTTTTTATAAGATGTCAACTTCTTTAGTTTTATGTTAAGATTTTTGACCATTGTTAATATAGCCATTGAACAGTGATCACATGATTAGTATAAATATAGGACCTTAACAAATCCAATTCACTCAGACAAAAGAAGTGATGGCCTCATCCAGTAGAATTTCCCCATACGAAGACCATTTGTTAGATCTTGGAAAATAGGTTGCATATTTCGGATTCTCCCTTGACCAATCCCAAGCTGAGCTTCATCATGTCAAGCTCGAACGTGACCGTCTACGGGAAAAGTGGAAGTTGATAGAGATTACCACTCGAGCGATATTATCGGAGCCACCCCAAGAGTCTGTCACCATCGCACACCTTACACTTAGTTCTTATGCAACTATTTTAAGAGGTTATGTAACAAATAAGTAGTACTATGTTCATGTACATTATTTTATATATAATAATGAATATAATTTCAAGTCATTTTTAATACATTGTAAATAGTTTTTAAAGTACAAATGGTGTTCTTAGTTATTATTTAATTAAGAAATATATTTTATTAAATTAAGGGATTTTTGAATTAAAAAATATTTTAATAAAATAATATTGTTATTATTAATTTAATTTTTATTAAATATAAATGATCTTATAATTTTATGAATGCAATTAAATTTTTTTTATTAAGGTTTGAAAGCAATTTCTGTCAAAACCCGTGAATTTTCGATAAATGTCAGTTTTTATTTTAAAAGTGTAAATTAACATATTTATAAAATTATTTAGATAAAATAAATGTCATTTCTGGAATCAGGACGTTGAAATTATTCAACGGTGAATTTTTCATAATTTTCTGAGACAGTCAAATTTTTAGGTAAAAATTAAATACCGTTTAAATATATAATGTGTTTTATGACATCAAAATGATAAAATAGTGATGTAATAAAATACTATAATCTTTATGCTCTGCCAATATATGTTTTACCATTAAAATAATTTGATTCTGGTTTTGTTTTACTTACTTTTCAAATCATTAATGGACCCCTCAAGACATATTCAACACCTTTCCTTTTTAAATTAATTTCGATGGGAGTGTGACTCACCTCCACATAAGTAACCCTAATATTTTAATAAGTTCGGACTTTGGCCTTATAAAATATTTTTTTCCTCTTCCCTTTGCAAAAAACCATGGGCAAAAACCAGGGTATGGTTTGTGGTTTGGATTAATTTAATGTAAGGGGACCCAAACCTAAACAATAAAGAATTCCCTCACATTTTCTATATAAACCCACCCAATCTCCCACTTCATCCTCACTCAAATCCCTTGGAGTATGTTAAACCTCTGCCCTACTCTCTCTAGAATCCTTCCAATGTGCCCCAAGCTCCCAAGAAGCCTCTCAGGAGCCTCTCTCTAGCCTTTCGAAGCACACTTCCAAGTAAGGGTTTTTTTCTTCCTTTCTCATTTTTGTCAATTTTCTTTAAGTTGTATTTCCCTTTTAATTTCAATTATGAATGTTGGTGTATGGTTTCACACCTCCCCCATACTTCCCTCTTATTTTTTGAATGATGGGAGACCCCTTTATCTCTCATTAAATGCCTCCCATGTACACCCGTTACTATGCCGAAATTTCGAAAGGAACTTCTCTCTCTTCTTTTACATTCAAGCAATAATTTTGTATCATGAATCTAAATTCCATTAAAATTGTTGGGACATGTATCTATATTACCTCCTTACTGTCCATTACATGTAAATATGATGAGGAAACCCTTTATCTCTCATCAACCATTTTTTATGAATTCTTATGTCACGCCGTTACGCTGCCGAAATCACACCGATTTTCTAAGCCAATGCCATTGTGTAGTGGATACCATGACCATTTCTCCATCAAGGGTATCCACCTTTATGAACCTTTACATATTGATTACAAAGTTTCATGTATGAATTCCACATTCCTTTATCATGGAATAAATGATTATGTTTTATGAATCCATGTTTTATGATCCATGTGGCACGCTTATGCATGAAATGAAATGTTTAAGAAGGGTGCGCCCTTATAGCGCTCCAATGCATTGGGTAAAGTATAGTATAATTATATGTCATGTGCAATGAGTGATGACTCATGCCAATTCAAGTGAAACGAGGTTTTACTCGTGCTTCATGTGTAATGAGGGTTTACTCATGCTTTATGTGCAATGAGCCTTGGCTCATGCTAATTCCATGTTAAGTTTTGTTTCCACATTTCCATGTTATGATTATCATGCTTTATCATGCCTTTATGTTCATGTTTATTTTATGCTCTATTGATATGCCTATTGTCTAACATGTATTGTACTCTTCATGTTATTCCATGTCTACTCCCTTACTGGGCTTTATAGCTCACCATTTTCTTATGCATGTCCTCAGGTTATCCCCTGCAATGCTAAGTACGAGGGAATGTAGTGGTCATGTAAAGGAAGTTTTCAATAAATATATTGTATTTCATGTTTTAAGTTTTTATGTAATGATCCTAAGCCCCAAATACACTAAACCTATCGATCTTCTATGTTTTATCAAGTGAAGTTTTATGTAATAAATCATGTCTAAGTTGTAATAAAAAGCATGGTTTTCATAGTTGGTATCAGAGGATAGGTTTAGTTATTTTTGGGATTAGGAAACCCTAGTAAAGCCTTAGATACAAGACTAAGTATAATAAAAACATCCCTATGTTTTGTTAAGTGCTGATTAATTGGTTTATCAAACAAATACATCCCTGTCTGGATACGAACAGGTAGAGACGGCTCTGGCACAAATGTATCCTAGGGGTAAAACCCAAAAATACCGCTTTGAGCTAGACTTGAACGGGAACTGGTGCACGACTACGGGCCTTGCTGCACTCTTCGTTAGGATACTCCCGAGGGATATGTTTTGATAAATTCACAAGCTTAGTATGAACCATTATTAAGGGAATTAAAAAACATTCCCCTAAGAATATATGTTAGAAAGTGGATCATGAAAAGCCTACATTGAAGCCTATAGACTCATGATTTAAGGAAATGAATGTTTATTTATAATTCATCAACTTTTGTCTTTGGATTACCCTTTATGTGTTACCCCTAACTTTACTTTTATTCCAGCCAATGGCATGTAATAGGAGGACTCAGGCTAACAACCGTTGTGAAGATCAGTGTGATGACTGTACTAATGAGATGCCAAATCCAATGGGAGCAGGAATCGTGAACTTTGTCATGCTTCTCTCTCAGCTAACTCAAGTTTTTAATAGAAACATGGGTCAAGAGGAACGTTTAACCCCCCCTAAGAAAGAACAAGTCGCTATCGAGAGATTTAGGAGACAAAGGCCTCCTACTTTTAGTGGATCATCTGATCCCATGATTTCTGAACTATGGATCAATTCCATTGAAAAGATATTCTCAATATTCCAATGTTCTAAACAAGAGAAGGTTCTCCTAGCGGCTTATCGTGTGGAGGATGAAGCTGATCAATGGTGGACGTTGATAAAAAATATGAAGCCTGAGGAGGAGATCAAGGCGTTAGAATGGAAGGATTTCTGAAATATGTTTTTAGATAAATATTTTCCGTGCACCCTCCAGCTTAAGATGGAAAGAGACTTCCTTTCCCTCAAGCAAAAAGATAAATAATCTGTTGGAGCGTACGAGGAAAACTTCACGAGGCTTGCACGATAGGCTTCCGGTTTTGTCGTTACCCCCGAATGCAAGGTTGACCGCTTTTTTGGTGGGCTGAAGCCTAGCTTGTGGAAAGCATTAGCGATCCGTGACTTCAATAACTATGAGGAAATTGTTCGATGTTCCCTCAAGGTTGAAATGGAGATCGGGGAATCATAGGGGTATCATGGCGACAAGAATCATAAGGTGTACTTCAATGCTGGTTGTCCGATGGATAAATCCAATGGTGATAAGAAGATCCAGCACCCCACTTGCCAAAAGTGCGGAAAGAAGCACCCTGGAAATTGCCTTAAGGGGATGAGAAAATGCTTCAGGTGTGGAAGAGAAGGGCACCTAGCTGTTAACTATCAGAAAGAAGGACCCGCGGCTGCGACAGAGGAGAGGAATGCTCCGTTTGAACCTCAACGCGTTATTCAATGCAACAAATGCAAAGAACCAGGTCATTTTGAAAATCAGTGCCGTAATCCAAGGTTTATCGGAGGCAACCAACAACCTCCAAGATAGCAAGGAAGAGATTTTGCCATCACTTCTGCCGAAGTGAACCCCAAAAACGATGTGGTGATAGGTTCACTAATTATTCATTCAAGATTAGCGAACATACTTTTTGATTCAGGTTATACACATTCTTTTATATCTCGAATGTTTAGTAGAACAATCCCAGTACCACCACAAATCATGGAAGAAAAGATGTCGGCGAGTACGGAAAATGGGTAAATCATTGCATCCCATGAGTATAAGTCCTCCCCTGTTATAATCTGTGGATTGAATTTCCCAGCGAACCTCATCATACTCCCTCTGGTGGAATTTGATACAGTTCTTGGCATGGATTGACTTTCCTTATATAGAGCCAACATAAATTTTCGGGAGAGGGAAATCACACTCCATATGGATAATCGACCCTCGATTATTTTCAACTGTCAAGAGGAAGATGAATCTCCTTTAGCTCCATCATCTCAAGCATGGATATTACTGCCCTATGAGCACACGTATCTAGATCAGATGATTGAGTGCAAAGAAGAAACCATCCTTAAATAAATGCCTATTGTGAGGGAATTCGTGGAAGTGTTTCCCGAGGAACTGCCTGGTATTCCTCCTTGAAGTGATGTTGAGTTCTCAATTGAACTTATACCTGGGGCACTACCAATATCCAAGAATCAATATAGAATGGCTGTTTTAGAGCATGAAGAGCTGAAAAAACAACTACAGGAGAATCTGGATAAAGGGTTTATACGCCCAAGTGCTTCACCATGGGGTGCACCAGTCCTCTTAGTCAAGAAGAAGGATTGGTCAATGCGGCTTTGCATCGATTTTCATGAACTTAACAAAATCACGATAAATAACAAGTATCCTCTCCTAAGAATCTATGACTTGTTTGATTAGCTGCGTGGAGCACAATACTTCTTCAAGGTGGATTTGCGGTCGGGATATTATCAAGTAAGGGTGAAGAAGGAAGATGTCCCCAAGACTACTCTTCGTACAAGGTACGGGCATTATGAATTCATAGTAATGCCTTTCGGACTCACAAATTCTCCAGAAATATTCATGGAATTGATGAATAGAGTATTTAGATATTACCTTGACAAATTTGTGGTAGTCTTTATAGATTATATTCTAATATACTCCAAAACCAAGGAGGATCATGAGGAGCATTTAAAAACTGTACTAGAGACTTTGCGCAAGGAGAAGCTCTATGAAAAGTACAGCAAGTGTGAGTTCTAGTTGAAGAAGGTCTCATTCTTAGGCCATATCATAACAAGAAATGGAATATCTGTGGACCCCTCCAAAATAGATGCAATTCAGGGATGGCTGAGGCCAACATCAGTAATGGATATCCATAGCTTCTTGGGGTTAGCTGGATATTATCGATGATTTGTGAGTTATTTATCATGATTGTCCAACCCTCTTACCAAGTTAACTCAAAAGGGAGTAAAGTTTTATTGGAGTGATGAATTTGAAGAAAGCTTCATGGAGTTGAAAAGGAGGCTTATCACTGCACCAGTGCTCACTTTACCCACAAGTGGGGAACTTTTTGTGGTATTTAGTGATTCTTCAAAGAAGGGCTTAGGTTGTGTGCTGATTCAGAATGAAAAAGTGATATCCTATGCCTCAAGTCAGTTGAAAATCCATCAGAGAAACTATCCAACGCATGATCTGGAGTTGGCGGCTGTGATCTTTGCCTTGAAAATCTGGTGGCATTATCTATATGGAGATAAATGTGAGGTATTTACTGACCACAGGAGTCTAAAATATATATTCACATAGAAAGAGCTTAATATGCGCCAGAGAAGATGGATAGAGATCATCAAGGATTATGACTATTCAATAAATTACCACCCTGGGAAAGCGAACAAGGTGGCAGATGCCCTAAGTAGAAAGGACCCGGAAATTCTATCAATGATGAGAATTGAGAAGGATCCAATCTTATTATACTTGATGAGGATAGACGTGGGAATCATAAAGAAGGGAACATCATCAATCCTTTCACAAATTATTGCTCAACCAACTCCTATGGAAAGGATAAAGGATGCTCAAAAGGATGATGTGGGAATTTAGGAAAAAGTGGGAGCAATCTAAAAAGGGAAATCCTCGGAGTTTAATGTTAATGAAGAAGGAATTGTGCGGTTTGGGAAAAGACTATGTGTTCCATCAAGTCCGGAGCTTAAGAAGGAACTTTTGGATGATGCACATAGTTCAAATTTCTATATTCACCTAGGGAGCACAAAGACGTATCAAGATCTCCGAGAAAACTTTTGGTGGGATAATATGAAGAAGGAGATTGCTGAATATACATCAAAGTGCCTTATGTGTCAGAAAGTGAAGGCAGAGAGGCATAAGTCAAAGGGGATGATGCAACCATTTCCCATACCAGAATGGAAATGGGAGAACATCACCGTAGACTTTGTCACTGAACTTACAAGGACATCCAAAGGCAACAATGAAATCTGGGTTGTTGTGGATCGTCTTACAAAGACTGCACACTTCATTTCTATTCGGGAGGATTTCCCTTTGGATCAACTGGCAGGGATATATATCAAGGAAGTGGTAAGGTTTCATGGAGTAACACTATCTATTGTGTCTGACCGAGATCCAAGATTCACCTCTATGTTTTGGAAGAGTCTTCAACATGCTCTGAATAATGAACCGAACTTTAGTATGGCCTGTCATCCTCAAACTGATGGCCAATCCGAGTGGACTATCCAAACACTTGAGGATATGTTGAGAGCGTTCTTAATGGACTTTAAAGGAGGATGGGATCAACATCTTCCTCTGGTTGAGTTCTCTTATAATAACAGTTTCCACTCAAGCATCCAAATAGCACTATATGAAGCCCTGTATGGGAAAAGGTGCAGAACAATGGCATGTTAGGATGAGGTCGGTGAACGTAAGATGCTTGGACCAAAAATGGTCGAAGAAATGGTGAAGAAGGTGAAAACCATTCAGCAGCATATCAAGGCAGCCCAGAGTCGACAGAAGGGTTATGCAGATAATCGTCGATGAGACCTTGAGTTTAAATTTGGAGACATGGTTTTTCTATGCATATCTCTGTGGAAGAAGGTCGTGAGGTTTGGGAAGAAAGGGAAGTTAAGTCCAAGGTACATCGACCCCTTCGAGATTCTTGATCGTGTCGGGGATGTGGCCTATCGACTAGCACTTCCACCTACTATGGCCAAAGTACATGATGTCCTTCATGTATCCCTCTTAAGGAAGTACATAATGGACCCTTCACATGTACTCTCTTCTGAGGTGGTACAATTGGAAGACAATCTTTCTTATGAGGTGAAACCAGTGAATATCTTAGATCATAGAGAAAAAGTTCTATAAAATAAGACAATGCCCCTCGTTAAGGTGTTGTGGAGAAACCACAAGTTTGAATAAGTGACTTGGGAATCAGAGGATATGATGAAGCTGAGTTACCCACATTTGTTTTAGTGTGGGAAAAGGAAAATTTCGAGGGTGAAATTTCTTAAGGGGGAATATTGTAACGACCCAAAGTTTCATTAATGGAAAATCCCTCTTGATCTTATTAAATGTCTCTTTATATAAAATGTTTTTATAAGATGTCAACTTCTTTGGTTTTATGTTACGATTTTTTACTGTTGTTAATATAGCCGTTGAACAGTGATCACATGATTAGTAGAAATATTGGACCTTAACAAATCCAATTTACTCAGAGAAAAGAAGTGATGGCCTCATACAGTAGAATTGCCCCATACGAAGCCCATTTGTTGGAGCTCGGAAAAGAGGTGGCGTCTTTGGGCTTCGCCCTTGACCAATCCCAAGCTAAGCTTCATCATGTCAATCTCGAATGTGACCGTCTACGGGAAAAGTGTAAGTTGATAGAGATTACCACTCGAGCAATGTTATCTGAGCCACCCCAAGAGTCTGTCACCATCGCACACCGTACCCTTAGGTCTTATACGGCTGTTTTAAGGGGTTATGTAACAAATAAGTAGTACTATGTTCATGTAAATTATTTTTTTATATAATAATGAATATAAATTTTAGTCATTTTTGATACATTGTAAATAGTTTTTAAAGTACAAATGGTGTTTTTAGTTATTATTTAATTAAGAAATATATTTTATTAAATTACGGGAACTTTGAATTAAATAATATTTTAATAAAATAATATAGTTATTATTAAATTAATTTTTATTAAATATAAATGATCTTAAATTTTATGAATGTAATAATTTTTTTTATTAAGGTTTGAAAGCCATTTCTGTCCAAACCCGTGAATTTTTGTTAAATGTCAGTTTTTATTTTAAAAGTGTAAATTATCATATTTATAAAATTATTTAGATAAAATAAATGTCATTTCTGGAATCAGGACGTTGGAATTATCCAATGGTGAATTTTTCATAATTTTCTGAGACAGTCAAATTTTTGGGTAAAAATTAAATACCGTTTAAATATATAATGTGTTTTATGACATCATAATGACCCAATAGTGATGTAATAAAATACTATAATCATTATGCTTGGCCAATATATGTTTTAACATTAAAATAATGTGATTTTGGGTTTGTTTTACTTACTTTTCAAAGCATTAGTGGACCCCTCAAGACATATTCAACAACTTGCCTTTTTAAATTAATTTCCATGGGAGTGTGACCCACCTCCACATAAGCAACCCTAATATTTTAAGAATTTAGGACTTTGGCCTTATAAAATATTTTTTTCCTATTCCCTTTTCCAGAAACCATGGGCAAAAACCATGGGATGGTTTGTGGTTTGGATTAATTTAATGTAAGGGGACCCAAACCTAAATAATAAAGAATTCCCTCACCTTTCCTATATAAACCCACCCAAGATCCCACTTACTCCTCACTCAAAGCCCTTAGAGTTCGTCCAACCTCTGCCCTAATCTCTCTAGAATCCTTAAAAGGTGCCCCAATCTCCCAAGAAGCCTCTCACAAGCCTCTCTCTAGCCTTTGGAAGCACACTTCCAAGTAATGGTTTTTTTCTTCCTTTCTCATTTTTGTCAATTTTATTTAAGTTGTATTGCCATTTTAATTTCAATTATGAATGCTGGGGTATGGTTTCTCACCTCCCACATGATTCCCTCTTATTGTTTTAATGATGGGAGACCCCTTTCTCTCTCATTAAATGCCTCCCATGTACACCTGTTACTATGCCAAAATTTTGAAAGGAACTTCTCTCTCTTCTTTTACATTCAAGCAATAATTTTGTATCATGAATATAAATTCCATTACCATTTTTGGGACATGTATCTATATGAACTCCTTACTTTCCATTACATGTAAATGTGATGAGGAACCCCTTTCTCTCTCATCAACCATTTTTTATGAATTCTTATGTCACGCCGTTATGCTGTCGAAATCGCACCGATTTTCTAAGCCAATGTCATTGTGTAGTGGATACCATGCCCATTTCTCCATCAAGGGTATCCACCTTTATGCACCTTTAATTATTGATTACAAAGTTTCATGTATGAATTCCACATTCCTTTATCGTGGAATAAATGATTATGTTTTATGAATCCATGTTTTATGATCCATGTGGCACACTTATGCATGAAATGAAATGTTTAAGAAGGGTGCGCCCTTATAGCACTCCAATGCATTGGGTAAAGTATAGTATCATGATACGTCATGTGAAATGAGTTTTTACTCATGCTAATTCATGTGCAATGAGGTTTTACTCATGCTTCATGTGCAATGAGGGTTTAATCATGCTTTATGTGTAATGATCCTTGGCTCATGCTAATTCCATGTTAAGTTTTGTTGCCACATTTCCATGTTTTGATTATCATGCTTTATCATGCCATTATGTTCATGTTTCTTTTATGTTCTATTGATATGCCTATTTTCTACCATGTATTTTACTCCTCATGTTATTCCATGTGTACTCCCTTACTGGGCTTTATAGCTCACCCTTTTCTTATGCATGTCCTCAGGTTATCCCATGGAATGCTAAGTACGATGGAATGTAGTGGTCATGTAAAGGATGTTTTCAATAAAGATGTTGTATTTCATGTTTTATGTTTTTATGTAATGATCCTAATCCCCAAATACACTAAACCTCTCAATCTTCTTTGTTGTATCAAGTGAAGTTTTATGTAATAAATCATGTTTAAGTTGTAATAAAAAGCAGGGTTGTCATAGGGAAAGGGAGAAGATAATGAAATATACCACTAGAATGAAGAAATTCCCATACATTTATGTTACTGGATTTATCATGCTATTATGGTGAAGTGAGGTGAGGAAAGAAATTAAAAAAGAAAAGAACATAATAGAAAAGAAGAAATTTGGGAATATGAATTTACCTCTTGAGACTTCCTCCTTTGAGAACTTCTTAAGGGGAGAGGTTTTGGTATTTTGAGGAGGCTGAGAGATTTTGGACGTGGGTGAGGACCTTGGGGAGAGATTTGGGCAGAATTTTGAGAAGTATTGGAGCTTGAGAGCAGTGGAGATAAGAGGGAGTGAAGGGGGGTTTTATAGTGGACGAGAGGAGGGATTTGATGATATTATAATCATTAATTTATTATTTTTTTCCCAAGACAAGGAATAGTAAGTGTTCCATGAGCAAGAATAGTAAATGCTTCATGTGAATTCGAACAAAGTGGGCTTACATCAGCAGAGCATCATCGATGACTCAATTAATCCATTATTTAGCATTTATTGTAAATTATCAGATTCTACTATTCATAAAAAATTCAAGTATTTCAGAAAAATCCCAAAAATTCACCCTAATCATTTTTCAACGTGTAGAATCCAAAAATGATGTTCCTTTTTCAAAAAAAATTTTCTAAATATGATTATTTTAATATTTAATTAAAATGATAATTTATTATCAAAACCATTTTTAAAACATTCATTAACTCATTCTAAAATATAGGTATATCGTACTTCCAACATGAATATTATTTTCATACCACCATAGGTGAGGTTACTGTTCATTAGGGTATATCACTATTCATAAGGTTATGTTACTATTCATTAGTGTAGGTTACTATTCACCAAAAATTATTTTTGTTTTATTAGACTCCAAAAAACAACTTGAACACAACCGTGTATGTCAGATTTTCAAAATTTCAAACACAAAAGGGACAAAATTATGTTTAAATGTTACTTATCACTTAGTATTTCATTATTATGTGATTTTATGGAATATTTATAAGAAGGTAATTTTCATTAAAAACTTTGGGTCATTACATTCTTCCCCCCTTAAGAAATTTCGCCCTCAAAATTTCATTTTACATTCTAGGACAACAAAAGATGTGGGTACTTTTCCTTCATTTCTTCATCCAGTTCCCATGTTGCTTCCTCAAACTTATGGTTCCTACATAACACTTTGACAAGATGAGTTGTCTTGTTGCGTAGAACCTCATCTCCCCGATTCAGAATTTTTAATGGCTACTACTCATAGGAAAGATCATCTTCCATCTGCACCACCTCTGAGTTTAGTACATGTGAGGGATCAAGTATGTACTTACTCAAGAGTGATACATGAAAAAAATCATGAACTCGAGCCATATTCGGTGAAAGTGCAAGCTGATAGGCCACGAATCCTATGCGGTCATGGATCTCAAAGGGGCCAATATACCTTGGGCTTAGCTTCCCTTTCATCCCGAATCGCATGACTCTTTTCCATGGAGATATTCGAAGGAAGAATTTATCTCCAACGTCGAACTCCATGTCCCTTAGACGGTTGTCAGGATAGCTCTTTTTCCGACTTTGAGAAGATTTGATGTGTTTCTGGATGACTTGAACCTTCTTTTTCATCTCTTGAACAAGATCGGGTCCAAGTATCTTTCATTCTCCAACTTCATCCCAATAGGTTGGATGTCTACATCACTTTCCATACAGAGCTTCATATGGAGCCACCTGAATACTCGAGTGGAATCTATTGTTGCATGAGAACTAAACCAATGGGAGATGTTGATACCATTCACCTTTTAATTCTAGAGAGAAGGCTCCAAGCATATCTTCAAGCATCTGAATAGTTCTTTCAGATTGGCCATCAGTTTGGAGGTGATAGGTAATGCTGAAATTTAATTTAGTAATCAATGATTATTGAGGGCTCTTCTAGAATTTAGATGTGAACCTTGGATCATGGTTAGAGACAATTGAGAGTGGAACACCGTGCATTCTTGCCACTTACTTCACATATATATTTTCAAGTTGTTCAAGTGAGAGATCTTCCCGAATAGCGAAGAAATGGGATGTCAAGGTGAGTCGGTCAACCAAAACCCATATCACATTATTTCCCTTTGACCACTATGGGAGACCCGTGGAAAAGTCCATAGTAAAATTTTCCCATTTCCACATGGGTATAGGAAATGGCTGCATCATGCCTTTTGACTTTTGTTGCTTAGATTTACCTTGCTGACATACCAAGCACCTTGATATATATTCCGCAATCTCCTTCTTCATGTTATCCCACCAGAAGTGTTCTCGAAGATCACTGTGCATTTTGGTACTCCCAGGATGGATAGAGAAGTTCGAGCTATGTGCATCATTCAATAGATCCTTATTTATCTCTAGATCAGATGGTACACATAATCTTGTCCCTAATTTTACAACTACTTCCTCATAAATTTTGAAATCAGAGGATTCCCCATTTTTAATAGCTTCCACCCTTTTCTGAATTTCCACATCCTTTCTTTGAGAAACCTTTATTTTATCCAAGAGGGATGGTTGAGAAATCATTTGAGAAAGGATTGATGATGTTACTCCATTAATGATTCCCATTACCATCCATTGCAAATCTAATAACATCAGATCTTTTTCAATTCTCATCATTGATAACGATGCAGGATCCTTTATACTTAGAGCAACTGCCACCTTGTTTGCCTTACCGGGATGGTAGTGGATTGAGCAGTCATAATCCTTGATGAGCTCTATCAATCTTCATTGGCACATATTAAGCTCTTTCTGTGTTAATAGATGTTTGAGACTCTTGTTTTCAGTATATATCTCATATTTTCCCCATAGAGATAATGCCACCGGATTTTCAACACAGATATCATAGCCACCATATCTAGATAATGCATGGGATAGTTTTGCTCATGGATTTTTAGCTGCCTTGAGGCATAGGTTATCACTTTATCATTTTGAATTAGAAACAGCCTAATCCTTTCTTAGAAGCATCACTATACACCACAAATAGTTATCCACTCGAAGGGAGTGTGAGTACCAGCGCAGTGATAATCCTCTTTTTCAACTCCTTGAAATAGTCTTCACATTCTTGTGTCCAGACGAACTTTACTATCTTCCGTGTCAGCTTGGTCATTTGGTTTGAAAATTGTGAAAAATTCTTCACGAATCGTCAATAATACCCAGCTAGACCTAAAAAGATATGGATCTCCATTACAGAAGTTGGTCTCAGCCACTCTTCAATTGATTTCATATTATAAGGGTCCACATATATCTCTTTCCTGGTGATAACATGCCCCAAGAATGATACTTCCTCCATCCATAACTCACATTTACTGTACTTTGCATACAACTTCTCCCTTTAAAAATTCTTTAACATAGTTTCCAAATGATCCTCATGTTCCTACTTGCTCTTGGGGTATATCAGAATATCATCAATAAAGACCACTAGAAATTTTTCGAGGTAATCTCTGAAGACTCTATTCATTAAATCCATGAAACTTTCTAGAGCATTAGTGAGTCTGAAGGGCATAACTATGAACTCATAGTGTCCATACCATGTTCGAAAGGCAGTCTTGGGTATATCTTCCTTCCTCAACTTTAGTTGGTGAAATCCTAACCGAAGGTCCACCTTAGAGAAATAACTGGCCCCATGAAGCTGATCAAATAAGTCGTCTATCCGTGGAAGGGGATACTTGTTCTTTATCAAGATTTTATTGAGCTCACTATAATCAATGCAAAGGCACATTGATCCATCATTCTTCTTGATGAAGAGGACTGGAGCACCACACGGTGAAGCACTCGGGCGTATAAAACCCTTCTCCATATTATCTTGTATCTTTTTCTTCAGATATTCTAGCTCTACGTTGGCCATTCTGTAAGGTGTCTTTGAGATAGGGAGATATCTAGGGATGAGTTCAATTAATAACTCCACCTCTCGGTTAGGCGGAAGACCAAGAAACTCTTTGGGGAATACATCAGTGTAATCCCTCATGATGGGCATGTCTTCAAGCCTGATTTTCTCCTTTGTCTCAATCATTTGAGCTAGGTATGCATGCACATAAGGAAGTAATATCCAAACTTGAGACTAAGATTCTAAAGGAGACTCATCTTCCTCCTTGCACTTGTAAAGAATCGGAGGATTCTTCGGGATGTGAAGAGTAATCTCCCTTTCCTGGTATTTGATGTTGGCCTTGTACAAAGATATCCAATCCATGCCCAAGATAGCGTCAAACTCTACTAAAGGAAGTATGACAAGATTTTCTGGGAGGTTCATTCCACAAACATTAACCAGGGAGGAGTTATAAACCATGGATGCACTAATTACCCCATTCTCTGTTCTCATATATAACTTTTCCTCCAAATTTTGAAGTGGTGTTTGAATAGTTATACTAAAATTGCAAGATATGAAAGAATGCATAGAACCAGAATCAAATAGTATGTTCGCTATTCTTGAATGAATAACAAGCGTACCTGTAACCACATCGTTTTCCGGCTCCCCCTTAGCAGTAGTGATTGAATAAGCCCTTCCTTGTTGCCTTGGAGGTTGTTGCTGATTGCCTCTCAAAACCCTCGACTTAGGGAAATTGTTCGAATAATTCCCAAGCTCCTTGCTGTTAAAACACTGCACTGCAGGCTGTGTGTTGATCTGGAACTTCGGTTCTTATTCAAAATTAGCAAGATTTTTCATATCCCTTAAGCAGTTCTTGGCCAGATGACCAAACATCCCACATTTGAATCAATTTCTGGTTCCCTTGAAATAGTCACCAAGATGCTTCTTCCCACAATTCTTGGAAAGCGGAAAGCGAGGCTTCATTCCATCATGTGATTTTTTTGATGAACCACCCATGTTGTTCTCCGTTTTCTGCTTCTTGTCACTATGCCCATTAGACCACTGAGAGTCTCCAATCTCCATTTCAACCTTGACGGCACAATATACAATCTCCTCATAGCTGTCGAAGTATCGAATTTCCAACAATTTTCATAGACTCAGCTGTAGTCCGCTAAAGAAGTGATCCACCTTGCTTTCGGTGTTCATGACAAAGCCAGAGGTGTACCTTGAAAGCCTTGTAATGTTCGCTTAATATGCCCCGATGGACTCATCATCCTTCTGTTTAAGTCCATGGAACTCTCTTTCCATATTGAGATGGATGATTCGAGGAAAATATTTGTTGAAACAAATCCTCTTTAATTCCTCCCAATCTATGGAATCAATTTCCTCCTGAGACTTCATATTCTTGATCAGTTTCCACCACTGATCAGCTTCCCCATAAAAAAGATAGACTGCCAGTATGACTTTCTCTTCTTCCGAGCACTGGAGAACAGAGAAAATCTTTTTGATGGAGTTAATATATTATTTTGCGAGGAGGGGATCAGAAGACCCGCTAAATATGGGAGGCCTTTGCCACATGAAGGATTCTACGGAAACTTGCTCTTTCATTGGAGGAAGGGGACATTCCACATGATTCAAGTTATTATTCATAACTCGAGCCAGCTGAGCAAAGTACTGCCATGAAGTATTGGGAACCCGCTTCCATCACATCAGGCATGTCATTAGGGAAATCTTTACATTTCCTATCACATTGGTTGTTGGAACGTGTTCTTCTATTTCCTACCATTAACGAAGAAAAAGAAAAAATAATTAGAGGTCTTGAATACTTAGATATTGAGCATAAAAAGAAACTTTGAACATAAAAGTATGAACTTATAAAGAAAAATTATATCCTAACTTGTGATTCCTTAGGTTTATATCTAGGTTATCCTCAATCTCTTTCTTAACTTATATTCTTATGGGATTCTTTTTTTCAATTAATAATGGTTTGTACTAAGCTCATGAATCTACCAAATCATATCCCCCGAATGTGTCGTAACCAAGAGTGCAGCAAGGCCTGTTTTTGTGCACTAGTTCCCGTTCAAGTTTATCTCAAAGCGGTGTTTTTGGGTTTTACCCCTAGATACATCTGTGCCAGAACCTCCTCTTCCTACTTGTATCGAGACATAGATGTATTTTCTTGATAAACCACTTACACTATACTCACGAAAATTTAGGACCTTTTTCTTATACATAGTATCATACTTAAGGTTCTCTCTATGGTGATCTATTCCTAATCTCTAAAAATAACTAGACCATCCTATGATACCAACTATAGTGACCCGAGCCTTTTACATATAACAATTCATGATTTTAAACATAATTAATCATCAGAGTAAAATCCATGGATCGTTAAGTCTAGTGTCTTAGAAGACTAGGTACATAAAACATGGGACTAAAAAAAACTTATTAATTTAATCTCCATAAAGATCTTATAACTTCCTTTGAGCTCTTACATCTACATAGGGTACCCTGGGGAACACATAAAAAAAGGGATGAGAAAAAAATCCCAGAAAAGGAATAAATATAAGGATACATCTCAAGCACATGAGTTAGGAGGCATGACATAATGATATCCAAAGCATGAAACTAATAAAATCATGCAATATAAGCATGGGATCTTATAAACAAGGAATCATATAAATGTGGCAGAATCATAAATCATATCTTTAGTATGGGTCAAGGCTAACCGCCAATCCTGTTTCCCATTTCAGTATGGGTCAAGGCTAACCGCCAATCCCGTTTCACAACGCATCTCATGATACTTATCCTTAACCAATGCATTGGAGTGATATCTGGGTTCACCCATCTCAAAATATTGATGAATATTCTTGCCACATAAATAATCTTTCCACATAAGTAATTATACATAATCCACTATACATAAACATAAGGTTACCCATGGAAAGAATTGGGTACCACAATCATGACATGAAACATATCCAATGGGTGTATCACAAAATTGTCCATGAAAGGAAGGGATTAGAACATACATGGACATATATAACATGTTAAGTGGTGTCAAATATAAATGAAAACATATAAAAAAATGTATTTTAGAAACATTAGCATTAAAACATTTTTGTGCGGTTTTAAGGAAAACACTCTAGAGATTTTCAAATAGAAAAGAGGACATTCTTGTATATACAACCATAATTTAACAAAGAAGTTTTTAATAATAAAAATACTTATTTTATCAATACAATGGTGTTTTAAAATATAGGATAGAGTGCACTTGATATTTGGGTAAAAATTTGGGATGTCCCCTTAAAACAGGTTGGCTTATCGGAAAGTTCTAAGGAGGGAATCTTTCAAAA
Organism: Viscum album; assembly: GCA_963277665.1. Lineage (NCBI taxonomy): Eukaryota > Viridiplantae > Streptophyta > Magnoliopsida > Santalales > Viscaceae > Viscum > Viscum album. The sequence goes on from OY728122.1 coordinate 967,016,496, forward strand.
TCATGTATATCCCCGAAAGAATTTGATGAAAGGGTATTGATATAATAATATTTTAAAACTAAAAAATATCTCTATTCCATTATTTTATACCAAAAAAATCCTCAATATACTAGGAATTTTTTATTTTTTGGATTGGACCTACACTTATACACACATCTATCTAATGGGTAAGGAACATGCTATTTATGTGTATGTCGGACTATCGCCTCATTAAACAATGATTTATCATTTTTTTGTTACCACATCCTATGGAGGAAATTATGATGGAAACTATGTTTATATATTATATAAATTATATTTATTATTTCCTTAATATTATTTAATTATTTTAAAAAAATATATTTACACTTTCCATTTTGGTGTTAACATCATAATTTCATTTGAGGAAGTGTGGACTACCGCCCCCTCAAAGTGATGTGATTCGCTCATACCGAACATGGAATGTATTAAAGATTGATTTAGTGAATAAATATTATATATATGAGATAATAAAGATACTTTAATAACAATATATATATATATACATAAATATATATTTTACATTCTTTTTTCAACAAAAAACAATTAAACAGAAATAACATTCATGCGTATGTACGAATTGCCATCTCTAGGAACAGTGTATTCTATTTCATACTTCTATATTCTATGGAATATTATAAAAACATATGCTGAATATACTCTATATTTATATCTTGGTTTATATTCTGGAAATCATGATATAATTATTAAAACCAAAGATATGACAAATTAAGACACATGTGAAGAACAAAGTAGATATTACCAGAAGTGAAAACTTAACATAAAATTGATAAAGAGTGTATAATATAAAGTAATAATCAAACATTATATTTTATATAATTGTTATAAATTTATATATTTTATACATGTGTCTTTTATAAGTATGAAGATAATCAAGACATAAGGTAAAGGGATTTCATCTTAATTTTTATTTTCTGGAGATACAAGCTTTATTAAACACCCATTACTTTTCTGCACTGTGTATACTAACCATGGTTTTATTAAATTATTCATATATCCCAATTTATGTTTATTTTAATATAAAATATATTACCATTATTTAATGGGGTTTCTGTTTCAAAAGTTACCAAATCAGTAATGTAATTTTTGCCTCAATTTTCCTTCTTTGAGACACATTCCATGTTATGCACCTTTATTTTTATTTGTGGGGTATAAACTACCTTTGGAATGGTATATCATGAGCATTATTCATTTCATGATTTTTTATGGTTCATATAATTTAATATTCTTATATGGGGATTACGATTTAATGTTACCAAATTATAAGAGTTTATTGAAATAATCTCATCACTTCTTGAGAATGTTTATGATCATGCTTTCTTTGATGAAATATTAGGATCCATATATCAATAAAAACATGAATTTTATTCTCCTCTTATTATTCATGATATATCCATTTACATGTACAATTTTTACACTCTTTTATACATAAGAGAGCCAAGAAAGAGTTTTTAATAAATTCTCACTTTACCACTCTCTTTGGTCAAAAATTTGTTTTTTACAAAACCATGTTTAAAAAAAATAAAAAAAATCAAAATTTTCTTTGAGTATTATTTTCCTGGAAAAAGGATTTTAATTTTTTTTATTATTTTAAAATCACTAGTTTTAGGTTTTTAAATTTTTTTTCATAGAAATGGTTTTCAAATTTTTTTCAATATTTATATATATGTTTTCAATGTGTTTTCAATGAAAAAGGTATGGAAAATATTTTCAAGATTATTTTATAAGTTTTATAGGGAAACATTTTTCCAAATGTTTTGAAGATTTACTTATAACTATTCAAGGAAATGATTTTATTAAAAATTATTTCAAGACATATATATATGTTTTCAAAGTATTTTAAATGATAATTATTTTCAAAATATTTTATTTTAAAAAAAAATACTTTTACTATAAAGGATATTTTACTCAAGATATGTTTTCAAAAGATATTTCAAAATTATTTTCCATCTAAGATGAAATATGTTAATGTTAATATTTCTTTTCTAAGAAATGATATATAGGTTATATTCATACTATTTATATGAATGTTTTATTCATTGGTGTCATGATGTTTATGAAACCCCTTTCTCCTACATGGGTTATATGCATTTGAAAACCACTTATTTTCATGGGTTATGCATTAATGAAGGGATTAAAAATCCGACCTCTTTTAATAGTTTAGGATTTGATGAAATTGTAATTATAGCCATTTCATTTCATGGATTATGATTTATGTTTATAAAACCTATGTCCTTTATGGGTCATGATATGATGAATGTTTTATTTTGTGGAACATGTATGAATGATTTTATTATAAGATGGGTGGGTTATATATCTCCCTCCAATGCCTTGGGTAATGATTGGTGAATCATGAGTATAAATGTTATGTGTGACCATGATTACATGTTCAAACTGGTATTAATAGACCTCGTTTCATGTTCGTAAGTTTTTGTGTGAACCTAATTTCATGTTTAAAATGTTACGAGTGAGCCTTATTAGATGTTCACAATGTTATGAATAGACCTAGATGCATGTCCATATGTTTATACATGAACCTGATTAAATGTTCACAATATTATGTGTGAACCAGATATCATGTACATAATGTTATGAATGGACCTATTTTCATGTCCATAAGATTATAACTGAACCTAATTACACATTCCCAATGTTCTTCATGGACCTGACTACAAATTCTTAAGTTGATTTTGGGGCCTGATTTAATTTCCTAAACTTAATGAGTTAACATGATTCTACTTATACTTGTTCACAATGTTATAAACAAATGTGCATGCCAAAAATTCCATGTCGAATCCCTATGTTATTATTTCATAACTTATGATCTGAATTCTATTACATGTCCAATGTACTAGGAATATTTATTATGATCTCAAATATGTAGAGTATGATCTTAACATTTTATGCTCAAGTTCCATAGCGTTTTTTTCATGTTATGTTTAGCCTTACTGAACATATGATCTCAACCCTTTCTTAAGTTTTATTTCCACTACTTATAATGAATTTTTTTATGTAGAATTACTAATGGTTGAGATCATTAAGGGATATATTGAATATCATTCACTATGATAGAATATTTTTTCCATGATTCCAAAGAATCTATACTATTACAATCCTTGATCAATTATTTTTCTAATAAACTAAATATTCATCTAAAATGATGTAATATCCATGATTTCTAATCTTGGGTCGCTATAGTTGGTATAAAAAGAAATGTTTAGTCTTCCATTGGAAACTTAGACGAGAAACCATTAGTGACATCCCTTGGTATATTACTATGTATATGTCTAGGGATGTATCTAATGATATGTATAAGGATGAGTTAACATTCAGGAAAATATCTTGGAATTTATTAACGAATAAAGTGTAGAGATTCCTATAAATACCTCCATTTCTTGATACTACAAGTGGATGTGGTTCTGGAACAAAATTACCTAGCGATAAAAACTCCAACAAGATGTATCAGGACTAACTTGGGGTAATCATGTACATGATAACGAGATTTGCTACACGCCAGGTTCGACACTCCCGGGTGATATGGTTTGGTAATTCACAAACTATTCCAGAACCATGATGAAGTAATTAAATAGAATTAGGCTATGAATGACCGAGGATAATCATAAGGTTTCATTTATTATGGAATGAGTCATACATTAGACATCCTATAAGTAACTTTTCAGGATTATGTGGTTCCTCATTATTATAACTATTTCTTACTCTATGATTTCGGTTTTAGCCAGTGGATGGAACCCAATGGAACCAAGTTAATGGTGTTTGTCATGACAATTGAAATGAATGTCCTCCTTATGATCTAAATGCAGTGTGGTATGGAATAAAAAACCTCATTACTATACTCTCACAACTTTATGAATCATGTAGAGCTTCAAAATGAACTTAGGAGGGAACAATGTTCTGTTGAGTCCTTTATGAGACATCATCTTACTTTTTTCAATGGGTCATTTGATCCACTTTTTTCAAAACACTGGATCAATACCAATAAACATATATTCTCTGTTATTAAGAGTTTATATCATGATAAATTCATTCATTATATTTATCAGTTAGAAGGTGAAGCAGACCAGTGGTGGACTCTAATCAAGAATACAAGGATCCACAACGATATTGAATGCATGTATTGTGATCACTACAGGAAAACTAATTTTTTGCGATGGGCTATTTGCGATGGGATTAATTCTCATTGCAAAAAGTCTGTCCCAGAGGTTATTTGCGACAGGATTTTGGGTCCTGTCGCAAAAAGTAAGGCGTGGTTTGATGCGGTCTGTGCACTAAAGCGTGGGAATATTATTTGTGATGGGAGGATTCCCCCGTCAAAAATAGTACGTTGGTCGGAGGGTATTTGTGACGGGTCCCATCGCAAATACCAGCAGCGGTAAATAGTTTTTTTGCGATGTGATGTTTTCCCGTCACAAAAAGTGTGTCAATAGGAAACTTTTTGCGATAGGACTCATCGCAAATACCCTTTTAACCGTCAACAGTAATTAATGCGGGCAAAGGTATTTGTGATGTGATACCCTTCACAAATAGTACAGTCACAAGTAATCTAACCTATATATACCCCCTTCGGTTTTTATTCCTATTCCTCTCAATTCTCACTTCCTCCCTCTCTAAAGTCTATTTTTACAGTGAAAATTTCTCTGAGTTAGTTTTTTTTACAAAGAAGTTGTGAAGTTGTCTAAATCAATATGAGATTAAGATTAAAGGTATTTATAATTTATTTAATTAAGTATTTATTTAATTTTTATGTTAATTTTAATTATTGTTGATTAGTTATAATTAAATTTGATTTAAATTGTTTTGTTATCAGTATTTATTTGTAATAATAAATTGAAATTATTAGTAGAAATTCTTAATTAGCAACAATTAATAATTAGTAATAATTGATAATTAGTAATAATTAATAATTATTAATTAAAATTAGTATTTTATATAAATAATAAGCGGTAATTAGCAATTAGTAATTGAAAATTGTAGTTATTAATAGCAATTAACGGTAATTAGTAAAATTATGTGTAATTAGCAATAATTACAGGTAATTAGTAATAAATAGTGGTAATTAGTAATAATTAGGGGTAATTACTGATAATTAGGTGTAATTAGTAATAATTAGGGGTAATTAGTAATAATTAGCGATAATTAGTAATAATTAGGGATAATTAGAAATAATTAGGGGTAATTAGTAAAAATTGGGGGTAAATAGCAATAAATAGTAATAAATAGTAATAAGTAGTAATACGTAGTAATAAATAGGAATAAATAGAAATAAAAAAGAATAAATAGTAATAAATATAAATAAAGAGGAATAAAGTGGAATAAAGTGGAATATATAGGAATAAATAGTAATAAATAGGAATAAATATCAATAAATAGGAATAAATATTAATAAATAAGAATAAATAGGAATATATAGTAATAAATAGTTATAAATTGTAATAAAAATGTATAAATAGTAATAATTTTTAATAATTTGCAATAATTATTAATGAACAGTAATAACGAGTAATAATTAGTAATAAATACTAATAAGTAGTAATAAATGTTAATAAATAGTAATAAATAGTAATAAATAGTAATAATTAGTAATAATTATTAATAATTAGTAATAATTAGTAATAATTAGTATTAAAAAGTAATAAATAGTAATAAATAGTTATAAATAGTAATAATTAGTAATAAATAGTAATAATTAGTAATAAATAGTAGTAAATAGTAATAAATAGTAATAAATAGTAATAAATATTAATAAATAGTAATAATTAGTAATAATTAGTAACAAATAGTAATAAATAGTAATAAATAGTAATAAATAGTAATAAATAGTAATAAATTGTAATAAATTGTAATAAATTGTAATAATTAGTAATAATTAGTAATAATTAGTAATAATTAGATATAATTAGTAATAATTAGTTATAATTAGTAATAAATAGTAATAAGTAGTAATAAATAGTAATTGCTAGTAATATTTAGTAACAATTAGTAATAAATAGTAATAATTAGTAATAATTAGTAATAATTAGTAATAATTAGTAATAATTAGTAATAATTAGAAATTATTAGTAATAAATAGAAATAAATAGTAATAAATTGTAATAAATAGTAATAAGTAGTTAATTAATAGTAATAAATAGTTATAAATAGTAATAAATAGTAATAAATAGTAATAAATAGGAATAAATAGAAATCAAAATAAATAGGAATAAATAGAAATCAGAATAAATATGAATAAATAGCAATAACTTGTAATAACTTGGCACAATTTCCAGTGGATTGATGACACTCGTTTTGCTCGATGACTATTCTCCATTCAACTTTCACCGACTCAAAAAATTATGAAATGTATGCTTCTACGTGTGGATATCAAATATCGTATGCATGAGTTTAAATTTGCATTCATAGAACCACCATTTTAATAATGTTTTTAGGTGGTGACAGTTGCATGAAGATGATTCATCGACGAAAAGGGGGCTCTTTTGTCTGACAGCTCATTTACTTTCAACTTTCTCACACTGAAATCATAATGAAGAATATTCTTAGAGGTACTCTTATACATTATCGTATACACGAGAATGAATATTTGTACCTCTGAGAAGATTCTACATTGTGATTTCAGTGTGAGAAAGTTTCAAGTAAATGAGTTGTAAGACAAAAGAGTAGCCGTCAATCCATTGAAAATTGTGTCGCCCGTAAATAATGGTAATTATTAAGAAGTAGTATTAATTATTTATCTTCCTTTTTCATATAGTGTTTTTATAATTTCAAATTATTCAAAAATAGTAATGATTTTATATTTTGTAGAAAAATATGGAACAATGAAGTTGACAAAAGTCATTATTAGATGATCACACTTGGATAAATCAGTACAGAAATCCAAATGGTTCTGGTTTAAATCCTATACATATTGATGGTGTTGAAGCTTTCTTATCATTTGCTTCTTCAAAACCAGAATATGTTTTAGAAGGAAAAATAAAGTGTCCTTGTAAAAAATCTTCTCTGAGAACGATTGACACATTTGAAAAGGTTGGGGGAATCTCTTGTGGTTTGGTTTTCAACCAGATTGTATTTTTTTGGTATTGACACGGTGAACGCTATTCTAGAGAAGAAACTAATAACTTGATTCTGGATCCATAACGGTTTCAAAATTAAGTAAATTATGTTGCAGGTCCATCTGTTTAAAAAACTGAATCTCATGATGATATTGATTTAACCCTTGAGTTGGCACCATCCAAATTTTATGATTTGTTGAGGTCTCATGAGGATTTATTATATCCTGGTTTTAAGATACGAAAATTAGAAGAGGTTGAAATATTTATGGTTATTAAATCAGATAATTAAATGTGAAACAACTGTTTTGATTATATATTTTCTTTGGTTAAAAAACTGTTACCTGAAGGAAATGTGTTTCCTCCAAATTACTATGAGTGAAAGAGGCTGGTTCATAATCTATGCCTTAGTTATCGGAAGATTCATGCATGTCCAGATGATTTCATCTTATATTCTGGTGAAAATGAGTCATTAGATAGCTTTACCACATGTGAAAAAAATGAGATATAATGAAGCTAAACTAGGGATGTCTCGATCGATTTCTATAAAACAGTTGAGATATTTTCCCTTTACACCCAAGTTGCGGTGTTTATTTGTGTCTCAGAACATAGCGTCAATGATTTCCTCACCCAAAACCATGATTTCATTTGATAAAATCTTGAATCATCCATTTTATGGAGATTTATGGAAACATTTTGACCATCTGCATCTATCTTTTGATTTAGAAGACCAAAACAAGCATTTGTGTATTTCTACTGACGAATTATGTCTGTTTGGTTCTTACAGTAGTCAGTATTCATGTTGGACCATGTTTATAACTCAGTAAAATTTAACTACATGAATATTGATGAAGGATCCCTATATATTTTTGACCTTATTAATCACAAGACATCCAAAAAAGAATATTGATGTTTATTTGAAACCATTGATTGATGAGTTAATTGCATTGTGGAGTAATGGTGTTAGTACATATGATGTTGCTGCGAAACAAAATTTTATATTAAAATTTACATTGATGTGGACAATTAGCGACTTTATTTCATATGTCATGTTATCTGGATAGAGTACACCTGGTCTGAAATCTTGTATTTAGTATATAAAAGACAATAATGCCTTTATGCTCACCAATGGAAAAAAACCTTGCTATTTTGATTGTCATCACAGATTTCTTCCAACCGATCATCCTTTTGGGATCTTCCATATTGGACTGATTTGTTGGTCCGACACATGTTGGATTTCATGCATATGAGAAGGACTATTTTGATAATTTATTTCATACATTATTAGATACACTAGGTAATACCAAATATACAGTAAATGCACGATTAGATCTTGCCCAAATTTGCAGGCGACCAGAACATGAACTATTTAAAAATGTCAGATCAAAGAGTTCAAAGAATCCAAAAGTATCTTATACACTATATAAAGAGATTAGATTATTATTTAGTCAGTGGATTGTAGATTTGAGACTTCCAGATGGTGGTGCTTCCAATTTGGGCAGATTTGTTAAGAATTCATATATTACCAGATTAAAAAGTCATGATTGTCATGTTTTAATGGAAATACTTATACCAATTGGATTTAGAGGTTTGTCAAATTCTATGATTTGGGATTCGATAATATTCATATCATATTTTTTTCAAGACATTTTTGAAATAACAATAGACTACGATGTGCTAAGAAAACTGAAAGAAGATCTTTCTGTAATTATATGTAAACTCGAAAAAATATTTCTGCCGGATCTCTTTGACTCAATGGAATATATAATATTTGTAACGACCAAATGTTTTTAATGGAAATTCCCTTCTTATAAATATGCCATAAAATCACATAATAATTAACTACTATGTGATAAGTGACCTTTAAACATAAGTTTGTTACTTCTGTGTTTGGAATTTTAAAAATCTGACATACACGGTTGTGTTCAAGATGTTTTTTTGGAGTCTAATAAAACAAAAATAATTTTTGGTAAATAGTAACCTACACGAATGAATAGTAACATACCCTTATGAATAGTGATATAACCTAATGAATAGTAACCTCACCTATGGTGGTATAAAAATAATATTCATGTTGGAAGTACGATATACCTATATTTTAGAATGAGTTAATGAATGTTTTAAAACTGGTTTTGATAATAAATTATTGTTTTAATTAAATATTAAAATAATCGTATTTATAAAATTATTTTTGAAAAATGAATTTCATTTTTGGATTCTACAGGTCGAAAAATGATTAGGGTGAATTTTTGGGATTTTTCTGAAATACATGAATTTTTTATGAATAGTAGAATCTGATAATTTACAATAAATGCTAAATAATGGATTAATTGACTCATCGATGATGCTCTGCTGATATAAGCCCACTTGGTTCGAATTCACATGACCCATTTACTATTATTGGTCATGAAATACTTACAATTCCTTGTATTAGGAGGAAATAATAAATTAATGATTATAATATCATGAAATCCCTCCTCTCCTCCACTATAAAACCCCCCTTCACCCCCTCTTCTCTCCACTCCTCTCAAGATCCAAGACTTCTCTAAATTCTGCCAAAATCTCTTCCCAAGGTCCTCCCCCACGTCCAAAATCTCTCAGCCTCCTCAAAATACCAAAACCTATCCCCTTAAGAGGTTCTGAAAGGAGGAAGTCTCAAGAGGTAAATTCCTCTTCACAAATTTCTTCTTTTCTTTTATGTTCTTTTCTTTTTTTATTTCTTTCCTCACCTCCCTTCACCATAATATTATGATAAATCCAGTAACATACATATACTGGAATGTCATAATGCTATTGGTATATTTCATTATCTTCTACCTTTCCCCACCCTTTTATTTGAAAGAAATGAAAGCACCATTTGAGATGTGCTAATTTAGCACATTCAAGGACAACAATTTATCAATTTCTATTATTATCTTTAATTCTGGTCATGAAACCATTTGTGTTATGGTTGAACTATATTATTATATATGTAATATAAATCCTATTTTGGATTCTGTAATCCTTTGGTACAAATGGAATTAAGTTATAAATCAAAACACATTCTTTGAAATCAAACCCACCGAATAACAAAAACAGTTATCTCTAAGGTTATATATGTAATAATTCAACATCACTCTAAGTAACCAAATTAAAATTAAAACCATGTAATATACTGGATATGAACTATAGAATTTGACTCCAATTCTTGACAACCACTATCATCTTGCATATGATCCAAACTTTAATATAAGTGAACCGATCTTTTAAAGCCAAGTAAACAAATGATCCCGAACAATGAAATTGAACCTTTTAACTAATAAAAAAGGATTTGAAGGAACTAAAAAGAGTTATAATAAATAAATTACATATAGAAGAGGTTCTTGAATTAGGAATTAATAATCCTAATTTGTTTATTCAGGTCATTAATAACAAGTGGAGAACACCACCAAATTTGAGGTAAGGGATCCTCTCCTTTACTCTCTTAATCAAGATTGTCCTCTATACTATGCCTTTATAAGTGTTATAGAAAAGCTATAGAGTGTTTTCCTTAAAACCGCACAAAAATGTTTTAATTACAATGTTTCTAAAACAAATTTTTTTATATGATGTCGCTTATATTTGACACCACTTAAAATGTTATATATGTCCATGTATGTTATAATCCCTTCCTCTCATAGACACTTTTCTGATACACCCATTCGATATGTTTTATGTCATTATTGTGGTACCCAATTCTATCCATGGGTAACATTATGTTTATGTATAGTTAATTATAGATAAATACTTTTGTGGAACGATTATTTATGTGGAAAGAATATTCATGAATATATTGAGATGGGTGCACCCAGATAGCGCTCCAATGCATTGGGTAAGGATAAGTCTCATGAGATGTGATGTGAAATGGGATTGGTGGTTAGCCTTAACCCGTACTGAAATGGGAAACAGGATTGGAAGTTAGCCTTGACACGTACTAAAGATATAATTTATGATTCTGCCACATTTATATGATTCCTTGATTATAAGATCCCATGCTTATATTACATGATTTTATAAGTTTCATGCTTTGGATATCATTATGTCATTCCTCTTAACTCATGTGCTTGAGATTTATCCTTATATTTATTCCTTTACTGGGCTTTTTTGCTCATCCCTTTGTTTATGTGTTCCCCAGGGTACCCTATGTAGATGTAAGAGCTCAAAGGATGTTATAAGCTCATTATGGAGATTAAATAAAGAAGTTTTTTTAGTCCCATGTTTTATGTACCTAGTCTTCCAAGACACTAGACTTAATGATCCTTGGCTTGTATTCTGATGATTAATTATGTTTAAAATCATGAATTGTTATATGTAAAAGGCTCGGGTCACTATAGTTGGTATCATAGGATGGTCTAGTTATTTTTAGATATTAGGAATAGAGCACCTTAGAGAGAACCTTAAGGATGATACTAAGTATAAGAAAAAATTCCTAAATTTTGGTGAGTATAGAGTAAGTGTTTTATCGAGAAAATACATCCTTGTCTGGATACGAGCTAGTAGAGGCAGTTCTGGAACAGATGTATCTAGGGGTAAAACCTGAAAACACTACTTTGAGACAAACTTGAATGGGAACTGGTGCACGAAAATGGGACTTACTGCACTCTTGTTTACAACACTCCCGGGGGATATGCTTTGGTAGATTCACGAGCTTAGTAAAAACCATTATTAATTGACAAAAATAAGCCCATAAGAATATAAGTTAAGAAATAGATCGAAGATAACCTAGATATAAACCTAATGAATCACAAGTTAGGATATAATTTTTATTTATAAGTTCATACTTTTATGTTCAAAGTTTCTTTTTTATGCTCAATAGATACGTATTCAAGACCTCTAATTATATGTTATTTTTCTTAGTTAATGGAGGGAAATAGAAGAACATGTTCCAACAACCAATGTGATTGGAAATGCAAAGATTTCCCTAATGACATGCCTTATGTGATGGAAGTAGGTGCTCAATACTTCATGGAAGTACCTGCTCAGCTGGCTCGATTTATGAATAGTAACATGAATCATGTAGAACATCCCCCTCCTCCAAGGAAAGAGAAAGTTTCCGTATAATCCTTCATGTGGAAAAGGCCTCCCATGTTTAGCGGGTCTTCTGATCCCCTCCTCGCAGAACAATGTATTGACTCCATCAAAAAGATTTTCTCTTTCCTCTAGTGCTCAGAAGAAGAGAAAGTCATACTGGCAGTCTATCGTTTTGATGGGGAAGCTAATCAGTGGTGGAAACTGATCAAGAATATGAAGTCTCAAGAGGAAATTGATTCCATAGATTGGGAGGAATTAGAGATGATTTTTTTCAACAAATATTTTCCTCGAACCCTCCATCTCAAGATGGAAAGAGAGTTCCATGGACTTAAACAGAAGGATGATGAGTCCATCGGGGCATATTAAGAAAACTTTACAAGGCTTTCAAGGTACACCCTTGGCTTTGTCATGAACACCGAAAGCAAGGTGGATCGCTTATTTAGTAGACTGCAGCCGAGTCTACGAAAATTGTTGGAAATTCGATACTTCGACAGCAATGAAGAGATTTTCCGTTGTGCTGTCAAGGTTGAAATGGAGAATGGAGACTCCCAGTGGTCTAATGGGCCTGGTGACAAGAAGAAGAAAATGGAGAACAACATGGGTGGTTCATCAAAAAAATCCCATGATAGAAAGAAGCCACCCTTTCCCCTTTCCAAGAATTGTGGGAAGAAGCATCTTGGTGACTATTTCAAGGGAAACAGAAATTGTTTCAAATGTGGGATGTTTGGTCATCTGGCCAAGAACTACTGAAGGGATATGAAAAATCCTACTAATGTTAAAGAAGAACCAAAGGTTCAGATCAACACACAGCCGACAGTGCAGTGTTTCAACTACAAGGATCTTGAGCATTTTTCAAAAAATTTCCCGAACTGAGAGGTGGAGTTCTTAATTGAACTTATCCCTGGATATCTACCTATCTCAAAGACACCTTACAGAATGGCCAACATAGATCTAGAAGAGCTGAAGAAGAAGTTACAAGATAATATGGAGAAGTGTTTTATACACCCGAGTGCTTCACCGTGGGGTGATCCAGTCCTCTTCATCAAGAAGAAGGACAGATCAATGTGCCTTTGCATTGATTATCGTGAGCTCAATAAAATCATTATAAAGAACAAGTATCCCCTTCCACGGATAGAGGACTTGTTTGATCAGCTTCATGGGGCCAGTTATTTCTCTAAGGTGGACCTTCGGTCAGGATATCACCAACTAAAGGTGAGGAAGGAAGATATACCCAAGATGGCCTTTCGAACAAGGTATGGACACTATGAGTTCATAGTGATGCCCTTAGGACTCACTAATGCTCCAGAAATTTTCATGGATTTAATGAATAGAGTCTTCATAGATTACCTCGACAAATTTGTGGTGGTCTTTATTGATGATATTCTGATATACCCCAAGAGAAAGTAGGAACATGAGGAGCATTTGGAAACTATGTTAAAGAATTTTTAAAGGGAGAAGTTGTATGAAAAGTATAGTAAATGTGAGTTATGGATGGAGGAAGTATCATTATTTGGGCATGTTATCACCAAGAAAGGGATATATATGGACCCTTCCAAGATGAAATCAATTGAAGAGTGGATGAGGCCAACTTCTGTAACAGAGATCTGCAGCTTTTTAGGTCTAGCTCGGTATTATCGATGATTCGTGAAGAACTTTTCACAATTATCAAACCAAATGACCAAGCTAACATGGAAGGGAGTAAAGTTCATCTGGACACATGAATGTGAAGACTATTTCAAGGAGTTGAAAAATAGGCTTATCACTGCGCCGGTACTCACACTCCCTTCAAGTGGATAACTATTTGTGGTGTATAGTGATGCTTCTAAGAAAGGCTTAGACTATTTGTAATTCAAAATGATAAAGTGATAACCTATGCCTCAAGGTAGCTGAAAATACATGAGCAAGACTATCCCATGCATGAGATGGAGTTTGTGGCTGTGATATCTATGTTGAAAATCTGGTGGCATTATCTCCATGGGGAAAATGTGAGATATATACTGACAATAAGAGTCTCAAACACATATTCACACATAAAGAGCTTAATATGAGCCAGTGAAGATGGATAAAGCTCATCAAGGATTATGAATACTCAATCCACTACCATCCCGGTAAGGCAAACAAGGTGGAAGTTGCTCTAAGTATAAAGCTGCATCGTTATCAACGATGAGAATTGAAAATGATTTGATGTGTTTATATTTTCAATGGATGGGCATGGGAATCATTAATGGAGGAATATCATCAATCCTTTCTCAAATGATTTCTCAACCATCCCTCTTGGAGAAAATAAAGGTTTCTCAAAGAAAGGATGTGGAAATTCAGAAAAGTGTGGAAGCTATTAAAAATGGGGAATCCTCTGATTTCAAAATTTATGAGGAAGGAGTTGAAAAAATAGGGACACGATTATGTGTCCATCTGATCTAGAGATAAAGAATGATATATTGAATGATGCACATAGCTCGAACTTCTCTATCCATCATGGGAGTACCAAAATGTATAGTGATCTCCAAGAACACTTATGGTGGGATAACATGAAGAAGGAGATTTCAGAATATATATCAAGGTGCTTGGTATGTCAGCAAGTTAAAGCTGAGCGGAAAAAGTCAAAAGGCATGATGAAGACATTGCCTATACCCATGTGGAAATGGGAAAATGTTACTATGGAATTTATCACGGGTCTCCCGAAGACATCAAATGGAAATAATGCGATATGGTTTGTGGTTGACCGACTCACCCTGGCATCCCATTTCTTCGCTATTCGGGATGATCTTTCACTTGAACAACTTGAAAAGATATATGTAAAGTAAGTGGTGAGAATTCATAGTGTTCCACTCTCAATTGTCTCTGACCGTGATCCAAGGTTCACATCTAAATTCTAGAGATCCATTAACAATCTTTGAGTACTGAATTAAATTTCAGCACGACCTATCACCTCCAAACTGATGGCCAGTCTGAAAGAACTATTCAGACGCTTGAAGATATGATTAGAGCCTTCTCTCTAGAATTAAAAGGTGGATGGTATCAACATCTCCCATTGGTTGAGTTCTTATGCAACAATATATTCCACTCGAGTATTCAGATGGCTCCATATAAAGCTCTGTATGGAAAGTGATGTAGACCTCCAACCTATTGGGATGCAGTTGGAGAATGAAAGCTACTTAGACCTGATTTTTTCAAGAGATGAAAAACAAGGTTAAAGTCATCCTGAAACACATCAAATCTTCTCAAAGTCATCAAAATAGCTATGTTGACAACCGTCTAAGGGACTAGGAGTTCGACATTGGAGATAAAGTCTTCCTTCTAATATCTCCATGGAAGAGAGTCATGCGATTCAGGAAGAAAGGGAACTTAAACCCAAGGTATATTGGCCCCATTGAGATCCTTGACCGCATAAGAGTTGTGGACTATCGGCTTTCACTTCCACCGAATATGGCTCGAGTTCATGATTTTTTTCATGTATCACTCTTGATAAAGTACATACCTGATCCTTCACATGTACTAAACTCAGAGGTGGTGCAGCTGGAAGATGATATCTCCTATGAGGAGCAGCCAGTAAAAATTATGGATCGGAGAGATAAGGTTCTACGCAACAAGACAACCCATATTTTCAAAGTGTTGTGGAGGAACCATAATTTTGAGGAAGAAACATGGGAACTGGATGAAGCAATGAAGGAAAAGTTCCCACATCTTTTATTGGCCTAGAATGTAAAATGAAATTTCGAGGGCGAAATTTCTTAAGGGGGGAAGAATGTAACGACCCAATTCTTTTAATGAAAATTAACTTCTTATAAATATGCCATAAAATCACATAATAATAAACTACTAAGTGATAAGTGACATTTAAACATAATTTTTTCACTTCTGTGTTTGAAATTTTGAAAATCTGACATACACGGTTGTGTTCAAGATGTTTTTTGGAGTCTAATAAAACAAAAATAATTTTTGGTGAATAGTAACCTACACTAATGAATAGTAACACACCCTTATGAATAGTGATATACCCTAATGAATAGTAACCTCACCTTTGGTGGTATAAAAAAAATATTCAAGTTGGAAGTTCGATATACCTATATTTTAGAACGAGTTAATGAATGTTTTAAAACTGGTTTTGATAATTAATTATTCTTTTAATTAAATATTAAAATAATCATATTTAGAAAATTATTTTTGAAAAAGGACCACCATTTTTGGATTCTACACGTTGAAAAATGATTAGCGTGAATTTTTGGGATTTTTCTGAAATATGTGAATTTTTTATGAATAGTAGAATATGATAATTTAAAATAAATGCTAAATAATGGATTAATTGAGTCATCGATGATGCTCTGCTGATGTAAGCCCACTTGGTTCGAATTAAAATGAACCATTTACTATTCATGGTAACAGAATACTAAGTATTCCTTGTATTGGGAAGAAATAATAAATTAATTATTATAATATCATGAAATCCCTCCTCTCCTCCACTATAAAACCCCCCTTCACTCCCTCTTCTCTCCACTCCTCTCAAGCTCCAATACTTCTGTAAATTATGCCCAAATCTCTCCCCAAGTTCCTCACCCACGTCCAAAATCTCTCAGCCTCCTCAAAATTGCAAAACCTCTCCCCTTAAGAGGTTCTCAAAGGAGGAAGTCTCAAGAGGTAAATTCATCTTCCCAAATTTCTTCTTTTCCATTATGTTCTTTTCTTTTTTTATTTCTTTCCTCACCTCCCTTCACCATAATAGTATGATAAATCCAGTAACATAAATTTACTGAAATGTCTTCATTCTAGTGGTATATTTCATTATCTTCTCCCTTTCCCCAGCCATTTATTTGAAAGAAATGAAAGCACCGTTTGAGATGTGCTAATTTAGCACATTCAAGGACAACAATTTATCAATTTCTATTATTATATTTAATTCTGGTCATGAAACTATTTATGTTATGGTTGAAAAAGATTATTATATATTTAATATATATCCTATTTTTGGTTCTGCAATCCTTTGGTAAAAATGGAATTAAGTTATAAATCAAAACACATTATTTGTAATCAAACCCACCGAATAACAAAAACGGTTATCTCTAAGGTTATATATGTAATAATTCAACATCAATCTAAGTAACCTAATTAAAATTAAAACCATGTAATCTAATGGATATTAAATAAAGAATTTAACTTTAATTCTGGACAGCCACTGTCATCTTGCATATAATCCAAACTTGAATATAAGTGACTCGATCTTTTAAAGCCAAGTAAACAAATGAGCCCAAATAATGAAATTTAACCATTTAACTAATCAAAAAGGATTTGAATGAAATAAAAAAGTTATAATAAATAAATTATATATAGAAGAGGTTCTGGACTTATGAATTAATAATCCTAATTTGTTTATTCAGGTCATTAATAAAAAGTAGAGAACGCCACCGAATTTGAGGTAAGGGATCCTCTCCTTTTCTCTCTTAATCAAGATTGTCCTCTATACTATGACTTTATATGTGTGCTATAAGATTATAGGGTATGTTTAGAAACTTCCACCATACTTCCTTATGGATTTATAAGTGATGAAAAACCCCATTTCTATCTCATCAATCCCTCTTGGTCACACCCGACACCATGCCGATAAAATCGTAACGAATTCTACCCGAACCTTCTTTGTTCTTTCCGGATGCCTTATCTTTCTTTCAAATTGGTGTTATATTATCTATATATGTGTCTATTATGAGTTATGGTTAGTTTTAAATGATTATTATATCAATACGCTTTCATCACATTCTTTCGGTGATATACCTGATTTTTAAAGATTCCCTCCTTAGAACTTTCCAATAAGCCAACCTGTTTTAAGGGGACTTCCCAAATTTTTACCCAAATTTCAAGTTCACTCTATCATATGTTTTAAAAAACTATTGTATTTATAAAATCAGTATTTTTATTATGAAAACCTTCTTGGTTCAATTCTGGATTTATATAAAAGAATGTCCTCTATTCTATTTGAAAAGCTCTAGAGTGTTTTCCTTAAAACCGCAGAAAAATGTTTTAATGCTAATGTTTCTAAAATACATTTTTTTTATTTGTTGTAAATTATATTTGACACCACTTACCATGTTATATATGTCCATGTATGTTCTAATCCCTTCCTTTCATGGAAACATTCGTGATACGCCCATTGGTAATGTTTTATGTCATTACTGTGGTACCCAATTCTTTCCATGGGTAACCATATGTTTATGTATGATTGATTATTTATGATTATTTATGTGGAATGATTATTTATGTGGCAAAAATATTCATGAATATTTTGAGATGGGTGCACCCATATAGCACTCCAATGAATTGGGTAAGGATAAGTCTTCCGAGATACGATGTGAAACGGGATTGACGGTTAGCCTTGACCCGTACTGAAATGGGAAATGGGATTTGCGGTTAACCTTGACCCGTACTAAAGATATGATTTATGATTGTACCACATTTATATGATTCCATGTTTATAATACCCCATGGTTATATTACATGATTTTATAAGATTCATTATTTGGATATCATTATGTCATGCCTCCTAACTCATATACTTGAGATGTATCCTTATGTTCATTCCTTTACTGGGATTTTTAGCTCATCCCTTTGTTTATGAGTTCCCCAGGGTACCCTATGGTGATGTAAGAGCTCAATGGAAGTTATGAGATCTTTATGTAGACTAAATAAAGAAGTTTTTTAGTCCCATGTTTTATTTACCTATTCTTCCAAGACACTAGACTTATCGATCCTTGTCTTGTACTCTGATGATTAATTATGATTAAAATCATGAAATGTTTTATGTAAAAGGCTTGGGTCACTATAATATTACATTTTCCACATGAAGATAAATGTGTAGGTCTAGTATAGTTTTGATGGATGTACCCATTCAAGAGATGCATGTATAAATTGATGAAAAATGTATGTAACAAAGTATCGGTTGAAGGATCAATTGTTGAAGCATATTTTCAAGATGAGATTTCTTTTTTGATCTCATTATTTTGAATCTGAATATCCCTCAAAACAAAACTGTAAGGGATAGAACAAGGTGAATTTTAATGATGAAATGGAAAATCAATTATCATTTTTTAGTCATCCAAATATTGGCTTCGGTGGAGTTTATAAATGATGGCTTTCAGATGATGAACATCACAGAACTCATACATATGTTCTACTCAACTGTGAAGAAATGACATCATTTGTACTATGAGTGCTTCTATCACTTATTCTATAATTTATGTTAGAGTATGTAAACTTATTTTATTTGTAGGTTATATGATAATCATATCAAGAAACAACTTCCAAAAATTACAACAACTTCTCTTGAAGAACACAGAAAAAAAAAATTTCTCCGTGGTTTTAAAAACGAGTAAAATAAATTATTGATGGTTTAATATCAATTATATTTATTATTTATTTTATTGATAATTGTTTTACCAATTTTCAAGTGTCTCAACATACTGATAAAATTGATAAGCGACTATGTATATTGAGTAACCCACCATACAAAATCGTTAAATCTTATAATGCATGTGTGGTGAATGGGTTTCGATTTCATACACTTCCATATAAAGAATCAAAAAACAATGAAAAATGGAGTTTTCTTGAGAGGATCGCATAAGAGAGAAACCAAAGTTGACTTTCACGACATTCAGGATGAAATTATTGAACAGTTTTTTCTAGGACAAAATTACATAACATTGTTTAAATGTCTGTGGTTGGATACTGAGAGAGTCTTGTGTGTTCATCCGACTCATGGAATCATCGATATTAAATATAAAATCTTCTTGTAGTAAATGGACCATTTTTACTGGCTCAATAGGCACATAAAATTTATTACGCAAAGTACTATGCTACTTCAAGATACATGAGTGATTGGTAGAGCATAATAAAAATGAAATATCAGGAAAATCAGTTTACTGAAACTGAATGTTGTTCCTCTAATGTAGAAGGAATTTAAATTTTTCAAGAGACTACTCAAAATCCATCATTTTCACAAAGAGATGGGAATATCTATGATGACACCCCACAATTAATGCTCAACTATGACAAAGATGTTAATGATGTTACAAATGAATTTGAAATGACAAGATATGATGAAACTGAAACATATATGGATATTAATGATGTCGAGAGGGAATATGAAGACATTGACATTGTCAGATTTGAAGATGATGATGAAGGTGAAAATTGAAACAGTTTAATGCAGGTTATAATCATAAGTAATGTATATATATATATATATATAATAGTTATTTTCAACTATCTAATAAAAAATAATTTTGGGTTTCAGATGGACCTTGATCTATTTTGCGAGTTTCAGGAGGTTGAGCTACCTTTGGATGAGGGGTATTTTGGATCATAATAACCTCAGCCTACTGGTGGTTTAGGGGGTATGCGGAGGGGGTGTGGTCTTGCATGACTGATGATTACCGACCCTATCCTTGAGCGATATCCACGTCTGGGATTCGATCCATGCCCACAGAGGTATGGTAACCTATATATTTTAGTTAGATTTTATTAATTTTTTTACATATATAAAAATAATTTTATTATTTATTCCTTTATCACAGTTTTGCACATGTAGTTTTTGGACATGGTGGAAATATCTTGAACAATTATTTTTCTCATCCATGGATCAAATGGGAATAGATTCATGTTGATGTGCGGCTCGGCATGTTCAATCATTGGTTAGTACATAAATAAATAATATTTATTTCAAAATTTATTTTATTAATAACTTGATATTATAAATTATTTTTAGGGTTTATGGTGTCCCATCAATGATAGCATGAGTTATGTTATCCACACAGCATGGAAGGTGTCTATGAATGAACGTTTCTGTCAGTTTTTGCACAATTTGATAAGGATGATCATTAAGAAAGCATGAGTGACAAAAGTTGATGAGTCATGTAGAGCCCACCGACCAGAGTAAATTTCATATCACGTTTGGGATGGGTTATATTTACACAGGTAGGAAGGTTTATTTCAGATGGGATCTTCAGTGGGTCGGTAGAACCGGGGGAGACATGAGGTGATACATCGAGCTGGTAGCTGTACATTCAGTATTCATTGAGAGAATCTGGTAAGTATATATTTTTTATATTTTATATAACTTGAAATTTAAAATTTTTATTTTATATTTATATAGGTAGTTGAGAATCATTATATTACAGAGTACGAAGTTTATTAGAGGATGTACAGTGATCCATCCAGTGGAGTGATTGGAGGGGATCGCAAGCATCAGATTGTGGTTAATTTTTTTTTCAATTTGACATTTAACTTCATATAATATTTTCACAATTTTAATTTCAAATTGGAATTGAAGGAGTCATATGAGGCTGTGACCTCTCTTACATAGGCTGACAGTCAGGACGATACGACTGATCAGACCAGTGCCCACCATTTTGGTGAGGCGACATTGATGCAGGCGACTCAGTATGGATTTGAGAAGGGCTGAGTAGTCGGTATCAGCTCTCATTTTACTCATGGTAGTTATTATGGTACTGCTGCGATGTTGGTGTCTCACTCGAGTAGAGATCGTGGAGAGGCATGATCTTCTTCCTCACAGTATTATGAGTAGTTGAAAACTCAGAATGATCTTATAGAGAGTTTTTAGAATCATCCTGAAGAGATGTGTCAGTAGCAGCAGCATGAGTAGGATATGCATCGATGACAGCAACAACAACAACAACATCATGAGCAGATGAAGTACATACACCATCTAACTTGTTGTTTAGGGATAGAGTTTTCTCCACTATCTTCTACAGTTCCTCCACATCCTCCAGAAGATGACCCCCCAATGATTTTTTTTATGTTAAAAACATTTGAATTCAAGATTTGTTGTAAAATGAACTATTTTCAGATTCTGTGTGCAAATATATCATAATTTAATTTTTTTATTTTTAATATTTTATTATTTATTTTTATTATTATATTTTTTAATATTTGTTTATTTTACTAATAATAATAGAAATATCTTATGATTTTTTTATTGTTTTTGTGAATATTGAGAATTTTAATATTTTTTTAATATTTTTTATTATCATAATATTATTAATATTATTTTTTCATTAATAATAATTTTAATAAATATTTTTTTTAGAATTATATTTTTCAATTTTTTTTATTTTAACAATAATAATAATAATAATTGGTAAAATCAACAAAAATTGAAAAATATAATTCTAAAAAAATATATTTAATAAAATTATGATTAATGAAAAAATAATATTAATAATATTAAGATAATAAAAGTATTAAAAAAAATATTAAAATTCTCAATATTATCAAAAAAATAAAAAAAAAATCAAAATATATTTGTATTATTATTAATAAAATAAAAAAAATTTAAAAAATATAATACTAATAATAAATAATAAAATGTTAAAATAATAAAAATTAAATTATGCAATATTCACACACAGAAACTGAAAATAGTTCATTTTACAACAAATATTGAATTCAAATGTTTTTAACATAAAAAATCACTGGGGGGTCATCTTCTGGAGGATGTGGAGGAACTGTAGAAGATAGTGGAGGAAACTCCATCCCTAAACTACGAGTCAGATGGTGTATGTACTTCATATGGTCATGATGATATTGTTGTTTCTGATATCATCGATGCATATCCTACTCATGCTGCTGCTGCAGACACATCACTTCAGGATGCTTATGGAAACTCTCTATAAGCTCATTCTGAGTTCGCAACTACTCCTAATCCTGTGAGGAAGAAGATTATGCCTCTCCACGATCTCTACTCGAGTTAGACGCCTACATCGCAGCAGTACCATAATAACTACCATGAGTAAAATGAGAGCCGATACCGACTACTCGGCCCTTCTCAAAGCCATATTGAGTCGCCTGCATCTATGCCGCCTCACCAAAATGGTGGGCACTGGTTTGATCAGTCATATCATCCTGACTCTCAGCCTATGTAAGAGAGGTCACAACCTCATATGACTCCTTCAATTCAAATTTGAAATTAAAATTGTGAAAATATTATATGAAGATAAATGTCAAATTGAAAAAATAATAATACTAACCACAATCTAATGTTGGCGATCCCCTCTAATCACTCCATTGGATGGATCACTGTACATCCTCGGATAAACTTCGTACTCTGTAATATCATGATTCTCAACTACCTATATAAATATAAAATAAACTTTTTAAATTTCAAGTTATATAAAATATAAAAAATATATACTTACCAGATTCTCTCAATGAATACTGAATGTACAGCTACCAGCTCGATGTATCACCTCATGTCTCCCCCGGTTCTGCCGACCCACTGAAGATCCCATCTGAAATACACCACCCTACCGGTGTAAATATAACCCATCCCAAATGTGATATGAAATTTACTCTGGTCGGTGGGCTCTACATGATTCATCAAATTTTGTCACTCATGCTTTCTTAATGATCATCCTCATCAAATTGTGCAAAAACTGACAGAAACGTTCATTCATAGACACCTGCCATGCTGTGTGGATAACATAACTCAGGCTATCATTGATGGGACACCATAAACCCTAAAAATAATTTATAATATCAAGTTATTAATAAAATAAATTTTGAAATAAATATTATTTATTTATTTACTAACCAATGATTGAACATGCCGAGCCCCACATCAACATGAATCTATTCCCATTTGATCCATGGATGAGAAAAATAATTGTTCAAGATATTTCCACCATGTCCAAAAACTACATGTGAAAAACTGTGATAAAGGAATAAAATATCAAATTATTTTTATATATGTAAATAAATTATTAAAATCTAACTAAAATATATAGGTTAACATACCTCTGTGGGCATGGATCGAAGCCCAGACGTGGATATCGCTCAAGGATAGGGTCGGTAATCATCAGTCATGCAAGACCACACCCCCTCCGCATACCCCCTAAACCACCAGTAGGCTGAGGTTATTATGATCCAAAATACCCCTCATCCAAAGGTAGCTCAGCCTCCTGCAACTCGCAAAATAGATCAAGGTCCATCTGAAACCCAAAATTATTTTTTATTAGATAGTTGAAAATAACTATTATATATATATATACATTACTTATGATTATAACCTGCATTAAACTGTTTCAATTTTCACCTTCATCATCATCTTCAAATCTGACAATGTCAATGACTTCATATTCCCTCTCGGCATCATTAATATCCATATATGTTTCAGTTTCATCATATCTTGTCATTTCAAATTCATTTGTAACATCATTAACATCTTTGTCACAGTCGAGCATTAATTGTGGGGTGTCATCATAGATATTCCCATCTCTTTGTGAAAATGATGGATTTTGAGTAGTCTCTTGAAAAATTTAAATTCCTTCTACTTTAGTGGAACAACATTCAGTTTGAGTAAACTGATTTTCCTGATATTTCATTTTTATTATGCTCTACTAATCACTCATGTATCTTGAAGTAGCATAGTACTTTGCGTAATAAATTTTATGTGCCTATTGAGCCAGTAAAAATGGTCCATTTACTGCAAGAAGATTTTATATTTAATATCGATGATTCCATGAGTCGGATGAACACACAAGACTCTCTCAGTATCCAACCACAGACATTTAAACAATGTTAAGTAATTTTGTCCTAGAAAAAACTGTTCAATAATTTCATCCCGAATGTCGTGAAAGTCAACTTTGGTTTCTCTCTGATGCGATCCTCTCAAGAAAACTCCATTGTTCATTGTTTTTTTATTCCTTATATGGACGTGTATGAAATCTAAACCCATTCACCACACATGCATTATAAGATTTAACGATTTTGTTTGGTGGGTTACTCAATATACATAGTCTCTTATCAATTTTATCAGTATGTTGAGACACGTGAAAATTGGTAAAACAATTATCAATAAAATAAATAATAAATATAATTGATATTAAACCATCAATAATTTATTTTTCTAGTTTTTAAAACCATTGAGAAATTTTTTTTGTCTGCGTTCTTCAAGAGCAGCTGCTGTAATTTTGGGAAGTTGTTTCTTGATATGATTGTCATATAACCTACAAATAAAATAAGTTTACATACTCTAACATAAATTATAGAATAAGTGATAGAAGTACTCATAGTACAAATGATGTCATTTCTTCATAGTTGAGCAGAACATATGTATGAGCTCTGTGATGTTCATCATCTGAAAGCCATCATTTATGAACTCCACTGAAGCCAATATTTGGCTAACTAAAAACTGATAATTGATTTTCCATTTCATAATTAAAATTCACCTTGTTCTATCCCTTACAATTGTGTTTTGAGGGATATTCATATTCAAAATAATGAGATCAAAAAAGCAATTTCATCTTGAATATATGCTTCAGCAATTGAGCCTTCAACTGATGCTTTGTTACATACATTTTTCATCAATTTCTACATGCATCTCTTGAATGGGTACATCCATTGAAACTATTCTAGACCTACACATTTATCTTAATGTGGAAAATGTAATATTATAGCGACCCAATCCTTTTACATAAAACATTTCATGATTTTAAGCATAATTAATCATCAGAGTACAAGCCAAGGATCGTTAAGTCTAGCGTCTTGGAAAACTAGGTACATAAAACATGGGACTAAAAAAACTTCTTTATTTAATCTCCATAAAGTGATTCTAACTTCCATTGAGCTCTTACATCATCATAGGGTACCCTGGGGATCACATAAACAAAGGGATGAGCTAAAAATCCCAGTAAAGGAATGAACATAAGGATACATCTCAAGCACATGAGTTAGGAGGCATGAAATAATGATATCCAAAGACTGAAACTTATAAAATCATGTAATATAATCATGGGGTCTTATAAACATGGAATCATATAAATGTGGAAGAATAATAAATCATATCTTTAGTACGGGTCATGGTTAACCGCCAATCCCGTTTCCCATTTCAGTGTGGGTCAAGGCTAACCGCCAATCCCGTTTCACATCGTATCTCAAGAGACTTATCCTTCCCCAATGCATTGGAGCGCTATATGGGTGCACCCATCTCAACATATTCATGAATATTCTTGCAACATAAATAATATTTCCACATAAATAATCATACATAATCAACCATATATAAACATAAGGTTACCCTTGGAAAGAATTGGGTACCACAATCATGACATAAAACATTTCCAATGGGCGTATCATGAATGTTTCCATGAAAGGAAGGGATTATAACATACATGGACATATATAACATGGTAATTGGCATCAAATATAATCGACAACAAATAAAAAAATGTATTTTAGAAACATTAGCATTAAAAAAAATTTGTGCGGTTTTAAGGAAAACACTCTAGAGATTTTCAAATAGAAAAGAGGACATTCTTTTATATAAAACTAGAATTGAACCAAGAAGGTTTTCATAATAAAAACACTTATTTTTTAAATTCAATGATGTTTTAAAACATATGATAGAGTGAACTTGAAATTTGGGTAAAAATTTGGGAAGTCCCCTTAAAACAGGTTGGCTTATCGGAAAGTTCTAAGGAGGGAATCTTTAGAAATCATGTATATCAACAAAAGAATGTGATGAAAGGGTATTGATATAATAATCATGTAAAACTAACCATAAATCATAATACAGACATATATAGATAATATAACACCATTTTTAAAGAAAGATAAGGCAATCAGAAAGAACAAAGAAGGTTCGGGTAGAATTCGTTACAATTTTATCGGCATAGTGTCGGGTGTGTCCAAGAAGGATTGATGAGATAGAAATGGGGTTTCTCATCACTTATAAATCCATAAGTAATTATGGGGGAGGTTTTTAAACATACCCCATCATTTTATATCACACATATAAAGGCATAGTATATAGGACAATCTTGATTAAGGGAGAAATGGAGAGGATCCCTTACCTTAAATTCGGTGGTGTTCTCCACTTGTTATTAATGACATGAATAAACAAATTAGGATTATTAATTCATAAGTCCAGAACCTATTCTATATTTAATTTATTTATTATAACTTTTTTATTTCATTAAAATCCTTTTTGATTAGTTAAATGGTTAAATTTCATTATTCGAGCTCATTTGTTTACTTGGATTTAAAAGATCGGTTCACTTATATTCAAGTTTGGATTATATGAAAGATGATACTGGTTTTCCAGAATTAAAGTTACATTCTCTAGATCATATCCATTAGATTACATGGTTTTAATTTTAATTAGGTTACTTAGAGTGATGTTGAATTATTACATATATAACCTTAGAGATAACAGTTTTTGTTATTCTGTGGGTTTGATTACAAAGAATGTGTTTTGATTTATAACTTAATTCCATTTGTACCAAAGGATTGCAGAACAAAAAATAGGATATATATTACATATATAATAATCTTGTTCAACCATAAAATAAATGGTTTCATGACCATAATTAAAGATAATAATAGGAATTGATAAACTGTTGTCCTTGAATGTGCTAAATTAGCACATCTCAAACGATGCTTTCATTTCTTTCAAATAAATGGACGTGGAATGTAACAACCCAAAGATTAATTAATGGAAAATCCCTCTTGATCTTATTAAATTTATCTTTATATAAATTCTTTTATAAGATGTCAACTTCTTTAGTTTTATGTTATGATTTTTGACCGTTGTTAATATAGCTGTTGAATAGTGATCACATGATTATTATAGATATAAGACCTAAACAAATCTAATTTACTCAGACAAAAGAAGTGATGGCCTCATCCAGTAGAATTGCCCCATATGAAGCCCATTTTTCAGAGCTTGGAAAAGTAGTGGCGTCTTTGGGATTCTCTCTTGACCAATCCCAAGCTGAGCTTCATCATGTCAAGCTCGAACGTGACCGTCTACGGGAAAAGTGGAAGTTGATAGAGATTACCACTCGAGCGATGTTATCCGAGCCACCCCAAGAGTCTATCAGCATCACACAACTTACCCTTAGTTCTTATGCGGCTGTTTTAAGGGGTTATGTAACAAATAAGTAGTACTATGTTCATGTAAATTCTTTTTGTATATAATAATGTTTATAATTTCTAGTCATTTTTGATACATTGTAAATAGTCTTTGATTACAAAAGGTGTTTTTAGATATTATTTAATTAAGAGATATATTTTATTAAATTAAGTTATTTTTGAATTAAATAATATCTTAATAAAATAATATTGTTATTATTAAATTAATTTTTTTTAAATATAAATGATCTTATAATTTTATGAATGCAATTAATTTTTTTTATTAAGGTTTGAAAGGCATTTCTGTCAAAACCCGTGAATTTTCGATAAATGTCAGTTTTTATTTTAAAAGTGTAAATTATCATATTTATAAAATTATTTAGATAAAATAAATGTCATTTCTGGAATCAGGATGTTGAAATTATCCAACGGTGAATTTTTCATAATTTTCTGAGATAGTCGAATTTTTGCGTAAAAATTAAATACCGTTTAAATATATAATGTGTTTTATGACATCATAATGACCCAATAGTTATGTAATAACATACTATAAACTTTATTCTCGGCCAATATATGTTTTACCATTAAAATAATGTGATTTTGGGTGTGTTTTACTAACTTTTCAAAGCATTAATGGACCCCTCGAGACATATTCAACACCTTGCCTTTTTAAATTAATTTCCATGGGAGTGTGACTCACCTCCACATAAGCAACCCTAATATTTTAAGAATTTCGGACTTTGGCCTTATAAAATATTTTTCTCCTCTTCCCTTTTCAAAAAATAATGGGCAAAAACCATGAGACGGTTTGTGGTTTGGATTAATTTAATGTAAGGGGACCCAAACCTAAATAATAAAGAATTCCCTCACCTTTCCTATATAAACCCACCCAAGATCCCACTTCCTCCTCACTAAAATACCTTGGAGTTCATCCAAACTCTTCCCTACTATCTCTAGAATCCTTCCAAGGTGCCCCAAGCTCCCAAGAATCCTCTCAGAAGCCTCTCTCTTGCCTTTGGAAGCACACTTCCAAGTAAGGGTTTTTTTCTTCCTTTCTCATTTTTGGTCAATTTTCATTAAGTTGTATTTACCATTTAATTTCAATTATGAATATTGGGGTATGGGTTCTCACCTCCCCCATACATCCCTCTTATTGTTTTAATGATGGGAGACCCATTTCTCTCTCATTAAATGCCTCCCATGTACACCCGTTACTATGCCAAAATTTTGAAAGGAACTTCTCTCTCTTATTTGACATTCAAGCAATAATTTTGTATCATGAATCTAAATTCCCTTACAATTGTTGGGACATGTATCTATATGACCTTCTTACTTTCCATTACATGTAAATATGATGAGGAACCCCTTTCTATCTCATCAACCATTTTTTATGAATTCTTATGTCACGCCGTTATGCTGCCGAAATCGCACCGATTTTCTAAGCCAATGCCATTGTGTAGTGGATACCATGCTCATTTCTCCATCAAGGGTATCCACCTTTATACACCATTACTTATTTATTACAAAGTTTCATGTATAAATTCCACATTCCTTTATCTTGGAATAAATGATTATGTTTTATGAATCCGTGTTTTATGATCCATGTGGCACACTTATGCATGAAATGAAATGTTTAAGAAGGGTGCGCCCTTATAGCGCTCCAATGCATTGGGTAAAGTATAGTATAATTATACATCATGTAGAATGAGTGATGACTCATGCTAATTTAAGTGAAAAGATTATTTACTCTTGCTTCATGTGCAATGAGGGTTTACTCATGCTTTATGTGCAATGAGCCTTGGCTCATGCTAATTCCATGTTAAGTGTTGTTGCCACATTTCCATGTTATGATTATCAGGCTTTATCATGCCTTTATGTTTATGTTTCTTTTATGTTCTATTGATATGCCTATTGTCTAAAATTTATTTTACTCCTCATGTTATTCCATGTGTACTCCCTTACTGGGCTTTATAGATCACCCTTTTCTTATGCATGTCCTCAGGTTATCCCATGCAATGCTAAGTATGAGGGAATGTAGTGGTCATGTAAAGGAAGTTTTCAATAAAGATGTTGTATTTCATGTTTTAAGTTTTTATGTAATGATCCTAAGCCCCAAAGACACTAAAACTATCGATCTTCTTTGTTATATCAAGTGAAGTTTTATGTAATAAATCATGTTTAAGTTGTAATAAAAAGCAGGGTTGTCATAGTTGGTATCAGAGGATAGGTTTAGTTATTTTTGGGATTAGGAAACCATAGTAAAGCCTTAGATACAAGACTAAGTATAATAAAATCATCCCTAAGTTTTGGTAAGTTCCGAGTGATTGTTTTATAAAACAAATACATCCCTGTCTGGATACGAACTGGTAGAGGCGGCTCTGGCACAAATGTATCCTAGGGGTAAAACCTGAAAACACCGCTTTGAGCTAGACTCGAACAAGAACTGGTGCACGAAAACGGGCCTTGTTGCACTCTTAGTTACGACACTTCCGAGGGATATGTTTTGATAAATTCACAAGCTTAGTATGAACCCTTATTAAGGGAATTAAAAAAATTCCCCTAAGAATATATGTTAGAAAGTAGATCATGAAAAGCCTAGATTAATGCCTATAGACTAATGAGTTAAGTAAATTAAAGTTTATTTATAAGTCATCAACTTTTGTCTTTGGATTACCCTTTATGTGTTACCCCTAACTTTCCTTTTATTCCATCTAATGGCTGGTAAAATGAGGACTCGGGCTAACAACCATTGTGAAGATCAGTGTGGTGACTGTACTAATGAGATTCCAAATACAATGGGAGCGGGAATCGTGAACTTTGTCATGCTTCTCTCTCAGCTAACTCAAGTTTTTAATAGAAACACTGGTCAAGAGGAACGTTCAACCCCCCCTAAGAAAGAACAAGTCGCTATCGAGAGCTTCATGAGACAAATACCTCCTACTTTTAGTGGATCATCTGATCCCACGATCGTTGAACAATGGATCAACTCAATTGAAAAGATATTTTCCATCCTCCAATGTTCTGAACAAGAGAAGGTTCTCCTAGAGGCTTATCGTATGGAGGGTGAAGCTGATCAATGGTGGACGTTGATCAAAAATACGAAGCCTGAGGAGGATATCGAGGTGTTAGAATGGAAGGATTTCCGGAAGATGTTTTTCGATAAATATTTTCCGCGCACACTCCAGCTTAATATGGAAAGAGACTTCCTTTCCCTCAAGAAAAAAGATGAAGAATCTGTTGGAGCATACAAGGAAAACTTCACGAGGCATGCACGATACGCTTCCGGTTTTGTCGTTACCCCTGAATGCAAGGTTGACCGCTTCTTTGGTGGGCTAAAGCCTAGCTTGCGGAAAGCATTAGCGATCTGTGACTTAGCCAACTATGAGGAAATTGTCCGATGTGCCCTCAAGGTTGAAATGGAGATCGGGGAATCACAGGGGTATCATGGGGACAAGAAGCATAAGGTGGACTTCAATGCTGGTGGTCCGATGGATAAATCCAACGGTGCTAAGAAGATCCAGCACCCCACTTTCCAAAAGTGCGGAAAGAAGCACCCTGGAAATTGCCTTAAGGGGATGAGAAAATGCTTCAGGTTTGGAAGAGAAGGGAACCTAGCTGTTAACTGTCGGTAAGAAGGAACCACGGATGCGATAGAGGAGAGGAATGCTCTATTCGAACCTCAACACATTGTTCAATGCAACAAATGCGAATAACCGAGTCATTTTGCAAATTAGTGCCCTAATCCAAGGGTTATCGGAGGAAACCAACAAACTCCAAGACAGAAAGGAAGAGCTTTTTCCATCTCTTCTGACGAAGTGAACCCCGACAATGAAGTGGTGACAGGTACGCTAGTTATTCATTCAAGAATGGCGAACGTAATTTTTGATTCTGGTTCTACACATTCTTTTATATCTCGAAAGTTTAGTAGAAAAATCCCAGCACCACCACAAATCATGGAAGTAATGATGTCAGTGAGTAAGGAAAATGGTGCAATCATTGTATCCCATGAGTATAAGTCCCCCCCTATTATAATATATGGATTGAATTTCCCGGAGAACCTCTTAATACTCCCTCTGGTGGAATTTGATGCAATTCTTGGCATGGATTGGCTTTACTTATATAGAGCCAACATAAATTGTCGGGAGAGGGAAATCACACTCCATATGGAGAATCGACCCCCGATTATTTACAAGTGTCAAGAGGAAGATGAATCTCCTTTATCTCCATCATCTCAAGCATGAATATTACTGCCCTATGATAATGCGTATCTGGCTCAGATGATTGAGTCCAAAGAAGAAACCATCCTTGAAGAAATGCCTATTGTGAGGGAATTCACGGAAGTGTTTCCCGAGGAACTGCCTGGTATTCCTCTTGGAAGAGATGTTGAGTTCTCAATTGAACTTATACCTGGGGCGCTACTAATATCCAAGGCTCCATATAGAATGGCTGTTGTAGAGCTTGAAGACCTGAAAAAACAACTACAGGAGAATCTGGATAAAGGGTTTATACGCCCAAGTACTTCACCATGGGGTGCACCATTCCTCTTCATTAAGAAGAAGGATTGGTCAATGCATCTTTTCATCGATTATCATGAACTTAACAAAATCATGATAAATAACAAGTATCCTCTCCCAAGAATCGATGACTTGTTTGATTAGCTGCGTGGAGCATAATACTTCTCCAAGGTGGATTTGCGGTCGGGATATTATCAAGTAAGGGTGAAGAAGGAAGATGTCCCCAAGACTTCTTTTTGTACAAGGTACGGGCACTATGAATTCATAGCAATGCCTTTCGGACTCACCAATGCTCCAGAAATATTCATGGACTTGATGAATAGAGTTTTTAGAGATTACCTTGACAAATTTGTGGTAGTATTTATAGATGATATTGTAATATGATCCAAAACCAAGGAGGATCATGAGGAGCAATTAAAAACTGTACTAGAGACTTTGTGCAAGGAGAAGATCTATGAAAAGTACAGAAAGTTTGAGTTCTGGTTGATGGAGGTCTCATTCTTGGGCCATATCATCACAAGAAATGGAATATCTGTGGACCCCTCCAAAATAGATGCAATTAAGGGATGGCCAAGGCCAACATTGGTAACAGATATCTGTAGATTCTTGGGGTTAGCTGGATATTATCGACGATTTGTGAGAAATTTATCACGATTGTCCAACCCTCTTACTAGGATAACTCAAAAGGGAGTAAAGTTTTCTTGGAGTGATGAATGTGAAGAAAGCTTCAAGGAGTTGAAAAGGAGGCTTATCACTGCACCCGTGCTCACTTTACCCACAAGTGGGGAACTTTTTGTGGTATTCAGTGGTGCTTCAAAGAAGGGATTAGGTTGTGTACTGATGCAGAATGATAAACTGATATCCTATGACTCAAGGCAGTTGCAAATCCATGAGTGAAACTATCCAATGCATGATATGGAGTTGCCAGCTGTGATATTTGCCTTGAAAATCTGGCGGCATTATCTCTATGGAGAGAAATTTGTGATATATACTGACCACATGAGTCTTAAATATA
Source organism: Viscum album (assembly GCA_963277665.1). Lineage (NCBI taxonomy): Eukaryota > Viridiplantae > Streptophyta > Magnoliopsida > Santalales > Viscaceae > Viscum > Viscum album. The sequence continues at coordinate 967,050,086 of OY728122.1, forward strand.
TATTCACATAGAAATAGGTTAATATGCACCAGAGAATATGGATAGAGCTCATCAAGGATTATTACTGTTCAATACATTACCACCCTGGTAAAGAGAACAAGGTGGCAGATGCCCTAAGTAGAAAGGACCCAGCAATTCTATCAATGATGAGAATTGAGAAGGATCCAATCTTCTTAGACTTGATGAAGATGGACGTGAGAATCATAAATAAGGGAACATCATCAATCCTTTCACAAATGATTGCTCAACCATCACTTTTGTAAAGGTTAAAGGATGCTCAAAAGGATGATGTTGGAATTCAGGAAAAAGTGGGAGCTATCGAAAAAGGGAAATCCTCGGAGTTTAATGTTAATGAAGAAGGAATTGTGCAGTTTGGAAAAAGACTGTGTGTTCCATCAAGTCCGGAGATGAAGAAAGAATTTTTGGATGATGCACATAGTTCAAATTTCTATATTCATCCAGGGAGCACAAAGATGTATCGAGATCTCTGAGAAAACTTTTGGTGACATAATATTAAGAAGGAGATCGCTGAATATACATCAAAGTGCCTGGTGTGTCAGAATGTGAAGGAAGATAGGAAGAAGTCTAAGGGGATGATGCAACCATTGACCATACCAGAATGGAAATGGGAGAAAATCACCATGGACATTGCCACCAGACTTCCAAGGACATCCAAAGGCAATAATGCAATCTGGGTTGTTGTGGATTGTCTTACAAAGACTGTACACTTCATTACTATTCGAGAGGATTTCTCTTTGGATCAACTGACATGGATATATATCAGGGAAGTGGTAAGGTTGCATGGAGTACCATTATCTATTGTGTCTGACCGAGATCCAAGATTCACATCTATTTTTTGGAAGAGTCTTCAATATGCTCTGAATACTAAATTGAACTTCAGTACGACCTATCATCCTCAAACTGATGGCCAATGCGAGTGGACTATCCAAACACTTGAGGATATGTTGAGAGCGTGCTCAATGGACTTTAAAGGAGGATGGGATCAACATCTTCCTCTGGTTTAGTTCTCTTATAATAACAATTTCCACTCAAGCATCCAAATGGCACTATATGAAACCCTATATGGGAAAAGGTGCAGAACACCAACATGTTGGGATGAGGTTAGTGAACGTAAGCTGCTTGAACCTGAAATGGTCGAAGAAATTGTGAAGAAGGTGAAAACCATTCAGCAGCATATCAAGGCAGCCCAGAGTTGACAGAAGAGTTATGCAGATAATCGTTGATGATACCTTGAGTTTAAAGTTTGAGACATGGTTTTTCTATGCATATCTCCGTGGAAGAAGTTCATGAGGTTTGGAAATAAAGGGAAGTTAAGTCCAAGGTACATCGGCCCTTCGAGATTCTTGATCATGTCGGGGTTGTGGCCTATCGACTAGAAATTCCACCTACTATGGCCAAAGTACATGATGTCTTTCATGTATCCCTCTTAAGGAAGTACATACCAGACCCTTCACATGTACTCTCTTCTGAGGTGGTACAATTGGAAGACGATCTTTCTTACGAGGAGCAACCAGTGAAGATCTTAGATCATAGAGAAAAAGTTCTACGAAATAAGACAATGCCCCTCATTAAGGTGTTGTGGAGAAACCACAAGTTTGAAGAAGTGACTTGGGAATCGGAGGATATGATGAAGCTGATTTACCCACATTTGTTTTAGTGTGGGAAAAGGAAAATTTTGAGGGTGAAATTTCTTAAGGGGGGAATATTGTAACGACCCAAAGTTTCATTAATGGAAAATACCTCTTGATCTTATTAAATGTCTCTTTATATAAAATGTTTTTATAAGATGTCAACTTCTTTGGTTTTATGTTAAGATTTTTGACCGTTGTTAATATTGTCGTTGAACAGTGATCACCTGATTAGTATAAATATAGGACCTTAAAAAATCCAATTTATTCTGACAAAAGAAGTGATGACCTCATCCAGTAGAATTTCCACATATGAAGCCCATTTGTCGGAGGTCAGAAAAGAGGTGGCGTCTTTGGGCTTCTCCCTTGACCAATCCCAAGATGAGCTTCATCATGTCAAGCTCGAATGTGACCATCTACGGGAAAAGTGGAAGTTGATAGAGATTACCACTCGAGCGATGTTATCCGAGCCACCCCAAGAGTTTGTCACAATCGCACACATTACCCTTAGGTCTTATGCGGCTCTTTTAAGGGGTTATGTAACAAATAAGTAGTACAATGTTCATGTAAATTAATTTTGTATATAATAATGAATATAATTTCTAGTCATTTTTGATACATTGTAAATAGTTTTTAAAGTATAAATGGTGTTTTTAGTTATTATTTAATTAAGAAATCTATTTTATTAAATTAAGGGATTTTTGAATTAAATAATATTTTAATAAAATAATATAGTTATTATTAGATTAATTTTTATTAAATATAAATGATCTTATAATTTTATGAATGCAATTAATTTTTTTTATTAAGGTTTGAAAGCCATTTTTGTCAAAACCCGTGAATTTTCGATAAATGTTAGTGTTTATTTTAAAAGTTTAAATTAACATATTTATAAAATTATTTAGATAAAATAAATTTCATTTCTTGAATCAGGACATTGAAATTATCCAACGGTGAATTTTTCATAATTTTCTGAGACAGTCAAATTTTTGGATAAAAATTAAATATTATTTAAATATATAATGTATTTTATGACATCATAATGACCCAATAGTGATGATATAAAATACTATAATCTTTATGCTCGGCCAATATATGTTTTACCATTAAAATAATGTGATTTTGGGTTTGTTTTACTTACTTTTCAAAGAATTAATGGACCCCTCAAGACATATTCAACACCTTGCCTTTTTAAAATAATTTCCATGAGAGTGTGACTCACCTCCACAAAAGCAACCCTAATATTTTAAGAAGTTCGGACTTTGGCCTTATAAAATATTATTTTCCTATTCCATTTTCCAAAAACCATGGGCAAAAACCATGGGATGGTTTGTGGTTTGGATTAATTTAATGTGAGGGGACCCAAACCTAAATAATAAATAAGTCCCTCACCTTTCCTATATAAACACACCCAAGATCCCACTTACTCCTCACTAAACTCCCTTGGAGTTCGTCCAAATTCTTCCCTACTCTCTCTAGAATCCTTCCAAGGTTCCCCAAGCTCCCAAGAAGCCTCTCACAAGCCTCTCTCTAGCCTTTGGAAGCACACTTCCAAGTAAGGTTTTTTTTCCTTTCTCATTTTTGTCAATTTTCTTTAAGTTGTATTTCCCTTTTAATTTCAATTATGAATGTTGGGGTATGGTTTTTCACCTCCCAGATACTTCCCTCTTATTTTTTTAATGATGGGAGACCCCTTTCTCTCTCATTAAATGCCTCCCATGTACACCCGTTACTATGCCGAAATTTCGAAAGGAACTTCTCTCTCTTCTTTTACATTCAAGAAATAATTTTGTATCATGAATCTAAATTACATTACAATTGGTGGGAAATGTATCTATATGAACTAATTATTGTAAATTACATGTAAATATGACGAGGAACCCCTTTCTCTCTCATCAACCATTTTTTATGAATTCTTATGTCACGCCGTTACGCTGCCGAAATCGCACCGATTTTCTAAGCCAATACCATTGTGTAGTGGATACCATACCCATTTCTCCATCAAGGGTATCCACCTTTATGAACCTTTAATTATTGATTACAAAGTTTCATGTATGAATTCCACATTCCTTTATCGTGGAATAAATGATTATGTTTTATGAATCCATGTTTTATGATCCATGTGGCACACTTATGCATGGAATGAAATGTTTAAGAAGGGTGCACCCTTATAGCACTCCAATGCATTGGGTAAAGTATAGTATCATGATACGTCATGTGCAATGAGTGTTGACTCATGCTAATTCAATTGCAACGAGGGTTTACTCATGCTTCATGTGCAATGAGGGTTTACTCATGATTTATGTGCAATGAGCCTTGGCTCATGCTAATTCCATGTTAAGTATTGTTGCCACATTTCCATGTTATGATTATCATGATTTATCATGCCTTTATGTTCATGTTTCTTTTATGCTCTATTGATATTCCTATTGTCTAACATGTATTTTACTCTTCATGTTATTCCATGTGTACTCCCTTACTGGGCTTTATAGCTCACCCTTTTCTTATGCATGTCCTCAGGTTATCCAATGCAATGATAAGTACGAGGGAATGTAGTGGTCATGTAAAGGAAGTTTTCCATAAAGATGTTGTATTTAATTTTTTATGTTTTTATGTAATGATACTAGGCCCCAAAGACACTAAACCTCTCGATATTCTTTGTTGTATCAAGTGATGTTTTATGTAATAAATCATGTTTAAGTTGTAATAAAAAGCAGGGTTGTCATAGGGAAATGGAGAGGATAATGAAATATACCACTAGAATGAAGACATTCCAGTACATTTATGTTACTGGATTTATCATAATATTATGGTGAAGGGAGGTAAGAAAATAAATAAAAAAAGAAAAGAACATAAAAGAAAAGAAGAAATTTGGGAAGAGGAATTTACCTCTTGAGACTTCCTCCTTTGAGAACTTCTTAAGGGGCGAGGTTTTGGTATTTTGAGGAGGCTGAGAGATTTTGGACGTGGGTGAGGAACTTCGGGAGAGATTTGGGCAGAATTTAGAGAATTCTTTGAGCTTGAGAGGAGTGGAGATAAGAGGGAGTGAAGGGCGGTTTTATAGTGGAGGAGAGGAGGGATTTCATGATATTATAATCATTAATTTATTATTTATTCCCAAGATAAGGAATGGTAAGTATTCCATGAGAAAGAATAGTAAATGGTTCATGTGAATTCGAACCAAGTGGGCTTACATCAGCAGAGCACCATTGATGACTCAATTAATCCATTATTTAGCATTTATTGTAAATTATCAGATTCTACTATTCATAAAAAATTCAAGTATTTCAGAAAAATCCTAAAAATTCACCCTAATCATTTTTTGACGTGTAGAATCCAAAAATGATGTTCCTTTTTCAAAAATAATTTTCTAAATATTATTATTTTAATATTTAATTAAAATAATAATTTATTATCAAAACCATTTTTAAAACATTCATCAACTCATTCTAAAATATAGGTATACCGTACTTCCAACTTGAATATTATTTTCATACCACCATTGTTTAGGTTATTGTTTGTTAGGGTATATCACTATTCATAAGGGTATTTTACTATTCATTAGTGTAGGTTACTATTGACCAACAATTATTTTTGTTTTATTAGACTCCAAAAAAAATCTTGAACACAACCGTGTATGTCAGATTTTCAAAATTTCAAACACAGAAGTGACAAAATTATGTTTAAAGGTCACTTATCACTTAGTATTTCATTATTATGTGATTTTATGGCATATTTATAAGAAGGGAATTTTCATTAAAAACATTGGGTCGTTACATTCTTCCCCCCCTTAAGAAATTTTTCTCTCAAAATTTCATTTTACATTCTAGGCCAACTAAAGATGTGGGTACTTTTCCTTCATTGCTTCATCTAGTTCCCATGTTGCTTCCTCAAACTTATGGTTCCTCCACAAAACTTTGACAAGATGGGTTGTCTTGTTGCATAGAACCTTATCTCTCCGATCCAGAATTTTTAATGGCTGCTCCTCATAGGAGATATCATCTTCCACCTGCACCACCTCTGAGTTTAGTACATGTGAGGGATCAAGTATGTACTTCCTCAAGAGTGATACATGAAAAAAAATCATGAACTCAAGCCATATTCGGTGAAAGTGCAAGCCGATAGGCCACGGCTCCTATGCGGTCATGGATCTCAAAGGGGCCAATATACCGTGGGCTTAACTTCCCTTTCTTCCCAAATCGCATGACTCTCTTCCAAGGAGATATTCGAAGGAAGACTTTATCTCCAACGTCGAACTCCAAGTACCTTAAACGGTTGTCATCATAGCTCTTTTTCCAACTTTGAGAAGCTTTGATGTGTTTATGGATGACTTGAACCTTCTTTGTCATCTCTTGAACAAGATCGGGTCCAAGTATCTTTCATTCTCCAACTTCATCCCAACAGGTTGGATGTCTACATCACTTTCCATACAGAGCCTCATATGGAGACATCTAAATAATCGAGTGGAATATATTGTTTCATGAGAACTCAACCAATGGGAGATGTTGATACCATCCACCTCTTAATTCTAGAGAGAAGTCTCCAAGCATATCATCAAGCGTCTGAATAGTTCTTTCAGACTGGCCATCAGTTTGGAGGTGATAGGTCATGCTGGAATTTAATTTAGTACTCAAAGATTGTTGATGGATCTTCTAGAATTTAGATGTGAACCTTGGATCACGGTCAGAGACAATTGAGAGTGGAACACTGTGCATTCTCACCACTTACTTCACATATATCTTTTCAAGTTGTTCAAGTGAGAGATCTTCCTGAATAGCAAAGAAATGGGATGTCAGGGTGAGTCGGTCAACCACAACCCATATCGCATTATTTCCCTTTGACATCTTCAGGAGACCCGTGGAAAAGTCCATAGTAACATTTTCCCATTTCCACATGGGTATAGAAAATAGCTGCATCATTCCTTTTGACTTTTATTGCTTAGATTTAACTTGCCGACATACCAAGCACCTTGATATATATTCCGCAATCTCCTTCTTCATTTTATCCCACCAGAAGTGTTCTCAGAGATCACTGTATATTTTGGTACTCCCTGGATGGATAGAGAAGTTCGATCTATGTGCATCATTCAGTAGATCCTTCTTTATCTATGGATTAGATGGTACACATAATCGTGTCCCTAATTTTACAACTCCTTCCTCATAAATATTTAAATCAGATGATTCCCCATTTTTAATAGCTTCCACCCTTTTCTGAATTTCCACATCCTTTCTTTGAGAAACCATTATTTTCTCCAAGAGGGATGGTTGAGAAATCATTTGAGAAAGGATTGATGATGTTCCTCCATTAAAGATTCCCATGCCCATCCATTGCAAATCTAAGAACATCAGATCCTTTTAATTCTCATCATTGATAACGATGCAGGATCCTTTATACTTAGAGAAACTGCCACCTTGTTTGCCTTACCGGGAAGGTAGTGGATTGAGTAGTCATAATCCTTGATGAGCTCTATCCATATTCATTGGCGCATATTAATCTCTTTCTGTGTGAATATATGTTTGAGACTCTTGTTGTCAGTATATATCTCACATTTTCCCCATAGAGATAATGCCACCAGATTTTCAACACAGATATCACAGCCACAAACTCCAGATCATGCATGGGATAGTTTTGCTCATGGATTTTCAGCTGCCTTGAGGCATAGGTTATCACTTTATCATTTTGAATTAGAAACAGCCTAAGACTTTCTTAGAAGCATAAATATACACCACATATAGTTATCCACTCGAAGGGAGTGTGAGTACTGGCGCAGTGATAAGCATCTTTTTCAACTCCTTGAAACAGTCTCCACATTCCTGTGTCCAGACGAACTTTACTCTCTTCCGTGTCAGCTTGGTCATTTGGTTTGACAATTGTGAAAAGTTCTTCATGAATCGTCGATAATACCCAGCTAGACCTAAAAAGCTATGGATCTCTGTTACAGAAGTTGTCCTCAGCCACTCTTCAATTGATTTCATATTATAAGGGTCCACATATATCCCTTTCCTGGTGATAAAATTCCCCTTGAATGATACTTCCTCCATCCATAACTCACATTTTCTGTAATTTGCATACAACTTATCCCTTTAAAAATTCTTTAACATAGTTTTCAAATGATCATCATGTTTCTACTTGCTCTTGTGGTATATCAGAATATCATCAATAAAGACCACCACAAATGTGTCGAGGTAATCTCTGAAGACTCTATTCATTAAATCAATGAAATTTTTTGGAGCATTAGTGAGTCTGAAGGGCATCACTATGAACTCATAGTGTCCATACCTTGTTCGAAAGGCTGTCTTGGGTATATCTTCCTTCCTCAACATTAGTTGGTGATATCCTAACCGAAGGTACACCTTAGAGAAATAACTAGCCCCATGAAGATGATCAAACAAGTCGTCTATCCATGGAAGGGGATACTTGTTCTTTATCATGATTTTATTGAGATCACGATAATCAATGCAAAGGTGCATTGATCCATCCTTCTTCTTGACGAAGAGGACAGGAGCACCACACGGTGAAGAACTCGGGCATATAAAACCCTTCTCCATATTCTCTTGTAACTTCTTCTTCAGCTCTTCTAGCTCTACATTGGACATTCTGTAAGGTGTCTTTGAGATAAGGAGAGATCCAGGGATGAGTTCAATTAAGAACTCCACCTCTCGGTTAGGCGGAAGACTAAGAAACTCTTCGGGGAATACATCAGTGTAATCCCTCGCGATGGGCATGTCTTCAAGCATGATTTTCTCCTTTGTCTCAATCATTTGAGCTAGGTATGCATGCACATAAGGAAGCAATATCGAATCTTGAGACTAAGATTCTAAAGGAGACTCAACTTCCTCCTTGCACATGTAAAGAATCAGAGGATGCTTCAGGATGTGAAGAGTAATCTCCCTTTACGAGTATTTGATGTTGGACTTGTACAAAGATAGACAATCCATGTCCCAGATAACGTCAAACTCTACTAAAGGAAGTATAGAAAGATTTTCTGGGAGGTTCAGTCCACAAACATTAACCAAGGAGGAGTTATAAACCATGGATGCACTAATTACCCTATTCTCTATTCTCACATATAACTTTTCCTCCAAATTTTGAGGTGGTGTTTGAATAGTTCTACTAAACATGCAAGATATGAAAGAATACATAGAACCAGAATCAAATAGTACGTTCGTTATTATTGAATGAATAACAAGGGTACCTGTCACCATATTGTTTTCTGGCTCCCCCTCAGCAGTAGTGATAGAATAAGCCCTTCCTTGTTGCCTTGGAGGTTGTTGGTGATTGCCTCTCAAAACCCTCGGCTTAGGGAAATGGTTCGAATAATGCCCAAGCTCCTTGCTGTTAAAACACTACACTGCAGGTAGTGTGTTGATATGAACATTAGGTTCTTATTCAACATTAACGGGATTTTTCATATCCCTTAAGCAGTTCTTGGCCAGATAACCAAACATCCCACATTTGAAGCAATTTCTGGTTCCCTTAAAATAGTCACCAAGATACTTCTTCCCACAATTCATGGAAAGGGGAAAGCGAGGCTTCATTCCATCATGTGATTTGTTTGATGAACCACCCATGTTGTTCTCCGTTTTCTGCTTCTTGTCACTAGGCCCATTAGACCACTGAGAGTCTCCAATCTCCATTTCAACCTTGACGGCACAACAGACAATCTCCTCATAGCTGTCAAAGTATCGAATTTACAACAATTTTTGTAGACTCAGCTGTAGTCCTCTAAAGAAGCGATCCACCTTGCTTTTGAAGTTCATGACAATGCCAGAGGTGTACCTTGAAAGCCTTGTAAAGTTCGCTTAATATGCCTTGATGGACTCATCATCCTTCTTCTTAACTCCATGAAACTCTCTTTCCATCTTGAGATGGAGGGTTCGAGGAAAATATTTGTTGAAAAAATCCTCTTGAATTCCTCCCAATCTATGTAATCAATGTCCTCTTGAGACTTCATATTCTTGATTAGTTTCCACCACTGATCAGCTTCCCCATCAAAAAGATAGACTGCCAATATGAATTTCTCTTCTTCCGAGCACTGGAGGACAGAGGAAATCTTTTCGATAGAGTTAATACATTGTTCTGCGAGGAGGGGATCAGAAGGCCCACTAAACATGGGAGGCCTTTTCCACATGAAGGATTCTATGGAAACTTGCTCTTTCCTTGGAGGAAGGGTATGTTCCACATGATTCAAGTTATTATTCATAACTCGAGCCAGCTGAGCAAGTACTACCATGAAGTATTGGGAACTTGCTTCCATCACGTCATGCATGTCATTAGGGAAATCTTTACATTTCCTATCACATTGGTTGTTGGAACTTGCTCTTCTATTTCCCTCCATTAACTAAGAAAAATAACATATAATTATAGGTCTTGAATACTTAGCTATTGAGCATAAAAAGAAACTTTGAACATAAAAGTATGAACTTATAAAGAAAAATTATATCCTAACTTGTGATTCCTTAGGTTTATATCTAGGTTATCCTCGATCTATTTCTTAACTTATATTCTTATGGGCTTCTTTTTTTCAATTAATAATGGTTTTTACTAAGCTCGTGAATCTACCAAATCATATCCCCCGGGAGTGTCGTAACCAAGAGTGCAGCAAGGCCTGTTTTTGTGCACCAGTTACCATTCAAGTTTATCTCAATGTGGTGTTTTTGGGTTTTATCCCTAGATACATCTATGCCAGAACTGCCTCTACCTACTCGTATCGATACCAGGATGTATTTTCTTGATAAACCAATTACTCTATACTCACCAAAATTTAGGACTTTTTTCTTATACTTAGTATCATCCTTAAGGTTCTCTCTAAGGTGTTATATTCCTAATCTCTAAAAATAACTAGAACATCCTATGATACCAACTATAGTGACCCGAGCCTTTTATATATAACAATTCATGATTTTAAACATAATTAATCATCAGAGTAAAAGCGAAGGATCATTAAGTCTAGTGTCTTGGAAGACTAGGTACATAAAACATGGGACTAAAAAAACTTCTTTATTTAATCTCCATAAAGATCTTATAAATTCCTTTGAGCTCTTACATCTACATAGGGTACCCAGGGGAACACATAAACAAAGGGATGAGAAAAAAATCCCAGAAAAGGAATAAATATAAGGATACATCTCAATCACATGAGTTAGGAGGCATGACATAATGATATACAAAGCATGAAACTTATAAAATCATGCAATATAATCATGAGATCTTATAAACAAGGAATCATATAAATGTGGCAGAATCATAAATCATATCTTTAGTTTGCATCAAGGCTAACCACAAATCCCATTTCCCATTTCAGTATGGGTCAAGGCTAACCACCAATCCCATTTCACATCGCATATCATGATACTTATCCTTACCCAATGCATTGGAGCGCTATCTGGGTGCACCCATCTCAACATATTGATGAATATTCTTGCCACATAAATAATCTTTCCACATAAGTAATTATACATAATCAAATATACATTAACATAAGGTTACCCATGGAAATAATTGGGTACCACAATCAAGACTTAAAACATATCCAATGGGTGTATCACAAAATTTTCCATGAAAGGAAGGGATTAGAACATACATGGACATATATAATATGTTAAGTGGTGTAAAATATAAGTGACAACATATAAAAAAATGAATTTTAGAAACATTAGCATTAAAACATTTTTGTGCGGTTTTAAGGAAAACACTCTAGAGCTTTTCAAATAGAACAGAGGAAATTCTTGTATATACAACCATAATTTAACCAAGAAGTTTTTAATAATAAAAATACTGATTTTATAAATAAAATGGTTTTTTAAAACATAGGATAGATTGCACTTGAAATTTGGGTAACAATTTGGGATGTCCCCTTAAAACAGGTTGGCTAATCGGAAAGTTCTAAGGAGGGAATCTTTCGAAATCATGTATATCCCTAAAAGAATTTGATGAAGGGGTATTGATATAAGAATATTTTACAACTAAAAAAATATCTCTATTCCATTATTTTATACCAAAAAATCCTCAATATAATATGAATTTTTTATTTTTTGGATTGGACCTACACTTATACACACATCCATCTAATGGGTAAGGAACATGCTATTTATGTGTATGTCGGACTATCGCCTCATTAAATGATGATTGATCATTTTTTTCATTACCACATCCTATGGAGGAAATTATGATGGAAACTATGTTTATATATAATATAAATTATAGTTATTATTTCCTTAATATTATTTAATTATTTAAAAAAAATATATTTATACTTTCCATTTTGGTGTTAACATCATAATTTCATTTTATGAAGTGTGGACTACCGCCCCCTCAAAGTGATGTGATTCGCTCATACAGAACATGGAATGTATTAAAGATTGATTTAGTGAATAAATATTATATATATGAGATAATAAAGATACTTTCATAATGATATATATATATATACAGAAATATATCTTTTACATTATTTTTCCAACAAAACAATTAAACGGAAATAACATTCATGCGTATGTACGACTTACCATCTCCAGGAATGGTGTATTCTGTTTCATACTTCTATATTCTATGGAATATTATAAAAAAAATATGCTGAATATACTCTATATTTATATCTTGGTTTATATTCTGGAAATCATGATATAATTTTGAGAACCAAAGATATGACAAATTAAGACACATGTGAAGAACAAAGTAGATATTACCAGAAGTGAAAACATAACATAAAATTGATAAATAGTGGATAATATAAAGTCATAATCAAAAATTATATATTATATACTTGTTATAAATTTATATATTTTATACATGTGTCTTTTTTACGTACGAAGATAATCAAGACATAAGGTAAAGGGATTTCATCTCAATTTTTATTTTTTGGAGATACAAGCTTTATTCAACACCCATTACTTTTCTGCGCTGTGTATACTAACCATGGTTTTATTAAATTATTCTTATATCCCAATTTATGTTATTTTAATATAAAATATATTACCTTTATTTAATGGGGTTTATGTTTCAAATGTTACGAAATCGGTAATGTAATTTTTGCCTCAATTTGCCTTCTTTGAGACACATTCCATGTTATGCACCTTTATTTTTATTTGTGGGGTATAAACTACCTTTGGAATGGCATATCATGAACATAATTCATTTCATTATTTTTTATGGTTCATATAATTTAATATTCTTATATGGGGATTACGATTGGATGTTACCAAATTATAAGAGTTTACTGAAATAATCTCATCACTTCTTGAGAATGTTTATGATCATGATTTCTTTGATGAAATACTAGGATCCATATATCAATAAAAACATGAATTGTATTCTCCTCTTATTATTCATGATATATTCATTTACATGTACAATTTTTACACTCTTTCATACATAAGAGATCCAAGAATGAGTTTTTAATAAATTCTCACTTTACCGCTCTCTTTGGTCAAAAATTTGTTTTTTTACAAAACCATGTTTTAAAAGAAATCAAAAAAAATCAAAATTTTCTTTGGGTATTATTTTCCTGGAAAAAAGATTTTAATTTTTTTTATTATTTTAAAATCACTAGTTTTAGGTTTTTAAATTTATTTTCATAGAAATGGTTTTTAAAACATTTTCAATATTTCTATATATGTTTTGAATGTTTTTTCAATGAAAAAGGAATGGAAAATGTTTTAAAGCTTATTTTATAAGTTTTATAGGGAAACATTTTTCAAAATGTTTTGAATATTTACTTATAATTATTCATGGAAATGATTTTATTCAAAATTATTTCAAGCCATATATCTATGTTTTCAAATTATTTTAAATGATTATGGTTTTCAATATATTTTATTTTTTAAAAAAAATACTTTTACTATCAAGGATATTTTACTCAAGATATGTTTTCAAAAGATATTTCAAAATTATTTTCCATCTAAGATGACATCTGTTAATGTTAATATTTCTTTTCTAAGAAATGGTATATAGGTTCTATTCATACTATTTCTATGAATGTTTTATTCATTGGTGTCATGATGTTTATGAAACCCCTTTCTCCTACATGGGTTATATGCATTTGAAAACCACTTATTTTCATGGGTTATGCATTAATGAAGGGATTAAAAATCTGACCTCTTTTAATAGTTTAGGATTTGATGAAATGGTAATTATATCCATTTCATTTCATGGATTATGATTTTTTTTATAAAACCTATGTCCTTTATGGGTCATGATATGATGAATGCTTTATTTTGTGGAACTTGTATGCATGATTTTATTATAATATGGGTGGGTTATATATCTCCCTCTAATGCATTGGGTAATGATTGGTGAATCATGAGTATAAATGTTATGTGTGACCATGATTAGATGTTCAAAATGTTATTAATAGACCTGGTTTCATGTTCGTAAGTTTTTGTGTGAACCTGATTTCATGTTTAAAATGTTACGAGTGAGCCTTATTAGATGTCCACAATGTTATGAATAGACCTAGATGCATGTCCATATGTTTATTCATGAACCTGATTAAATGTTCACAATATTATGTGTGAACCTGATCTCATGTACATAATGTTATGAATCGACCTGTTTTCATGTCTATAAAATTATGACTGAACCTAATTACACATTCACAATGTTCTTCAAGGACCTGACTACACATTCTTAAGTTGATTTTTGGGCCTGATTTAATGTCCTAAACTTAATGAGTTAACTTGCTTCTACTTATACTTGTTCACAATGTTATAAACCAATGTGCATGCCAAAAATTCCATGTCGTATCCCTATGTTATTCTTTCATAACTTATGATATGAATTCTCTTACATGTCCAATGTACTATGAATATTTATTATGATCTCAAATATGTAGAGTATGATCTTAAAATTTTATACTCAAGTTCCATAGAGTTTCTTTCATGTTATATTTAGCCTTACTGAACATATGATCTCAACCTTTTCTTAAGTTTTATCTCCACTAGTTATGATGAATTGTTTTATGTAGAATTACTAATGGTTGATATCATTAAGGGATATATTGAATATCATTCACTATGATAGAATATTTTTTCCATGATTCCAAAGAATCTATACTATTACAATCCCCGAGAAATTATTTTTATAATGAACAAAATATTCATTTAAAATGATGTAATATCCATGATTTCTAATCGTGGGTTGCTATAGTTGGTATAAAAAGAAATGTTTAGTCTTCCATTGGAAACTTAGACGAGAAACCATTATTGACATCCCTTGGTATATTACTATGTATATGTCTAGGGATGTATCTAATGATATGTATAAGGATGAGTTAACATTCAGGAAAATATCATTGAATTTATTAAAGAATAAAGTGTAGAGATTCTTATAAATACCTACATTTCTTGATACTACAAGTGGATGTGGTTCTGGAACAAAATTACCTATCGATAAAAACTCCAACAAGATGTATTAGGACTAACTTGGGGTAATCATGTACATGATAACGAGATTTTCTACACGCTAGGTTCGACACTCCCGGGTGATATGGTTTGGTAATTCACAAACTATTCCAGAACCATGATGAAGTAATTAAACAGAATTAGGCTATGAATGAACGAGGATAAACCTAAGGTTTCATTTATTATGGAATGAGTCATACATTAGACATCCTATAAGTTAATTTGCAGGATTATGTGGTTCCTCATTATTTTAACTATTTCTTACTCTATGATTTTGGTTTTAGCCAGTGGATGGAACCCAAAGGAACCAAGTTAATGGTGTTTGTCATGACAATTGAAATAAATGTCCTCCGTATGATCTAAATGCAGTGTGGGATGGAATAAAAAACCTCATTACTATACTCTCACAACTTTATGAATCATGTAGAGCTTCCAAATGAACTACGGAGGGAACAATGTTCTGTTGAGTCCTTTATGAGACATCATCTTACATTTTTCAATGGGTCATTTGATCAACTTTTTTCAAAACACTAGATCAATACCAATAAAAATATATTCTCTGTTATTAAGAGGTTATATCACGAGAAATTAATTCATTATATTTATCGGTTAGAAGGTGAAGCAGACCAGTGGTGGACTCTAATCAAGAATACGAGGATCCACAATGATATTGAATGCATGTATTTTGATCACTACAGAAAAACTAATTTTTTGCGATGGGCTATTTGCGATGGTATTAATTCTCATCGCAAAAAGTCCGTCCCAGAGGTTATTTGCAACAGGATTTTGGGTCTTGTCGCAAAAAGTATGGCGCGGTTTGGCGCGGTCTGTGCACTGAAGCGTGGGAATATTATTTGTGATGGGAGGATTCCCCCGTCACAAATAGTGCGTTGGTCGGAGGGTATTTGTGATGGGTCCCATCACAAATACCAGCAGCTGTAAATAGTTTTTTTTGTGATGTGATGTTTTCCCATCACAAAAAGTGTGTCAGTAGGAAACTTTTTGCGATGAGACTCGTCGTAAATACCCTTTTAACCGTCGACAGTAATTAATGCGGGCCAAGGTATTTGTGATGTGATACCCTTCACAAATAGTACAGTCACAAGTAATCTAACCTATATATACCCCCTTCCATTTTTATTCTTATTCCTCTCAATTCTCACTTCCTCCCACTCTAAAGTCTATTTTTACAGTGAAAATTTCTCTGAGTTAGTTTTTTTACAAAGAAGTTGTGAAGTTGTCTACATCAATATGAGATCAAGATTAAAGGTATTTATAATTTATTTAATTAAGTATTTATTTCATTTTTTATGTAAATTTTAATTATTGTTGATTAGTTAGATTTAAATTGTTTTGTTATCAGTATTTATTTGTAATAATAAATAGAAATTATTAATTAGCAATAATTAATAATTAGTAATAATTGATAATTAGTAATAATTAATAATTATTAAAGAAAATTAGTATTTTATATAAATAATAAGCAGCAATTAGCAATTAGTAATTGAAAATTGTAGTTATTAATAGCAATTAATGGTAATTAGAAAAATTACGTGTAATTAGCAATAATTACAGGTAATTAGTAATAAATAGTGGTAATTAGTAATAATTAGGGGTAGTTACTAATAATTAGGTGTAATTAGTCATAATTAGGGGTAATTAGTAATAATTAGTGGTAATTTGTAATAATTAGGGGTAATTAGAAATAATTAGGGGTAATTAGAAATAATTGGGGGGGTAAATAGCAATAAATAGTAATAAGTAGTAATACGTAGTAATAAATAGGAATAAATAGAAATAAAAAGGAATAAATAGTAATAAATATAAATAAATAGGAATAAAGATTAATATATAGGAATAAATAGGTCTAAATAGGAATAAATAGGAATAAATATTAATAAATAAGAATAAATAGGAATATATAGTAATAAATAGTAATAAATTGTAATAAAAATTTATAAATAGTAATAATTTGTAATACTTTGCAATAATTAGTAATGAATAGTAATAACGAGTAATAATTTGTAATAAATACTAATAAGTAGTAATAAATGTTAATAAATAGTAATAAACAATAATAATTAGTAATAATTAGTAATAATTAGTAATAATTAGTAATAATTAGTAATAATTAGTAATAATTAGTAATAATTGGTATTAAAAAGTAATAAATAGTAATAAATAGTTATAAATAGTAATAATTAGTAATAATTAGTAATAATTAGTAATAATTAGTAATAAATAGTAATAATTAGTAATAAATAGTAATAAATAGTAATAATTAGTAATAATTAGTAATAATTAGTAATAATTAGTAACAAATAGTTATAAATAGTAATAAATAGTAATAAATAGTAACAAAAAGTAATAAATAGTAATAAATTGTAATAATTAGTAATAATTAGTAATAATTAGTAATAATTAGAAATAATTAGTAATAATTAGTTATAATTAGTAATAAATAGTAATAAGTAGTAATAAATAGCAATAGCTAGTAATATTTAGTAACAATTAGTAATAAATAGTAACAATTAGTAATAATTAGTAATAATTAGTAATAATTAGAAATAATTAGTAAAAATAGTAATAAATAGTAATAAATAGTAATAAATTGTAATAAATAGTTAATTAATAGTAATAAATAGTAATAAATTGTAATAAATATTAATAAATAGGAATAAATAGGAATAAATATCAATCAAAATTAATAGGAATAAATAGAAATCAGAATAAATATGGATAAATAGCAATAACTTGTAATAACTTGGCACAATTTCCAGTGGATTGACGACACTCCTTTTGCTCGATGACTTTTCTCCATTCAACTTTCACCGACTAAAAAAATTATGAAATGTATGCTTCCACGTATGGATATCCAATATCGTATGCATGAGTTTGAATTTGCATTCATAGCACCACTGTTTAAATAATGTTTTCAGGCGGTAACAATTGCATGAAGAAGATTCATCGACGAAAAGGGGGCTCTTTTGTATGACGGATCATTTACTTGCAACTTTCTCACACTGAAATCATAATGAAGAATCTTCTTAGAGGTACTCTTATACTTTATCGTATACATGAGAATGAATATTTGTACCTCTGAGAAGATTCTACATTGTGATTTCAGTGTGAGAAAGTTTCAAGTAAATGAGTCGTCAGACAAAAGAGTAGCCGTCAATCCATTGAAAATTGTGTTGCCCGTAAATAATGGTAATTATTAAGAAGTAGTATTAATTATTTATCTTCTTTTTTCAGATAGTGTTTTTATAATTTCAAATTATTCAAAAATAGTAATGATTTTATATTTTGTAAAAAAATATGGAACAACGAAGTTGAAAAAAGTCATTTTTAGATTATCGCACTTGGATAAATCAGTGCAGAAATCCAAACAGTTCTGGTTTAAATCCTATATATATAGATGGTGTTGAATATTTCTTATCATTTGCTTCTTCAAAACCAGAATATGTTTCAGAAGGAAAAATAAAGTGTCCTTGTAAAAAATGTTCTCTGAGAACGATTGACACATTTGACAAGGTTGAGGGAATCTCTTGTGGTTTGGTTTTCAACCAGATTTTATTTTTTTAGTATCAACACGGTGAACGCAGTTCAATAGAAGATACTAATAACATGATTCCGGATCCATAACAGTTTCAAAATTTAGTAAATGATGTTGCAGGTCCATCTGTTTAACAAACCGAAACTCATGATGATATTGATTTAACCCTTGAGTTGGCACCATCTAAATTTTATGAGTTGTTTAGGTCTGCTGAGGATTTATTATATCCTGGTTGCAAGATACAAAAATTAGAAGAGGTTGAAAAATTTATGGCTATTAAATTAGATAATGAAATGTCAAACAACTGTTTTGATTATATATTTTCTTTGGTTAAAAAAACTGTTACCTGAAGGAAATGTGTTTCCTAAAAATTACTATGAGTGCAAGAGGCAGGTTCATAATCTGTTCCTTAGTTATCGAAAAATTCATGCATGTCCAGATGATTTCATCTTATATTCTGGTGAAAATGAGTCATTAGATAGTTTTCCCACATGTGAAAAAATGAGATATAATGAAGCTAAACCAGGGATGTCTGGATCGATTTCTGTAAAACAGTTGAGAGATTTTCCCTTTACACCCAAGTTGCGGTGTTTATTTATGTCTCAGAACACAACGTCAATGATTTTCTCACCCAAAACCATGATTTCATTTGATAAAAGCTCGAATCAACCATCTGATGGAGATTCATGGAAACATTTTGACCATCTGCATCCATCTTTTGATTTAGAAGACCAAAACAAGCATTTGTGTATTTCTACTGACGATTTATGTCTGTTTGGTTCTTATAGTAGTCAGTATTCGTGTTGGACCATCTTTATAACTCAGTACAATTTACCTCCATGGATATTGATGAAGGATACCTATATATTTTTGACGTAATTAATCACATGAAATCCAAAAAAGAATATTGATGTTTATTTGAAACCATTGATTGATGAGTTAATTGCATTGTGGAGTAATGGTGTTAGTACATATGGTGTTGCTGCAAAAAAAAATTTCATATTAAAATCTACATTGATGTGAACGATTAGTGAATTTATGGCATATGGCATGTTATCTGGATAGAGTACACCTGGTCTGAAATCTTGTATTTAGTATATAAAAGACAACAATGCCTTTATGCTCACCAATGGAAAAAAACCTTTCTATTTTGACTGTCATCACAGATTTCTTCCAACCGATCATCCTTTTGGGATATTTCATGTTGAACTGATTTGTTGGTCTACCACATGTTGGATGTCATGCCTATGATAAGGACTATTTTGATAATTTATTTCATACGTTTTTGGATACACGAGGTAAGACCAAATATACAGTAAATGCATGATTAGATCTTGCCCAAATTTGCAGGCGACCAGAACATGAACTATTTAAAAATGTCAGATCAAAGAGTTTAAAGAATCCAAAATTAGCTTATACCCTGTACAAAGAGATTAGCTTATTATTTATTTAGTGGATTGTAGATTTGAGACTTCCAGATGTTTTTTCTTCCAATTTGGGTAGATTTGTTAAGAATTCATATATTACCAGATTAAAAAGTCATGATTGTCATGTTTTAATGGAAATACTTATACCAATTGGATTTAGAGGTTTTTAGAATTCTATGATTTGGGATTCGATAATATTCATATCATATTTTTTTCGAGACATTTGTGAAATGACAATAGACTACGATGTGCTAAGCAAACTGAAAGAATATGTTGCTGTAATTATTTGTAAACTTGAAAAAATATTTCTGCCGGATCTCTTTGACTCAATGGAATATATAATATTTGTAGCGACCTAATGTTTTTAATGGAAATTTTCTTCTTATAAATATTCCATAAAATCATATAATAATGAAATACTAAGTGATAAGTGACCTTTAAACATAATTTTGTTACTTCTGTGTTTGGAATTTTGAAAATCTGACATACACGGTTGTGTTCAAGATGTTTTTTGGAGTCTAATAAAACAAAAATAATTTTTGGTGAATAGTAACCTACACTAATGAATAGTAACATACCCTTATGAATAGTGATATAACCTAATGAATAGTAACCTCACCTATGGTGGTATAAAAATAATATTCAAGTTGGAAGTACGATATACCTATATTTGAGAATGAGTTAATGAATTTTTTAAAACTGGTTTTGATAATAAATTATTATTTTTATTAAATATTAAAATAATTATATTTATAAAATCATTTTTGAAAAATGAATTTCATTTTTTGATTCTACAGGTCGAAAAATGGTTAGGGTGAATTTTTGGGATTTTTCTGAAATACATGAATTTTTTATGAATAGTAGAATCTGATAATTTACAATAAATGCTAAATAATGGATTAATTGACTCATCGATGATGCTCTGCTGATATAAGCCCACTTGGTTCGAATTCACATGACCCATTTACTATTATTGGTCATGCAATACTTACAATTCCTTGTCTTGGGAAGAAATAATAAATTAATGATTATAATATCATGAAATCCCTCCTCTCCTCCACTATAAAACCCCCCTTCAATCCCTCTTCTCTCCACTCCTCTCAAGCTCCAAGACTTCTCTAAATTCTGCCAAAATCTCTCCCCAAGGTCCTCCCCCACGTCCAAAATCTCTCAGCCTCCCCAAAATACCAAAACCTCTCCCCTTAAGTGGTTCTCAAAGGAGGAAGTCTCAAGAGGGAAATTCCTCTTCCCAAATTTCTTCTTTTCTTTTATGTTCTTTTCTTTTTTTATTTATTTCCTCACCTCCCTTCACCATAATAGTATGATAAATCCAGTAACATACATGTACTGGATTTTCATAATGATATTGGTATATTTCATTATCTTCTACCTTTCCCCTCCCTTTTATTTGAATGAAATGAAAGCACCGTTTGAGATGTGCTAATTTAGCACATTCAAGGACAACAGTTTATCAATTTCTATTATTATATTTAATTCTGGTCATGAAACCATTTGTGTTATTATTGAACAAGATTATTATATATGTAATATATATCCTATTTTTGGTTCTGTAATCCTTTGGTACAAATGGAATTAAGTTATAAATCAAAACACATTCTTTTAAATCAAACCCACCGAATAACAAAAACAGTTATCTTTAAGGTTATATATGTAATAATTCAACATCACTCTAAGTAACCTAATTAAAATTAAAACCATGTAATATACTGGATATGAAATATAGAATGTAACTCAAATTCTTTACAACCACTATCATCTTGCATATAATCCAAACTTGAATATAAGTGAACCGATCTTTTAAAGCCAGGTAAAGAAATGATCCCGAACAATGAAATTGAACCTTTTAACTAATCAAAAAGGATTTGAAGGAACTAAAAAGAGTTATAATAAATAAATTACATATATAAGAGGTTCTTGACTTAGGAATTAATAATCCTAATTTTTTTATTCAGGTCATTAATAACAAGTGGAGAACACCACCAAATTTGAGGTAAGGGATCCTCTCCTTTACTCTCTTAATCAAGATTTTCCTCTATACTATGCCTTTATATGTGTGCTAGAAAAAGATGGGGTATGTTTAGGAACCTCCCGCATACTTCCTTCTGGATTTATAAGTGATGATAAACCCCATTTCTCTCTCATCAATCCCTCTTAGTCACACCCGACACCATGCCGATAAAATCGTAACGAATCCTACCAAAACCTTCTTTGTTCTTTTGGGTTTCCTTATCTTTATTTCAAAATGGTGTTAAATTTTCTATCTATGTGAGTATTATGACTTCTTTTTAGTTGTAAAATATTCTTATATAAATACCCTTTCATCAAATTCTTTCGGTGATATACATGATTTTGAAAGATTCCCTCCTTAGAACTTTCCGATAAGCCAACCTGTTTTACGGGGACTTCCCAAATTTTTACCCAAATTTCATGTGCACTCTATACTATGTTTTAGAACACAATTGTATTTAAAAAATCAGTATTTTTATTATTAAAAACTTCTTGGTTAAATTCTGGTTTTATATACAAGTATTTCCTCTTTTCTATTTGTAAAGCTCTAGAGTGTTTTCCTTAAAACCGCACAAAAATGTTTTAATGATAATGTTTATAAAATACATTTTTTATATGTTGTCACTTATATTTGACAACACTTAAAATTTTATATATGTCCATGTATTTTATAATCCCTTCCTTTCATGGACACTTTTGTGATACACCCATTGGATATTTTTATGTCATGATTGTGGTACCCAATTCCTTCCATGGGTAACCTTATGTTTATGTATAGTTGATTATGTATAATTACTTATGTGGAAATATTATTTATGTGGCAATAATATTCATGAATATATTGAGATGGGTGCACCCATATAGCTCTCCAATGCATTGGGTAAGGATAAGTCTCATGAGATGCGATGTGAAACGGGATTGGCGGTTAGCCTTGACCCATACTGAAATGGGAAACAGGATTGGCAGTTAGCCTTGAACCGTACTAAAGATATGATTTTTGATTTTTCCACATTTATATGATTCCTTGTTTATAAGATACCATTCTTATATTACATGATTTTATAAGTTTCATGATTTGGATATCATTATGTCATGCCTCCTAACTCATGTGCTTGAGATGTATCCTTATATTTATTCCTTTACTGGGCTTTTTTGCTCATCCCTTTGTTTATGTGTTCCCCAGGGTACCCTATGTAGATGTAAGATCTTAAAGGAAGTTAAAATCTCATTATGGAGATTTAATAAAGAAGTTTTTTTAGTCCCATGTTTTATGTACCTAGTCTTCCAAGACACTAGACTTAACGATCCTTGGCTTGTACTCTGATGATTAATTATGTTTAAAATCATGAATTGTTATATGTAAAAGGCTCGGGTCACTATAGTTGGTATCATAGGATGGTCTAGTTATTTTTAGAGATTAGGAATAGAGAACCTTAGATAGAACCATAAGGATGATACTAAGTATAAGAAAAAAGTCCTAAATTTTGGTGAGTATAGAGTAAGTGGTTTATCAAGAAAATACATCCTTGTCTAGATACGAGCTGGTAGAGGCAGTTCTGGCACAGATGTATCTAGGGGTAAAACCCGAAAACACCGCTTTGAGATAAACTTGAATGGGAACTGGTGCACGAAAATGGTACTTGCTGCACTCTTGTTTACGACACTCCCAGGGGATACGCTTTGGTAGATTCATGAGCATAGTACAAACCATTATTAATTGACAAAAATAATCCCATAAGAATATAAGTTAAGAAATAGATCGAGGATAACCTAGATATAAACCTAAGGAATCACAAGTTAGGATATAATTTTGCTTTATAAGTTCATACTTTTATGTTCAAAGTTTCTTTTTATGCTCAATAGTTTTGTATTCAAGACCTCTAATTATATGTTATTTTTCTTAGTTAATGGCGGGAAATAGAAGAACACGTTCCAACAACCAATGTGATAGGAAATGTAAAGATTTCCCTAATGACATGCCTAATGTGATAGAAGCGGGTTCTCAATACTTCATGGCAGTACTTGCTCAGCTAGCTCGAGTTATGAATAATAACTTGAATCATGTAGAACGTCCCCCTCCTCCAAGGAAAGAGAAAGTTGCCGTATAATCCTTCATGTGGAAAAGGCCTCCCATGTTTAGTGGGTCTTCTGATCCCCTCCTCGCAGAACAATGGATTGACTCCATCGAAAATATTTTCTCCTTCCTCCAGTGCTTGGAAGAAGAGAAAGTCATACTGGCAGTCTATCGTTTTGATGGGGAAGCTAATCAGTGGTGGAAACTAATCAAGAATATGAAGTCTCAAGAGGAAATTGATTCCATAGATTGGGAGGAATTTGAGAGGATTTTTTTTCATCAAATATTTTCCTCAAACCCTCCATCTCAATATGGAAAGAGAGTTCCATGGACTTAAGCAGAAGGATGATGAGTCCATTGGGGAATATTAAGATAAATTTACAAGGCTTGCAAGGTACACCTCTGGCATTGTCATGAACACCAAAAGCAAGGTGGATCGCTTATTTAGTGGACTACAGCCGAGTCTATGAAATTTTTTGGAAATTCGATACTTCAACAGCAATGAAGAGATTGTCCGTTGTGCCTTCAAGGTTAAAATGGATATTGGAGACTCCCAGTGGTCTAATGGGCCTAGTGACAAGAATCAGAAAATGGAGAACAACATGGGTGGTTCATCAAAAAAATCCCATGATGGAAAGAAGCCTCCCTTTCCCCTTTCCAAGAATTGTGGGAAGAAGCATCTTGGTGAATATTTTAAGGGAACCAGAAATTGTTTCAAATGTTTGATATTTGGTCATCTGGCCAAGAACTGCTGAAGGGATATGAAAAATCCCGCTAATGTTGAAGAAGAACCGAAGGCTCAGATCAACACACAGCCTGCAGTGCAGTGTTTTAACTACAAGGAGCTTGGGCATTATTCGAACAATTTCCCTAAGCTGAGGGTTGTGAGAGGCAATCGGAAACAACCTCCATGGTAATAGGGAAGGGCTTATTATATCACTATTTCTGAGGGGGGGGGGATTGATGTGGTGACAGGTACGCTTGTTATTCATTCAAGAACAGTGAACGTACTATTTGATTCTGGTTCTACGCATTCTTTCATATCTTGAAACTTTAGTAGAACTATTCAAACACCACCTCAAAATTTAGAGGAAAAGTTATATGTGAGAATAGAGAATGGGGTAATTAGTGTATCCATGGTTTATAACTCCTCCCTGGTTAATGTTTGTGGACTGAACCTCCCAGAAAATCTGCTCATACTTTCTTTAGTGGAGTTTGATGCTATCTTGGGCATGGATTGGCTATCTTTGTATAATGCCAACATCAAATACCAGGAAAGGGAGATTACTCTTCACATCCCGAAGCATCCTCCGATTCATTACAAGTGCAAGGAGGAAGATGAGTCTCCTTTAGAATCTTAGACTCAATTTTGGATATTGATTCCTTATGTGCATGCATACCTAGCTCAAATGATTGTGACAAAGGAGAAAATCATGCTTGAAGACATGCCCATCATGAGGGATTACACTGATATATTCCCCAAAGAGTTTCTTGGTCTTCCTCCTAACCGATAGGTGGAGTTCTTAATTGAACTTATCCCTGGATCTCTACCTATCTCAAAGACACCTTATAGAATGGCCAATGTAGAGCTAGAAGAGCTGAAAAAGAAGTTACAAGAGAATATGGAGAGGGGTTTTATACGCCTGAGTGATTCACTGTGGGGTGATCCATTCCTCTTCGTCAAGAAGAAGGATGGATCATTGTGCCTTTGCATTGATTATCGTGAGCTCAATAAAATCATGATAAAGAACAAGTATCCCCTTACATGGATAGACGACTTGTTTGATCAGCTTCATGGGGCTAGTTATTTCTCTAAGGTGGACCTTCGGTCAGGATATCACCAACCAAAGGTAAGGAAGGAAGATATACCCAAGACTGCCTTTCGAACAAGGTATGGACACTATGAGTTCATAGTGATGCCCTTCAGAATCACTAATGCTCCAGAAAGTTTCATGGATTTAATGAATAGAGTCTTTAGATATTACCTTGACAAATTTGTGGTGGTCTTTATTGATGATATTCTGATATACCCCAAGATCAAGTAGGAACATGAGGAGCATTTGGAAACTGTGTTAAAGAATTTTTAAAGGGATAAGTTGTATGAAAAGTACAGTAAATCTGAGTTATGGATGGAGGGATTATCATTCTTGGGTCATGTTATCACCAGGAAAGGGATATATGTGGACCCTTCCAAGATGAAATCAATTGAAGAGTGGTTGAGGCCAACTTCTATAATGAAGATCCTCAACTTTTTAGGTATAGCTGGGTATTATCGACGATTCATGAAGAACCTTTCACAATTGTCAAACCAAATGAACAAGATGACCTGGAAGGGAGTAAAGTTCATCTGGACACAGGAATGTGAAGACTATTTCAAGGAGTTGAAAAAGAGGCTTATCACTGCGCCGGTACTCACACTCCCTTCGAGTGGATAACTATTTGTGGTGTATAGTGATGCTTCTAAGAAAGGCATAGGTTGTTTGTAATTCAAAATGATAATTTGATAACCTATGCCTCAAGGCAGCCGAAAATACATGAGCAAGACTATCCCATTCATGATCTGGAGTTGGTGGCTATGATATCTGTGTGGAAAATCTGGTGGCATTATCTCTCTGGGGAAAATGTGAGATATATAATAACAACAAGAGTCTCAAACATATATTCACATAGAAAGAGCTTTATATACGCCAATGAATATGGATAGATCTCATCAAGGATTATGAATTCTCAATCCACTACTATCCCTGTAAGGCAAACAAGGTGGCAGTTGCTCTAAGTATAAAGGATCCTGCATCGTTATCAATGATGAGAATTTAAAAGGATCTGATGTTATTATATTTGCAATGGATGGGCATGGGAATCATTAATGGAGGAACATCATCAATCCTTTCTCAAATGATTGCTCAACCATCCCTCTTTGAGAAAATAAAGGTTTCTCAAAGAAAGGATTTGGAAATTCTGAAAAGGTTAGAAGCTATTAAAAATGGGGAATCCTCTGATTTCAAAATTTATGAGGAAGGAGTTGTAAAATCAGGGACACGATTATGTGTACCATCTGATCTAGAGATAAAGAAGGAGCTATTGAATGATGCACATAGCTCAAACTTCTCTATCTGTCATGGGAGTACCAAAATGTACAGTGATATCCGAGAACACTTCTGGTGGGATAACATGAAGAAGGATATTGCAGAATATATATCAAGGTGCTTGGTATGTCAGTAAGTTAAAGATGAGTGACAAATATAAAAAGGCATGATGCAGCCATTGCCTATACCCATGTGGAAATGGGAAAATGTTACTATGGACTTTTTCACGGGTCTCCCGAAGATGTCAAAGGGAAATAATGCGATATGGGTTGTGGTTGACTAACTCACCCTGACATCCCATTTCTTCGGTATTCGGGAAGATCTCTCGCTTGAACAAATTGAAAAGATATATGTGAAGTAAGTGGTGAGAATGCACGGTGTTCCACTCTCAATTGTCACTGACCATGATCCAAGTTTCACATCTAAATTCTAGAAGAGCCATCAACAATCTTTGAGTACTGAATTAAATTTCAGCACGACCTATCACCTCCAAACTGATGGCCAGTCTGAAAGAACTATTCAGACGCTTGAAGATATGTTAGAGCCTTCTCTCTAGAATTAAAAGGTGTATGGTATCAAAATCTCCCATTTGTTGAGTTCTCATGCAACAATAGATTCCACTCGAGTATTCAGATGGCTCTATATGAAGCTCTGTATAGAACCAACAGGTTGGAGGTCTACATCACTTTCTATACAGAGCTTCATATAGAGCCATCTGAATACTCGAGTGGAATCTATTGTTGCATGAGAACTCAACAAATGGGATGAAGTTGGATAATGAAAGCTACTTGGACACGATCTTGTTCAAGAGATGACAACGAAGGTTCAAGTCATCCAGAAACAAATCAAAGCTTCTCAATGTTGGAAAAAGAGCTATGCTAACAACTGACTAAGGGACTTTGAGTTTGATGTTGGAGATAAAGTCTTCCTTCGAATATCTCCATGGAAGAGAGTCTTGCAATTCGGGAAGAAAGGGAAGCTAAGCCCAAGATATATTGGCCCCTTTGAGATCCTTGACCGCATAGGAGCCGTGGCCTATTGTCTTGCACTTCCACCAAATATGGATCATGTTCATGATGTTTTTCATGTATCACTCTTGATGAAGTACATACCTGATCCCTCACATGTACTAACCTCAGAGGTGGTGCAGCTAGAAGATGATCTCTCTTATGAGGAGCAGCCAGTAAAAATCTTGGATCGGAGAGATAAGGTTCTATGCAACAGGACAACCCATCTTTTCAAAGTGTTGTGGATGAACCATAAGTTTGAGGAAGCAACATGGGAACTGGATGGAGAAATGAAGGAAAAGTACCCACATATTTTGTTGGCCTAGAATGTAAAATGAAATTTCGAGGGCGAAATATCTTAAGGGGGGAAGAATGTAATGACCCAATGTTTTTAATGAAAATTCCCTTCTTATAAATATGCCATAAAATCACGTAATAATGAACTACTAAGTGATAAGTGACCTTTAAACATAATTTTGTCACTTCTGTGTTTGAAATTTTGAAAATCTAACATACACAGTTGTGTTCAAGATGTTTTTTGGAGTCTAATAAAACAAAAATAATTTTTGGTGAATAGTAACCTACACTAATGAAAAGTAACATACCCTTATGAATAGTGATATACCCTAATGAACATTAACCTCACCTATGGTGGTATAAAAATAATATTCAAGTTGGAAGTACGATATACCTATATTTTAGAATGAGTTAATGAATGTTTTAAAACTGGTTTTGATAATAAATTATTTTTTTAATTAAATATTAAAATAATCATATTTAGAAAATTATTTTTGAAAAAGGAACATCAATTTTGAATTCTACACGTCGAAAAATTATTAGGGTGAATTTTTGGGATTTTTCTAAAATATATGAATTTTTTATGAATAATAGAATCTGCTAATTTACAATAAATGCTAAATAATGGATTAATTGAGTCATCGATGATGCTCTGCTAATGTAAGCCCACTTGTTTCGAATTCACATGACCCATTTACTATTATTGGTCATGGAATACTTACTATTCCTTGTCTTGGGAAGATATAACAAATTAATGATTATAATATCATGAAATCCCTCCTCTCCTCCACTATAAATCCCCCTTCACTCCCTCTTCTCCCCACTCCTCTCAAGCTCCAAGACTTTTCTAAATTCTGCCCAAATCTCTACCCAACGTCCTCACTCACGTCCAAAATATCTCAGTCTCCTCGAAATACCAAAACCTCTCCCCTTAAGATGTTCTCAATGGAGGAAGTCTCAAGAGGTAAATTTATCTTCCCAAATTTCTTCTTTTATTTTATGTTCTTTTCTTTTTTTATTTCTTTCCTCACCTCCCTTCACCATTATAGTATGATAAATCCAGTAACATTCATGTACTGGAATTTCTTCATTATAGTGGTATATTTCATTATCTTCTCCCTTTCCCCATCCATTTATTTGAAAGAAATGAAAGCACCATTTGAGATGTGCTAATTTAGCACATTCAAGGACAACGATTTATCAATTTCTATTATTATCTTTAATTCTGGTCATGAAACCATTTATGTTATGGTTGAACCAGATTATTATATATGTTATATATATCCTATTTTTGGTTCTGCAATCCTTTGGTACAAATGGAATCAAGTTATAAATCAAAACACATTCTTTGTAATCAAACCCACCGAATAACAAAAACAGTTATCTCTAAGGTTATATATGTAATAATTCAACATCACTCTAAGTAACCTAATTAAAATTAAAACCATGTAATCAGATGGATATGAACTAAATAATTTAACTTTAATTATGGATAACCACAATCATCTTGCATATAATCCAAACTTGAATATAAGTGAACCGATCTTTTAAATCCAAGTAAACAAACGAGCCCGACTAATGAAATTTAACTATTTAACTAATCAAATAGGATTTGAATGAAATAAAAAAGTTATAATAAATAAATTACATATAGAAGATTTTATTTACTTATGAATTAATAATCCTAATTTGTTTATTCAGGTAATTAATAACAAGTGGAGAACACCACCGAATTTAAGGTAAGGGATCCTCTCCTTTTCACTCTTAATCAAGATTGTCCTCTATACTATGACTTTATATGTGTGCTATAAAATGATGGGGTATGTTTAAAAACCTCCCCCATACTTAATTATGGATTTATAAGTGATTAGAGACCCCATTTCTATCTCATCAATCCCTCTTGGTCACACCCGACACCATGCCGATAAAATCGTAACGAATTCTACCCGAACCTTCTTTGTTCTTTCTGGTTGCCTTATCTTTATTTGAAAATGGTTTTATATTATCTATCTATTTGTGTATTATGAGTTATGATTAGTTTTACAAGATTATTATATCAATACCCTTTCATCACATTCTTTCGGTGATATACATGATTTTTAAAGATTCCCTCCTTAGAACTTTCCGATAAGCCAACCTGTTTTAAGGGGACTTCCCAAATTTTTACCCAAATTTCAAGTTCACTTTATCATATGTTTTAAAACACCATTGTATTTACAAAATCAGTATTTTTATTATGAAAACCTTATTGGTTCAATTTTAGTTTTATATAAAAGAATGTCCTATTTTCTATTTGAAAATCTCTAGAGTGTTTTCTTTAAAACCGCACAGAAATGTTTTAATGATAATGTTTATAAAATACATTTTTTTATTTGTTGTAAATTATATTTTACACCACTTACCATGCTATATATTTCCATGTATGTTATAATCCCTTCCTTTCAAGGAAACATTCGTGATACGCCCATGGGAAATGTTTTATGTCATGATTGTGGTACCCAATTCTTTCCATGGGTAACCTTATGTTTATGTATGGTTGATTATATAGGATTATTTATGTGGAAAGATTATTTATGTGGAAATAATATTCATGAATATTTTGAGATGGGTGCACCTATATAGAACTCCAATGCATTGGGTAAGGATAAGTCTCATGAGATATGATGTGAAATGGGATTGGCGGTTATCCTTGACCCGTACTGAAATGGGAAACGGGATTGGCGGTAAACCTTGACCCGTACTAAAGATATGATTTGGGATTCTGAAAAATTTATATGATTCCATGTTTAGAAGACCCCATGATTATATTACATGATTTTATAAGTTTCATTATTTGGATATCATTATGTCATGCCTCCCAACTCATGTGCTTGAGATGTATCCTTATGTTCATTCCTTTACTGGGCTTTTTAGCTCATCTGTTTGTTTATGTGTTCCCTAGGGTACCCTATGCTGATGTAGGAGGTCAATGTAAGTAAGAAGAACTTTATGGAAATTAAATAATGAAGTTTTTTAGTCCCATGTTTTATGTACCTAGTCCTCCAAGACACTAGACTTAACGATCCTTGGCTTGTTCTCTAATGATTAATTATGATTAAAATCATGAAATGTTTTATGTAAAAGGCTTGGGTCGCTATAATGTTACATTTTCCACATTAAGATAAATGTGTAGGTCTAGTATAGTTTCTATGGATGTACCCATTCAAGAGATGCATGCAGAAATTGATGAAAAATGCATGTAACAAAGCATCGGTTGAAGGCTCAATTGCTGGAGCATATTTTCAAGATGAAATTGCTTTTTTGATCTCATTATTTTGAATCTGAATATCCCTAAAAACAAAACTGTAAGGGATAGAACGAGGGGAATTTTAATGATGAAATGGAAAATCAATTATCAGTTTTTAGTCAGCCAAATATTGGCTTCGGTGGAGTTCATAAATGATGGCTTTCAGATGATGAACATCACAGAGCTCATACATATGTTCTGCTCAACTGTTTAGAAATGACATCATTTGTACTATGAGTGCTTCTATCACTTATTCTATAATTTATGTTAGATTATGTAAACTTATTTTATTTGTATGTTATATGATAATAATATCAAGAAACAACTTCCAAAAATTACAGCAGCTGCTCTTGAAGAACGCAGACAAAAAAAATTTCTCAATGGTTTTAAAAACTAGTAAAATAAATTATTGATGGTTTAATATCAGTTATATTTATTATTTATTTTATTGATAATTGTTTTAACAATTTTATAGTGTCTCAAGATACTGATAAAATTGATAAGCGACTGTGTATATTGAGTAACCCACCATAAAAAACCGTTAAATCTTATAATGCATATGTGGTTAATGGGTTTCGATTTCATACACGTCAATATAAGGAATCAAAAAACAATGAAAAATGGAGTTTTGTTGAGAGGATCGCATTAGAGAGAAACTCAAGTTGACTTTTACGGCATTCAGGATGAAATTATTGAATAGTGTTTTCTAGAACAAAATTACATAACGTTGTTTAAATGTATGTGGTTGGATACTGAGAGAGGCTTGTGTGTTCATCCAACTCATGGAATCGTTGATATTAAATATAAAATATTCTTGTAGTAAATGGACCATTTTTTTCTGGCTCAATAGGCACATAAAATTTATTACGCAAAGTACTATTCCACTTTATTATACATGAGTGATTGGTAGAGAATAATAAAAATGAAATCTCAGGAAAATCAGTTTACTCAAACATAATGTTGTTCCACTGAAGTGGAAGGAATATAAATTTGTCAAGAGACTACTCAAAATCCATCTTTTTCACAAAGAGATGGGAATATCTATGATGACACCCCACAATTAATGCTAGACTTTGGAAAAGATGTTAATGATGTTACAAATGAATTTGAAATGAAAAGATAATATGAAACTGAAACATATATGGATATTGATGATGCCGAGAGGGAATATAAAGACATTGACATTATCAAATTTGAAGATGATGATGAAGGTGAACACTGAAACAGTTTAATGCAGGTTATAATCATAAGTAATGTATATATATAATAGTTATTTTCAACTATCTAATAAAAAATCATTTTCGGTTTCAGATGGACCCTGATCTATTTTGCGAGTTGGAGGAGGCTGAGCTACCTTTGGATAAGGGGGATTTTGGATCATAATAACCTCAACCTACTGGTGGTTCAGGGGGTATGCGGAGGGGGTGTGGTCATGCATGACTGATGATTACTGACCCTATCCCCGAGCGATGTCCACGTCTGGGCTTCGATCCATGCCCATAGAGGTATGGTAACCTATATATTTTAGTTAGCTTTTATTAATTTATTTACATATATAAAAATAATTTGATTATTTATTCCTTTATCATAGTTTTGCGCATGTAGTTGTTGGACATGAGAGAAATATCTTACACAATTATTTTTCTCATCCATGGATGAAATGGGAACAGATTCCTGTTGATGTGTGGCTCGACATGTTCAATCATTGGTTGGTACATAAATAAATAATATTTATTTCAAAATTTATTTTATTAATAACGTGATATTATAAATTATTTTTAGGGTTTATGGTGTCTCATCAATGATAGCATGTGTGATGTTATCCACACATCATGGCACGTGTCTATGAATGAACGTTTCTGTTAGTTTTTGCACAATCTGAGAAGGAAAATCATTAAGAAAGCATGTGTGACAGAATTTGATGAGTCATGTATAGCCCACCGACCAAAGTAAATTTCATATCACGTTTGGGATGGATTATATTTACATAGGTAGGGTGGTGGATTTCAGATGGGATCTTTAGTGGGTCGACAGAACTGGGGGAGACATGAGGTGATACATCGAGCTGGTAGCTGTACATTCAGTAATCATAGAGAGAATCTGGTAAGTATATATTTTGAATATTTTATATAACTTTAAATATAAAAAGTTTATTTTATATTTATATAGGTAGTTGAGAATCCTGATATTACAGAGTATGACATTTATCATAGGATGTACAGTGATCCAGCCTATGGAGTGATTAGAGGGGATCACCAACATCAGATTGTGGTTAGTATTATTTTTTTTTTCAATTTGAAATTTAACTTCATATAATATTTTCACAATTTTAATTTGAAATTGTAATTAAAGGAGTAAAATGAGGATTTTACCTCTCTTACATAGGCTGACAGTCAGGATGATACGACTGATCAGACCAGTGCCCACCATTTTGGTGGGGCGGCATAGATGCAGGCGACTCAGTATGGTTTTGAGAAGGGCTGATTAGTTGGTACCGGCTCTCATTTTACTCATGGTAGTTATTATGGTACTGCTGCAATGTTGGCGTCTAACTCAAGTAGAGATCATGGATAGGCTTAATCTTCTTCCTCACAGTATTAGGAGTAGTTGCAAACTTATAATGGGCTTATAGAGAGTTTTCAGAAGCATTCTAAAGAGATGCGTTAGCAGTGGCAGCACGAGTAGGATATGCATCGATAACAACAGCAACAACAACAACATCATGAGCAGATGGAGTACATACACCATCTGACTCGTAGTTGAGGGATGGAGTTTCCTCCACCATCTTCTAAAGTTCCTCCACATCCTCCAGAAGATGACCCCCAGTGATTTTTTTAGGTTAAAAACATTTGAATTCAAGATTTTTTGTAAAATGACCTATTTTCAGTTTCTGTGTGCGAATATTGCATAATTTATTTTTTTTGTTTTTTAATATTTTTTTATTTATTATTAGTATTATATTTTTAATATTTGTTTATTTTACTAATAATAATACAAATATCTTATAATTTGTTTTTTATTTTTTTTGTGAATATTGAGAATTTTAATATTTTTTTAATATTTTTTATTATCTTAATATTATTAATATTATTTTCTCATTAATCATAATTTTATTAAATATTTTTTTTAGTATTATATTTTTCAATTTTTGTTTATTTTACCAATAATAATAATATTAATTGATGTTTTTTGTTTTGAGAATATAAAGAATTTTAATATTTTTTTTTATTTTATTATTTTAACAATAATATTATTATTTTTAATTAATCATAATTTTATTAAATATATATATTTTATATTATTTAGTATTTTCAACGTGGCTTGTTGCGGTGGGTTCCCATCGTAAATAATATATATATATATATATATATATATATATATTAAAAAATTATTTATGACGAGATGATGGGCCTGTCGCAAATAGTATTTTCGACTGGCCCGTCGCAAAAGATTTTTTATATATAATGTATATAATTGGAGACTTATTTGCAATGGGAAACTTCCTCGTCACAAAAGGTTTATTTATATTTAATGTATATAATCAGAGACTTATTTGCGATGGGAACATTCCCTTCGTAAATACTATTTTTTGCGACGGACCCGTCGCAAATACTATTTTTTGTGACACCATTTTCTACAATGGGCTATTTGCGATGGGGCCCCATTGCTAAAGCCTATTTGAAATGGGATCCGGTCATAAATACCTCCAATTATAGTATTGGGAGATTTTAAGAACTTATTCATTAATAAGTATATTCCTTGTGTTCTTCATATGAAAATAGAAATGGACTTCCTTGAGCTGATGAAAAGGGGTGATGAATATGTCGTTACCTATGAGGAAAATTTCATAAGAATTTTGTGGTATGCTTATAGTATTATTATCCTACCAAAATGTAAATTTTATAGGTTCTTTAGTGTCTTAAATGCAAGTATAAAAAAGGTTTTATCCATAAGAGACTTTAGTAGATATGAATAGATTGTGTGTAGCACAATCAAAGATGAAACAGAGGTTATAATAACTTGTCTATCACATGGTTTTTGCACGAAGATGAGTATAGAGTTCACAGGTAAATCTGAAAACCATAGAGAGAGATAAAATTTTGTCAAACTCTTACTTTTCAAAATTTTTGGAAAGAGTACTTAGGAGAGTTCCTAAAAGTAATAAGAAGGTGTTTCAATTCTAGGAAGCCTAGCCACTGAGGAAATGAATGTAAAATTGATTATAAGGGGAAACTCAATGAAATGAGTGGAGAGAAATATTCACATAATAAACCACCCACACTTCAATGGTTCTAGTGCAAGGAGTTTTGGCATTATGAAAATCAATACTCCAATCCAAGGTCAAATATTTACAATAATACACAACATCCTCTCAGGAAAAAGGAAAAAGGGAATGATTATATAATCACAATTAATGGAGTGAATTATGAAAATTAGTGGAAAACATATCCTTCCCCCATCCCATTAGTGGGGAAGTTCATGTTTTAATTTTTATGAATAATCCCTATTATGATATTTTTTGTTCATCCATTAGTGTAGTTTCCTATTATTATATCCCTCTACATAGATTTTGGAATAAAAACTCACATTTAATGTTCCATCGGTGCATGGATGATCCCATGTATATAGTAAAAATGTTATTTTTTATAAGATAAGATCTTATTTAAGGAAAAAGGGGATACATATATTCTATAAGGGTTATCAGGTTAACTATTTATGGTAAGTTTAAGTCAATCATAAAATACTATTTTTGAGATTAATGTATTATCTCACCACATGAGTAATTATTCATATCAGGTAACCTATTTATGTTGATTGTAACTAAAGATAGATTGGCACACTTATAATAGATCTCATGATCTATTACTACTTTAATAATAAAAAAATTATTTCTCATTCATAACATTGGGTAATAGATTAAGTGGAAATCTTACAAGTCGTAAATAATGGTCAGGATTGTGAATAATAAAGCCAATAACATCACATAAGTATATTTTTGTATATTAATTTTCCATAAAAATAATTACTCAATCATTGGATAATGATAAAAAAGTGTGGAAATAGTACCTTGACTTTTGATGAACCAATGATCATTTAAACCATCAAATAATTATGACATTGAGGCCATCAAATTTTCTTGAACATTCATTTGTTTTTGATTGATGACCTCAATCACACTCTATAAATATTTATTATTTCCCTCTATTTCTAATATTCAATCCCAAAATATGTTATCCTATGAGGAATCATAGTTATATGTTCCTTGGGGAAACTATTATGGCTCCAAAATTTCCTTTTTAAGGGATGTTTTAGTAATCATTTTAACAATGTGGGTTTCTATGAATGAAAATTACTGGTATTAATCCATTGATAACATAGATAAATATTGAGGGATAAATTTATTTTAAGGGGTGTAGAATGTAACACCCTGGGATTTTGTGGGTAATTGTTTTGAATTAATTTTCACTTTTTCATTGAACACAACCCCTAAAATAGTTATTTTATATATATTAAAGTAATGTGTTTGAATTTAATTATATACAATACTATGTTATTGGTGAACTAAAATAAATATAATGGTTATCTTCCTGTAAGTGAAACACTGAGGTACAATTTTTTTACATGCAATACAAACCCTCCTTGACGACATGTGTAACATGGAGGACTCAGTGTTACCAAATAGTAAGATATTATATAATAATATATAACCTTGAAGTTAAATTATATTATTCCAATATTGTCAAATAATTTTTTTAAATATATGGTTTTCAAAAAATATAATATGAATTAATATGTTATAAAATCTATATAAATGAATATAAGAAAAAGTTGAATATAAAAGAGTATTTTTTATATAAACCATTTATTATGATAAAAAAGTTGTTTTAATATTAATAAATTAATTAAAATTAGTATATAATTTTAATCTAATATATATTTTATATATTCAATAATTTTTTTTTGATATTCATCCAATAGATTTCATAGACATAAGATACGAAGAAACCTAATTTTATATTTAAAATCCTATATTTTTATTAAGGTATTTTTACCGCCTTTTAATAGATAACTCATTTTAAATAAAATTTTTAGAAAAATTTTTAGATTTAATATGTCAAAATAAACTTTACCTTTGTAATTAAAACATAAAATTATGTTATGATAAATTTTTTTACTTTTCTGAAAGGTTTTATTTTTTAATGAATTGTTAAAAATACTAGATTTTAATTCAAAACTATTTCTTCATATAATTAATTTAGAAAGATAAATTATATTTTAAAATAGTTTCAAGGTTTAATTAGTTAATATTTTTATCAATAAATTCAATTTAGGTCATTTTAAACAATTTTATTCTAAAATCAACAAAAAAACACAACAAACTTTTGAATGTTTTTACTTTAAAAACCCACATTATCGACCTAACTGTGGGATTAAATTTAAATTATTTTATTTTACTTTTGTGTTTTTTATTTTGAAATACGGATCAAATATTTTGATTCATCATAATTTAAAATTTATTGTAATCCAAACATAGTTTTTAACCAAAAAATATTAGTGAATTTAATTTCAATTAATTATAACAATTAAGGTTAAATTAAGCTTAAACAAGGGGATAATCAATAACCGTAAGGCCCAAAACGACATATAATATTCTCAAAAATCAATTTATTGGAAATATTTCGACCCCATACTCAATTTTATATATTTTTTATCATTACTTATCCACTTTAAATTTAAAATCATTGGTAGGGTTTATTTCTTTTAAAATATTACAAGAGTTTCACTCCTCTTCCATTATAAAAGGCCTCCCTACTTCCTCACACCTCTAAAGATACATAATATAATAAAAAACCATACAAAATATCTCCATAGAATCTATAAAGCCACACTTGAAGCCTCATTATTGACTAAATACTTCAAATGAATTTCTTCGGGGTGAACAAAAAGGAGTTACCTGATTGAATGGTAACACCCTCCCTGAAACTCTTTCCAATTATTTTATTTTTCCACAAAATAAAATATTTTTATTGAATGATTTTATAAAGACATATGTATCCTTAATATTCTATTTTTATGCTATGTTTTTTACCATCACATACACATAATTCTACATAATGGGAAACATACATACTATTTACCGGTATGGCAGACTACCGCCTCACTAAATGATGATTATTCATTTTTCCTTTAATACCTCTCAAAGTTGGAATTATGATGGAAACTATATTTATATATTATATATATTATATTGATTATGTGTTTAACCTTATACAATTATTTTAAAATATATATCTTTATAAATTCCATTTTGATGTTAATACGATAATTTCGTTTGAGGAAGTGTGACTACTGACCCTTCAGAGCGATTTGATTTTCTCATAAAATACATGGAATGTTTTATGGATTGATTTAGTAAATATATATGATATATATGATATAGTAATGATACTGTAATAATGAAATATTTATATCCATATATATACATATATTTCATTTACGATCTTTCTTTCAATATAACAATTAAACGAAAATAAAGTTCATGCATATGTACGACTTACCATCTCCATGAACGGTGTATTCCATTTAATACCCTAATATTATATATATTATTATAATAAATAAATAAATAATATTATTTATATTTATATCATGTTTTACATTCTGTAAACCATTATATATGTATAAATACCCAAGACATGACAAATTAAGGCACATGTGAAGAACAAAGATGTTATTACCATAAGTGAAGCCTTAAAATAAAATTGTTAACAAGAGGGTAATAGAAAGTCATAATAAAACCATATATGATATTAAATATAATAATATTGTTTGATTAAATATTTATAAGAAATTTATACATATTATATATGAGGTTTTTATGAGTACTAAGAGATTCAAGACATAAGGTTAGGGGATTTAATTTCACTTTTTATTTCTATGAGATATATGATTTATGCACCACCCATCACATTTTTGTGGGGTGTATACTGAC
Organism: Viscum album; assembly: GCA_963277665.1. Taxonomy (NCBI): domain Eukaryota; kingdom Viridiplantae; phylum Streptophyta; class Magnoliopsida; order Santalales; family Viscaceae; genus Viscum; species Viscum album. The sequence goes on from OY728122.1 coordinate 967,089,889, forward strand.
CATGGAAATATTAAATTATTATTATAGTTAAATTTATGTGTATTTAAATGTCCATTATAATTAACTTCATTTTATAGGGGTTAGGTTTCAAAAGGTACCAAATTAGTAAGGTAATTTTTGTCTCAAGTTTCCTTCTTAGAGACACATTTCATGTTATTCAACTATATTTTTATATGAGGGTATACAAATAAATTGACATGTTATATCTTGAATCTAATTCCTTTAAAGATATTTTATGATTCATTTAATTTTATTCTCTTACATGGGGAGTATGGTTCAAAGTTACCATGTTATGAGAGTTTATTAAAATAATCTCATCACTTCTCCAGATTGTTTATGATCACTCTTTCCTTGATGAAATATTATGATCCATATCTCAAGAACACTCATTATTTTAATTATAATATTTTTATTCATGACATATTCAAGTATTTTTACAATTTTTTCACTATTTATAATATAATATTGTTAAGAAATTGTTTTCAATAAAGTTTGACTTTACCCATCTCTTCGGTCGAAAGGATGTTTTATTTCAAAACTATATTTTCAAAAATGCTTTAAAAATGTTTTCAAACGGTAATTGAAGATAATGTTAAATGAAAAGGGATTTTAAAAATGTTTTATGGTTTCAATAAATCTATTTATATATTTTTAAATTTATTTTCAAAGAAATGGGTTTCAAAATGTATTCATGATTAACTTATAAATTTTCAACGTTTTTTCAGTGATAATGGTTTTTAAAATGTTTTCAATATTATTTTAAAATATTTCAAGGAAAGATGTTTTCAAAATTATTTCACAAATATTTTAAAAAAATTCAAGGAAACTGTTTTTTAATGATTTGAAGATTACATTGTTTTTTTCAATTTATTTTAAAAGAAAGTGGATTGTAAGATGTTTTATTTTTTAAAATCTTTTTTCAATGAAGAATGGCTATTTTCTCCAAGAAATGTTTTCAAAAGATATTGCAAAAAAATTCCATCTTTGATAACAATATTTTCTATTACTCATGAATTTATAGGAAATGAATTAATTGTTCTATTAATATTATTTCTATGAATGTTTTATTAATTGATGTCATGATTTTTATCAAACTCAGTTTCCTTTGATGAGTTATATTCATTAAAAAGCATCTTTTTTTTCATGGGTTATGATTTCCTGAAGTTATTACAAAACCTATCTCTTATCATTTTTATGATTTTATGAAAGGTTAATGGTAACCATTTCATTTCATCATTTATGATTAGATGTTTATAAAACTTATGTATTTTATGGGTTATGATATGAAGAAAGTTTTATTCTCTATCAAATGTATTAATGATGTTATTGGGAGATGGTTGGATCCTATATCTCCCTCTAATGTATTGGGGTAATGATGGATGAATCATGAGTAAAAATGTAATGTGTGAGCCTGATCACATATTAACAATGTTATTAATGGACCTTGTTTCATGTCCATAAGATTATGTATGAACCTAATTACATGTTCACAATGTTATGAGTGACCTTATTATAAGATCAAAATGTTATGAACATACCCGGTTGCATGTCCATATATTTATGTGTGAACCTAATTACATGTTCCCAATGTTACTTGTGAACATGATTACATTTTCACAATGTTATTAATGAACATGGTTTCATGTCCATAATATTATTCATGAATCTGGTTACACGTTAACAGTTCTATGTGTGGAGCTGATTTGAACACCCTTAAGTTGATATGCGGGCCTAACTTCATGTCCTCAACTTAATGAGTGAACTTGTTTCTACATATACATTTTACCAACATTATAAACCAATGTGTATACCTTAAATTTCATGTCTTATTCCTATATTATACTTACAGGATTTATGCTCTTAATTCTTTTTCATTTCCTATTAACATCCCATATTTATTATGATCTCTAATGTGCATAGTTTGATCTTTAAATGTTATGTTGAAGTTATATTCCCTTTATTCTTGTTATTTTTACCCTTATAGGGCATCTTAGCTCAACCATTTCTTACGTTTCTTTTCCATTGGTTATAAAGAATAGTTTTAGGTATATGTACTAAAGGTGGAGATCTTTATGGGAAATATTGAAGATATTTCACTAGAATTTAAGATTTTTTTTTCAGGTTTCCAAATACACTAAATTTTTACAGTCCTCAGGCATTTATTCTGGTAATGTACCAAATATTCATATAAAATAATTTAATATCCATGTATGTTAACCTTGTGTTAATATAGAGGTGGTGATGGAAAACCAATAACATCGGTTCACAGGGAGGTAGTCCATTGTACACATAATCATCAGTTTCATTTCCTATTTGATGGAAGATGATAGGGGTGTAGGTTATGAAAATATAATAATAACATCTTATTATATTGGATATAATTATGTTATTATATCTTCATAGTTTAATAATTTTTTATGTGTGTGTAAAAAGAATTAAAATAAAAAAACTCATCTATGAATGATACCTCTTCTTTAGACAACCTCCTTAGGTTAGCACTAAATGCATTAGTAGGAGGATTTCAAAATCAAATTACATCCTCTAGAAAATGGGGAGATAAGTACAGAAGATAATTGGTATTTACTGGACCAATAATAGGATTTCGAATTGTGAAGAGGAGTGAATAGTGTTATCACTTTTATAAGTAGGGGAGAGGACACAGTTGGATTTTTTTAAAAGAAAAACATATCACCTAGTTTTATAAATCCAAAAAGGATCCAAAACATACAATTCATGAACCTTATATGAGATAGAGTTTAAATATTTCCATAAAATAATATTTTCATAATTGTTTATGTCATTTTAGTTTTTATTGTTTTATTTTTAGCCCCAATATAACTATTTTAACCTTAACTACAATAGTTATAATATCTAGTGTTTTTAGTATTAATTAGAAAAAAAGATAAGTTAAATGTATTATATAATATTACTTTTTCTAATTTTAATATGGAATCCTTTTTTCCAAATTTAATTAATATAATTTTCTACTTTTAATTTAAAATTAATCCCAATGCGTTGATAATATAGTTTTGAAAAGGAAATTTTTTCATAAATATAAAAAGTGTTTATATAAAAAATCAACATGAAAATGATTATAATGAACTAAATTGGATTAATAATTACATAATTGAACCAATTTAACTTTCAAAATCTTATTAAAAATAACATTTAAATTTTGTAATGGAAAAGATATTTTTTATTAATGTTACCATTATTAACTTTTCATCAAAATATTATTCTTTTTGAAAAATTATAAATAATTCAATATAAAATATTTTGTACATTTAGATTTCAAAATTTTAGATCATTTTTAAAGATAAATTGTCTAAATGTGGAAATAATTAATGTTATTATTCAATAAAAAATACCAATTCACACAGTTTTTTGAAAAAATGTATTTTTTATGAATATAATGAATTTATAAAAATTATTTACTTATTGATCAATATGTTTATTTATTTACAATAAATATACATAATTTTCCATTTTTTTAATTTTTTTATACCACGAAATTTAATGGATATGTTTTTAATTTTTATATTTAAAAAATATTTTTAATAATATATTGTGATTTGTTAAGACTATGTGTATCATGTAACAAATGGTATTGATGAAATTAAATTTAAATTAAAACATTATTTCATAAAATATCATGGTCTAATATTCTATGCCCCTTAAATTAAATTTCACCATAAAAATTTCATCACATTAATATAAAAAATCTAGTATACTACTGTCTCATCACATATATGGGTTCCCTTGTAGCTTCTTCAAGTTAGTGGTTTCAATACAGATCTTTAACAAGTTGAGTTGAATTATTTGGTAACACATTCTCTATATGATCCAAAATCTAAATAGGATGTTATTTATAGGAAATAACATGATCTAGTAGTAGGAACTCTATGTTCAGTACATGGTATGGATCATGTGTCTACTTCCTCATGATAGATACATGGTACACATAATGAACAAGATATAGGCTTAATGGAAGCACGAAGCAATAATATACAATCCATACTTGATCAAGGATATTTAATAGGCTAATATACCTTATATTTATCTTTCCTTTATTATTGGATCTCATAACCTTCTCCTATATATAAATTCTCAAAAACACATTCCCACCAAATATTTACTCTAGATATCACTGATGATGGTCATTATAACATTTCCCCGACTTTGTGTTGCCTTTATCTATGGATGAATGGCTATACAATTCTGTACTATTTCATTATCTATAACAATCCCCAAATTTTTTTTCTCTAACTTTATCCCAATAGGGTTGAGTTCTTCGCATATTTACATAGTGGTATTATTAAGTAGAAATTTGTATGCATGATTGAAGGCTATTGAATTTTTAAAACACGACTACACTAAGGTTTTGATCACAACCACCTTTGAAATCCATAGAATAATATCATATAATATCCTCTAGGGTTAGAATGGTTATCATAGACTGACCATATTTTATAGGATGATACACTATACTAAAAATCAACCATGTATTAAGGGATTCCTAAAGACTTTTCCAGAACATCAATGTAACTCTTGGATCCTGATCAGATAATATTAAATTTTGTACTCCATGAAACCTTAAAAGTTGTTTTCTTAATGTATATCTAAGAAAAATGGTCCATAGATAAATATTCTCTAATAGTGATGATGTGTAATGACTTCTTATAGATATCAACTATAACCTATATAGCATTATTCCTTTTAGATGTTTTGGGGAGTCAGTTTACAAAATCCTTGGTGATATTTTCCAATTTACATTATGATATTGTAATGGTTGTAACATCTCGTTAATCTTTTATATCTCAGTATTAACTTGAATACATACCAAGTACTGAGATACATATTATTAAATACCTTCCTCTATGATATTAATCCATAAATAGTCTTTCATATCCTTATATATATTTATACATCCTATATAAATAGAGAATTAAGAAATATGATATTACTATTATAGATCATTCACCATCTCTGTTATGGACATAACACATACATGGTTCCTAATCCTTGTCATTTAATCATGATCAAGGATATAATAAAGAACATTTTGAACTTCTCTATATATCTATGTATTTTTTATGGGCCTATGTCATATTTATTTGGATAGATGGTCGAACAATAATTTATGAAATACAATATTTATCCCATTACTTCATGATTTACAAATACCTCCTCTGAAAATAAATAAATAATGGATGAATTTTTATCCTCATCATGGGTATGCTAACATGATCCATTCAACAAAACAAATCCTCCACCGTGCTTTCTTTCCAAGGATGATGATATATTGAGTAGTCATAATCTTTAATCGGTTCCAACCATATTCTATAGAGAATATTAAACTCTTTTTATGTGAATATATACATTAAGTCTTTATGATCACTATTTATATCACACCCTTATCCATAAAAATAATACCTTCATATATTTAATTCAAAATTACCACTATGAGCCCCGAATCATGAGTTGGGTAATGTTTCTCTTGATCCTTCAATATTTGTGAGATACCAGATATCACTATATCATTCTGAATGATAATGCACCTTAGTCTCATCATTTTTGAATCACTATTGATAAAAAACCCTCATACATTGTAGGATAATTTAAGAACATGTCCATTGACTAACCTCGAATTAAATTTCCTGAAATTATTCTCATATTCATAAATCCAAAGTATCTTTCCCCACATACAAGTTAACTTTTTGATTGGATTAGACAGTCAGAAGAAATTATCTACAAACTATCAATAATATCAATCCATACCAATTAAAAATTATATCTTAGTAAAAATGTTTAGTTACTGAAAAAAGTTAATAACTTTAAAAATTTATGGACCCATATATATATATATAACTTCACTTAAAATTAAATTACAAAAAAATGAGTTGGTATCCAAAATTCACACAATTAATTTTTCATACAACTAATCATTACTCATGGTGTTTAGAAAAACCCTTAGGTGATAGTCACGATCTTCCTTTCTCTTCGAATAGTTAATAATATAGTCTATTAGTGCCCCCAAAATTTAATCATGTTAATCCCTAAAGACTATATTCATTAAATCAATGAATATCACGGGGGAATTAGTAATATGAAATGGAATCACTATATATTTATGGTGTCCATACCTTGTACATAATGTTGTCTGGGGTATATCCTCATTCATGAACTCAATTTATAATATCTATAATGAAGGTAAATCATTGAAATGTTTTTATATCCACACATAATATCAAGAAATTCATGAATACAGGGTAGAGAAAAGTTATTATTAATTGTGATCTTGTTATGTTCTTGGTAATCAATGAAAATATTTATTGATCCATCTTTCTTTATAAAAAAAATGACAGGTGCAACCTAAAGTGACACACATGGATGAATATATACATTGAAATATTCTCTTAGAGATTTTTCTTTATTACTTGAATATCAATAGATGCCTTTCTATAGGGAGTTTTTGAAGTACGCTTAGCATTGGGTGTGCGATATATTCATAAATCACATTCAATATTCAGTGGAAGACTATCTTATTATTCAATAAATTCTTTAATAAAGATCATTTATTTCTCATCTAATGGAAATTATTTTCCACTATACTAATATATACATAATCCATGATATTTTTTCAACATAACCCTAAAATTATCCCTACCAGATACTCTTCTAGACTTAAAAAATATGTAAATATTTTCATAATTCTATGCCTAAAAATTAAATTAGACATATAATATAACATGGAAATTTTTATATCAAATATGAAACCAATTCGAATATATTTAGTTTCAACAATTGATGAAATATATGTTTTAATATATGAAAATGGACCATTTTTTAGAGCAACATATCACTTGGGTTTCCAAAACAATAAACACGGGGTTTATAAATTCAACATAGTATTTTTATGTGATTTTTAATACTTTATAAATATTTATCTTTTACATCATTAAGGTTTAAAAAAATCATTGATTTACTATGATAATGTCATAAATGATATGGATTTAGAAAAATTAGTATTTTTCAATATTCACATTAAAAGATAATTTTTTAGAAAAATACCAAAAATTCTTGATAGGATAATTTTGATAAAATAAATCCAAATATGATGATATTTTTACAATTTATAATTATAAATTTTAGGATTTAACTTTTAAATAAAATCATATAATATACTAAAAAAATATTTTATAGGAAAATATCATTCCCATGTGTTGACCATTCTTATAATTTTTTTTCAATAAATTACAAAAACAATATGTGTAAATATATTTTCATTATCAATCTATATATTATTTTTTTAGAAAATATATATTATCTATAATATATTTATATTCCTAAAAAAAGAATATAAAATCGAATTTTAGGAGAAATAATTTTTAATAATAAATCTATCTTATTTGTTATTTAACCAAAATAATGAAATGTCCCAAATTTTCCATGTATTATTGTTGAATATTATATGGAATTATTTCAAGACCAGTCGCAGAGATGGCAGGTGATTCCTTATCCCAGGGCACCCAGAATAAATGTTCAATGAATATTGAAATATTAAATAGCATGTGTATATAGTTTTCATAAATAAGTGGAATAACTTCTAAATGGGTGACCAGATCCAAAATCTAAGGGAAGCATTGAGTTTAGAGTAGAGAGTTTACCCAAGGCGAGCCCTATCATCAACTGACCTGGGTTAACTATGGAAATTAGTTTTTTGATATATCAGTAATAAAATATTTAATGACAATTTTTTATTTCGACACAGAGACTCATTTTCATTTTATTAAAGTTATTCCAGAATCCAGGGTCATCACCATAACCTTGGGATTCACTTGAGACAAGTGTGAAGAAGTTCTCTCAATAGTGAAAACTGATTAGAGATTGGAACGTGGATCAACGATCCTCGACACACCATAGATTCGAAGGGTCTCGCCACCGATGAAAACATGATGATCTATCTTTATTAGTGAGTGGTCTAAATATAGGTAGGAAATTTTACCACCATGTGATTTCTTCCCCATTCATAGAATCTATGATAAACATTGACTAACCAACGAACATGTTTATCCATGATTCAATCATTATTGTTGGATAATTAGTATTGGGAATTGTTATTGGGAAAAATTTTACCCTCTTCATTCATCCCTCTAATAAGAATGAATTGAGATTGACACAAAAAATTTCCTAGTTTTGTTCCTTAGGTGTTCTTGGTGCCTTTGTCTTCCCCCTTTCTTGGCGTTCTTCATTTTTGGACCTTTGTGGTCATGGATTGACTTGGAAGGAAGCTCCGAACATGACAAGACCACATGATTAGAGGAAAATAAACTATATAGGATAAGAAAGTGTAGATCAAGATCTAATAAGGCTCGATATGTGACCATATAATTTTTATGGAATTATAGGATCCCCTATGGTCGACGGAATGGACCATGGGAGCACCAAGGTCGGTGAACAGTGCCAGCGGTAGGTGCGTGCGAGTGCGGAGAAAGTCGGTGGGGCGGCTGGTGGTGATAGCGGGACCATGTGGGATGTGGACCACTACATAGACCAAGGGGAGGCATGTGGTCAGAGAGGATTTCATGGACCAGGGCGGCATGTAGTAGGGGAAGAGCTTGTGGACCAGGTGGGATGCGGCCGGGGTTGGCCACCTCTAGCACAGATGCCGGCCCACAATGCGATTTGGACGCAGGGAGTCGAGCCTGTTTGGGCCAGACCAAGCCATTCTAGGTTGGACTGGACTAGGCTAGGTCGGTTTAGACTTAGACATGGTCATGTTAGACTCAGATTAGGTCAGATCAGACTCATAGTGGACCCTAGGGGAATCTTTTTACTAAAACAATCATAACTTTCAAACTGTTTGTCTGTTTGATGATCCATGTCCGGTGTTGAAAGATTTGAGATGAGATATTCATTTTTAGATACTCTAAGTGAGTTTTTATGGATGTTCACCTATGGAATTTTTCTCTTGAGATAAGATATTCATTTATAGGCTTCATATTTTGATACTAAGTCATCAAGACTGACCTAGGTAAGATCAAGTCCATCAACCATATTCCACCTCTGATCAACATCCTAGTTTTCTGTTGCCTTTAAGGCCACTTAAACTAACTATAAATATTCATTGAATATCTATAAGAATGTGTGATCCCTTTTACAATATAATAAATAAAGGTACCATATACCAGTGGGAAGAAGAGTTCTTGGATACCTTTGAGGAAATTAAATAGTTCATATGAGAAACTCATGTTCAGATGACACCCCTCTATGAGATGCCTCTATTACTCTATGTGACCACACTGGATTGATCCCTCGATGCCCTCCTCATTCATGAAAACAATGATGGAAGAGATAAAAGTTTATACTATCTCAGTCACATGCTCCTCAACAAATAGACCATATATTCTATTTTCAAGAATAGCTACCTCACACTTATTTTAATAGTGAATAAGTTGTGGAATTATTTTCATCATCATGGGATACATCTGGTGTCCCAAGTAGACCTGATAATGTATATATTGAATCTCCTAATGTTGAAAAGAAGGGTAGAATGATGGGTAGTGATCCTTTAGCAGTAGAAAATTAAGTTATTCTCACAAAATGAATTCAATGTTAAGGACATAGATGAATTTCTAGATTCCCCTCTAGCTCTAGAATAATTTCATCTGGATTTTGATTTTGGGAAAAAGGAATTTATTTATGGGGATCATACTATGTCATGTAAGAATATGAACTTTGATGAAACCTTTCTGGCTTCAACCGAAAGGATGATCAATGATCCCATGCACAACAGATTAGTCCTTTCGATAATCTTCATCACACTTTCAAATGATGTTATTCCATATTCATTCATCCAATCATAAGGCTACACCAATAATGATGTTATGTATGAGGCTATAATTACTATTCTCATAATGAACCTCAAGATTGACATCTCATTCTGTCATGTGAAGGGGGACTCTTAGTTAGTCATCAATTAAATCAATTGTGATTAAATCACCAAAGAGCTGGATCTCATGCCCCTACTAGAGTGAACTCACCAGTTAATAGACCATTTACCTTATCAACCATAGGTGACTCATATTGTCTGGTCTCAAAATGATTGAATTGATTCCCTATCCAATATATCTACGTCTCTAGGAGAGCATGACCAGGATGACCTATTCATTCATGTGGCACATTGGAGAGTCATTACTCTTGTGATTCCAGATAATGACAATATCCATTAGGTAAATCATTTTAATTCCATTAATTAAAAAATAGGAACCCCTCCCCCACCCCCATAGCTTATGTAACCTCTGATTGGAAAACCCCTTTAGTCATGTATCTCTAGTATGGTACCCTCCCACTGGACCGAGCAATGTGTGATTGAATTTGATGGTCCACTGTGCAGTTCGCCCTCTATTGAGGGAATAACCATGTGAAGAATCCCTAAAAATGAGGATTTGGTGGAATTATCCATAGTTTTATATAAGGATATGAGATTACCCAAGTCTTGATGGATGGTCATTCCAGGTCTTGTGGCTCTCATCGAGTAGGGTTTAATATATCCCACCGTATATGATGGGTGAGTTATCTGTAGACCACCATGGCCCTTGAATATATCGAGTAATCCAAGAGGTTCCATGTGTATCATATTCATTCCATCATTGTGAATTGACTACCAGATCCCCTCTATACTACCATGTTTTCATAGCCCTTTCCAGTATAGGGGTTCTCTATGTTGGAACCTATCCTCCAAAGATAGCTCGCCAGTGAAGGTTCATTCAAACTGTGATAGATTTGTTCTCTATGTGAGAAAAATAGAGGACTCCTATGTAAGTCATGTCCGGATCAATGGTTTAATTTTGTGATCTACCACATAATTCATCTATTAGGAGTTCCTCATTCCATTATCACTAACAACATACCCATCTTCTGGGATACTGAGCAGAAAAAGTTTTATTCCATATATAGTATCTGGTCTAACCATACTTCTCACTACCATTTACATGAAAATGGATAGATCGAGGAAATCTACAAAACCCTCTGTAATATTCTACATAAAATGGTGGGTTAGAACAAGAAGAGTTGGCCCAATAAAATCCACAACTCCCTCTAGTATTATCGGATGATGACTTATAATTCCATACATGTTACTACATATTCCATGGTGTATAGAATGGAGGAATTACTTCCAATTAAGATTCAACTTTCATCACTTTGAACCATTGTCTATGAAAAGTATACGCCAAACATAATAGAATAATTTGATCTTTATAGCCTAGTATCCATTGAGAATAACATGATCCAAGCCTTGCATAATCTATAGGGAACTAGAACAAGATATAGAGTTAATTAAATATGAAATTTCACCTATCTAGTTTCTTCCAAAGTGATACATTGTTGGCCCTTAGAATTCCAATGATACCTGGAATGAAGCCACCAATTTTTTACCCCAAGTAGGAAGGACCTTACATAATTTAAAATGTCTATTCCAATGGAACCTACTCATTGATCATCATGGACAGAGAGAACCTTACTCCTACCAAGGCCAAGCTTCTCAATAAGTACTTCCCATGAGGAGCCACCCTCATCCATGTAGAACAAAAATAAACTGAAAAATAACTTCATCCTAGTTGCATGAAATTAATCTACATAATAATAATCATCCTGGTCATATGATGATGTATTTAATAGTGTCTTCATCCTAGTTTTATGATGTTAAACTTCATAACAACAATCATCCAAACCGTATGATGATAAATTGTATGGTGCGGTCATCCCAGACACATGATGTTAAACTGTGTAAGAGTCATCATACCATTCACATGATGATAAAATTTATATCACCATCATAATTGTTTCATGATGTTAAACAGTGTAATAGTCATCATCCTAGTCACGTGAAGATAAACTACATATATTGAACATTCTAGTTTCAAGATTTTAAACTATGTGACAATCAACATCCTAACTACATAATGATAATCTGCCTAGAAAATGTATCATAGTTTCCTGAAATTAAATAGAACTAACATTATAATCCTCACCATATGATATTAAATTTAATGTCCACATAATGTAAACATGATGTTAAAATATGCATTTAGTCTAAGAAACATTAATTTAAACTTTACACAAATTTCTGAGTTCCATGACCTTAAACATGGATTTCCAGTCGAAGCATCACGACTTTAAACTGTATGAGGGTTTTATCATGAATGTATGGTGTGATGTATGAGTATCCTTGGACCTCATTCAAATTGGGTTTTTCATAAAATCTCACTACACATTCCCATTGGAGACATTATGCTATTATGGTCTGAAAACTATGACCATAAAACTGCGAGTTAACATCCTCAAAACAAAAAGTTAATTTTCAACCCTACCATGGAAAAATTTTGGATACCTCAAGATAATTATGGGATGGCATATTCCCCTCACTAGAGAGGATTTCCACCACCAGTGTTTTCCCCTCACCACACTATGTTTGAGAACACTATATGTCACTATTCCCATCCTCATGGGATATATTGTGACACCCAACCATTTTTTCTTCTACCCCAACTGTATATTGATCACCCTTTTATCCCCTTGTAATTTGATATTTTCTAGTAATAATGATCATAAAATTATCTATTGTCAATTTCAAGGTGTTTAAGTGGGGTTTGAGCCTCTTTGGATCCATTCACATCCGGTTATTCATCTCCTGTTCCACATTGATACCCTAGAAATTTACCTATCCTATTCCAAGAAATACAACTCTAAACTTTTTTAATGCCTTATTGGGAAAGTTTGGGGTTTCTTTGGCCCCTTTTGGTCCTCATTCACAAAATATTTTTCACTTTTACCTGCCACCTTACCCATTATGTGAGGATCCTTCCCCGTGGTATGATCTCTTTGACCTCAATCTAATAACCCACCGTCCCGGAAATATTACCTTAAAATGTTTACATATTGTCTAGGAAATACAATAGTGAACTATATATGGGACTCTCCTTTGGATTATATGGTGTGGTGAGGGCCCCTTTGGCCCAAATTCACATTGGGTTCTTACTCGGCCACACTACACATACATTTTTTGGGATAACCAACTATGGTCTGAGCATTAAGACCCTACAATAATAACCATCCTATGGTCCATGAAATATAACCTTAACCATTTTCCTGTAGTTCCAAGAACTATGACCTTAAATTATTTACATCCTCTATATTATATTATTTACGACATTAAACTACAAAGCATAACATCCCAACTCTAGTTGTTAAACTGGGATTCTAACCTAAACAAAACTAGGATACCTCGTGATATGTGATGACTCATACCCCATGTTTGTAACTTGGGATGCCTAAAGATAAACATGAGATTCCCCAAATTACCTCAATAGAGAAGATCACCCCCATCGGCATAGGTCTCTTACCATTCCATGTTCTATAACTACACGTGTCTTGATTCCCATCCTCATGGGATACATAGTGAAACTTGGACATCTAAGTTATGTGTCCAGCTAAAAATTCATTTAACTTTTGGCCCCTTGTCCCACTATTACTGTCCATGAGTTATAACTTTAAACTGTATGAAATTTACTCTAAGGTGTGTATGTGGTAAATGAGAATATTTGGATACATTAATGTAATATTTTTTCTTTTTCATGCCATGTATATACACATGGTGTGAATGTTCCCCCAAATGTATAATCAACATGACATTAAACTGTCTTCTATAGTCCCAATATTAAGACCATAAACTAAGGGTCCATGTCCAAGAATCCTATCATTAAACTGTGTTTGAATATTCCAAGGAATGAATTATGTGGTTCTAGGCCTCCTAGTACCCCATTAACATCCGTTGTGTAACACTTCCATGCAACACAACTCCTTTTTTTGGATAATTCCAATTGTCAAAGAATTACGAACATAAACTATTTGTGAAATGTAAAAACTCTGTGGCCATAAAATAATATATGATGATCCAATAATTATGAACATAAACTATTTTTATCTCCCACAGTCCAATAAAAATGACTTCAAACTGTTTTTCATAGTCTAGGCCATATGACTTTAAACTGTGTGTAGTATCCTAGTCACATGACATTAAACCACAAGATGTGTCCAAATAATAGGATTTAAAAGTATACCATGAACCATCATCCATGTAGGATGTTAAACTATGTGTCCATCATCCACATTTCATGACATAAAACAATGAGGAACCTGAGGTCCTTTCCATGGAGCCTCTCTCCTTCGTCGATGGTCATTTACCACAATGTCCACATTTTCAACTATTTCTTGGCATAAAAGGTGATGCTCCCATGGAATATGGGTTTGATATTTTTTAGACCAATACACTTACAAAAAGTGTCTCCATGCCAGGGTGGTGTAATTAAAATAGTATAGGAATCCATTCAAACATTCCATCACTCCACTACCATTCATCGCACACCCCTTATTTGGATCCCCATCCTATTCCGTTTTAGAAATGACCCCTAAAGGTTTGGTCTTATGCCATTTTGGATCACCTACCTTCCTTGGAAAATGTCCCAAAATTATTTGGATGACACTTTAGGATAGGTTTGTTGTTTTAATCATGGTCAGTGGTTGACCCTAATTTTTTCCCCATTATAAGCTAACACTATAAAAGATGTGTTTCAAACATGGCCAGTAGTTATCTTTTATCCCCCTGTCACTCTCAGAGTGTTCTATATTTTGGATGTTGTGATTCACACATCCTATTACACTATTTTGGGGCTGAATTAAACCCCTAGAATTATCTAATTCATGAAATAGAGAGCGTTTTAAAAGCATGTTGGATATTCTAAGAGCCTTTTTCTCTAGCCACAACCACTCTCACCCCAAACAATCCTATAAATAAATCAATAATAACAGACCTTGGGTAACCATTTATTATCCAAAACCCTCATATGATGAGAAATAACTTGGTCATACCTTGTTTCTCACAACATGAATGACACAAATGATCATATATAATGGTTTTTGGTTGTATAAAAAATATGATCGAATCAAGACAATATAGTTAAAAAATATGTTTGAATAGGAAAATTAATATAACCAATGTTTCATAGAATCTCCACATATCAGACCCTAACTTCCAAAAAATTTTCCTCTACAACTCTATCTCAATGACAGAGCACTCAACCTCAGCTAGCCTCTGTTGGGTGGTCTTGAAGACCTACTAACGTGATTATATATGTTCCATCAACTCATCATTATAGAGGGAACATCTTCATCCTTGATCTTCTTCTGGTCATACTATTCTCGAAACTCAACCTATGGATCCTTGATCTCATCTTACATGGCCTCAAACAAGGACAAATGATCCCTCAAACTCCATGCAATCTTAGCCTAAGTAGTAGTGTTCATCACGTTCTCCTATGAAAATCCCTCTAGATAGGAAATATCTTCCATGTATTTCAAAAGAACTTGAGAGTCCTCATCCTTGTGTTTTCTCTAGTATATATCAAGCTTCTTATATTCCATGTATTCCCTCTAAACTATGAAGTCCCGATCTATCACACACTACTATATATAAGGCCATTAGCGACCGCCATTGGCGGTCGCTAAAGGGCTTTAGCGACCGCGCAGCGACCGCCAATGGCGGTCGCTAAAGGGCTCTAGCGGCCGCGCAGCGACCGCCAATGGCGGTCGCTGTTGCCTCGTCGCTAGAGGCCTTTAGCGACCGCCAATGGCGGTCGCTATAGGGGCCCCGCAGGTCGGCCTTCAGCGACCGCCACGCGGTCGCTGAAGCCCCTCTGCCCGGTCCCCTATATCGACCGCCTATGGCGGTCGCTATTCTAAAAAAAAAAAATTTTAAATTTTTTTTTATTGAATTGAATATAAATATATATATATATAATATATTTTAAATGTTTTAATATATATATTTAATATATATATACTATCAAATCATTGTGCTATAATATATATATACTATTAAATACAATATTTTAAATACAAATCATTGTGCTATAATATATATATACTATTAAATACAATATTTTAAATACAAATCATTGTGCTATAAATATATATATATATATATACAATTAAATACAATATTTTAAATATATATATATATATATAATATATTTTAAATGTTTTAATATATATTTAATATATATTTAATATATATATAATATCAAATCATTGTGCTATAATAATTTAAAAACTTCGATTCAAGAAATAATCTCATTTCAGGTCGTTCGGAGCACGTTTGCTCCGAATCGGACCGCCGCACGCCGTTTTGGTGTTTAACGGCGCCGGAAACGCGTTTCCGGCCGCCGCGGTCGCACGGCACCTCCGAATGAGGTGCCGTCTGGCCGACCATTTCACAATTGACGCCCCGGATGTTTTCGTACGGTTTCGTGGCATTCGGAGGTCGTTCGGGTGGTTTTGACCCCCCAACGCGCCATTTCAGCGCGCGACGCGCTGCTGAAAACGACACAATCGGGCGTGCCGCGCCCACCTGCACGTCCGATGGACGTGCGGCCTCCTCTTGCATCTCAGGAATAATATTCCTGTCGTCCCCGTGCGGTTTCAGGTCGTTCGGAGCACGTTTGCTCCGAATCGGACCGCCGCACGCCGTTTTGGTGTTTAACGGCGCCGGAAACGCGTTTCCGGCCGCCACGGTCGCACGGCACCTCTGAATGAGGTGCCGTCTGGCCGACCATTTCACAATTGACGCCCCGGATGTTGTCGTACGGTTTCGTGGCATTCGGAGGTCGTTCGGGTGGTTTTGACCCCCCAACGCGCCATTTCAGCGCGTGTCGCGCTGCTGAAAACGACACAATCGGGCGTGCCGCGCGCACCGCACGTCCGATGGACGTGCGGCCTCCTCCTGCATCTCAGGAATAATATTCATGTCGTCCCCGTGCGGTTTCAGGTCGTTCGGAGCACGTTTGCTCCGAATCGGACCGCCGCACGCCGTTTTGGTGTTTAACGGCGCCGGAAACGCGTTTCCGGCCGCCGCGGTCGCACGACACCTCCGAATGAGGTGCCGTCTGGCCGACCATTTCACAATTGACCCCCCGGATGTTGTCGTACGGTTTCGTGGCATTAGGAGGTCGTTTGGGTGGTTTTGACCCCCCAACGCGCCATTTCAGCGCGCGCCGCGCTGCTGAAAACGACACAATCAGGCGTGCCACGCGCACTGCACGTCCGATGGACGTGCGGCCTCCTCCTGCATCTCAGGAATAATATTCCTGTCGTCCCCGTGCGGTTTCAGGTCATTCGGAGCACGTTTGCTCCGAATCGGACCGCCGCACGCCGTTTTGGTGTTTAACGGCGCCGGAAACGCGTTTCCAGCCGCCGCGGTCGCATGACACCTCCGAATAAGGTGCCGTCTGGCCGACCATTTCACAATTGACGCCCCGGATGTTGTCGTACGGTTTCGTGGCATTCAGAGGTCGTTCGGGTGGTTTTGACCCCCCAACGCGCCATTTCAGCGCGCGACGCGCTGCTGAAAACGACACAATCGGGCGTGCCGCGCGCACCGCACGTCCGATGGACGTTCGGCCTCCTCCTGCATCTCAGGAATAATATTCCTGTCGTCCCCGTGCGGTTTCAGGTCGTTCGGAGCACGTTTGCTCCGAATCGGACCGCCGCACGCCGTTTTGGTGTTTAACGGCGCCGGAAACGCGTTTCCGGCCGCCGCGGTCGCACGGCACCTCCGAATGAGGTGCCGTCTGGCCGACCATTTCACAATTGACGCCCCGGATGTTGTCGTACGGTTTCGTGGCATTCGGAGGTCGTTCGGGTGGTTTTGACCCCCCAACGCGCCATTTCAGCGCGCGCCGCGCTGCTGAAAACGACACAATCGGGCGTGCCGCGCGCACCGCACGTCCGATGGACGTTCGGCCTCCTCCTGCATCTCAGGAATAATATTCCTGTCGTCCCCGTGCGGTTTCAGGTCGTTCGGAGCACGTTTGCTCTGAATCGGACCGCCGCACGCCGTTTTGGTGTTTAACGGCGCCGGAAACGCGTTACCGGCCGCCGCGGTCGCACGGCACCTCCGAATGAGGTGCCTTCTGGCCGACCATTTCACAATTGACTCCCCGGATGTTGTCGTACGGTTTCGTGGCATTCGGAGGTCGTTCGGGTGGTTTTGACCCCCCAACACGCCATTTCAGCGCGCGCCGCGCTGCTGAAAACGATACAATCGGGCGTGCCGCGCGCACCGCACGTCCGATGGACGTGCGGCCTCCTCCTGCATCTCAGGAATAATATTCCTGTCGTCCCCGTGCGGTTTCAGGTCGTTCGGAGCACGTTTGCTCCGAATCGGACCGCCGCACGCCGTTTTGGTGTTTAACGGCGCCGGAAACGCGTTTCCGGCCGCCGCGGTCGCACGGCACCTCCGAATGTGGTGCCGTCTGGCCGACCATTTCACAATTGACGCCCCGGATGTTTTCGTACGGTTTCGTGGCATTCGGAGGTCGTTCGGGTGGTTTTGACCCCCCAACGCGCCATTTCAGCGCGCGCCGCGCTGCTGAAAACGACACAATCGGGCGTGCCGCGCGCACCGCACGTCCGATGGACGTGCGGCCTCCTCCTGCATCTCAGGAATAATATTCCTGTCGTCCCCGTGCGGTTTCAGGTCGTTCGGAGCACGTTTGCTCCGAATCGGACCGCCGCACGCCGTTTTGGTGTTTAACGGCGCCGGAAACGCGTTTCCGGCCGCCGCGGTCGCACGGCACCTCCGACTGTGGTGCCGTCTGGCCGACCATTTCACAATTGACGCCCCGGATGTTTTCGTACGGTTTTGTGGCATTCGGAGGTCGTTCGGGTGGTTTTGACCCCCCAACGCGCCATTTCAGCGCGCGCCGCGCTGCTGAAAACGACACAATCGGGCGTGCCGCGCGCACCGCACGTCCGATGGACGTGCGGCCTCCTCCTGCATCTCAGGAATAATATTCCTGTCGTCCCCGTGCGGTTTCAGGTCGTTCGGAGCACGTTTGCTCCGAATCGGACCGCCGCACGCCGTTTTGGTGTTTAACGGCGCCGGAAACGCGTTTCCGGCCGCCGCGGTCGCACGGCACCTCCGAATGAGGTGCCGTCTGGCCGACCATTTCACAATTGACGCCCCGGATGTTTTCGTACGGTTTCGTGGCATTCGAAGGTCGTTCGGGTGGTTTTGACCCCCCAACGCGCCATTTCAGCGCGCGCCGCGCTGCTGAAAACGACACAATCGGGCGTGCCGCGCGCACCGCACGTCCGATGGACGTGCGGCCTCCTCCTGCATCTCAGGAATAATATTCCTGTCGTCCCCGTGTGGTTTCAGGTCGTTCGGAGCACGTTTGCTCCGAATCGGACCGCCGCACGCCGTTTTGGTGTTTAACGGCGCCGGAAACGCGTTTCCGGCCGCCGCGGTCGCACGGCACCTCCGAATGTGGTGCCGTCTGGCCGACCATTTCACAATTGACGCCCCGGATGTTTTCGTACGGTTTCGTGGCATTCGGAGGTCGTTCGGGTGGTTTTGACCCCCCAACGCGCCATTTCAGCGCGCGCCGCGCTGCTGAAAACGACACAATCGGGCGTGCCGCGCGCACCGCACGTCCGATGGACGTGCGGCCTCCTCCTGCATCTCAGGAATAATATTCCTGTCGTCCCCGTGCGGTTTCAGGTCGTTCGGAGCACGTTTGCTCCGAATCGGACCGCCGCACGCCGTTTTGGTGTTTAACGGCGCCGAAAACGCGTTTCCGGCCGCCGCGGTCGCACGGCACCTCCGAATGAGGTGCCGTCTTGCCGACCATTTCACAATTGACGCCCCGGATGTTGTCGTACGGTTTCGTGGCATTCGAAGGTCGTTCGGGTGGTTTTGACCCCCCAACGCGCCATTTCAGCGCGCGCCGCGCTGCTGAAAACGACACAATCGGGCGTGCCGCGCGCACCGCACGTCCGATGGACGTGCGGCATCCTCCTGCATCTCAGGAATAATATTCCTGTCGTCCCCGTGCGGTTTCAGGTCGTTCGGAGCACGTTTGCTCCGAATCGGACCGCCGCACGCCGTTTTGGTGTTTAACGGCGCCGGAAACGCGTTTCCGGCCGCCGCGGTCGCACGGCACCTCCGAATGAGGTGCCGTCTGGCCGACCATTTCACAATTGACGCCCCGGATGTTGTCGTACGGTTTCGTGGCATTCGGAGGTCGTTCGGGTGGTTTTGACCCCCCAACGCGCCATTTCAGCGCGCGCCGCGCTGCTGAAAACGACACAATCGGGCGTGCCGCGCGCACCGCACGTCCGATGGATGTGCGGCCTCCTCCTGCATCTCAGTAATAATATTCCTGTCGTCCCCGTGCGGTTTCAGGTCGTTCGGAGCACGTTTGCTCCGAATCGGACCGCCGCACGCCGTTTTGGTGTTTAACGGCGCCGGAAACGCGTTTCCGGCCGCCGCGGTCGCACGGCACCTCCGAATGAGGTCCCGTCTGGCCGACCATTTCACAATTGACGCCCCGGATGTTGTCGTACGGTTTCGTGGCATTCGGAGGTCGTTCGGGTGGTTTTGACCCCCCAACGCGCCATTTCAGCGCACGCCGCGCTGCTGAAAACGACACAATCGGGCGTGCCGCGCGCACCGCACGTCCGATGGACGTGCGGCCTCCTCCTGCATCTCAGGAATAATATTCCTGTCGTCCCCGTGCGGTTTCAGGTCGTTCGGAGCACGTTTGCTCCGAATCGGACCGCCGCACGCCGTTTTGGTGTTTAACGGCGCCGGAAACGCGTTTCCGGCCGCCGCGGTCGCACGGCACCTCCGAATGAGGTGCCGTCTGGCCGACCATTTCACAATTGACGCCCCGGATGTTGTCGTACGGTTTCGTGGCATTCGGAGGTCGTTCGGGTGGTTTTGACCCCCCAACGCACCATTTCAGCGCGCGCCGCGCTGCTGAAAACGACACAATCGGGCGTGCCGCGCGCACTGCACGTCCGATGGACGTGCGGCCTCCTCCTGCATCTCAGGAATAATATTCCTGTCGTCCCCGTGCGGTTTCAGGTCGTTCGGAGCACGTTTGCTCCGAATCGGACCGCCGCACGCCGTTTTGGTGTTTAACGGCGCCGGAAACGCGTTTCCGGCCGCCGCGGTCGCAAGGCACCTCCGAATGAGGTGCCGTCTGGCCGACCATTTCACAATTGACGCCCCGGATGTTTTCGTACGGTTTCGTGGCATTCGGAGGTCGTTCGGGTGGTTTTGACCCCCCAACGCACCATTTCAGCGCGCGCCGCGCTGCTGAAAACGACACAATCGGGCGTGCCGCGCGCACCGTACGTCCGATGGACGTGCGGCCTCATCTTGCATCTCAGGAATAATATTCCTGTCGTCCCCGTGCGGTTTCAGGTCGTTCGGAGCACGTTTGCTCCGAATCGGACCGCCGCACGCCGTTTTGGTGTTTAAAGGCGCCGGAAACGCGTTTCCGGCCGCCGCGGTCGCACGGCACCTCCGAATGAGGTGCCGTCTGGCCGACCATTTCACAATTGACGCCCCAGATGTTGTCGTACGGTTTCGTGGCATTCGGAGGTCGTTCGGGTGGTTTTGAACCCCAACGCGCCATTTCAGCGCGCGCCGCGCTGCTGAAAACGACACAATCGGGCGTGCCGCGCGCACCGCACGTCCGATGGACGTGCGGCCTCCTCCTGCATCTCAGGAATAATATTCCTCTCGTCCCCGTGCGGTTTCAGGTCGTCCGGAGCACGTTTGCTCCGAATCGGACCGCCGCACGCCGTTTTGGTGTTTAACGGCGCCGGAAACGCGTTTCCGGCCGCCGCGGTCGCACGGCACCTCCGAATGAGGTGCCGTCTAGCCGACCATTTCACAATTGACGCCCCGGATGTTGTCATACGGTTTCGTGGCATTCGGAGGTCGTTCGGGTGGTTTTGACCCCCCAACGCGCCATTTCAGCGCGCGCCGCGCTGCTGAAAACGACACAATCGGGCGTGCCGCGCGCACCGCACGTCCGATGGACGTGCGGCCTCCTCCTGCATCTCAGGAATAATATTCCTCTCGTCCCCGTGCGGTTTCAGGTCGTCCGGAGCACGTTTGCTCCGAATCGGACCGCCGCACGCCGTTTTGGTGTTTAACGGCGCCGGAAACGCGTTTCCGGCCGCCGCGGTCGCACGGCACCTCCGAATGAGGTGCCGTCTGGCCGACCATTTCACAATTGACGCCCCGGATGTTGTCGTACGGTTTCGTGGCATTCGGAGGTCGTTCGGGTGGTTTTGACCCCCCAACGCGCCATTTCAGCGCGCGCCGCGCTGCTGAAAACGACACAATCGGGGGGGCTGTACGGGGGTGCGGGGGGGGGGGGGGGGGGCTGTACGGGGGTGCGAGGGGGGATGTACGGGGGTTCGGGGGGCTGTACGGGGGTGCGGGGGGGCTGTACGGGGGGTGCGGGGGGGGGGGGGGGGGCTGTACGGGGGTGCGGGGGCCTGTACGGGGGTGGCGGGGGCCTGTACGGGGGTGGCGGGGGGCAGTACGGGGGTGCGGGGGGTTGTACGGGGGTGCGGGGGGGCTGTACGGGGGTGCGGGGGGCTGTAGGGGGGTGCGGGGGGGGGGGGGGGGGGCTGTACGGGGGTGCGGGGGGGGGGGGGGGGGGGGGGCTGTACGGGGGTGGCGGGGGGCAGTACGGGGGTTCGGGGGGTTGTACGGGGGTGCGGGGGGCTGTACGGGGGTGCAGGGGGGCTGTACGGGGGTGCGGGGGGGGGGGGGGGGGCTGTACGGGGGTGCGGGGGGCTGTACGGGGGTGCGCGGGTGGCTGTACGGGGGTGCGGGGGGCTGTACGGGGGTGGCGGGGGGCTGTACGGGGGTGGCGGGGGGCTGTACGGGGGTGGCGGGGGGGGGGGGGGGGGGCTCTCCGGGGGTGGCGGGGGGCTGTACGGGGGTGGCGGGGGGCTGTACGGGGGTTCGGGGGGCTGTACGGGGGTGCGGGGGGGGGGGGGGGGCTGTACGGGGGTGCGGGGTGCTGTACGGGGGTGGCGGGGGGCTGTACGGGGGTTCGGGGGGCTGTACGGGGGTGCGGGGGGGCTGTACGGGGGTGCGGGGGCCTGTACGGGGGTGGCGGGGGCCTGTACGGGGGTGGCGGGGGGCAGTACGGGGGTGCGGGGGGTTGTACGGGGGTGCGGGGGGGCTGTACGGGGGTGCGGGGGGCTGTACGGGGGTGCGGGGGGGGGGGGGGCTGTACGGGGGTGCGGGGGGGGGGGGGGCTGTACGGGGGTGCGGGGGGCTGTACGTGGGTGCGGGGGGGGGGGGGGGGGGCTGTACGGGGGTGGCGGGGGGCAGTACGGGGGTTCGGGGGGTTGTACGGGGGTGCGGGGGGTTGTACGGGGGTGCGGGGGGGCTGTATGAGGGTGCGGGGGGGCTGTACGGGGGTGCGGGGGGCTGTACGGGGGTGCGCGGGTGGCTGTACGGGGGTGCGGGGGGCTGTACGGCGGTGCGGGGGGCTCTCCAGGGGTGCAAAGGTCATCCCATTGATTACAAAAGTGAAAAATAAAAGTGATAACATCTAATTAATACATATTTCTTTTATCGATACCATACAAAAATTTATAAAAAATATATTGGATAATACATAATCTATAATATCAGATTTATTGATCTGTTGGAATTAGTTCTTCGACTTTTTCAAATGTAGAATCATTCAAGATTATCTGATCAAAAACTCAATATGTGTATAAAATATTTAAAAGACCACCATGGATGGTAATAATGCATTACTTAAATGAATAAATACAGTACATCAACCCTACCAGTAAAAACAAAAAACATATCTCGTGAATATATGGTGCGTCACGCGTTGCCATCACTGTTACCTCCTTCTGGTGGACCAGGTGCCTACAACAAATAAACATTATAAATATTTTAATAACAAAAATAATTTAAATTAAATAAATAAATACAGTATATACCTGCGTCGTATGATCCCTTGTACCATCAGCTCGACGCACATATTCCCGTAGTGCTCTTACCTCAGCTGTCAATTGCGCATTTGTCTCCTCGGAAGCGCGCAGCCGTGCCTCAAAATCTGACATCTGCTGTGTCATATGAGCAACAGCAGGACCGACAACCGCAGCGCGTGACACTACAGAACGAGGAATCCCTGCTCCATAGGTCAAACTATAGCCATGCCCGTCCCGACCAATAATGCGATGAAAGATCTCATCCCGTCGCATGGGAAGCTGTCGCTGGTCCTCTGGCAGATGTTCTAACTCAGCTTCAAATTGATCCTGTGAAATATTTAAATATATATAAATATATATATGTTAATATAAAGATTTATGTAATTATTGGTAAGTACAGACACTTACTATCAATGCTGCAACCTCTGGATCATTGCGATCACGAGTCCTTATCCACACCGACATTTTATCAGTTGCTGCACCTTGCCCTCGCAACTGTATATTAAAAGAATATAAACACAAAACCATATTAATTAATTAATTAAAAAGTGAATAATATATACCTCATGTCGGATCTGAGACACGTGACGAGTCCCGAGCCTGTGAGCTGGTCCCTGCAACCCTCGATTCTCCGAATGGCGTGTTGACACCTCCTACATTCAATTCATTCAAATTTCAAACAAATCACATATTCTTGAAAATATATATACAGCAAAATAATTAATATACAAACCGCAACACCCTCAGTAGACCAATATGCAACCAAGTCACGCCACTGAGCCGGGAGGACACCTCTCGGGACTTTTTCCAAAATGTCAGGGGCACCGACATTTGGTACCCAGTGGTCCCTCTTCACTTTGCCTTTATAATCTTTCCACAGCTTACGGCATTTGCTCATACACACGGGCCGAAACTCTTCAGGGCATACTTTCAAATTTTGCTATAATGAAAATAATCAAACATATTAGTATTATTTATAAATAGAAAATAAAGTAAAATTATTTTCTTACCTGAACCTCCCTCCATAGACAATCTAATGTGTCCTGAGGGATAGAAGCCCAATCACGCGTGGTCAATGGAAATCGATGTGGGTCACGTATGATATGACCCAGCTGACGAATAAATGCCGGGGCATTCGGTCCCACGGGATGAAATACCTCATCAAATGAAACATCTATCGTCGTGTCGGAATTCCATGCTAATATGCCACGACCAGGGCCTCTCCTGCGAGAGGAAGAAGCAGCCGAGTCTGATCCTGTTGAAAACAATTTTATATATAAATTGACAAATGTTATATATATATATATATATGTTAATTACATAAATAATATAGATAATGACTGTCAAACATACCTCGACCCTGAGACGTAGATGCCTCAGATGGATGATGTGGATTTTCTGCCTCTTCCCCTGACATGTCTGCAATCATACAAAATATCAGTAATGAGTCCAAAGTGTTTAAAAGATAAATTGGATTGTTCTTAATAAATCAAACTTGTACAACTGTTAATCAAACAAAAAATGGATTGAATAATTAGTTGTGAATGAATTTTAAAAAATTAGAAAGTTAATCAACCGAAATATTTATGACTGAATTAACTTACAAAAGTGAGGATTAAAACTTATAAGTATTTATAAAGTGATTAGATAATTTATGATATCCTAGGTCATTCTACTGAATAGCGGGAAAACAATTATACCTTTCATTAAGCATGCAAATCGACCGTTTCTCCTTCAACAGCCGCTCTGACCCAATAAATATCTTCTTCACGTTGAACTACGGTATGTTGATCAAGTTGTTGGTAAACAAACGGAACAGTCTCGGGTTCATCTTCTTCAAATAAAAACACTCCTCGCCGAGACATTTTGACAACAACTTGCCAACTTGGATCCGAAGGCAAAGTAACGAAGAATACTTGTTCCGCTTGTGATGTCAAGATGAAAGGTTCATTCTCAACTCGTTCATTATTTCTGTATAACATGTAGTTAAAATTCACCAATGAAAACTGATATTGATCGACTTTACATCCACGCACTGGATCAACCCAATTACACTTTAACAATATGTACTTCAAACCGTGTGTGTATACAACTTCAATGATGTCTATCAATTGACCATAGTAATAACCAGAATCGACAAAGGGACAACCGATTCCACTGTTTTGTGTTGCTCGTTTGTCATCAACATCTTTAATGCGAAATCGAAAACCATTAGCATCAATAGCTTTATAACGACGAGCGGTTATAGATGGACCCTCAGCCAGTTGGATAAATACTTCAGGTAACGTGGGGTCCCCTAACTCCCTCAGCTTACGAACCTACATAATTTATAAAAATCAATACTGATATATGCAGAAAGAATTAGTTTAATACTTCACTCATAATGAAAATCAATTTATACATACATAATCCTTGAACCAATCATGAAATGCCGCATAATGAGATTGTTGAATTTGCAACTCAGTCGCACGATGCATCTCTTCTTTTATCTCATTAATGTGTTTCCTGCAAATGATTACGCGATGTTTAAAAGATCAACTTATGCAAAGAAAACATGTAAAAGTTATACAAGCACATTGATAAGATACTTACTGCATTAATGGTGCAACTGATGGAGTATTGAACAAGATATATCGATGTGCTTGTATCCACTCGATGTTGTCCATATCAAATGTGGTTCCTTCTCCAACTGGACCATCATGAATCCGAGAGGGCTTATCTAATTTTGTTTCAACATCCGTAAGATATTCTGCACAAAAGGTAGTACACTCGTCCATCAAATAACCATTGGCTATTGATGCCTCTGGACGAGCTCTGTTGCGTACAAATCTTTTCAATGTACTCAAATACCGTTCAATAGGATACATCCACCTGAATTGCACTGGACCAGCAGCCATTACTTCATCAGTTAGGTGCACTGTTAAGTGGACCATAACATCGAAAAATGAGGGGGGGGGAAAGTTTCTCAAAGTGACAAAGCGTAAGTACAATTCGGTCCTGCAAACTTTTTAAATCACTCATTCGTTGATTTCTTAAACAAAGCTGTCTAAAAAAATTACTCATCTCAATCAAGGGATGAACAACATTGGGGGATAAACAATCACAAATTGCGATTGGAATCAACTGTTGAAGTAATATGTGATTGTCATGACTTTTCAACCCTTGCAATGTCTTGCTCGTCAGATTCACACACTTTGAAATATTAGAAGAGTAACCATCAGGCACCTTGACCATCTTCAAAATGGAAAGAAATGTCTCTTTCTCCTCTGTAGTCATCGAATACTGTGCAGCAGGCATATATGCCTTGTTTCCCTCAGCTAACTGTAAATGCAACTGTTTCCTTAAACCCATTTCTTCCAAATCACGGCGTGCATTAACATGGTCCTTTGACTTTCCACTGACACCTAAAATGGTCCACAATATGTTATCACAAACATTTTTTTCAATGTGCATGACATCCAAATTATGCCTCAACATGTTAGTTTTCCAATACGGAAGACTATAAAAAATACTTTTCTTTTTCCAATTGTGACTGCGCTGCCTACCCGCAGCACGAATATTACGTACTGGAGGAGCCACCAAATCCTGAATTTCATATACCGTGCGGATGTTTTCTTCCTCAATCTGCGATAACATTTCGACTCCTGTCATGATCTTTGGTGCTGGGCTGAACTCTCTAGAACCATCAAATGCCACTCTGTCCTTTCTGAACCTGTGCTGGGGAGGGAGAAAACGCATGTGACCCATGTATGCCCATTTTTTGGAATGTTTAAGCCATACAGATTTTTTACTTTTATTGCAACAAGGGCAAGCAAATTCCCCTTTCGTACTCCAGCCTGATAAATTTGCATAAGCTGGGAAGTCATTGATTGTCCACAATAAAGCTGCATGTAGTTTGAACATTTCATTCGTTTCGCAGTCATAAGTCATCACACCATCGGCCCAAAATTCATTCAACTCATCAATCAATGGCTGAAGGTAAACATCAATCTTATCCCCCGGACTTTTAGGTCCATCAATAAGAGTGGAAAGTAATATAAATTGTTGCTTCATACAAATCCACGAAGGAAGATTATATGGAACCAACACCACGGGCCATGTGCTATGAGTTGCACCAACCATAGACTTGAATGGATTGAAACCATCTGCTGCCAATCCCAATCGGACATTACGAACATCTTTAGCAAAGTCGGGATGTCTCTTATCAAAATCCTTCCATGCATGAGAGTCTGCCGGGTGGGTTAACATGTCACTTTCATGAACTCTTTCTGCATGCCATCTCATTAAATTAGAAACTTTAGATGACATAAAAAATCTTTTCAACCTCGGTTTAAGGGGAAAGTAACGCATTTGCTTTACGGCAATCGGTTTCCCCTGTATCGCAATCTGACTTTGATGAGTCTTATTTCCCCTGTTCTCTTTCCACCTGGAAGCGCCACAAACCGTACAGATATCCAAATGAGCAGTTTCATTTCTAAACAACATACAGTTGTTTGCACATGCATCTATAGTCTCATATGTAAAACCTAAGTTCTCTGTCAACTTACGAGCATAGTAATACGACTCAGGAATCTTAGCGTCGACAGGAAGAACTTTTTTCAATAAAACCAAAAGCATGTCGAATGATGTGTCTGACCAATTGTTCAAAGTCTTCAAATGCAACAACTCCACGATGAACGACAGTTTATTGTAAGAAGTACATCCAGGATATAATTCTGTTTTCGCATCATCAAGTACTTCATAAAACCTCCTCGAATCACGATCTGCACCAGAGCGAAGATTTATCTCACCGGTCTCAAGATTCTGGATGTCAATGCCTTCAGGATCAAACCCACGTACCATTTCAGTAAGCATTTCATGCATTGGATCAGTCATCCTTGCATCAACATCCATCTGAGCTGCATCTGTATTTTGACAACGAACATATTCTTCTCCATGACGAGTCCAACTCTTATAATTTTTCAGAAATCCATTAAAGAAAAGGTGCTCCCTCACAGTATCTCGTGTGAATTGATATCTGTTAGCACATTTTCTACATGGACAACTAATATAGTCACTTTCAAATCCTCTCGTGAAGTCAATAAACTGCATAATGCCATTGAAATATTCTCTAGACGTTCGATTTGGAAGATCAATCCAACTCTTATCCATAATAATATCTGTATAACAAACATTTACACAATACTTATTACATTTACATTTTTCAAATCAACTATATTCAAAATAAATATTAATCATTTGTTTATGAACCATTGATAAAATAATAATGTAACTGAAAGCTCATGTTACCTGATTGAGCTACAAACCTGAAAGGGAGGGGAGCCGAAGGTGGTGCTGCGAGGGAGAGGAGCAGCGAAGGGGAGCCGGAGCCAAAGGTGGTGCGGCAAGGGAGGGGACGGGCGGCGGCGGCGGCGGGGAGCTGGAGGAGAGGAGGCGGTGAGGGGACGGGGGACGGGCAGCGAGGGGGGGGGGGGTGTCCGGGGTCGGGGGGGGGGGGGGGGGGGGGGGCTGTCCGAGGTGCGGGGAGGGGTGTCCGGGGTGTCGGGGGCCTGTCAGGGGTGCGGGCAGGGGTGTTCGGGGTGCGGGGGTGTCCGAGGTGCGGGGGAGGGGGGGCTGTCTGGGGTGCAGGGGGGCTGTCGGGGGTGCGGGGTGGGGTGTCCGGGGTGCGGGGGGCCTGTCCGGGGTGCGGGGGGGCTGTCCGGGTTCGGAGGGGGGGTGTCCGAGTGCGGGGGGGGGGGGGGGGCTGTCCGGGGTGCGGGGGGGCTGTCCGGGTTCGGAGGGGGGTGTCCGAGTGCAGGGGGGGGCTGTCCGGGGTGCGGGGAGGCGTCTGGGGTGCGGGGGGCGGTCCGGAGTGCGCGGGGGGTGCTGTCCGGGGTGCGGGGAGGCGTCCGAGGTGCGGGGGGCGGTCCGTAGTGCGCGGGGGGGTGCTGTCCGGGGTGCGGGGAGGCGTCCGGGGTGCGGGGGGCGGTCCGGAGTGCGCGCCGGGGGCTGTCCGGGGTGCGGGTGCCGTCCGGGGTGGGGGGGGGAGGGCCGAGAGGCCGGAGGGCGGCGGCCGGAGGCCGGAGGGCGGCGGCCGGAGGCCCGAAGGCAGAGGGCGGCGGCCGGAGGCCGGAAGGCGGGCGGCGGGGGAGGGCGGGCGGCGGGGGAGGGCGGGCGGCGGGGGAGGGCGGGCGGAGGGGGAGGCCGGGAGGCGGGGGAGGGCGGGCGGAGGGGGAGGGAGGGCGGCGGGGGAGGCCGGGCGGCGGGGGAGGCCGGGCGGCGGGGGAGGGGAGGGCGGCGCGAGGGAGGGCGGCGATCGGGTTAGGGCGAGATCGAGAGGGCGCGGGGGGGGGGGGGGGGGGGCGCAGAAACCCCCCGAATATTTTTAGGGAGGTTAGCGACCGCCATTGGCAGTCGCTAATGGTGGGCTATAGCGACCGCCAATGGCGGTCGCCCGAGTCAGGGGGCCTCCACTGCCCCCTTTTCTAGTAGTGACATGAAGAGTGCTGGAATCCCTGAAATTGGCCCCTATATTGACTAACCAATGGTGGATAGATTCAACCCATTGTATGATCTCATCTATACCAATTCATGTGATTAAATTATACATTTCCTCTACTCCATATAATGGAAGACACGATTGTATTTGGAAACCTATGGTATAGAGTCCTAGAAATCTTTGGCTGGTGTGGGATCATGAGGAGGAAATACTACCCATATATTATCGACTGGATCCCCCTGGTGAAAGTATTCAAACATGAGTGGATGGAGAATAGTTTTGTCTATAGACATAGTGGCCAAATGATTATCCTAGGGAACACTTCTTCATATACCTCTCCAAATATTCCAAAAGGCTCTACTGAACCTTGTGGTATCCTAAAGGTGGATGCCATTTACTCATATTCAACACATGTAGTTTCTACTGGTGGAAATTCATAATATTATGCACCCAATGAATCTTCCTTAGTCATCTCAACTTCTAATGTTATTGCTTCATCCACCATCACAATTTCTTCTCCAAAATCAACCTCTTAAGGCACCACTACCCCATGTTTATCAATGGAAGATCCTTCGGTCAACCGTATTGTGGGCCTTGTATCGACCCCCACCATCACGGGTGTGGTCTCGGTGGTCCCCTCTAGTGCTCCTCCATAGTTTTACCACCTTCAAAACCTTTCAAGTCATCCCCACCAGGATAGAAGCATCTTCTATCACCACCTCAGCTTTAGGTAAATCTAATACATGTTTTGGAATTGGTGGTTGGGGTCCAAGAATCATTCAAACTACAATTACAAAATATGTTAAATATGTGCCTCTCCACCTATGCCAAAAATATTCTACCAAACCTTGTGGTATCCCGGAGGTGGACGTCATTTCCTCGTATTCAACACATGTAGCTTCCACTGGTAGAAATTCATAATATTATGCACCCAATGAAGCCTCCTTAGTCATCTCAAATTCTAATGTTATTTCTTCATCCTCCATCACAATTTCTTCTCCAAAATCTACTTCTCAAGGCACCACTACCACATGTTTAGCCACTAAAAATCCTTTGGTCAACCCTATTGTGGGACCTGTATCAACCCCCACCATCAAGGGTGTGGTCTCGGTGGTCCCCTCCAATGCTCCTCGGTAGTTTTACCACATTCGAAACCTTTCTAGTCATCCCCACAATAATAGAAGCATCTACTATCACCACCATAGCCTTAGGAAAATCAAATACATGTTTTGGAATTGGTGGTTGGGTTCCAAGCATCATTTAAACTAAAATTCCAAAATATGTTATTCAAGCATAAGAAGGAAATGTGAGTAGTCAAATAAGTGTAGTAGGATTAAAATTATGTGAATTTTGTACTATTGGGAGAATCTATTGAATATTTACTGGTAGTCCCCCCATAAAAGACCCATCTACAAATTTTGCCTCTGTTGAAATCATCGATGATTAACTACTCGTAGCTACAACATGAGGATGAGATCCCACACTCACCACATCATGGGTTAAGGTCTCATATCCTTCCATTCTAGGTCTGTCCTGGACCACCCACCCCTCCACGATTCATTAATGTGAATGTGAAAAAAATTATTGATAGAGAATTTCTAAGGGTATGGTTATATCTAAGATACATAATATTTTGATGTTTACCTTGTCATATTAAAAAAAATCATCTTATATGGGATTCTTTACTATCATTTATTCCCCAAAACTCATTAAAATCATTGGGAAATAGAGTATGAATGGTTGTCTTAACTACCAAGAGTTGTGCAGAAGAGATCTTGTCTAGAAAAACCTTCACCTGATCAGTCGGTTGATACGCAATGACCCAAAAATGCACTAGTCAACAATGTATTCAAATATCTCTCCCCCTCATCCCATGATATGAGGAAATTATCCTTATTGTGACTGACCCTAGGGATACACATTTCACATCTATTGAGATGATACCACATCTCGCGAACATTGAAAAACAATGTGAAGACATCCCAATTTTCCCTAGCCTCGAGAAACAAGGCATCACTGGGAATGTCCATGCAGTGTAACTTCTTTCCTAGATTTTGGAAAATTTTCCAAGGGACCTACAAATTAGACCCAAATACTTTATACTACATCTTTCCTAGGATCCTTGGACCTAGTGATATTCTTCACTTTGCTTCTCCTACCTTTCTGGACCCATGAACTATGGGGCCCGATGCTGGTTTCCTACATGCTGAATTTTATCTCCCATCAAAATTGACTTCAAACACCATATATTCTAGGCCCCATAGGTAGGGGGATCAACCCTTATTTATCCCAGGTGTCCCTTATTCTTATTATTCCCCCAAGATAGTTTCTCGACTAACTATGTGCATAGTAATGAGTAATCACATACACAGTAGTGAGGGGTGGTGGAACATTCTATATCACTCTATATTGGTTTGTAAACGTGAACTGTAGATGCATCATCATCTAAGGGTGGAACTCATGACATACGTATGAGTACACCTTTGGGGTTAACCTTTTAAGGATCCTAAATTTCATGGAAATTAGTGTGGGTTGTATATCTCACAAACTACAACATAGCTAAAAATTTCTACCAATACCCCACTTCGAAAGATCTATAGGTACTATCTATATTCTTCATTACCTACACCATCATTAGAAATCACCCCAATCAGCTGGGATAAGGGAATAAAAATGAAATCTTCTACGAACCCACCCTTATCTATAACTTCTTCATGGACCAACATGAATGGGTTTCTCCCTATGATGTTCAATATTTACAGTAGGATGTTTTTTGTGCTAGGAGAAATGGGGTTTGAAAATTTATATCCCCCTATGTGTGTGGCCACCCAACTATACAAGAAATGAACATTCCCACACACATGCAATGGAACGTTCCCTTCACTCATGTGTCGATGTACTTTGTATAGATTCACCAATATTGGAACAACAAGGATGACACACTACACTATTTCTAGCATCACCCCCATTATGATTGGTCTTGGATGAACCCCGATGTTTTCATATCTCACTGGGAGAATCCACCCAAAATTGGGCATCATGAGGAATCCTTCCATCCTAACTTTGGGTTGAGCCTTAGTCTTGACATTATATCCCCTTAAGTTCCCATATATTTCTTCGAGACTCTACTATTAGGAACCATCCTTGCCCAATAAGTACTCCTCGGATATGTGTGTGGACTCTTTGGAAACATACTTTCTAGATCCTCCCCCTAAGCAAGCTCCTATACGGGTTCATTCAAGAAGTATCTAAACCTCTTTATTAAGGAAACATCCCTCATATATGGCTTCTCTTCATCTATTCTCTAAACCATGTCCAACAATGCCTTCTCCAAAGCCAGAAGCTACTCTATGTCCCCCGTACAATATCTATGGGGAGAAAATCAACATACATCACATCTTAGAGATTTTATGAATGTCCCAAAGGCTAATGAAAATATACCCATGTTGAAAAAAATGTACTGGTCCAGGGTGACTATCTTCTTTGTAACTCATGAATAATCTCTTACATCTAGTAAAAAAGAAACTATGAATCTCGTTCTTTTATATAACATCATAACCACATCAGATCTTCCTAAAATTATCAAAATTAAGTGAATTCCAATTAGGCCTAGACCCATTCATATGTGATGTTTCCACCCTTTCATAGATCCTAGCTATCATTCCATCCCTTTTCTAGACCTCCCAAACCCACCATGAGGATCATATGATAATGTTTTGGGGATTCATCATCCTCTATATTTTCACCATTAATATTGTTGATATGTTTGTAGAGGAATTATACCATTATGGGTTTGTGGTGTTTCCAGATGTACCCTATGATAGCCTTGTTCCACTAGTACTACCATTGTATGCCCATAAAACAGTATATTGGCTCATCCATACTCACCATTGGGAAGAATACATCATCTATAAAACAAATTCCATTAATTGGAAGACTCTTTAATAAATAATATTCCATATAAGCCTCTAATATAATTTGAATAAGTGATTCATGGTCCAAGGAACTTTGAAGGATCTACCCAATCATGATGTTTTCCTCCATCTCTTGTCTCCAAGAAGCATCTGCATCGATATTCTAAGCATCCATTGGAATAAAGACATAATTATTTTTTGAGTCTTGTTTGGGGATATAGTTTAAAAATATATTTTAGGTAGCCAGTTCATAGATATTTGTCTCATAGTGATCAGTTCATCAAGATGTCATTTTTTGTGTCCAGTTCACTAAGAATAATTCACATTTAAATTCTCCCAAAGTATAGTTCTCTAAAGAAGCGTGTGTGGTGCACGTTCATTGAATAAAAGTTTAGTGTGAAAATAGATAGTTTTTTTTCTTCTCATTATGTAAAGTGACTTCAAGGTCTCTATAGTGCTATTTATTGTCATATGCACAGGTCATGTTTCATAGTCGCCTTCGTGAGAGAAATCATTGTGAATCAGTATTGTGAGTGATCATCAATTGTTATCTTTGTGATAGGAAGAGGATTGTCAAATTTTTGGTGAGTCTCCCTTGGAATGTAACCCCCCATTTTTATAGTTTCCCATTATGAGGGTGGTGGATTTTTGACATTGAAATATGTTCCAAAAGAATAATTGAGGAAGAAATAGCCAATTCATAGTAAATATGATCTAAAACGTACCAAAAATACTCTTAAGAGTCTACTTCACAAATCCCATCCATTTAAGGAATATAAGGAGATGCAAGTGCTCTAGGTTGTGTAGCCCCCATCATGAAATTGGAGATCCCAAAATGTTATCCTCCATAATTCTAAAGATGCTTCATGACCACATGAAATATCAACAATTCCCTTTTCTTGTCTAATGGAGCTATGTATTTTTATGAATCCCATATTTATTTGAAAAAATGCCTCCTAGATTCATGAAACACCATTACTATAAATATCCCCCTCATTACAATCATTTGGGGATTGTAATACGGACCATTATCTTTATAATTCCTTCTAATTTTCAAACCTCATGAGCATCGAAAACCAGAAAAAAATGGATCATATATTGTACTCATGCTTCATGAAAATGAATTTATTGTGTTCTTGAAAACCTCCACCCATAGTGGAGATACCTTTCACAATAGCTAATTCCCTTCATAATGGATGAAGTCCATATGGGGTACTTGAGGATTCATGAGCCATTCAACCTTCATGAAGCACTCCTCTCATGAAACAATACTTCATCCCAATTAAGGGTCACCATGAATCTTGATGACTCTTACTTCACAAATCCCTTTCCCTTCACGAAGATCCTGAGCTTCAGGAAACACCTAATTGTGTGTCCATATGATTTGTGAAGAACCTCTACCTAGCCCCCCATGTTGCCTCCCTTCTACTAACACTTCTTTGTGATGGATGAGTTCCCAAATCCCCCACATAAATCTAGGATCAGTCCAACTACACCTCGAGTCCCTATATGACAATTTACGCATGTTCATATGGCCCAATATAATTCATGTGTGACCCAAAATTCTCACATACCTTTTTATTCTTTGTATAGGTATAATAACACCCATTTTATCACTACACATTCCCACTCACATGGATCCCATGATTTACCACTCCACATCATTACACTATAATCCAATTGGGTTGGGATTGAGTCCCCCATGTCCAAGTTTCATAACATAAAACATACTACTCTCAATTTCCACAACACATAACATTAAACTATTGCCTTACCCTATGAAATAAGAAAATGATGCTTCATTTGTGAGTGGCATGGGAAGATATAAAAATTTCCTACTCTCAGAGGGAATGATATCCTTCTCAAATTTAATGACATCCTCCTCACATGTAATGACATACTCCACATATGTAATGACATAGAACTTGAGATGTTTCCACACATAAGCCCCATACCATCTCTCATTGAGGATTCTTTCATGACACAGACGTCAAGTCTACTACATCATCTTGTTTTTCAAACAGATCATGAATCACATGGGATTAGAGGTTAGTAACATCCATGAAACCCATTCAACCTCCATCCATATGGGATTTTCCCATATATTTTATCCCAAAACACCATTCAAGCAGGACTCATATGCAATATAATCTCTGAAACCGTGTCTCAAACTTCAAATGAAAATTTCCTAATGAATCAACACTTTAATGGGTATACTCTATGGTATATACCCTAATAAATATCCATGTCCCTCCTCTAAAGGTGGAATCCCTATACCTTACTGAACTATATGGTCATTGATACCCAACTATCTGGGATACATGGTGTGATTACCTAAGGTCAAAACCATCACCCACACCCTTCCTTATTTTCTCCATGTCATATTCCTAGAATGATCATTCCCCTCACATAAGTGAGATGATCTCTTCCAGTCCCCTCAAGAATCTCAATGTGTAAGCCCCACACCAACTCCAACTAAGATAAATACTCTCGTAAAGAAAATTATCCATGCATAATCCCAAAAAAAAACATTTTTCCTCACCATCTGTGATGTGATAATCCTTACCCTATGATGTAAAACTCTATGGACCAATCCGGTCACATGACCTTCAACTACGTCATAGAGCTATTTGGGTTTTTATACATGTCTTCAAAATAGGGTATTTAGTATGCCTCTTTGAGGTTCAATTCAAACCAATGGTAAACCATGGTGCTCTCATCCAGGGGCATACCTGTTTGATCCACCTCTATGATTTTTCTGATCAAACTTCAAAGTTTGATATCTTCCCTTTATGGGACACACATATTGGATAATAAATGGTTTTTTCCAATCCATCCATTGGTAAAATATTCAAGAACCCCCTAGGGATATTCCTCCTTAATCCACCTCTATGGGAATTATGATCAACTTTCATGAGGTGAAATCTTCCATTTATTGGACACACATCTTAGATACACCTATACAGGGTATTGTGATCAATCTTCTGTCATGGTGTGAAATCATCCCATTATGGGCACACCTCCTGGATCCACCTCGTGAGGAATTCACATCAATCCAATCTATCTCTATAAGAGGTTAAACATGTGATCCTAGGTATATACCTCAGGAAAAAAATGGAATGCATGTAATGAAATACATGGAAGGTACTCTCATATGGAAACATCTCCCCCATGAAAAAGACAAGATGCCTAAGGTGAAATACTTGGAAGATATTCACACTCAACATTAGATACATCATGATGGACACATGATAACTTGGGTTTCATTATTATGATGCCTCCATGAGATTTCATTCTAATAGGAAGAATATTGGTGACCAATGTTCCTAGAAACCATACATGATAGTGGTTCCCAACATGAAAAATCTCCTGAACGAAGGTTACTACATTGTCAATACTAACTAGAATGTACTAATAGATTTATTTTAATTAACCATCATTCAAAAATAGTTTTCAATGGGAATGAGTACCAAGAACACGACTAAACTCTATAAAAGAGTCCCAGTCTATTTGATAAGTTCCAAGGAAGAATACATGGATGGAGGAACCAAAATACCATCACCATGTTTCAATCAAGGAGAAGACATATCTATTGAAAGTGATCAAATACACCCACCTTTGTGTAGTAATAATTAGGGGAAATAGTTCATGAAAGATCACATTAACACACAAGGTGGGTCACCCTAGTGAAAAAGTTAGAAAAAACACTCCTTTCATCACTTATAATCTCCATTATCTCAATCTCAATTACTATTGTTATTTTAGGAGATATTTATTGATCATTTACTTATAATCCATTTCTTCAATGGGTCCTTGATATTTGGACTTTGAGAATCAAATATTAAGGGAAGCATTATCCTTGATTATTTTTTGATGGATTTTTGTAGCGATAAACATATATGAGGTAAGTGGTTCATCTCCTTTTCAAATTTCATTTTAATTTGAAGACTCATAAGCTTCTTTAAATAACTCTAATTTTTGTTAAATGATTTTACACTATATAATATTCAATTGTTTTTCTCTTACTGTTTGGTTCATGAAATGTTATTATTGGTATTTCCGACATGGAAGTTGAAAAATAAATTAAAGGGGATTTTAAATATATATATTTTAATATGTTTCTTTAGCATACCTGGTTAGAATTAGTTTAAGTGAATTTGGGATAAAATATTTTCATATGTAAAATCATAAAATAAGGAAAAATGGGATGGATCATGGTCAGACATACAACAATCAAATAGGGAAACGTGGAATAATTAATGTTTGGAAGTACCACCCCCATATTGGGTCACCATGTAATGGATTGGTGAATGGATGATTATACACTCATGGGTATAAAGAGGTATAGGTTATGCATGTACAAGTGTGTGTGTTATTGTTAAAAAATGGTTTGGTCATTCTAAATAGAAATTAGTTTATTTCTTCTACTGCTTGAAAGGAAAAATATTCATTGGTTATACTACTTTATAAAACTTGTTTTTTTGAATATTTAATGGTGTGGAAGCTTATTTATATTTTAGTATTATTATTATTCCATATATTATTGTCATGTGATATAACCTATTTATATTATTATTAGAATATGGGAAAATTATCTTAGGGTTTTCCTATTGGGTATAATCAGTCACCCTATGTATATGCACTTTGGTGCATATACAGAAATTGTTTTCTAGGATATAGGAAAAGAAAATTTTTCTTACTCCTCTAGTAGAGCTTCATTATTTTGTGGTCATATATGGTTGATATGGATCATGGAGTGGTTCACAGTTTTTTAGAGTAGTTCTACCATGGTTTTAGATTTATTTAATTCTTTATATTATTAGTGTTTATATTTACCTAACTCTAGTGTTACACTAATTTTGGTCTTTGTTACAATAATTATTGTTGGGGTTTGTCACATAAATCATTTATATTGTTTTAAATGATGTAATTTATTTCAAATTTATTACCAAAAATTGGTTTGTGTGGGTAAATTTGATATATTATTCTCGCTTGTATCATTTTTAAACCCTGGGCATTTATTATCAGCAATTATTGCCTAGGACAATTCACTTAATGTTAGTAGTATATCCAACCTTATTAAACCCAATGGGTCATGTGAGGATGTTATAGTTTAGTGTCCCAACATTTTCCATG
The DNA here is from genome assembly GCA_963277665.1 of Viscum album. Lineage (NCBI taxonomy): Eukaryota > Viridiplantae > Streptophyta > Magnoliopsida > Santalales > Viscaceae > Viscum > Viscum album. The sequence continues at coordinate 967,129,303 of OY728122.1, forward strand.
CAAGACTATGAAATATTTCTTGGAATATTTCTGAAGGTATGTTATGAGAAAACATGAGATTCTAATTATTGGTGTGCCTGAAATTTATTTTTGAAATATATTATAAATATTAAATATCACGCACAGGCTGTTTTTTTTGAAAATGTATAATAAAACTTGAATATGGGCCTAGGTATGAAATATGAGGTCATATTTGAGTTTTCTATGTGGGATTTAAACGAGGTGTGACATAACCATTTTTAGCATGATTAATTTCTAAAAAATTTGTCGCGTTCCCAAATGAAAAAAATAAAAAAACAAAATTATTTTATTAATTTTATTTTTTTGATATAGATTCCTATAATACTATTTATATACATGGTTATAAGGAGATATCAAGGATTTTTGCTAAACCCTATTTACCTAGAGGACCATTGGAAGAGTGATTTATTGAAAAATGACATCATACTGGATTAAATTGAGGATCATCTGCCAATAAAACTTGATGATCATTCCCATGACATCGATGTGAATTTTTTATTCATTAGGGATTGATCCAAATCAATATAGGATTAGACTTTGTGGATTTATCCACATTTTTTATAGCACTGTTAATGTTAATAAATCATCTTATAGATTGAGTCTTGGATCATTTGTTTCGTGAAAAAAGTGATATTAATGGGATTTGGGGATAAATTTTATTTTATTATTTGTTACCTTATATAATTTTGCATTCATCCTCCATGTAAAAATGGATCGATGATGGAGTGAAAAATGGTTGAGGTTTATTCATCATATTTAATTTTTTTCTCCCCATTCTAAATGAATTAAAAAATAGAATTTCTATTTGGCCTATGATTCGATGATTAATAGGTGAACGATCATTGAAAATTATATATTTATCATAACGGGTCATTTTCATGGGTCAGGGATATAAATTTTATGACATGATTGTAGTATGTTTCTATGGAAGTATATCTACAGATGGAATAGAGGCTCAAAATTCCTATTTGGTATGCGTTGCCGATAAGGTGAAACAACTGTGGATTCCTAAGTGGGGAACTTAGTCAAAATAGCCGAATTATAACCATCGATGGTGATGAGGTTTAGTCAACCATATATCTATAAGGACCCGCACTTATTTCATACATAATCTTGAATTTATTCAAGAAAACACTTCATTTTACATTGAGGATCTTTTCAAGTTTAGAGCTTTAGAGAATTAAGACAAAATATTCATAACATTACACATTTTTACATAGTGGATACCATAAAATCAGTTTCCATTTTCCTCAGAATATAAAACATTAAAACATAAAACAAGACTCCTTGACAATTCTTCAACATTTAACATGTCTTCCTTCCTTGTATTATTCATCCATTAACCTGTGAAAAATCATTTAAAAACTTGGGATGAGCACAAAAGCTCAGTAAGGTATGAAAAAGAAGGAAAAAATCTCATTAGTCCATGAATACACAAGACATATGGAAACATTTTCAAAATACATGATTTACACCCATAAAATCTTACTTAGCGTAACATGAGATTTACACAAGATCCATAAAAACATAATTATAATCATAAAGGTATATTGGGGCATTACTTACATAATCTTGTAACCATCTTGGCTACCTTAAAATTTGTAACCCTCACGGCTACCTTACTTTGTGTAACCATCACAGTTACACTTGGAGTAACCATACGGCCGACCTCCAACTTACTCATACCCAATGCATTGGAGGGATATATAGGTCCCACCCTTCATTATAAACAATTCCCAATAAAAACATAATCATACAACATAAACAATATCATAAAAACATTGCCTTTGAATCTTATAAAACAGAATTTTAAAAGAGGATTTTAGAAGAAAAGTCCCATATAAACATCATATACTTGAAGTGAGACTTGATTGAGTAGATGGAATATGTATATACTCTGTAAATACACATAATTAAACATAATATAAACAAAACCCATCACACAAACAATTTAAATAGCACATAAATTCTAAAGTAGAAGGTTAACCCAAAGAATGGAAATCGGGTTAAGAATTCCCTTACCTTGGGCTTGTCTTACTTCAAAATTGTTTGAACCTCCTGTATAATGGTTAAAAGAGTGTTAATAGGATTTTAAAGAAACGTGTTCATGTTTATAACATCTTATATGGTCATTTCATAACCTCATTTCACCCCTTATTTGTTAGTATTTTGTTCCTTGCATTATTTCGGGTGAGTTCTTTTGTGATTTTCACAATCGGTTCATGAAGAATCATTCTTGTTGATTGGAAGTGAAACTCCAGAATTGGAATGGAGTATTATTTACATAATTCCAGTACCATAAATTATACCATTCATCACTTTGGTGCTTTATATGATGATGATTTATAAGTTAAAACATTAATTATGTTCGTTTAGATAATTTAAGTGGTTCTTTGATAATTACAATTTCATTTAGTCTTATAAATTTGAATCATGAGTACAAAAGAATTACAGAACCTTATATGATTCATAAAACATATATTATAACCTGTTTCAACCATATAAATGGTTTCATGACCAGACTTGAAATAATTAATGGAAATTGAAAATACATCGTCCACGATATCGGTAATTCGACACAAATGGACAATGTTTTTTTTGATTCTTTAAAATAAGTGAAAGAGGAGAGGAATAATGATTTGTAATTTTCCATAAACATGAAAACATCCAGAATATACATGATTCTGGAGATTTCATGCCTCTTGGATAATAGGGGGTGAAGAAAGAAGTGGAAGGAATCATGAAATAAAGAAAACATGAGAAATTTCTTACAAAAAATTCGGCAGCCTAACGGCGCCTCTAAAAATTTCATAAAAACAAGATTGATGAGAGGAATGGAATATCTCATCAATCATACAAAATTTGGACAGTAAGGGAAATATTAAATGAAATATCCCAACAAAAGACAAAGGGAAAGGAAGAGAATAACATAAAATGGATGGAAAGAATGAAAAAGAAAGAGGATGTTTACCTCTTGATCTCTTCTCCTTGAGATCCTTCTTAAGGGCTTTGATTTTGGTCTTTTGGTGAGACCAGCAGCTCTAGGACGTGGGGAAGAAGATTGAGGAGGGAATTTGGCAGAAATTAGACAATGCTCAAGGCTTGAGAGGTGTGGGAGGAAGAGGGGAGTGAGGGTGGTATTTATAGTGGAGGAGGGGAGGTATTTTAGATTATTTTAATTATTATTATAATATTTTTATCAAGACTATGAATAATCTCAAATCAAGTGGCCTTAATTAGTGAAAATATCATGTGATTTCGAAGCAAGTGGCCTTGCATCACTTATGATGTCATAAATAGTGCATTTTTACTGATAAATTGATTATACGGTATTTTACCGTATTTCACTATTCACCGAAAATTCAAGAGTTTCAGAAAAATACCAAAAATTTACCCCAACCATTTTTCGACGTGTAGAATTCAAAAATGAACTCCATTTTTCAAAAATAATTTTCTAAATATTATTAATTTAATTTTAAAATAAGGTCACAGTTAATTCGAAAAATAACAAAATTGAAGTGCAATTAGTTTTATGTGACATTGGAAAATTAATTAAGATCCCATTATCCTATTGCCATGGGAAAATAAAATAATAATATTATTTACTATTCATGAGGTCATATTACTATTCATATTACTATTCATATTACTATTCATAAGGGCATGTTACTATTCACCAAAAAAACAAGTTTGTTCCATCAGACTCGAAATAACATACTGAACACAATTGTAGATGATAGTTTCTTGAAATTCAAAACATAGAAGAAATAAAATTATGTTTAAAGGATACTTATAAATATATACCTTAAACAAAATTTCAAGCATTTTCAATTTATTTTTAGAAATCCTTGGGATGTTACATTATCCCCACCTTCTTGAAATTGCGTCCTCGCAATTTTATTTACTTATTAAACAAGTGAGGGTACCTTGATCAAGGAGTCCACTCGGTTTCATCGTCATCTTGTTCACGTAGGTAGAAGTCCCATGCGTTACAACAATGATTTAGAGATCCTTCAAAATCATTTGCTTCCTCCATCCAAATACACCTCGTACAACATGGGTCATATGGGTGTTCACAGAAAAACAGTTTTGGAAAATAATCATGTATGACATATAATTCCAAAACATCTGATAAAACATGATTTCTATAAAATAGTCGGACCGAATTTGAGTTGAAACTTTCTATTATTGGTCCTTTTAAAATACCATAAGTATGTGATGTGAGACTATAGTTTAAAAGCAAATATAAATAGGTTGCACAAGGGTCTCCTTCCTCAGCACCATTTTTAAAATCATAATATGCTTCAAATTCTTGTGATAAGGTAAAATATTTAAAAATACCTTGATAATATTTACCTTTCTTGAAATTATGTGAATATTGTGAAAATAGTATTTGTCTAAAAACAACCCATGATCCACGATGATAACGAGGTATAGAGGAGGTGTTTGATATCTCAAAAAACTGCTTGCAAGTGAGTTGTATGCTAGCAAAAGTTTCACAATCATCTGAAGATGACTTTGCAATAATTATTGCAAGCATGTCATCAGGAAGAGATAGGAATGTCGTTTGAGATCCTTCTCCTTCCATTCGTAACCGACTTTACTTGACCTGAAAAAAAAGTTATAAAACAAGGATTTAACTGAAATAATAGATATAGGGACTAATCACGTGTCTCACAAGAACTCCTAATCCCTAAAGTTGTCTAAACCATCCTCTGATACCAACTTTAAGGACCCGCACTTATTTCATACATAATCTTGAATTTATTCAAGAAAACACTTCATTTTACATTGAGGATCTTTTCAAGTTTAGAGCTTTAGAGAATTAAGACAAAATATTCATAACATTACACATTTTTACATAGTGGATACCATAAAATCAGTTTCCATTTTCCTCAGAATATAAAACATTAAAACATAAAACAAGACTCCTTGACAATTCTTCAACATTTAACATGTCTTCCTTCCTTGTATTATTCATCCATTAACATGTGAAAAATCATTTAAAAACTTGGGATGAGCACAAAAGCTCAGTAAGGTATGAAAAAGAAGGAAAAAATCTCATTAGTCCATGAATACACAAGACATATGGAAACATTTTCAAAATACATGATTTACACCCATAAAATCTTACTTAGCGTAACATGAGATTTACACAAGATCCATAAAAACATAATTATAATCATAAAGGTATATTGGGGCATTACTTACATAATCTTGTAACCATCTTGGCTACCTTAAAATTTGTAACCCTCACGGCTACCTTACTTTGTGTAACCATCACAGTTACACTTGGAGTAACCATACGGCCGACCTCCAACTTACTCATACCCAATGCATTGGAGGGAAATATAGGTCCCACCCTTCATTATAAACAATTCCCAATAAAAACATAATCATACAACATAAACAATATCATAAAAACATTTCCTTTGAATCTTATAAAACAGAATTTTAAAAGAGGATTTTAGAAGAAAAGTCCCATATAAACATCATATACTTGAAGTGAGACTTGATTGAGTAGATGGAATATGTATATACTCTGTAAATACACATAATTAAACATAATATAAACAAAACCCATCACACAAACAATTTAAATTGCACATAAATTCTAAAGTAGAAGGTTAACCCAAAGAATGGAAATCGGGTTAAGAATTCCCTTACCTTGGGCTTGTCTTACTTCAAAATTGTTTGAACCTCCTGTATAATGGTTAAAAGAGTGTTAATAGGATTTTAAAGAAACGTGTTCATGTTTATAACATCTTATATGGTCATTTCATAACCTCATTTCACCCCTTATTTTTTAGTATTTTGTTCCTTGCATTATTTCGGGTGAGTTCTTTTGTGATTTTCACAATCGGTTCATGAAGAATCGTTCTTGTTGATTGGAAGTGAAACTCCAGAATTGGAATGGAGTATTATTTACATAATTCCAGTACCATAAATTATACCATTCATCACTTTGGTGCTTTATATGATGATGATTTATAAGTTAAAACATTAATTATGTTCGTTTAGATAATTTAAGTGGTTCTTTGATAATTACAATTTCATTTAGTCTTATAAATTTGAATCATGAGTACAAAAGAATTACAGAACCTTATATGATTCATAAAACATATATTATAACCTGGTTCAACCATATAAATGGTTTCATGACCAGACTTGAAATAATTAATGGAAATTGAAAATACATCGTCCACGATATCGGTAATTCGACACAAATGGACAATGTTTTTTTTGATTCTTTAAAATAAGTGAAAGAGGAGAGGAATAATGATTTGTAATTTTCCATAAACATGAAAACATCCAGAATATACATGATTCTGGAGATTTCATGCCTCTTGGATAAGAGGGGGTGAAGAAAGAAGTGGAAGGAATCATGAAATAAAGAAAACATGAGAAATTTCTTACAAAAAATTCGGCAGCCTAACGGCGCCTCTAAAAATTTCATAAAAACAAGATTGATGAGAGGAATGGAATATCTCATCAATCATACAAAATTTGGACAGTAAGGGAAATATTAAATGAAATATCCCAACAAAAGACAAAGGGAAAGGAAGAGAATAACATAAAATGGATGGAAAGAATGAAAAAGAAAGAGGATGTTTACCTCTTGATCTCTTCTCCTTGAGATCCTTCTTAAGGGCTTTGATTTTGGTCTTTTGGTGAGACCAGCAGCTCTAGGACGTGGGGAAGAAGATTGAGGAGGGAATTTGGCAGAAATTAGACAATGCTCAAGGCTTGAGAGGTGTGGGAGGAAGAGGGGAGTGAGGGTGGTATTTATAGTGGAGGAGGGGAGGTATTTTAGATTATTTTAATTATTATTATAATATTTTTATCAAGACTATGAATAATCTCAAATCAAGTGGCCTTAATTAGTGAAAATATCATGTGATTTCGAAGCAAGTGGCCTTGCATCACTTATGATGTCATAAATAGTGCATTTTTACTGATAAATTGATTATACGGTATTTTACCGTATTTCACTATTCACCGAAAATTCAAGAGTTTCAGAAAAATACCAAAAATTTACCCCAACCATTTTTCGACGTGTAGAATTCAAAAATGAACTCCATTTTTCAAAAATAATTTTCTAAATATTATTAATTTAATTTTAAAATAAGGTCACAGTTAATTCGAAAAATAACAAAATTGAAGTGCAATTAGTTTTATGTGACATTGGAAAATTAATTAAGATCCCATTATCCTATTGCCATGGGAAAATAAAATAATAATATTATTTACTATTCATGAGGTCATATTACTATTCATATTACTATTCATAAGGGCATGTTACTATTCACCAAAAAAACAAGTTTGTTCCATCAGACTCGAAATAACATACTGAACACAATTGTAGATGATAGTTTCTTGAAATTCAAAACATAGAAGAAATAAAATTATGTTTAAAGGATACTTATAAATATATACCTTAAACAAAATTTCAAGCATTTTCAATTTATTTTTAGAAAACCTTGGGATGTTACAATATCCCTGATATACACTATTTTTATGGAGAAATCAGTAGTTTAAAGATCGTCGATAATTATGTGTGAGGATTTCCCTAGGTTCTATGGAAAACCAAACTACATGGCATGTATTCCTATGAAAATATGTTGTGTGTCCCCTTATATGTGGTGTTAGGGTCTCAAAACATAGAAAATTTCCACACATCATGTGAACCATAGCTGACTATTTCAGCATGTACAATGGGTACATGCCCAGAATGCCATGTTTTGCTACATGTTCTGTGTTTCTTAACACACACCATATAACACATGGAGGATGACTCGACATATAGAGGGAGTACACTCCTAGGTTGTGATATTCCCCCACACATCGTGTACATGGGAAGTGCATGGGAATGGCATATTACATAGATAGAGATGAGTGCACAGACAAAAAAAATTACACAGACATGGTTTGTTGTACATGGGAATGGGAAAAATGACATGCCCAGAGGCAGAAAATATTCAATATGCCTATTAAACTTGGGACATTCCATGTATTGAGAAAAGGTACATGTCATGTGATAGTAAGACATGGGTAGTTCCAGACATAGTGAGACACAGTGTGTACCCCCAGGGACACGTCGTGTACACCATTGAGGATAGGTTGGATTCCTATTTCATCTTATCTCACCTTTGTTAAGAGATTGTGTGGTATTACTTGAACCATTATTGTATGGATTTGTTTCTTTGGTCCATTACATATGGTTTTTTATGGAATCACATCCTACACATAGGATAATTGTCCCTTTAGTGGGACCTCTTTGATAGAGTTGATGGAATCCTTTCATGAGGCTTGGAATGATATCTATTGTCATAATCATTCCAAATTTTTATTTATTGGTATCACATTAACCAACAGACCACATGAATTGATACTCTACTTGGTGGGTTTTCCAAATTGATTTTTGGTATGCCTCATTGCCTTAGGTGTGATCCTCAACTGCATATCATTCTCTTCTTACTTTTATCATTTCCATCTTTTGTTGAGACCTGATGACTAGTACATATTAGACGGACATCATTTGTGTTTTTTGACTCTTAGGGAGTTTTTTTTGAACTCCATAAAGTATGGAAGGTCTTAGGGATTGAATTATCTTTAATGATAATTTCTTTAAAACCATTGAGCATGAATCCTAGGATGGATTTATAGTTGTTATCTTACCTTGAGACTGTGTGTCTATTATGTTTATATTTGGATGTTTTTATGTCTCTCTTTTTGATTGGCATATCTCATGATCATATTACTAATCTTAATACGTTTTTTGTATATTTTGTGGTGTCCCACTTGTTACGATATACTCACCCATGCTTGGGCTATGCCTAAGAATGCCATTTCTAATGTAGATGACATAACGTTTTTGTGGAGGAAATAATGGACTAGCAGTAGGTGGAGCTAGTTTGGTCTTGAATTATCAATGTGTATACTAGTTTTTCAACTTACAACTGTCACATCCTTCAAATTAGGATGGAATTTACATTCTAGTTTTGGTAGGGATTTTATTTTCAGGCTTTTATACTTTTCAATTCATTCAATCATGCTCTGATTGATGTATTATAAATCTATGCCAGCATTGTTATCAACTGTTTCGATTTTTTATCATTGTATAATATTGTATATGTGTGTGTGAGTACAAATAATTTAGTATAATTCCTACCATGTGTGTGATATGTCTTCTTCGAACTAGTCGTGATCACATGACCTGTTAGAGGATGGATTGGGGTAGTTGTGTCTCAGGCCCTGCTGGGCCGGGTTCTCATAGAATGGTATCAGAGGCATACCCAACATGACGTTTTTTTACAAATCATGGGTTTAGTATTATTGTTTGGAGTTTCTTTTTTATAGGTGTGAGGTTTTTATTGAGATCTAGGGAAAAAATGTTAATGTGTTTCATGATTGGACCATATGATTAAGTATCCAGTGTTGGTGGGAGGCTGATATATCTATTCAACAAGACCCTGATAACTTTCCTATTGACATGTTATGTGTAGACACTTATTGCAAAGAAAATTTTTGTTCATGCGTCATATAGGAATTGGGTTTTGTTTCCATGTCTTTCTTGAGTCTTCTCCCCTAATATGATCATTAACAGTGGTACATCTTGATAATATTCATGATGCCTCTATAATGATAGCTTTTTAGGATTCTGATATGATGCCATGATTAAAAGGATATGAGTGTTGTTGTTTTATTTCAGGGAACCACTTTTGAGGTGATTACTCTATGTGGGAACCGAGCTGTGCTACCACCTATGGAGATGCACATGGATCAATCTATGGATTAGGTAGATGATTGCCTACATGTTCAGTATTTGATAGATTTGGTAAGGCAATATGTGGTCACATGTAGTATTATCAAATTATCTGAGTTATTGTGATAGGGATTGATCATGTTCCCCGATGAGACTAACCCTCGAGAGTTAGTTGTCTGATTCGAAGTAGTGGTTTGGGTTTCCACTGTTTGCGGATCCCAACCGATCAGATGATTATTTTTGAAACTAATTTTCTCAATGAAGAAGTTGTTTTATCTGGTGGTACTAGTAGATGAAACACCAATGATGAGTGTGATCCACGTTTTATAGATTTCGAGATCACCCAGGATACATGGTAGACCATACCACCTTTGTAGGTGGTAGAGTACCAATGCGAGCTTGTGATGTGAATGTCCCGATTAGATGATACCCCTCTTTTTTGGTTATCTTGGAAATGAGACTTCCTTGGGATAATTTGAGGAATTTTTAGAGACCATTGATATTAAATGGACATGAAACTTTGTACATGAAAGGATGAGGGATGATTCCCCACCCCCATGAGATTAATTTTTGAGATGTGATCCAAAACTATATGGGCGAGTCATTCCCTCCCAAATACGATAGTGTTGAGGTGTTATGGATGGGTTTCTATGATTTTTTGGTTGAGGTTCTTTGATGTACTATGTTTTCAAAGAAATCCATGGTTTTCATTAATAGGTGGAAGATCAGAAGGATGAGTTTTGAATGGTAGGATTTCATAGAGGCTTTGAGTATGGTTTCAGTTATTATGTGTTTCATCACTTCCTTATGTGTAGTTATCACATGATTTCATAAGTCACTTATCACTGAGTGTATCCCCTATTCGATAACTAGTGATACATATGGATCCCTTTTTTTGAAACATTTTTTTGGAGGCTCTTTAACTAGTCACTGCAAGTGGCTAATATTAATTGTTAATATCTTTATATTCATTGTTTTAAAGTCTATAAACGTTGTTTTTAGTGCATTACATAAATAGAACTTCATTTCTCATGTTAAATGCAAATCATGTTTAAAATGAAACTTTGGGCCCAATAATTCATATGTTTGTGGACAAAATTATAATAATTTTATGAATTTTATATTTTTAGATATTATTTATCACTTTTTTGGGAACATTTTATCTTTTAGTTCCGATGGACGAATCCAAAGGGAAGATGGAGATTTTTGCGCCTGAATGCATAAATTTGCTGGAGAAAGCATAATGGGCCTAAGGCACATCAAACAAAAGTGGGTACCACAAACCAAGATCAATGAGGGTCAAAGTTTTATAGTAGAAAGATAAAAATATTGGGATCATTTTATTCTACTGTGCCCGAAGCTAATTCAGAAGTTTTAATGATGATAAAGGGATCTGAAGTTGCGATTTAAATGGTGGGCCTGATATTAATGCACATAAAGTCATCCCACCATTTACACCATAACATCCAAACGGATACACCAACGTTCCTGAAATTTTCTCAGATAATAGAGGACAGATGTATGAGCATATTTCTATTCTACGACCTCTCCAGATTAGGCCTCCATCAATTAACAATTCACACTTCAAAATGGTGGATGAATATGGATGAATTTTTGGGTCAACTTTGGAACGTCAAATTCCCTTGATTTTCTCCCGATCCTTTTAACTCTCCCAATTAATGGAGATGTAATTTATTGTTGGGGGGTGTATCTAAGTCTCCAAATATGCCTATATAAAGAGATTATGCTGAAGGGAATAGGGATCGAATATTTTTGTTTGGAATGGAAGTTTTTATTTTCTTTCAATTGTATTTCCATGCTTTCATTTTGTAATCACTTGTCAATTTCTCCGAAGTAAGTTTTTCATTCAACTTTATTTAATTAATAAAATATCATCATCATATTTTTCTTCTTAATTTATTATTTCTTTTTCAATATCATGTTGATACCGTTTCTTTAGGGAGTGAGGTTATTCACAATATCTTTTGCGAAACTCTTCAAACAACGGTGGAGTGATTTTTTTTTCTTCTACTCTAATTCTACCATCATAAGTCTACTACCCATTTTCATTGATAGAATAGCATCAATGGAGGGATAATACTATAATTGGTTGATCCATGGGAGTAGAAAGGGGGAATTGGATGTTATTTCTTAATTTAATAATTCTTAATCAATTCAATTTTTGAGATTTTAATTCAATGATTTATGTTATCCTTTAAACTCACCAATTTTAAGGATACACATACCAAGTGCTAAAATGATCCTCTACCTTGGAGTTCTCATCAATATGATCCTCCAAGTGTATAGGTTATTAGCCTTAAGATAATGAAAACTCAAAATTGGTGAGTGATTTGGGATGGTTGTATTTCGTTAAAGGAAACACTCGAATTTAAGACATTGAAATAATTTAAAAAGAAATTCATCCAATACACCTCATACGATAACCAAGGATCAACTCATGATTTTAAATTAAATTCACTTATGTATTTAAGATATCAAATAATTCAATCATTTCAAACCAAATTTGGCCACTTCATAGCCAAATAAACACCATCAAATCACCTTATTAGAATTCATGTTTCTTAGGTTTCATCTTAGGTCTCTGAGGATCGATAACCCAAGCCATACTACAATGACCACTTAAACCATAAAACATGAGTAAATTTGGGCGCAACCAAATTTTTTCACCTTTTCTGATGACCCAAGTAAGTACCTTATACCCAAGCCTTCTTTTATCACCCCAAATTCTCTATTCTAACCCTAATTGCTCTTCTCTTTTCCCCTTTCTGTTTCTGTGTGTCCAAAAAAACCCAAAACCAATTTTCAATCAACTCCAATGGATTATCCTCAAAAATATTCCTTCATAAACCAATTCTGTTATCAAGTCGGAAATAGATAATTTGAAACACCTCACATAAGGAATATAATTGGCCAAACCTTAATTGAATACACCACACGAGATGAGATGTACAATCAATGGGATGCTAATTATTTAAAGGATAAATTTCCATACCTCTAGAGGATGATTGAAGAGATCAAAATTAATGATGTTCATGATGTACAAACATATATCAATCCTAATTATGAAAACATTATTTAAAATTTGTGTGCAAAAATGGTTAAAATGAATTTAGAGGTTTCATCACTGAGATTAGAAATAAGAAGCATTGAGACTTAGTGAAGAACCCATTCCCACTCAGGATGTCCTTTCCTCATCACTGATAGAAAAATCCTTTATCCCAAAAACCACTCAGGAATTCAAAAAAGAACTAACCGTTGGATATGGGATAACTGAATAATATCAACAAAATTTTGAAGGGTCTTTAAATTAGGAGGAAATTTATTTTCTAGACACAAAAGAGGAAAATTTGACATCATGGATAGAGTTTCCTGAATATAACTCCATTGATAAATTTTTAGAAGAACCAACAATTCAACCATTAGGAGAGATAAAAACAATGAGTCCATACCCATTCTTGATATTCAACTGGACAATTTTTGAGATGAATCATATTTTCAAAATGAACCAATTCTTTTTAATTTTTTTAGAGAAGAAACTGATTTTGATTTAATTTGTCAATCTCCTTTAATAAATTTCAATGAACCCAAGCTCAAAATTATTTTCCTTCCTTCCCAACTCAAGAATCCCATAATAGGTTATAAAAAAGACCTTGTAGTTTTACTTCATTCATCTAAAGAAGCCAATAATTTTGGAATGGTCATTGATGTCTTAGGAAAGAATATAAGTTCAATTGAATCAATCATTTCTAATATTACAGGGATTTTCCCACTCATTGTAGAACAGAGGATTGCACATGAAACAACTTCTAAAAAAATAATCAATCTAAATCTTGTTGAGGTGGATTAAAATGGGGTCCTAAAAATTTTGAAAGTTGGAATTGGATAATTCTGGGGGTTCAAGTCGAGCAAACGACATTAAAAAAAGCGTTGCATGGGAGGAAACCCATGGTTTTCTTTTTTTCTAATCATTGTTAATCATCTTTTTTTTCTATAATAAATTACCATAGACTGTTGACATGTTCTTATTTTATGAGTAAGGATGGGTATGAAAGGGGAGCACCATATTCATACGTGTCATGTGGCGTGATCTCTGAGTAACACCTTACCCAGAAATTTAAAAAGAAGACAATTTATCATCAGTTTAATTTGTTTTATTTTATTTTTTTCTTTTTATAGGTTAAAAATAAAAAATAAAAAAATTAAAAGGACATGTCGTAGGTCATGGGGAAAATCCCATCACAACTGTCCAAGCCGATGAGACTCAAACCCAGGATTGAAGGGAGACTGTGGCACAAGCTTTCATCATCATCAACCAGGTTAATTTGTTCCATGTTTATCATTTTCAATTTCCTCTTTGAAATCCTCTAATACCCCCCTTCTAACTTTTCTTTTTCTTTAAACATTGGGGAAAGTGTTATTCTATGTTGGGGGGAGATGAAATAAAAAATGATTTTTTAAATAAGAACATGCATGGAAAGAAAAATTCCATTAAACTTGAACAAGATAACACACATTACAAACTCTGAAATTGGATATCAAATAATTTTTCAAGCCTTGATTCTGATTTTAATGCAAGTTTATGTTCATGAGCATAGTTTTTGGAAAGTGTGGTTATCAGATTTGATTTTTCAAAGTTTAAATTTTCATCCTCTTAATAAAAATGACACAATAAACATCTACAGGATCTTGGGTGTAAATTTGAGTTCTTGGGTCCCTTTCATTATAGCATAGGGTTCTGGGGTCACTTTTAGTTTAATTTGAGTATCCAAAAAAATTGATAAAAATAATGACCGCATAGAGAAATGTTTTTTCCAAATCAGTGGCATCTGGCACTTGTGGATCATGACTCCATAGTTGTTTTGCCCAGATTTAGGCTTTATATCTTTATTGTAGAGCATGGAATTAACAATATGTGTGGCATCTGACACATGGGGATCGTGAAACCATAGATTTCTTTCCCAGAGTTAGTCTTTCATATCTATTATGGTTAAAAAAATTAAAAAAACAAACAAAAAAATCAAAAAAAAATTGGATACTCATCTTAATGTTTAATGTGATTCCCACCTAGCGCTTCTATTTTTTCCCCGTGAACAATAAAATGGGCCCCATATCTTTTGTGATGCACAACACTTTATCATGCTTAATTGAAATTCGATGAAATGTGGTGATGCATTTGAACAAAAAAAATGATCTTGGGCTTGAGATATGCTTATGGACCTAGCTTATTTTAAATTAGTTTGATGGGTTTTAAATTTTTTTTTTGATATGAGGTATTTGGGTGAGCAATGTGTATTAAAATGTTTTTGGAAAAGGGGATTTGAATTTCATATTTGTAATATATTTTGCTCGGGACTAGAAAAACTCAAGTTGGGGGGGGGTGTGATTAGTCACTGAAAGTGGCTAATATTAATTTTTAATATCTTTATATTCATTGTTCCAAAGTCCATAAACATTTTTTTAGTGCATTACATAAATAGAACTTCATTTCTCATCTTAAATGCAATTCATGTTTAAAATGAAAATTAGGGCCCAATCATTCATCTATTTGTGGACAACATTATATTAATTTTATGAATTTGATATTTTGGGATATGATTGATCACTTTTTTGGAAACATTTTATATTTTAGGTCTGATGGATGAATCCTAAGGTAAGAATGATATTTTTGCTCCTGAATGTAAAAATTTGCTGGAGAAACCATAATGGGCCTAAGGCACATCAAACAAAAGTGGGTCCCACAAACTAAGCCCAATGAAGCTCAAATTTTTACAGTAGAAATATAAAAATATGAGTATCATTTTATTCAATTTTGGTCAGAGCTAATTCTGAAGTTTTCATGATGATAAAGGGATGTGAAGTTGAGATTTAAATGGTGGGCCCGATATTAATGCACATAAAGTCGTCTCACCATTTACACCATAACATCCAAACAGATACACCAAATTTCTTGAAAGTTTTAAAAAAAAATAGAGGAAAGATGGAAGATCATATTTCTCTTCTAAAACCCCTATGGATTCGGCCTCCATCAATTAAAAATTTACACGTCAAAACGGTGGATGAATCTGGATAAATTTTCAGGTCAACATCGAAACATCAAATTCCCTTGATTTTCTCACTCTCCTTTTAACACTCCCAATTAATAGAGATGTAATTTATTGTTGGGGGTGTATCTATGTCTACAAATATTACTATATAAGGAGCTTATGCTGAAGGGAATAAGGATTGAATATTTTTGTTTGGAATTGCTGTTTTTATTTTCTTTCAATTGTATTGTCATGCTTTCATTTTGTAATCGCTTGTCAATTTCTCCCAAGTAAGTTTTTCGTTCACCTCCATTTAATTAATAAAATATCATCATCATCATCTTATTCGTAATTTCTTATTTCTTTCTTTCATATCATTTTGATACCGTTGACTTAGGGAGTGAGGTTATTCACATTATCTTTTGTGAAACTCTTCACACAATGGTGGAGTGATTTTTTTTCTTCTACTCCAATTCTACCATCATAAGTATACTACCCGCTTTCATTGATATAATAACATCAATGGATGGATAATCCTATAATGGGTTGATCCAAGGGAGAAGAAAGGGGTGAATTAGATGTCATTTCTTAATTTAATAATTCTTAATCAATTTAATTTTTGAGATTTTAATTCAACGATTTATGTTATCCTTTAAACTCACCAATTTTAAAGATACACAACCTGAGTGCTAAACTGATCCTCTACCTTGGAGTGCTCATCAATATGATCCTCCAAGGGTATAGGTGATTGGACTTAGGATAGTGAAAACTCAAAATTGGTGAGTGATTTGGGATGGTTGTATTTCGTTAAAGGAAACACTCGAATTTAAGACATTGAAATAATTTAAAAAGAAATTCATCCATTACACCTAATGCGATAACCAAGGATCAACTCATGCTTTTAAATTGAATTCAATTAAGTCATTAAAATATCAAATAATTCAATCAATTCAAACCAAAGATGGCCACTTAATAGCCAAATCAACGCCATTAAATCACCTTATTAGAATGTGTGTTTCTTAGGTATTTGAGGATCGATAACCCAAGCCGTACTACAATGATTTCTTACACCATACAACTTGGGTAAATTTGGGTGCAACCACTCTTGTAGAGAGAATTAGTGATTTCATGTGTAACACCCGAGACTTTTATGAGAAATATTTTTTTTATGTTATATAAATCATCAAAGGAATCTTTCACTACACACAACACTATCTTGGCTTGCTTTACACGCAACCGCGACCTTCCTCGATAGGTTGCGTCATACGCAATACCGAGTTTCACTAAACAACGATATGCTATTAAAATATTATTAAAACTAGCCGTTATGAATAGTAATAGCCACTTTTTGAAATTTTGTAAATTTTATTTTTCAAAATGGACTTCATTTTTGGATTCGGAATATCGAAATTAGCCTAGGGTGAAATTTTGGTATTTTTCTGAAAACATTCAATTTTTGATGAATAGTGGAACTACTAAGTGGTAGTTAAAAAACTGAATTTTTCATAAAACATAATTTTACCGCTACTGTGAGTGGAATTTCAAAAATCCGAGAAACACAGTTTATGTCAGTAAGTAAAATGTGGTTCAATGAGATGAAAATAATTTTTTGGTTAATAGTAACTTTTTACTTTTATTTACCATGCTTAAAAGTAAATAGGGTAATTAATGGTAAAAATGATATTATTATTACCCTAACACATGTCTTAATTCTATTGGATAAGTTTAATTCGACCAAAAACAATCTTAGGAATAAAATATGACCATTTAGGCCCACTTGGATTAGATTAGGACATTTATTATCAATTTACTTAAAGAAGGGTTAAAATAGTTAAAATCAATGTTTAATAGGTAAATCATTTTTAATATGGGGTTATGCATAAGATAAATTCAACTATAAATATTCATTAGAAAGATAAAAATATTTCCAACATAATGGTATTTTATTTATAATTTTTAGATATTATATATTTTAATTTATTTATGACACAATGATGATGCAGTAATTATCTTATTAATAAAATATTGACATAATTGATGTTATAAATACCCAAATAAATGTAATTTGAGACTTTTTATGAATTCCAATAATTTTATAGGTTAATATGACATTTTATTATTGATTTAATTAACTTTTTGTAAACTAATAATTCCTTTATAATTTTTACAAAAATCAATTACTAAATAGTGTCAAAATTGACATAAAATAGTTTTTAAAACAAATATTATATTATTAATTGATATGTTATTCCTAAAAATCTAAGGTTCGACCAAATGACTTAGATACGGTTATATATATTAATAATAAACAACTTGGGGTTCGTTTGGCGGATTATAGTAAGTTTATTAACCTTATATTATAAGAACACAAGAAGACACGGTAAAAGTAAAATTATTTAACTTAATGTTAAATCTAAATGATAAGGTTAAAATAGGAACCTAAACTTGTCTAAATTATATTGGATGAGAGTATTTCGACCCATACCCACCTTAGATTCTAAATAAATCAATTTGGAGCTATTTAAAACCGAATTTGGCTTTATAATAAAATAATATTTTTTGTTATTCCAAAGTTGCCCCTCTCCTCCCTTATAAAAGGGCACCTCCTCGCTCTCTTCCTCACACCACTTTGAGCATTCAAGCTCGTCCAACCCCTACCAAATTATCTTCTCCACTTCCCTAGAAACATCTTAGAGGTCCTGGTCTTCTTCAAAGACCAATTTTAGTGCCCTAAGAGGAGGACTCAAAGAGACGCTTCAAAGAAGAGGTAATGTCCGTTACCGATTCTTTCAACCTTATTTCTTCTTCCACTTATTCTTATTTGGTTGTTTCATTATGAAGTAATAAAATAAGTATCGCCCATATACTGATATGTTATCATAAGTATGAAACAACCCTATTTCACCATCTATCCATCCTACGGAAAACGAAATCACTGTGCGTGCGTACGTACGGAATACCGTCTCCACGCCGTGGTGTAATCTATTTTCCACCAGCACCTTACTTGGATGGATATAATGGTGTACATAATAACTATATATGATTATTGTAAAGTGATTCTGA
Organism: Viscum album; assembly: GCA_963277665.1. Lineage (NCBI taxonomy): Eukaryota > Viridiplantae > Streptophyta > Magnoliopsida > Santalales > Viscaceae > Viscum > Viscum album. The sequence continues at coordinate 967,148,197 of OY728122.1, forward strand.
TTCTGAAATATTATACATACACTCCAATACAATTCCACGATCATGAGAACGATATCATCGCTCGTGCGTACGTACGGACTACCGTCTCCACGATGCGATGAGATTCATTCTCCACGTTAACCATTCATGAATAATTATAAAGTATATATAATAAGTAATCATGAAATATATGATTTAATAATGATACTAGATTTATGTGTATATATATGTATGTCATCTAATTAATTCCATTCAACTCAATAAGGAAACAAAAACAGCATTCATGCGTACGTACGGCCTACCGTCTCCATGAATGGTGTATTTCCTTCCATTTACCGATCTATTATATATATGTATATTCTGAATATATATTATATATAAATCATTTTTTATATTCTATAATTAAGTAATAATGATCTATGTAATCATATGAATAATTACAAGTCAAAACACGGACGACAAATGAAACAATTTTACCCAAAACGCTCTTTAACATGGAATTTACAAAAGAACGGGTAAAATAAAGTCATAATGGAACCATATATGATATCATAACAATGGGTATGATTCTGGAATAAGTCAATGACATTATGTAAATCATTATACAGGAGGTTCAGACACTTACGAAGCAAATCAGACCTAAAGTAAGGGAAAATATCACAATTTCATTTTATCCGAGATTGTTTATACTTTGCTATTTACTGGGGTGTATTTTATCATCCATATCCATGTTCCCTCAATATGTAATATTGTTTCCATCCAACTAATTTTTTTTTTAAATCCAATTTTACCCTTCGGTGAGTTTTTAGTAAAAGATCTGAAAGGAATCTTTTGTCGTTTTTCGTACGAGGTACTTTTTGACTTTTCCGACAAAAGTACGAGAAGAATGTTTTTTTAACTTATACAGCATGAATGGATTATTAAAACATTATTTCCAAGAAGCTTCCTTTACAAGTTTTCAAGTTTATTTCTAATCAACTTATTTTATTTTAAAATTTTATGACATGTTAAGAAAGGAAAATTTTTTTGAAGTAGAAAGGATATTTTCCTCAAGAATGGAGTTCAAGCATTTTATCAAAATTATTTTCCATCTAAGATAATATAGGGTTCTGTTTCTATCCATATTATTACATTGATTTTATTATGTTGTGATGGAATTATTTTTATGAATTCATTTATCTTATATAAATTCTTTTATGATGTCACAATGTTTAAGAATCCCATTTTTATTACATGTGTTATGCAATGATGTATGATTTATGATTTTGTGGAACACATAAGAATGGTATCATTATGAGATGGGTGGGACCTATATCTACCTCCAATGCATTGGGTAAAGATTTTATATCTCATGAGATAGACATGGCTGGAACGGCGGGTTAAACCGGTTCAGTGAAACAGGACTGAAACGGGGAGTGAACTCGGTTCAGAAATGGACTTTGTCCACTAAGATAGTCTTGGAAATGAGTCTTTACTACTAAGAAATGATTATCTATGATTATGTGTGTATGAAATTAAGTTTCATGATTTAAGTTATGATTATTGGGATTTCATTTCACTATTATGATTTACCCCATGTTATGAATTTATGATCTCTTTTTCATGTTAAGATTTTCAAAAGTTATGTTCTTATGAAAATGATGTAATTGAGATTTCTTTTGTTTACCTTTACTGAGCATTTGAGCTCACCCTTTTGTATGTTTTCTTTCCCTAGGTCAGGAAGAAAGTTATTAAGTAAGATATTCCAAAAGGGACTATAGATATGATGAAACAAATGGGAGACAATGTAGATGCTTTATGAACCAGTTGTTTATGTTTCCCAGTTTCTAAAGACACTATACCTATACGGTCCTTTCCCGGTTTTGTTATATGTTGTAATAAGTGTGCTTCAATTTTGAAGTAATAACAATGTATGTAAAGTATGGGTCGTTATAGTTGGTATCAGAGGAAAGGTATAGTCAACCTTTGGAAACTAGGATGTGAAAGCATTAGTAAGAACCCTAAGGATAAGTCTAAGCATAGAACACAATCTTAGTGTTTTAAAAAAGGCCACGAATAACCTAGGATAATACCTTAAGCGTGAAATTTTATTCATGATTATGTGGTTTTCCTATTATAATTATTATTGCTCACACTATTCTTCTTGGTTTTAGTCAATGGCTGGAACCCGAAGGAACCGTGTTAATGCGGAATGCATCGGGCAATGCAATGATTGTCCCACTGAGAAACCAAACGTCATGGGAGCTGGAATGAAAAATCTTATAGCCATGATCACACAACTTTCTGAAGCTATGAATCATGCAGGACATCCAAACGAGCAAAGGAAGGAGAAACATTCTATTGAATCCTTCATGAGGTAGTGTCCAGCTTCTTTCAGCGGGTATACTGATCCATTAGTTGCTGAACAATGGATTAGTACCACTAAAAAGATATTTTTAGTTCTTCAAGGTTCTTAACATGATAAAGTCATCCTAGCAGTGTATCGTTTGGAAGGAGATGCTGATCAATAGTGGAATCTTATTAAGAATACGAGGCAAAGGGATGAAATTGAGTCCATGGAATGGGACGAGTTCAAGAACTTATTTTTCAATAAGTACTTCCCTCATATTATCCGAAAAAATATGGAGAAAGAGTTTCTTGAACTGAAGCAAAAGGATGATGAATCTGTTGGTACCTATGAAGAAAATTTTACAAGAATTTCAAGGTACGCTTCTGGTATTATTATCCAACCTGAGAGTAAGATTGATCGATTCTTTAGTGGCTTAAAACCAACTCTTCGAAGGGACTTATCCATAAGGGACTTCAATAGCTACGAGGAAATCATTCGATGTGCTCTCAAAGTTGAGATGGAGATTGGAGTAACCCATTAGTCATATGTGTTTGATAAGAAGAGGAAAATGGAATTCAAAGGAAAATCTAAAGAGCACACTGAAAATAATATGAGCTTTCCCTTATGCTCAAAGTGTGGAAAGAAACATGGAGGGAGTTGTCTTAAAGGGACAAGTAAATGTTTTAAATGTGGAAAGGAAGGTCATCGGGCATTTGAATGCCGCAATGATGGGAAGAAGATGTCTAATGATGAAAACAAAGGAAGGGATACACAAAATGACCCTACTACACTTCAATGTTTCAAGTGAAAGGAGATGGGGAATTATGCCAATAAATGCCCTAATCTAAGGGTTGATGATGATGGTTGACGTCAACAAACTCTTAAGGCTAAAGAAAAAGGAAATTCACATGCAATTTTTATCAGTGATGTGGAGTACGATAACGATGTGGTGAATGGTACACTTACCATCCACTATAAAGTAGAAAATGTTTTATTTGATTCTGGATCCACCCACTCTTTTATTTCTGAAGATTTTTCTAAGGGTATCACCATATTACCTCAACAACTAGATGTTGAGTTAGATGTGACAACACCTAATGGCACAACAGTCGCATCAAAAGTTTATAATTCTTCCCCGATTGAAGTTTGTGGGAAAGTGATTCCTGCAAATCTTGTGATCCTTCCTATAGTGGAATTTGATGTGATTCTTGGCATGGATTGGATTTCTTTATATGGAGCTCATATCAATTGCCAAAGAAGGGAATTCACATTTCATATTCCAGATCAATCTATGATCGTCTATCGATGCAAGAATGAACATAAGCTTCCAGTGGAAATTTCTTCCATCTTATGTGTCTTGATTCCACTTAATGAAGGTTATTTATCTCAAATGGTTGGTGAGAAACACACAATTAAGAATATTCCCATTGTACGGGAGTTTGATGATGTCTTTTTGAAGGAATTACCGGGTCTTCCACCAAATCGTGAAGTTGAGTTTTCAATAGAACTCGTACCGGGTGCTTTTCCTATTTCAAAGACACCTTATAGAATGGACCCAATTGAGTTGCAGGAATTGAAGAAGAAACTCCAAGAGAATCTTGATAAGGGGTTTATACGCCCTAGTGCATCACCTTGGGGAGAACCTGTTCTGTTTTTTAAGAAGAAAGATGGATCAATGAGACTCTGCATTGATTATCGAGAACTTAACAAGATCACTATCAAGAACAAATATCCTCTCCCATGCATTGATGACCTATTTGACCAACTACACGGAGCTCAATAATTTTCCAAGATTGATCTTCGTTCAGGGTATCATCAATTCAGGGTCAAAAGGGAGGATATACCAAAGATGGATTTCCGTACAAGGTATAGACACTATGAATTTATAGTGATGCCATTGGGTCTTACTAATGCCCCTGCTATCTTCATGGATCTAATGAATAGAGTCTTTAGAGACTATATTGATTAATTTGTGGTAGTATTTATAGACGATATTCTTGTCTATTCAAAGAGAAAGGAAGAACATGAAGATAACTTGAGAATTATATTGAAGACTCTGAGAAAGGAGAAGATTTATGCCAAATTTACCAAGTGTGAATTTTGGCTTCAAAAAGTTTCATTTTTGGGTCACATAATCTCAAAAGAGGGGATATTTGTGGATCCAGCAAAAAAAGAGGTTATCGAAAGATGGTCGAGACCAACAACAGTAACTAATATCCGAAGTTTTATTGGTTTGGCGGGATATTATCGACGTTTTGTGAAAGATTTTTCATGATTATCTAATCCACTCACCAGGTTGACTCGAAAAGAAGTTAAGTTCGTGTGGACGGACGAATGGGAAGAGAATTTAAAGGATTTGAAAAGAAGGTTATCCAGTGCACCTGTACTCACACTTCCTTGTAGTGGAGAATGGTTTGTGATCTACAGTGATGCATCAAATAAGGGACTGGGATGTGTTCTCATCCAAAATGATATGGGGATAGCTTATGCCTCACGATAGTTGAAAATCCATGAGCAAAATTACCCAACTCATGATTTGGAGTTAGCTGTGGTAATCTTTGCATTAAAGATTTGGAGGCATTACCTTTATGGTGAAAGGTGTGATATTTATACTGATCATAAAAGTTTAAAGTATATTTTCACACAAAAGGAGCGGAATATGCGTCAAAGAAGATGGTTGGAGCTGATTAAGGATTATGACTGCTCAATTCATTACCACCCTGGGAAAGCAAATAAGGTGGCATATGCATTAAGTCGACAAGACCATGCCAGTTTATCCATGATGAGGATCACAAAAGATCCAATATTTATGGATTTACAAAGGATGGATCTTGGAATTATAATGGAAGGGGGAAAATCGTATCTTTCTCAAATGAATGTTCAACCATCTATACATGTGAAGATTAAAGAGGCATAGAAAGAAGATGTCGAGTTACAAAAGATGGTGAGAAATATTCCTGAATTCAACCTTGATTGTGATGGGATAATAATGTTCAGGAATCGGGTTTGTGTTCCTCCCATCCCAGAATTAAAGAAGGAGATGCTGGATGAGGCTCATAGTACTTCATTCTCTATTCATCCTGGAAGCACGAAGATGTATAGGGACCTGAAAGAGTACTTCTGGTGGGGTGGCATGAAAAGAGATGTTGCTGAATATGTCTCTCGATTCTTGGTTTGTTAGCAAATTAAAGCTGAGAGATAGATGTCTAAGGGGATGTTACAACCATTACCCATACCCGAATGGAAATGGGAAAACATCACTATGGACATTGTCACAGGACTTCCTAAAACATCCAAAGGAAATAATGCTATCTGGGTCATAGTTGATCGTCTTACAAAGTCTGCACACTTCATTGATATTAGAGAGAATTTCTCTCTGGATCAGCTTGCCAGGATATATGTAAAGGAAGTGGTAAGATTGCATGGAGTACCACTTTCTATTATATCTGATCGGGATCCGAGATTTACCACAAAGTTCTGGCGAAGTCTTCAGTATACTCTGGATACAGAGTTGAGTTTCAACACAGCTTATCATCCTCAGACAGATGGTCACTCTGAGAGAACAATTCAAACTCTAGAAGATATGTTGAGAGTTTGCTCTATGGATTTCAAAGGTGGTTGGGATCAACACCTACCTTTGGTGGAATTTTCTTATAATAATAGCTTTTACTACAGTATTCATATGGATCTTTATGAAGCTCTCCATGGAAAGAAATGCAGGACTCCAACTTGCTGGGATGAAGTTGGGGAAAGAAATCTATTAGGACCTGATCTCGTTGATGAAATGGAAGAAAAGGTCAGATCTATTCAACAAAACATAAGAGCAGCTCAGAGTCGACAGAAAAGTTAAGCCGACAACCGAAGAAAAGACCTAGAGTTTGAAGTGGGTGATAAAGTGTTCTTATGAATATCTCCCTGGAAGGGGGTCATGAGATTTAGAAAGAAGGGAAAGTTGAGCCCTAGATATATCGGTCCTTTCAAAATACTGGATCGTGTTGGGAAGGTAGATTACCGATTGGAGCTTCCACCAAATCACTCTCAAGTACAAGATGTGTTCCATGTATCTCTCCTGAGAAAGTACATACCTGACCCTTCACATGTACTCAGATCAGAAGTTGTACCGTTGGAACAAGATCTTTCTTATGAAGAACAACCGATAGAGATTCTGGATCGTAGCGAAAAAGTCCTACGAAACAAGACCACTCTCTTGGTGAAAGTTTTATGGAGGAACCACCAATTAGAAGAAGCTACATGGGAGCTTGAGGATATGATGAGGGAGAGGTATCCTCATCTGTTTTTTACAAAGTGAAAAATTTTGAGGGCAAAATTCATTTTAAGGGGGGTAAAATGTAACACTCGAGACTTTTATGAGAAATATTTTGTTTTTATTTTATATAAATCCTCAAAGGAATCTTTCACTACACACAACACCAGCTTGCCTTGCTTTACACGCAACCGCGGCCTTCCTCGATAGCTTGCGTCGTACGCAATACCGAGTTTCACTAAACAACGATATGCAATTAAAATATTATTAAAACAAGCCGCCATGAATAGTAATAACCACTTTTTGAAATTTTGTAAATTTTATTTTTTAAAATGGACTTCATTTTTGGATTCAGAATATCGAAATTATCCTAGGGTGAAATTTTGGTATTTTTCTGAAAACTTTCAATTTTGATGAATAGTGAAACCACTAAGTGGTAGTTAAAAAACTGAATTTTTCATAAAACATAATTTTACCACTTCTTTGAGTGGAATTTCGAAAATCCGAGAGACACGGTTGATGTCAGTAAGTAAAATGTGGTTCAATGAGATGAAAATAATTTTTTGGTGAATAGTAACTTTTTACTTTTATTTACCACGGTTAAAATTAAATAGGGTAATTAAGGGTAAAAATGATATTATTATTACCCTAAAACATGTCCTAATTCTATTGAATAAGTGTAATTCGACCAAAAACAATCTTAGGAATAAAATATGACCATTTAGGCCCACTTGGATTATATTAGGACATTTATTATCAATTTACTTAAAGAAGGGTTAAAATAGTTAAAATCAAAGTTTAATAAGTAAATCATTTTTAATATGAGGTTATACATAAGATAAATTCGACTATAAATATTCATTAGAAATATAAAAGTATTTCCAACATAATTGTATTTTATTTATAATTTTTAGACATTAAATAATTTAATTTATTTATGACACAATGATGATGCAGTAATTATCTTATTAATGAAATATTGACATAATTGATGTTATAAATACCCCAATAAATGTAATCTGAGACTTTTTATGAATTAAAATAATTTTCTAGGTTAATATGACATGTTAGTATTGATTTAATTAACTTTTTTCGAACTAATCATTCTGTTATGATTTTTACAAAAATATATTACTAAATAGTGTCAAAATTGACATAAAATAGTTTTTAAAACAAATATTATATTATTAATTGTTATGTTATTCATAAAAATCTATGGTTTGGTCAAATGACTTATATACGGTTATATATATAAATAATAAACAACTTGGGGTTCGTTTGGCTGATTATAGTAAGTTTATTAACCTTATAGTATAAGAACACAAGAAGACACGGTAAAAGTAAAATTATTTAACTTAATGTTAAATCTAAATGATAAGGTTAAAATAGGAACCTAAAATTGTATAAATTATATAGGATGAGAGGATTTCAACCCATACCCACCTTATATTCGAAATAAATCAATTTGGAGCTATTTAAAACCGAATTTGGCTTTATAATAAAATAATATTTTTAGTTATTCCAAAGGTGCCCCTCTCCTCCCTTATAAAAGGGCACCTCCTCCCTCTCTTCCTCACACCACTTTGAGCCTTCAAGCTCGGACAAAACCTGAAAAATTATATTATAAACTTCTATAGAAACATCCTAGAGGTCCTAGTCTTCTTCAAATACCAATTTTAGTTCACTAAGATGAGGACTCAAAGAGGTGCTTCAAAGAAGAGGTAATGTCCGTTACCTTTTATTTCAGCTTTATTTCTTCTTCCACTTCTTCTTATTGTATTGTTTTATTATGACGTAATAACATAAGTATCACTCATATAATGATATGTTATTATAATTATAAAATAACCCTATTTCACCATCTATCCATGCTACGGAAAACGAAATCACCGCGCATGCGTACGTACAGAATACCGTCTCCACACCGTGGTGTAATCTATTTTCCACCACCACCTTAATTGGATGGATATAATGGTGTACATAATAACTATATATGATTATTGTAAAGTGATATTGATTCTGAAATAGTATACATACACTCCAATACAATTCCACGATCAGGAGAACGATATCATCGCTCGTGCGTACGTACGGACTACCGTCTCCACGACACGATGAGATTCATTCTCCACGTTAACCATTCATGAATGATTATAAAGTATATATAATAAGTAATCATGAAGTATATGACATAATAATGATACTGGATTTATGTGTATATATATATGTATGTCATCTACTAAATTCCATTCAACTCAATAAGGAAACGAAAACAGCGTTCATGCGTACGTACAGCCTACCGTCTCCATGAATGATGTATTTCTTTCCATTTACTATTCTATTATATATATGTATATTCTGAATATATATTTTATATAAATCATGATTTATATTATGTAATTAAGTAATCATGATCTATGTAATCATATGAATAATTACAAGTCAAAACATGGACGACAAATGAAACGATTTTACCCAAAACGCTCTTTAACATGGAATTTACAAAAGAACGGGTAAAATAAAGTCATAAGTGAACCATATATGATATCATAACAATGAGTAAGATTCTGGAATAAGTCAATGACATTATTTAAATCATTATACAGGAGTTTAGGACACTTACGAAGCAAATCAGACCTAAGGTAAGGGAAAATATCACAATCTCATTTTATCCGAGATTGTTTATACTTTCCTATTTACTGGGGTGTATTTTATCATCCATATCCATGTTCCCTCAATATGTAATATTGTTTCCATCCAACTACAATTTTTTTAAATCCAATTTTACCCTTCGGTGAGTTTTTAGGAAAAGATATGAAAGGAATCTTTTGTCGTTTTTTGTACGAGGTACTTTTTGACTTTTCCGACAAAAGTACGAGAAGAATGTTTTTTAACTTATACGAAATGAATAGATTCTTAAAACATTATTTCCAAGAAGTTTCCATTACAAGTTTTCAATTTTATTACTAATCAACTTCTTTTATTTTAAAATTTTATGACATGTTAAGAAAGGAAAATGTTTTTGATGTAGAAAGGATATTTTCCTCATGAATGGAGTTCAAGAGTTTTATCAAAATTATTTTCCATCTAAGATAATATAGGGTTCTGTTTCTATCCATATTATTACATTGATTTGATTATGTTGTGATGGAATTATTTTTATGAATTCATTTATCTTATATAAATTGTTTTATGATGTCACAAAGTTTAAGAATCCCATTTTTATTACATGGGTTATGCAATGATGTATGATTTATGATTTTGTGGAACACATAAGAATGGTATCATTATGAGATGGGTGGGACCTATATCTCCCTCCAATGCATTGGGTAAAGATTTTATATCTCATGAGATAGACATGGCTGGAACGGCGGGTTAAACCAGTTCAGTGAAACAGGACTGAAACGAGGAGTGAACTCGGTTCAGAAATGGACTTTGTCCACTAAGATAGTCTTGGCAATGAGTCTTGACTACTAAGAAATGATTCTCTATGATTATGTGTGTATGCCACTAAGTTTCATGTTTTAAGTTATGATTATTGGGATTGCATTTCACTAATATTATTTACCCCATGTTATGAATTTATGATCTCTTTTACAGGTTAAGATTTCCAAAAGTTATGTTCTTATGAAAATGATGTAATTGAGATTTATTTTGTTTACCATTACTGAGAATTTGAGCTCACCCTTTTGTATGTTTTCTTTCCCCAGGTCTGGAAGAAGGTTATTAAGTAAGATATTCCAAAAGGGACTATAGATAAGATGAAATAAATGGGGGACAGTGTAAATGCTTTATGAACCAGTAGTTTATGTTTCCCAGTTTCTAAAGACACTATACCTCTACAGTCCTTTCATGGTTTTGTTATATGTTGTAATAAGTGTGCTTCAATTTTGAAGTAATAACAATGTATGTAAAGTATGGGTCGTTATATCACGCTTCTAACTTTTAGTGTAACCTAACTATGGTTGGAGGCAGATGTCCTCATGTGGAATCTCTTTGTATTGGTAGTGAGATCCTATAATGATTTTATTAGTAAAGATTGGTTTCATACCACCCATTATATTATGTTTGAATTAGTGAGAGTAGTAGTGATTCCTATTTTTTGGGATGTATTTTTCCTCCTTTTATAAAGATTTATCCCAAGAAGAGTAGGATGAGTTCATGTGTAGGATGTTACGCCCAAATTCTTACCAGTTTTCTTCTAACACCTTTGGTGCAGTAGATGCTATATGTTTTTAGTTCTAGTGATGGTGTAAGAGTATGATGTAACACTTATTGGTGTTGTTCTAGGTTTACCTCCCCATAGAGATTTGGTTTTCTACATAGACATGCACTAAAGATGACTTGATATCTGCGCTACCATATCAGATGACCCGTGTAACAATGAGAGATGTAGGTATAGTTAGTAGAGTCTATAGAGAAGGTGATTCATAATTCATAATTGTTTCCTAAGTATCCATTATTTTTCTATTAATAGGTAGATAAGTGCTAGAGTTTGGGTGTTGATTTGTGTCACTCGAACCCAATGAAATGAGGGAATATATCCACTCTGGATAATCGATGATGTCTTCACCCAATGGGTGGAGGTGAAGTATATCTCATTGTATGACCTTGATACGCCTTATCACCAAATCCAGGTTTGAAATAGGGATGTATCTAGTGGGGATACCTTGAGTCGCTATAGTTTCTTTGAGTCCTTGGTGATATGCTTTGGCGTGTTGAATCCTATAGTAGTGTTTTTGAGACTTTTTTTGTCAAATACTTATAATTTAATGGTTTAGTTTTTGGATTCCTTATGTGATGGTACCCTCATGTCATCTATGTCATATTTTGAGCATTTGATACATGTGAGTTGCTTCTAAACATGCTCCATAGGTTCTAGTTATATGGTAGATCTAATAGAGTTAGTCATCAGAATATGAATTATCAGATATTTCAGTGATAATGGGACAAAAAATGGTTGAGGGTTAATGATCTTGAGTGAAACCCAGGGTGTGTCCATGGAAGTAGATTCCCAAAATACTGTTTCCCATTCACTATTTTGAAGAATGGTGGTAGAGTAGTCTGCCTATTTGTAGTTGATTTTGTGTGGGTGAGGATGGTGCAGTATACCTCCAGTCAATAGTATCCACCCTTCTCTTATTATAATATCTATTTTGGTACAACTAGGATATACCTATTATGAGATTATGAGTGATAAGATATCCACTTGATATATTCTGGAAGGAACTCCTTGAATGATAGAATCACATCATCCTTTTTCTAGGAACGGATGGGGATTCTGGTCATGATTATTGAAGTAGTTCTAAGGATGTAGTTTTCCCTTAGAATTACATCATGTGTGGGTGAGGATGTACCTCTATCTCTTAGCATTGGTTCGGAATCCAAGGGTGTTTAAGTGAAATTTCATGTTAAATATAGTTCATAATTTTGGAATTATCTTGATGATAATTTTATATTGTGATACAAACTTCATGATATGATTAGTAAGAGGATGAAGGAAGCCTTTGGGGACATAGTTTTAGTTTGGGAACTATGTTTTAATCCAACTAGTTGGACTAGTAGACTGTTCTTTTCCTATTATATTGAACATTACTTTGGTTCAGATGTTAGTTTTGAAACACGACAAGGAGGATCATGTACCATCAGCGGAGTTTGTGTATCAGGATGATATTAACTCCACCACCAGAGAAACACCTTTTCAAGAAAATGTATGTGAGACACTATAGGAAATTTTTATATTTTTCAAAGGTAGATGGTAACACCACTTGGGTCCTAGTTATGGTTCTAGTGATACTTGTAAAGTGTTCAGTTCATCTGAGGGAAGATTAGGACTTCCTGAAATATTTTTGGAAACCTAAATGGATTAGTGAATGAGTCCTTGGGAGTTGGATAATTATGAATCCTTAACCAAGAAAGTATTCTATCTCTAGGAATCTTAGACCTTTTATTTTCTTATATCAATGTTGTGTATGTGTGGTAGTGTTCTGATTAACCCTGATGCTAGAGTAGTTTTTGGTTTCCTGGTGTTCTCCACATCTCAGAGCTGGGGATGTATGTTCATGACCTATTGTATCATATAGACTAGGGTGAGTAGGGTAGTGAGGGTGGTGTTTCATTTTCCATGGACCTAGCGAAGCTGGGGAACCCTAGTAGAAATACCCTTCATGGTAATGTGTTTTCCTTTGGATCATGTCTATTGGAAGCACATGGAACCATTAGGAGAGTTAGTGGGAATTGAAGGCCTATAAGAGAGCTCAATATCACCATCTTTATCCTATTTTGAATGATATAATAATGTAGTGTTCCATTTTTTTGGTTAATAAATTTGAATATTTCTTGGACTATTTTCTGATCCAAACACAGAGATGGAATGGGATTCCGAGGCCCATTGAGCCCAGAACTAAATTTTGAAAGATTTTAAATATATTAAATATAATACATGTGCAATTTTCATTAAAAATTTGAACAAATCCCAAATGTGTGATGAGATTAAAAATCCAAGTGCACTATTGACTTTAAAACTTGAGTTTTACCCTAGGCATGACATAAACTTTGTCAGTGCGAAGTGTTCATGAAAAAATATTCCTGATGAAAATGAATAATATACATATAAAATGTTATTTTTTTCATAGTGACCGAAAATAATATTTAAATAAATAGTTATCAAAATTTCATAAGGTCTTTTACTAAACTCTAGAGACCTATAGAACCATAGGAGTAGAGTGTTCTTTGGAAAGGATACCAGATTAGATCAAATTGAGGAAAATGTTCCAATAAAACTCAAGGATCTCTCCAATGAAATCAATGAATACTTTTTCCTCATGAGTGATCGATAAAAATCAATGTATGAAATTTAATTTTTGTATTTATTCCCATTTTCATTTCCCATGATGAATAAAAATCAAACAACTAACGGAATGATTCGTGTATTGATCCATTTGTGGGTATTCTTTATTTGTAGGATTTGGGGGTAATTTTATTTTAATTTTTCATTAATTTAAACACATTTTGGTTCATATTCCCTATGGATATATATAAACTATGAAATGAAAAATGAAGGAGGTTCATTCCTCATGTTTTTTTTGTGTTTTTCTCTCCCCATTCTATTTGTGTTCATCACTGGAACCTCTATTTTTCCTACAATTCGATGGATACCCAATGAAATATCATTTTAAATTTCATATTTGGTGTAATGAATCATTAAAATGGGTCATGGAAGGAGATTCGGAAACATGATTGTAGTATTATGTTGTGGTAGTAGATCCACAAATAGATCATACATTCACGATTCTAGTTTGGAATGTGGTACTAGAGTGGCTTCATGATGGTGAATCCACGCATGGAAAGTACATTTGTAATCACCATAATCTATCTATAATTTATGAGGTTGTTTGGTTAAACATATATCTATGACATACACTACAATTTATGGGGAAATAAGAGATAACAGGATCATGGATAATGAAGTGTGTAGCATTCTTTGAGTTTATTGAAAATAGTATTACATGGTATGTAGTCTTATGTACACATTCAGTGTATCCCCTTCTAAGAATCACTATGGATTCAAAACAGTAAAAAGTATCACATTCTATGTGAAGTAGGAAACACATTTTGTTACCCTTAGCTGACCAGTTTGGTGTGTATAGAGGGTACACACCTTGGAGGCTAGGTAGAGTTTCACTCCATGTGTTTCTTTTCACATGTTGTGTAATACATAGGGGACATATCAACATGTACAAGTCGTACATACTAGGGTGGCCACGTGTCCTCACACACTGTGTACTTGGGAAGTGTACGTGCAGGTTGGATTACACAGGAAGAGACGAGTACTCGGAGATGGCCAAGTACATAGACATGGTAAGGTGTACATAAGAATTGTCATAAAGATATGCTATGTGATGTAGAACCTTATACATTTCTAGTAACCTTGGATAATGATTTATATAGGTTAATATTACATTACATTTGAAAGTGATACATGGGAAGTTACAGAAATAGTGAAACATTCCCTATATAGATATATCTTTAATCCTTTGAGGACAGGTTGGATTCCTCTCTCTTCATTGCTCATCTTTGTTGAGATCATGAATGGTCTTCCCTATACTAGTATCAATTGATTTTGTTTCCTTGGTCAATTAAATATGGGTTAGTGTTTAATAACATCATATATATATATGATGTTGATCACTTTAGTGGGACTTCTTGGATATAGTTGTTATAATCATTTTGTGAGGCTTAGAGTTACGTCTTATATCACCATCCTTCTATAGGTGGATTTTTTGGTATTATTGTTACCAGAACAATGTGGGCAATTGTCACCTACCTAAAAGTTATGAAATATTTATTTTTTAGTATACCCTATGGCCTTGGGTGTGATCCTCATCTTTGTATTATTTACTTCACACTTCCAGCATATATTTCTTATGTTGAGACTTGATGAGTTGTATATCTTAGATAGACTCCATCAGTTATTTTTTGATCCTAGAGCATGTTCTCTCAATTGAGTTCCATCATGGATGGAAGGTATCATATACTGAAATATCTGGGATGATCGATACCTTAAAACCTTGATGCAGGAACCCTGCTTTGGAGTTAGAGTTGTGATCTTACCTTCATACACTGTGTCTATCTCTTGTGTATCTAGATGTTTTTTTTATATTTAATAAATTGTTATTTAAATACCCTATGATGAGATATATAATCTTGATTTTTTTTGGATATTTTAGGGTTTCCTATTTATTGTTATTATACTCATCCCTTCTTGGGATTTTCCTGTATGCGTCACATTTTATATAGATGAATGGCCTTTTTTGGGGATTCCTTGGTCTAAATGGAGTAGGTGGAGATAGATTGGGCAGGATAGGCTAAGGTGTATACATGTCATGAATTTTAAAACAATCCCATCCTACTAATAATGTCATTAATTACTTTCTTGTTTTAGTTGGGATTGTATTTTCCCCTATTATACTTTTCAGTACTTTATATCATACACTAATTGTTGCATTATAGATGTATTCTTTCATTGTTATTAGTCATTTTACATATAACCATTGTATAGTATTGGATATGTGTGGGTGAATATAGGTACATAAGTATAATTCCACCCATGTGTGTGATAATCCTTCTTGGTGATGGTCACCATGCCATGTCCTATTGGAGTTGGTTTTGGGGTAGTTGTGTCTCTGACCCCTTTGGGCCGAGTCATGACAATAGTAACTCCCTAACTCTAGTTACCCATAGTTGGTTATTTCTAATTACATTTTAACAAGATACAACATATCTCACCACCTAATATTGATTATTTTTGTATGCTTTGAAAACCATATATATACATGACATCCATATTAAATTGGAAATTACAACCATATCATGAAAATCATTCCTTCATACTTGAAAATAATTTAATGATTCTTTTATAAAATCTTTTTTAAATGAAAAAAATATTGGGTATAATTATATTCCCAGTAAGGGTTAAATACAATAGAATCTATCATGAACTAATAAGGCATAATCAATAAGGAAGAATTAATAATTAAAACACATTTGATTCAATATAAAAATTTAGATCAATGAACATACATTGATAATACCAATATTGAAATCAAATAGATAATATAAACTAAATTATTTATAATGGAGGTGAATAAATATGGATATTCATGAACTTTCTATCATATCCCAGACCAAGTTATCTTTAATCTTACCATCAATCACTCTCAACAAAGACATCATTCTTAATAAATGGTTAGTTTTAAAACAAAAACTATATAACACGACCACATATTTTATCTTACAAGACCTAGTAATTAATTGATGGACTATTTAATGGTCACAATCATAACTTACATTTCTTATTCATTCCTCAAAAGTTTAATTATCAATACAACTAATTATAAAAATTCCTTATAAGTCAAAATTATTCCATATTGAATCAAGAATACCAGGCAAAAATATTTCCATGATAAATAAAATAATGTACTTAAAAATAATCATTCAACTGATATCACATATATATAAATGGTATATGATTGAACCAACGTTAATTTAAACGAAAACAATTATAAATTCATTCTTGATATGAAAAATATGGGCAAGAAGGAGAAAAATAATTTCCAATGATTACCTAGGAGTGATAGATAATACGGTCACCAGAAGTTGAATCCATTATCAATAAAGGATGATTGAAGACCATTGATTCATCATAAATGATTTATTCTTAGTAAAACTAAACCTCTAGAAAAGAAAATATAAGAAATAAATTAAAAATAACATCATAGAAACTTTTTTTAAGATCCGAGTAATAAATCACTTTTCAAAATTATTTTAATTCCTTTAATAAATTAATAGCATTTTCTTTAGATATCATTTTAGATAGAATCCCAAAAATATTTAGAGAAATATTTTTTAAAAAAATAACCATGGAAATATTTAACAAAAGAATGATAATATATAAAAGAAATGATGGTTGGAATGTTGTTCAAGATTTATATGATAAAATAAATTATTTATATACTTTTGTGAAATTTGAAAATAACCCATATAGAAAACATTGATAAGATTACTTTTTAATACACTTTAATGAAAACCAAAAATAGCTGATAGGGAGATTTATCAACTTTTGATGAAAAAATAAGAACGAGCATTAATTGTTTAATAGAACATCAACAAAGAACTAATAATAGTTGGTTGGAATACATCAAAATAAGATTTATTTAAACTAAAAAATATTAAATATAACTTACTTGTTGATTATTGATTAAAAAAGAGAGGAGGTGGAATATAATATTTTATATCAAAAACAAATCCTAACGATTATAAAATTTATCTGGTTTATGAGATCAAAATTAAATAATTTTTCTGAAGGTAATCTATACATAAAAAATCCCAAAATAAAACTTGATTTTAAAGGAAATATTTTATAAAATTAATAAAATTTCCATAAAAACGCATTAAAAAGAATTGAAACATTAAATTACATGATAAAATAGGAATTAATTAAATAATAAGTCTAATTGGTTTCATACACCACAAATAAATGAAATTAGGTTTATAATATAAACATCTCTTTTTGAAGTGGAAATGAGAAAAATATACTCTTACCTTGGGCATCTTCTTAGTAGTACGTGATTGATCCTCTTGTGTAATGTATTTTAAATTTATTAAATAAATTATTAAGAACATATTTTACCTATATAATATTTTTTAAAGTCCATTTATAATCATTTGATCTTCTATCATTTAATTCTTCCTACATAAATTGACCACTTAAGTTTGTCCTTTTAATTTCTCCAAAATCCTTTTAATATAATGTTTTTTAATAATTTTTTTTGATTTTTTTTTAATTTATATAATTTTAATTATGTTATGAATACATTTTTTATTAATTATATATAATTTGATAATCATCCTTTGATTTTGGTAGCACAAAAAACAAATCACATCAGTTTGTGGAGATGGTAGTCCATAAATATGCAAGAGTGTCGTTATCATTTTACAAAAGATTAAAGTGTAAGAAAGAAGATGATATAATATACATACGAAATCATATTTTTTTCGTAAATATAATATATAATAATTAATCCTAACATTAAAACCATTCATGTAAAATAGTGAGAAAATTGAATTACATCGCTATGTGGAGATAATAGGTCATACACACACACACAAGTGTTATTTTTGTTTTCCATGGGAAGGAGAGAGCGTGAATAAGGGTTATTCCTCCAACATAATAAAATTTTATTATATTTATCACACTAATTTAATTATATTACCATGGTTATATAACATTTGTTATTTGTAGATATTGAATTAATATTTAAATACTTAGTTAAGAATTATTCATCTTTTTCAAAAAAACCTCCTTTTTCTAACACATTATTTCTCATATGTTGGTCCATTGATGAGGTCAGAGCTCCTAGTTCATTGGTTGTATGATTTTTAAGTTAATGGGGTTTTTCACGGTTCAACTAAATTTCTCATGAGGTGTGAATAATATATGATAGTTGGGCCTTCTTATAATTGAGGGAAATGACACTCATGGAATTTCAAAAAATATTTAAATATAATATACATCATAACCAATTATAGTAGAACAAAATAGAAGTAATTTATATATTATGATATTATAATATATAAATAAAATCATCAAATAAAATTTATACTTGTTTATTATGAATGGATAACATTATCATTGGGTTTATTTCCCGCTAAATATTTCTAACTATAACCAAAGTGACACATTTTACAACATTTTATGGTAATAAATTTATTTCTAAGGAGTAAATTGGTTCAAAAATTTTCCATGTATGAAATTTTATAATATTTTCATCCTAATTTCTTTATTTTAAATGTTTTTAAAATAATTTAAGATGTTATTCTATATCATAAAATATCAAAAAACAATTTTTTTTGGGATTTAATTTAATTTGAAATTATAGACATCAAAAAAAACAATGGAATTAAAAAATAAATCAATTTACCATTAATAATACTTTTAATTACCTATAAATTCATGTAATACCACAATTCATCCAAAAAATATTACTTCTATTTTTTTATAATCGTTTATAAAGATGTTTATATTTATTCCACAAGCATTGTTTTAGTGGTACATAAGTGTTTATGGTAATTATATCATCAATAAAAATGAAAAACAAATTTACAACCTAATAATAATTTATTAATAATAAAAATAAACATTAATAACTGATAATAAATTTTTTTTATCCTAATTAAAATATATTATTGATATTAAAAGAACGAGAGTGACAATTTTTATTTATTCTTCACTTAAAATAATATAAATTTTATTATCAAAAGGAATTGAAAAAAAATTCCATATATAAGAATATAGGATTGATATTGTTGAATTAATATTAATAAATGTAATAAGGGAATGTGTTCAGTTGATTTTTAAATATTATTCTATAGTTTTTACCATAGTTAAACTATTTTAAAAATAATTATGGTGATTAATTTTAACATAGTAAATATTCCTTATTCCTAAAAATGAAGTTGAATTTTTTTCCAAAATTAAACCAAATGATTCTAAATATATAATCCAGTTTTCATAAATAAATTTCTTGAAATATCAGAAATTAATTTTAATAAAAAAACCTAAAAGTCTATAAAAAACTATCTTTAGATAACTGTGTTTTTGAGCATTAAAATTTACTTATAGAAAAATAAAATATAATGCTTTTTACGATGAAATTATTTATATAATGTTTAATAAAATATATTTTATCTTAATTTAATACAAAATTAAAAACAAAATTTGAATTTAAAATCACTTTATTTAATGAATATAAATCATAGTGTTTAAAAAATCAACATTTTCACTATTCACTCAAAAATATATCTTTTCAAAAAAAATATCAAAGATTATTCCTATATATATTACTAAATTATTATTTAAAAAATTATGTAGATTTTGTAAAATAACATTTCTTAAATTTTGAGTATTATTTTTCTAATATTCTTGAACAAAATGACAAAAATCACTATAATGTATTTTTGAGTCATAAAATGACTTTACTAGAAATGGTGTACATATTTATTTTGAATTAATTAAAAATTTGGAATTATATAAAACCATTATAAATATTTTAAATAATTTCATTACTCCTATGCATATCGACCAACCAAATAACAAGGTTATAAAAACCATACTTAAATAATATTATTTCCGAGTTTGTTTCTGCTCACTTCCCTTATATAACAAATTATTGAATATAGTGTTCTTTTTAAAAAGAAAATACAAACTAAAATATTAGTTTATTATATTCTCATACACTAAAAAAAATTCAACCTCAAAATTTTAACTCTTCAATTCTAAACTGAATATTTAATAGTAATAAAAATTGAATTGAGATCATGTCATGATATATATTTTATATGTTATGACGAAGAAACATTTTATAAATGTATTATATAGGTATCACATAAGAAAATGAGTTTCGAAAAATGTAATATTGTATTTGAGTGATACGTTCTATATAAGCCTTGATATATTTATCTTTAATTTTCATGAGTTTGAGAAATTCCATTACTATTGGGATAGAAAATGTTATAAAATTTAATAATATGATTTCTCCCCATTCTATAGGAACAATTTCATCCTTCTGTGGGTGTCAACAATTTCATGTTGAATTTATCTTCCCTAAGGAATGAAAATCATCTTTTAATCAACTATAAGATATATAAAATGATGAAATGTTTTCCCTCCAATCTAAAACCAAAATTTTTAGACAAAGATTAAATAAAAAAAATGAATAATATTTCATAAAAAATATTCATGAAAATATTAATTATAACCAAAGACCAAATTAAACATCCTAAAATATTATTTATTTGATTTGAAATTAATAATCATAATGTTTTGGGCACTTATTCTTCCAATGTCAGCTCATTTTTTATCCCCAACCGACCTTCATCACTTATAAATTCACATACGTAAATATGTATTGGCCTTAATCACATATTTGAAAAAAATTCTCCCTGATATGTTACAGAAAAATAATGTACAATTCACCAATTATAACCTAATAATATATCAAAATAAACATAAATTTAATCTATTAAATCTAAAATAAATATATCTAAAAATATAAATTTTTTATAAAAATCTCTTTAGGGTGTTTTATACCATTCAACACATTTTTAGAAAATCCACATTTCAAATAGTTTCAATATATATTAATATTTTTAGAAAAATTATTAGGTTTTTTATTTTAAACATCAAACAAAATAGAAATTAATAAATATCACTACATCATAATGATATATAATCTAATTTAACCATAATTAATGTAAATTAAAATCCTTAAAGGATAAAATCATCTACAAGGGTTATTTCACTATTTCATTTTGACA
This sequence comes from Viscum album, assembly GCA_963277665.1. Taxonomy (NCBI): domain Eukaryota; kingdom Viridiplantae; phylum Streptophyta; class Magnoliopsida; order Santalales; family Viscaceae; genus Viscum; species Viscum album. Next base: position 967,169,646 of record OY728122.1, read on the forward strand.
TTTAATGATCAATAGATATTTCATCCATGGTGATGATATTTATAACAAAATAAATGCCTAAAAATCAAAATTCACACTTACTAAATATCTCATATAACTCTTCTTCTCTAGAAGCATGAAGAACAATTCTCAGGTAATTGTCTTTTTCTAAATATTATATATAGTATTTTAAAGATTTTATTAATGAAAATTTATTGAGCACACCATTTATTTAGTGGGCATTGGGGTTCTTATTTCCCTATAACATTAGAGTTATTGAACTAGACATTATCACATTATTTATTTGATTTTAAATTATGTGCGTGATGAAATTTTTATCCATTTCTATAAAATAATCACCTTCCCCTTAATAAAATACCCATGGTTTTCCTCTCACATTTTTACACATGGGATATTGACATTTTTTTCTTCATGCAGTCTTTTTCACCTAAACATTTATCAAACTTCAATTTCTAATTATTGTTAAGAAATTTTGTTATGTTTTGATTATTTTCCACAACAGGATATAGTTGTCTAGGTATTATCCTAATATTCATCTCATTTTATTCACTAAAATTTTGTTTCTACATATGTAAAATGATATTAATCAGAACCTGATTCTGCTTCCATAATATTTCCACGATGTTCTCATCCCGAGCACCTACTATATTAGAATGCCCAAAAAAGAAATCCATTCATTTCCTACAGGTGTTGATTCAATTCCTTCCTATAAGTTCCATCCCGAAACAATGTAAGTAACATTTTTATCACAAATTAATCATCAATATTGAGCCACAAAAACAAATCCACTAATATTTTCATCAATTTTTTATGGGATTGTCAAAATTATCAATTTAGATTTGTTACTTTAAAATCTAATTCCCATGGTTCCTTTACAAAATGACCTAATAAAAAATGCAACAACCTGACTCCAAATGCATGAAGTAGGCGTTTAATTATTACATTGGTAAAATATATAATGGATCACGAAACAAATGATTTATTTGTTTATTATTATTAGAAAATAAAATACATACATGACTTAGATATTATATTTTATATTAAAATCATAGTCTGAAAAAAAATCCTACCATCCTTGAAAATCATTCATAAATTCCATATTTATATATTAGGGATATGAATGTATAAAAAATTGTGATATTTGATATTTGGTAAGGGTTGTGTGTTGTATAAACTATCATAAATAAATAAGGAATAATCAATAAGGAATAGAGGATAACCAAATCATATTTCATTCAATAAAAAACATTATTTTTCAAAACATCCATAGATAATATCACCATAAAAATAACATGTATAATGGAAACTAAACTCTGAATAATATCAATGAAAAAATCCACACATTCATGAACATTACATGAAGAACTCATCCAAGTTACCACTAATATTTCAATCCAAACCTATAAACCAAGACATCATTATTAAAAAAATGGTTGGTGTAAACCAAATAACTATATAACTTGGAAATGTTTTTTATCTCATGATATCATTCAATGTATCAATGGGTTATCTATAACTGGAATCCTTCCATAACACTCATTTCTTATGAATTCCTCTTATTTTTATTGATTAATAATATTCATTCAAAAAATTATTTATAATTAAAAAATTATCCATATTGAATCTAGAATATATAACATCAACATTTCCATAGAAAAAAATAACATACCTAATAAGAGTCCGTTAATATGTAATATATAACTAAGTGGTATACGGTTGAAATAGTATAAATATAGTTGAAATTATTATTAATTAATTTAAAATTATAGGAATGGAGATGAAAAATAATTTCTAATAAATAATGTGGAGTGATAGAGAAGCTGATCATTAAAAAATGAATCCCATATTAGTAAAGGATTATATGAGATCAACAATTATAAAAATAAAGGGTATACAAAAAATCCATAACATTAGAAAGTAAAATAGAATTAGTAAATTCAAAAAACATCCTTGTAAATTTTTGTAAGAATGGAGTTATAAATCCTTTTTAAATATTAATTTCATTACATTAATAAAATAATACAATTTCATTATAATATCATTTTAAATATAAATTCCATAAAAATTTAGAAATAATTTGATTAAAAATAATAATTGAAACATATAAATGAATATTCATAAATTATAATTTCAATCATGTGGGATAAGGGAAATTAATAAATAAATTAATGAAAATATATATTTTTTTAACTTTTACTAAAATATGGAAATAAAACATATGGAAAATGATGAAAAGATTCATTTTTAATAGTTTGTAAGACATTTCAAAAAAAATTTAAAAGTGTGTTTTAATCCTTTCAATAATAAATAATTACATTCTTTAAATTTTTTAAAAAACCTCAACATGTTAGAAAATGTGTTGGAAGGAAGTATTTAAAACAAGGTTGTTTAAAAGATGGCCCATTACATGTAACATTCCATTTGATTCTTGATCAAGAAATAGAAGAAATGATAAATATACATGTAATTTCCAAAACATAAACATTGGAGAGTAAAATAAAGGGAGTTTAATATATTATAATCATATAATTTCCATTAAAGAAATTTGTATATAATGAATATTGAATTGGAATGACATTGTGAATGAAATAATTTCTGACTGCAATAATATATTAATAAAAACACCTTCAAAAAGTAAAGCGGAATTTAACCATTAAACAACTTGAATAAGGAGAAACTATATTTATAATATTTAAAATGGGGGTGTATATATACCATATAAATTAAATGAGTTTTATAATATAAACCTGTCACATTTCTGTGGAAAAGAGATAATATTACACATACCTAGAGTATTTCCTTAGATATACATGATTGATACTACCAGATAATTAATTTTAAATTTATAAAATGATTTCCTATTAAATTTTTTAAAATATTATATATATATATATTTCCATTAATAATAATTTGAAATTCATTCACTGAATGGTTCATGCTTTCATCGACCACTAAAGCATTCCCATTAAATTTCACTAAAAATACATTGGCATATTTTCAATTTATAAAATATTTATTAAATGTATCAATTATATCTAGTATGGTAATAATTTCATGATTATAATTTTTATTCAATTATATTAAACTTTATAATCTTCCACTCAATTTGGTATTAAAAAAATTAATTATACTGCTTCATATAAGAGGTAGTCCACACGTAGGAATGAGCGAAAATATAATTTTGTAACATACAGAATGGTAAGAAGGTTGATAAAATATTCTATTTAAATAATCATTATTTTTTAATAAATAACTTATATATTAATTAATTGAACTTTTATAACCAACCAAAAAAAATAGTGAAAAAATGAATTACCCTGATAAATGGATACGATAGGTCATATGTATGCCCTAGTGATGCATTCATTTTTCTTATGATAGAAATGAAATGAATAATGGTTGTTCCCTATGAATATTAATATATTATTATATGTATTATGAGGATTATTTTATATGATAATGGATAAAAATATTTAAAGGTGGTAGTAGAGAAAATACATTGAAAATAACAATTTATGGGTTATTCCTTTTCTTCAGAAAACCACCATGGCTTACAACATAAACATTATAGGATGTTCCTTTGATGAGATGAGTGCCTCTAGGCCTTCGGGATAAATTTTTGTATGGATTTTTCTTTGTTTTTTGTCTTAATCAGTGGAATTAGATGTATACAAACCCATTCATTTCACAAATATTATTACATTATTTTTAACAAAAATATTTACAACGGCTCGACATAACATACATGGATATTACATCATTTTTTACTAAAATTAATTACATTTCACAAAAACGTATTCCTCAGGACTATAATAGTTTAGGTAGTTTGGAAACTTGTAACACAATATTATAATATGGTGAAATATAATAAATTATTTCCACATTTTCCTTAATATTTTGCAGTATTCTCAGATATACTCAATATAAAACCTTTTATCATAACTCAAGAAAAGGAAACATATAAAAGGATGATCTCAGATTCTATGTAAAAATGAAAAAGGGGGTTATATAAACATAAAATAAAAAATTGGTTATAAGAAAATGTAACTATAGAATGAATACCATACCATAAAAATCAAATATCACAATCTTGAGTAATGGAATAAATATTTGAATTTCATAAGACATGAACTATATGATATTCAAATAATATAATCCATGATATGATAACATTAGAATGAGGAATTGATTTTTGGATCAAATATAATCATATAAACTAATTTAAATATTAGTCAAGGAAAATTTCTAAGGCTATCATAGTAAAAAAAATTATTACAAAACCTAATTCACTCCTCATTCTAGCCAGGTATTGTTGATCCAAGTTCAATCCTCATTTAAATCTTGTATTACTAAATTTAGTTCACTCCCCATCCCATTCATGTATATATAATGAGATATAAATATTTACCCTAATAATTATACATATATATAGGTCCCAATCAGCACATAATGAAGTTATACATATTTATTTCACAATATTATAAAAAAATTTCATATCATAACTCATAAACTGATATTGGTATAATAAAAATTTTATCATATTTTAACCCAGGAAAAAGTGAAAGGTTTCATAATAATTTAACCCTAAAATAAGTATTTAAATCAAGAGGGTTTCATAAACATAATTCTATAAAAAAATAAACCTTTTAAATAAATTATATGAATTATATTATTTTATTATATCCCCAATAAGTCATAGGTATATTTAAAATATGCCATATTATATGGAAAACAATTCTTAAATATCATTAAAACCCTTTCTTGGGGAAAATATCATTTCAGATGTGAAAATGTATTTTTAGAAAATAAAATATTTTGAAAACATTTTACTTTTAAAATAACCTTGAAAATGTATAATGTAATCCTTGAAAATAATTTATATCACCTTTTAAAAATAAAACATTTTTGAAATCATTTTCACTGAAAATAACCTTTGAAAACATATAAAAGAAAATTTTAGAATAATTTAAAACAATTTTTAGAAAATAAAACATTTCTAAACTAACATTCCTTAAAAATATTTTAAATTTTCATTTAAATAATTTTTTTCATTTTTTATAAAACAAGTTTTTGAATAAAATAGATTTATAACGAAAAATAGAAATAAGGTCATATTTTCTTAATGTCATTTTTGAAATTATCTTCAGATAAACAATGTGGGAAAACATTAACATTGCATGAAGATATCATGAATGAAATTAATATAAGAAAATTAGTGAGTATTATTATATTTCATCATTGGAGACTTAATCATAAATAATCCCGATAAATGAGGAGACTATAATATAAAATCATTACCTCTTCAATAACATTGAATGATAACACTCATGAAGGAATAAAATTGAATGTATGTTAAAATATCATGAGGGTAAATTAATTCATTATATTACATGTCAAAGGGAATTTATATACACATCATAAAAGAATATTCATTCATTATATAACATACATCTCAAAGATGGAAAATTGATACAAAATTCCCATACTGATTCGGTTCCATCTAAACCAAAAAACACATGAATGAGAGATCCTAAAATTAATAGGAAAATACTATTAAGTATTAATATAATAATAATAAAATAAATACATGGGAACTATATATATCACAGAAAATAAATATGTGGTGAATATAACATGTCTTTTATAGATGTAAGATTGTGAAGAAGGACTCGATATACATGAGCTTGTTAGGGGCACTGCGCTCTGCTAGGGTTCCTCTCACGCTGCCTCCTTCATCCCAGATCTACACTCCTTCCTCCCTAGTTCAGAGGTTTGAGGTGGTGTTTTCTATACTGTCGTGGCCTTGTGTCGGCTCTTCTTGAACGCACCGGGGTCTTCGTGACTCTGTGTTGATTCTGCGCCTGGGTCCCTGGTCCGGCGGTGAGATATCATCACTTTGGCCATAGATCTTGGTGTTTGGAGGATGAGCATTACATCTGTGGTCTTTTTGGATGGTGGTGTTGGGAGCTTGTTTTGTTTTGAGAAGATGAGGATGATAGAGGGAGGTTTTTCTGGACAAATCCTTGTTTTTGGAGGTGGGGTTCACAGGTAGTGGTGCTCTATGTGTGGTATGGCTTGATTTCCGATGTTGTCATTTTAATTTTGTGGATTTTTTCAAGACCAGTTTGTTCTGAAGATGATTGGTTGCTGTTGGTTGCTATGTGGGATATATCTGGTGTTTGTGGTATCTCATTTTCGATTTATTTCACCGGATTTGTTGGCTGTTTTCTTGGATATCTGGTGTTGATTTTGCGATTTTCCGAGGGTTTCTTCCTCGTTGAAGGTTCCGATTGTGAGGCTTTGCGAGGGGGTGTGCATTCTGTCCCTTTTCTCTTGTGTTTTCTCATGGATTTTGGTTTGGACCGGTGATGATCTGGTGTTGGGTTTCCTCCGACAGTGATGGTGATGAAGGATGTCGATGTTACTCGCTAGTATTAGTCTCGTCGACGGTATGTTTGACGATAAAGTTGGTTTTCGTGTTGAGACGCTCCTCTAGGTGTTTGTGCAGCTCGAGGTGGACACATGGTTCATGTTTTTTGAATTTTGAATTTTGAATTTCTGATGTGGTTTTGCTTTTGGAGGAGTTTCTGTTTGGTTGTGAGGTTATCGGTTATCCTAAACCGGCTTTTGAAAATAAAAAACAAAACATTTCTAGCTTTCATAAAAGTAAAAAAAGTGAGATAAAAATCCATTAAGTATTGACTTTCATTGTATTCATTAGAACATACTGTATAGTAAATAATATTTTATAACACATATATTATAGAATAATATTTATATATATCATACCACATATTATTTTCTTATGACCTTTAATTTTCCATTTATTAACGATGAAATATTAATGTTACATTTTAGGTAATAACCACTTTGTTTTTGGTATATGTTCTTACCTATCATTTTTTCTCTTATTACTTTTTCCATGGATTAATCATCACCATAATGTAAATTGTTTTATAAATTCCAATATATTCATTATATATTTAATTATTTTAATTGACAATATTTAGTGATAGTAAATTAAATACACCATTCAAGGAGACGATATGTCATATCTAAGCATGAATGTTTTTAATCCATTTTCTTATTTTATTTAAAGAAAGAAAGTAAATTATATATATATATATTATCATTATATAATAATTTTTTAAAAATATATCACATATTTTTCTATTCCATCATTGGTACATTCAATGTAAATAGTGAATGAATCAAATCATTCAGTAAGGTATTAGTCTGTTATAAAAAGGAGCAATGTTGTCAAATTACCACAAAATGGAAACCATGAAGGTATGTAAAATTTAATAGTTAAATAATAATAAATATAATAAATATAATAAATATAATAAATATAATATATGAAAATTATTTCCACTACTATTATTATCTTTGAAAGGTGGCAATGGAAAACAAATGACGTTGGTTTGTGAGGTGGTAACCCACAATACAGAGGAACGATGATGTCATAACATAGTTGATAGAAGTGTGTGAAATTGTAAGTCATAACCTTAACATAAAAACATATTACTATATATAATATAATTAGGTTATTATATATTCACTATATAATAATAATTAAAGTAGGTGGAGAAATATATAAAGCAAAGATGTTTGTTGAAGAACATTACCTCCTCTTTAGGTATCCACCTTAGGTTTGCACTAAAGCCGTCAAAGAATTTTTATACTCAAAAAATAAGGATTATAGTTTTTGGGTAGGTAATTAGGTAAGTGATTTTGGTAGATCCTAGTCAATAAAGGGGAATTATATGTATGTAGAGTATAAGAAAATGAGTGCCCATTTATAGTCTTGGGGGACTTATATTCTTGTAAATACTTTAATTATTCAGGATTGGGAGGTCAATGTTACCTCATGTTTCTCCAATATTGATAATTAGTAGGTTTTTGGGATACAATGTTCTATCCTAAAATCCACCAAAAAAACTGAACAAATATTTTAATCATTTTTTCTTTAACTTCTATGTTTCCAAAGTTTTACCACTTTTGCATTTTCATTATGGTGACTCGAATTATAACCTTGGTAATTTAACATTATAGACTAAATTGTAGTGAGTATTATTAGATAATTTTAAAATAATTACTCTAAAAATTATATCTAATTTATAAATAATAAATCCTATGTGTGTTGGAAATTAATTTTAAAAAAAGTGAAAGTAATGCATAAAACACCAATTTAACCTTTACAACTCTAACCAAGTTTTTACTGTTTAACGTTCAATATAATTATTATAAAATAAAAATTTGTTTATTAATGCACCATATTTGATATTTATTATCATTTTTAAATAAAATCATTTTGGATAAGATTTATTGTAATTTTAAATCAATTAATAAAATTTCATTTATTATAATATGACATAAATGTCAATTTTGACATTATTTATTTAATATCAATATTAAGAAATCAATACATTAATGAATTAAAATATATAATTTAAAAACATATATAAAATGATATATTAATAAATAATAATTAATTTAATACAATAATTCATTTAATTTACATCACTTTTATTATTTTTAGTATTTGTTATTTTATTTTTTATTAACTAAATAATTACTGAGTTTGAATATCATAAGAATATCAAGCAACTAATTCATATCGAAAATGTAAAAAAAAATATGAGGATAATAATAACTTATATATTATTTTATATAGTATTTATAACAAAAAAAATACATTCTTTATGTATCCTAATGCATTATATATTTTAAAAGTAATAAAAGTGTCCTTTTATCCTTTTCATTACTTTACATATTATATGGGTCATAATAAAACAGGAGTGGAAATGAATTAAAAAAATTTAGATATTTTTTTAAAATGTCTAAATAGACTCATAAAATAAAATTAATATAATATTTTAGGCCATTTTGACTCTTATCATTCTAATTCAACCCTATGGTAAACAAATTTTACCATAACCATGATAATTAATTTTTACACCATTCACTATTAATTTTGGTAAAAAATTAATTTTATATTTTTATCAATAATAATTTATTCTGATCAAAAATTATTTAATACGTTTTTACTAATTACATTTATAAATTTGTAATCAATTAATTTAATATCAATCGTGTATACATTAAGTGAAAGAAGGTTTTAAAAGTTAAAATGATCCAATGTGGACAAAGTTTTTATATAAAATTTCATTGTGAAATTGATTCTAATGAAATGAATTCTAATAATTGAATTACAATTTAATTAATATAACTTGAAAGTCAATTTATTAAATCAATTAACTATTTATATATTTTAGGGAAAGGGATAGTTTTTAATTAAAATTCTGTAATTTTACAACTCATCAAAAAAATGTACCATTTCAGAAAAATATAAAAAAGTCACCCTAAGATAATTTTTACACTATGAATTAAAAAATGAAATATATATTTTTAAATTAATTAACAAAAATCTGAAAACTTAGTTTGAAAATTATTGCGCCATAAAATGGTTACAAAACTACTTTTAAGAAAAACATAGTTTCAAGAGTTAATATATATTTATTTTTATATCATGTTTAGAAAACACAAAATATGAATATAGAACATTTTTTTTAATATATAATATATACATTTTATTAAAGTAATTATCCAAAGAAATTTTCGTTAGCTTACTATTATAAAACACACTTTTGGGTATAAAAAGAGTTTTTTGGGAAAAGATTTTATTTTTTTCAATAGGGTTTTATTATAATTTTTAATTAATTTGTAAAAAAAAGAGTTATATAAACATGTGTAAAACATTACATCATATTTTAGATAATTATATTTATAAAAACCATTCTAATGACGGGTAGATAACAACAATAATAAATAATTATATTTAAATTTTATTTCATGTCTGGATTAAACTCGATGTTGTGTGTAATGTTAAAAAAACTTAAAATTGTGTGTTATAGAATCAAAAATTAGTATTGGGTGTTTGGGAAGATAAAATAATTATTTCATATAAAATGAAATATCACAAGGGTTAAATATATTTTAAATAAAATATTTCTCGAAATCTACTGGTGTTACATTCTACCCCCTTAAAATGAATTTATCCCATGAAATTATTCTTGATCCTCAAAGGATTAACATTGGAAAATTACTTCTTATAAACACACATTATAAAAATAAATAATATAAATTCCCTTAAATAAGGATATTTGGAAACATAATTTTTACCCAAAATAACTCATAACATGGTTTCCACATAGGGGAATATAGGTGGGAAGTGTGGATTTGCAAATGGATGGAAATCATAAATAATTATAAAGAGTGTTAGTGTTAAGTAATCAAAATAATGTCGGTGATTGAGAGAATGTTAAAAAAAAGAAAACCATAAACCAAAATTAAATGAAAAGGTTCATTGATATCATAAAAATTAATGATAACATGGAAATTTTTTATTCAAAGATACCTTTATTAAAGTTAAATTATTTTATTGATAAAACATACTTACTTAATTACATTCTATTTCATAAGAACAATCTCACCCTTTGATTATTCCATGATCAATTTCCACTTCATCTCTTTCCATAAGAAATAAAGGTGGATTTTTTTCTGTAATCACTAAGATATGATAATATCTATAAATAATAGGATAACTCATTATTTATATCAGAACAGAATGGTTATAAAATGTTATTCAATATGAATAAATATTAATATAGTGAAGTAAAACATTAATATCTAAAACCATATTCAATGTTCAACATAAACAATTTCATAAATACTTAACAGTTTGACAATTATGAATGGTGAATATCCAATACTTTAGAAATAATGTCACTAAATTTAATAAAAATCATATTAACATTGATCATCGATATATTATAAAGCATCTATTGATTTTCACATACCAAACATGTGAATAAAATCATTTTTTATTCTATTATAACATGGAAATAACATGATTTACCTTAAAACTATATCTAAAAAATACATGTGTCTTAATTAGTTTCATAGAACATGGACTTTTGGATACCTTCATTAAATCAAAAAATGTTGTAATCTTCATAAATTATATAATAAACAATATTTTCAATAATTCACTAATCTATTCAAAGGTAATTAGTACTATTTTATTTACTTTATTCTTATCCATCATATTTTTATCAATAAAAACACTATTTTCTCATTATTAAGAACATATTAATGGTTACCTTCCATTAATCATCTGTTTTCCATAAAATATAAATTTTACATTAAATCACTTCTTAATGGAGTCAGTATCATTAAATATATTCATTAAAACCCATAAAATCAATTTACTAAAAAATTCTTTTATATTTAATATTTCAGATAAAATAATTTGTTAATTCTAATACATAAATACTTTATTAATCCCACTTCCCTCTCAATAAATAAACTTTTCTTAGTCCTCCTATTATTTAAAACATTTTTCATTTCACTATTCATTAGTAGTCTCTTCGTTATCATAAATATAACCATAACTCATACTACCATGTTATTTATCTTCACAATCTTTCTCAAATGACATATATTTTCATAATTCACATACATTAAACATTTGAATCATTCATACCTTGATAATACCTTTGGGAGACCACCATTCTCATCTATTTCATTAACTGATCTCTTCATTTTTCCTAAACTATTACATTATTTGTGTCTTTGTTTTCTAAAATAATAAGAACATATTTTTCCATTAATAAATTCACTTTGGTTTTTTTCCACATTATTTACACATAGGAAACTGGATCTTCTTCCCTTCATTTTTCCCACTACCCAAAAATCATAGATAAACCATTACTTATCATTATTGGGTTTGTGAGTATGTTATAGTACATGTTAAATTTGTTAAATAAAAATTCATTAGGCATAATCAAAACATGCATTATTCTTGTGATCATACTATTTTACATATCATTAGAAAATTTTGTATCACATTCATTATTAACCCATTTCCTTTTAATTATCTCCATTGAATAAAAAGAGAATGTATAGTGTGAGAAACACTTATCATATTAGGAAACCACATAATAATGAAAAATCACTTATAGGATGTCTAAATCATGACACCATCATTTAAATCTCCCACAACTTAGTCATACCTTATGTCATTCATGATCACAATTTATTTAAATTCTTTAGTATGGTTTGTGAAGAGTTTGTGAATTTCCAAATCATATCCCCTGGGAGTGTCAAAACATTTGTGTAGAAAGGCTTGTTTTCATGAACCGATTACCTATCGAGTCTAGATCAATATACTATTGTCAGAATTATTACCCGTAGGTATATCTTTTCTAAAGCCATAATCACTTATAGTATCCTTAAAGGGTTGTATGTAATGTATCATATTTTCTATGTATTATTTTAAAACATTGTATTGAATTATTTCATGACCAGACATTGTGAGGGCATATGATTATGAGGCCTAGAGTGCCTGAAATAAATTTTTGAAATAAATTAAACTATTAAATTTCACCCACGATCAGTTTGACTAAAAAGGTGATATAACACTTAACGGGGTTCCTGGATTGGAAATCAGAGGGCACTGTTGAATTTATATTAGTGTCTTTACCTTAGGTGAGGCCACCTAACATTGACCGGCACGGGTAAACTAAAAAAGTGAATTTCTAAATTTTTTAATGAAAATATAATAAAATAATAAATTATTATTGTTTAAAAATTTTAGAAAAAAACTTTGTGGTTTTGGGTTTCAAATAAAATAAATTCCAGGGTTAGGCTTATAACCATAGAAACCTCCCTTGGATTCTAGGGAGACTTGAAGATGAGACACCCTTGGAAAACTCTTGATGAACAATGAAGAACAAAAACACACAGATCATTGTGTATCAAGATTATATCTCATCGATAATGGAAACAAATCGACCCTTCATAGAAAATTTGGAAGGGGTTGTTATTTTTATTGTGATTTACCTATTATTGGATTTAAATGATGAATACAGATCAACCGACGAATAAGTTGACTCATGGATAGTTCATTCTTGTGGGAGTTTCTAATTGTCGAGTTTTATTTTGTGGAATTAGTTTCATGTTTTTTTCATTCCACTTGATCCTTTTAATTGGAATAGATAAATGTCGAAATGAAAAACATTGGTCATTAATTCCTCAATTTTTTATATGGATTCATTATTTCATTTGACCCTGTGTATTCTTCATAGGGTTATGAACAATGGATTATTTCACATCCTTCATGAAACCCAATCTTTCCATATCATAGATCTGGAATTTTGATGACCTATCGGAGGTGTGATGAAAATGGAGGCAAATTAATCAACATGGTTTGGAAGAAATCTTCTTGTGAGCATTATTCTTGTGTTTAATAGAAACAGGTTTTTGGGGCTCATTGAATACCCCAAACCCATCGATTTAGTGTTTCCATGGAGTGGTGACTCTGGATATTCAATTTTCAGGTGAAAAAATGGATAAATAAATGATTGGAGAATCATATAAAGTGTCGGTGAAGAACAAGCTTTTTTGTTTGTAAAATAACGTCTAACACAGTGTGTAGTTCAGACTACACGGCGTGTGGGACCCATTGAACGGTGCATTGGGTTTACGGTGAAATAAAGGTCTACCATGACATGTGAAATATATCACATGACGTGTGGGGACATTCCCTGGACTCGGTGTGTATCTCAAATGATACACGGACACATGGTGGATTAAAAAACATACACTGCACCACACATTCAAACCCTGATTATTACAAATGTTACCCCATGTACCGGTACACAGTTTGATGTCATTTATGACCACATAGCTAGAATACGTAGTGTAGACCCCCGGTTAGTAGGACATGATTTGTCCTAATCTTAAACACGGTGTATATTCCTTTCGACATGACTTTCTATTTTAGACACCGTCCCTTGAAAACGGGAAGTACACTGGGTCATAGGACACGACGTGTGACCCTAATACATGCCAAGTACATTCATGTACAAGGATTGATCTCCTTGTTTAATATACCTTGGAAATGTTTAATTTCGTTTGGTACCCCCTTTTTTCCATTCCCCTAAAGGTCAGGTATCATTCCATACACAGGAGTTTGATCCCCTCAGAAAAACTTTCTGGATAGAGCCGGAGGCCCTCTAAGAGGGCTGGAATGAGATCCTTTATCCTGTCATATCCCTATGTAGAGTCAAGTATCAGTGAAACCATTACTACAAGACATAGATCCTTTATATATTAGTCAAATCTGGATGATTCTTGGTATATTCAATGGCCATTGCAGTAACCCCCATCCATGTATCATGATCTGTCCGTATTCAAGAGTGTGTTCTCCTATAATGAGTGTATAATTTCTCACTTTAGATATATCAGTGAATCTATCTCTCTCATGACACATCATAACAATTAGTAATTATTTGAAAAACATCATTAGGGTTATCACACTCATGGAGTTAGTTCCCTCAGTGAGTGCAACGTGGAATTCTTTGAACTGAATTCCTTGTGCTGGTATGCAGGTCTTTGTGACTTACCTCTAGACTACGAGTCTGTCATTCGAGTATATATTGATATTTCTTTTGTTATATGTTCTGTAGACATGAACTATGTTGATCTGACTTTACCGATACTTTTTGTATAGATTTGTGGTTTCCAGGGTGTCCTACTGAGTATTGATATACCCACACCTGCACGAGATTTTCCTGCACGTGTCATGTCATTTGTAGATGAGTGGCCTTTTGAAGGATTCTAGGGTGCACCAGGACCAGACCAAGCTTTTTCAGTTTACCTACAGACTAAGGTGTTCCTTCGGCATTGAGTAGAATTATTAGTGCCTTACTTTTTAATAGGTTGTAATTTTTAATATCAAGACTCATTATTTTGTGGGGTTTGTATTATGCCCCAGTTAATTTTAAACACATTAAATTCTATTGTACTATATTGGTAGGGTTTAGTTGTATGCATTTTTTTTCCTTAGTGGTATTTACATTTCATCATTTGTGGGATTAGATATGTTTGTGTTTTTATAAGTACTTAGAAAATGACTACCATGTACGTGATATACCTACTCGGTGCTAGTCACTATCCCCTAGCCTATTAGAGGTGGGCTTGGTGTGTTGCGGCCAGGCCCCACTTTGACAGGTCATGTTATTCTATTTATGAGAAACCGATTACTATATCCATTACCAACATTATAAGAAATTTTCCAATACTTTGACTCACCCTTAGAATTATCCTTATAGACATCACTAGGAATATCCTTATAAATATCAAAAGGGATATCACTAATGTTTTCTCATCCTAGTTTCCAATGGTAATATAAACATTTCCTTTGAAGCCAACTATAACGAACCAAGATTAAATTACATGTATATTGTATTATTTTTTAGAATATTCATTACATTTAAAAATCATATTCCTATTGACCATAATAGTTTATTTCCTTTAGAAACATGAAAAAAATATCTTAATATCATGAAATGTCTTCAATGTTAACCAAAAAGATCTTCCTATTTGGTACTCTTTATAGATATACCCAATATAAAACTTTTCTTTATAACTTGGAGAATGAAAACATATGAAATGCTGAGTTCAGATGCTCAATAATGGTAAAAAAAGTAGATATGTAAGAATAAAAAAACATAAGTGTTTTAGGACACAAGATTAATATTTGAAAACCCTACCCTGTATATGAAATACTATAACCATGATTCATGGAATTATGATTGGTCATTCATAAGACAGGATTCATAAGATAATAAAATAACATTATCCATGAGATCATAATATTAGTATAAGCCTTTGATTTTTTTCATAGAAATAATCATAGAAAGTCATTTCTATATTAGTCAAGGAACATTTCTATGTATATCTTACTGAAAAAAGTCCCTTATAGATATGAGTTTAATCCCCATTTCAGCCCTACATTCCTAAACTGAGTTCACACCTCATTCTTATACTGTATTACTGAACTGGGATCACTCCCTATTCTAGTCTTTTGTATATCATGAAATATAATTCATTAACCATTTAATTAGAGGGAGATATATGTCCCACCTATTACATAATGAAATCATACATATTTGTGCCATAAGATTCTAATAATTAATCATATAACATCTAATGAATTAACAAGTATATCATAAACATTTAATCATATCATAACCTATGGAAAATACATAGGTTTAACACTATTTTTATTGAAGAATAACCCAGGAAAGGAGAA
Source organism: Viscum album (assembly GCA_963277665.1). Lineage (NCBI taxonomy): Eukaryota > Viridiplantae > Streptophyta > Magnoliopsida > Santalales > Viscaceae > Viscum > Viscum album. Next base: position 967,185,808 of record OY728122.1, read on the forward strand.
TGGTTTCATAAATATCATTACATCAAAAAATAAATTTAGAGAAATAATATGATTTTTATCATTGGATTATATCCACATTAGGTCATAGGTAACACCCATGGAAGTCATCATAGATGGAAAATAATTTTTGAAATGTAATTTAAAAGATCTATTAAGAAAAATATCAATTATTCTTTGAAAATTGTTTTAAAAAATTTAAAACTACTCTATTTTAATATAAACACGAATAATTATAATTGAATCATTAAAAATCATTTAAAACACTTTTTAAACGTAGATTATTTTTTAAATATTTTTCTTTTGAAATAACCTTTGAAAACATATAAAGAAATATTTGAGAATCATTTTAATCACTACTTGAAAAATAAAAATTTTAAAATCCATTTCCTTGAATGTGAGATTAAAATATCATTTAAAAAAATTGAAAACATTTTTAGAAAACGTGGTTTGGGAATAAAACAAATTTTCGACCATAAAGATAAATATGGTCATATTTTATTCAGAACATTTTTAAATTATATTATTTAACAAAGGGTGTAAAAATAGAACCATTACATTAATATATCATGAAAAAAATTAGAATAATAAAATTGAAAAGAATTATGGAGAAGTATAACATGGGATTTCATCATTGGAGACTTAATCATTAAAAATCTTGATAAATGATGAGATTGCCACAAAAAAAATTTGCTGCTTCAATAACATTGAATCATTATCCTAATAAAGGAGCAAAATTATATGTAACATAATAAATCATTAGGGTAAATAAATTCATGATATTAAATTTTAATTGGGATATATATAAATATCTTAATGTAATAAATCAGTATAAAATAACAAATATACTAGATAAGGAAAATTGAGACAAAATTCCTCTACCGACTTAGTAAAATTTGAACCATAAAACCCATTAAAGAGAGATACTAAAATGAACATGAAAATATCAGTATCTCTATATATAATAATAGTAAAATAAATACATGGGTATTATATCCACCATATATATGAAATAGAGGGTGAATATATAATGTCTCTCACAAAAGTAAAAAGTGGGATGAAAATCTCTTACCTTAACTATTGATTTTTTTCGTACTCATTCTAAATACATGTATAATAAAAATATGTTTATTATACATATATAAAAGAACAAATTTGAAATATATCATACCATATGTTAATTTAGTATAGCTTTTACATCATATATATCACATATTTTTAATAAAAACATCTTTTATACATTTCATGTTATGCATGAATCAATCGCATCACTTCGTGATGGGGTTGTCAACTATACAAACGAGTGACATCATAGTTTTTCCAAAAAATGGAAATAATAATGGAATGTGTGATATAATAGTTCTAGAAGCATAATAATATAAAAAATATCAAAAATATCATATATGAATATTATTTTCATATTTATACACAACCATCAAAGGAGGTAATTCAAAAAAGAATAAGAAATGTTCGTGAGGTGGTAGTCTTCCGTACAAATAAATAATGATTTCTTAAACCATTTTATGGAAGTGTGTGTTATTGTAGGTTATACATTTTATAGAGAGCCTAATTTTCTTACATTACTATTATATCATTTTAATGATAAAAAATATAACAATGTTTCATAACTAAGATTCAATGGTTTAGTGTGTTGTGAAAATTAAGACCAAATATAACATTTACATAATAAAAAATAGACATTATTGATTTCATTATACTATAGATTCATAGTGGCCCTCTTTTTCTACAAATTAAGAGTTATCAACAGAGGACACACATCAAAGAAACAGGTGAGAAAAAAATCTTAGTAAGAGTACATATAAGAACTTGAATCAATATGGGTGGGCATAATCATCATTGTCCTAACATAAGTATGGTATCATCATCATAATCTTGTATGGAAGTATTAGAAAAAAGGAATGGGTTATGGAATTGAATAAAAATGAAACATCATGTCTTAGTGGTCAACTACCAAAAAATGTTGTGAACAAAGCTAGCATAATTTTTGCACATTACATATTTGTATAATCATATAATCCTAATTTTTAATATATCTATCATTATTTTCACACATATTTCACATTATCTCATGAGATACATCATAATACCGAATGCATTGGAGCACTATATAATTTCGGGTGCACCCATCCCATCATAAAATTTACATAATCATCCATCCCACATAGAACGTATAACAATATTTGATATAAAATAACCCCAGGGAAGAAAATGGGTTTAACGAGACTTCACAAATATTAATTTCATTAATAAACATTTGGGTTCCAAAAAAAGGGAATACTATACTTGGTGCATGAATCATCAATATTAAATGAAGAAGAAATAACCTCAAGTGTGGAAAAGTTTCCTTTTAGGAAGGATGTTTTATTTTTAAAGTATAATTTCATTTTCCAGAAAAGAAATATTATAAACATATATATCTATAAATGAAAAGGTAAATGATATTTTAATAACATAATATAAATATTCATAAAATATAAGAGAGAATAACCCAAATAATGTAATTCGATTCGAGAGCCCCCTTATCATCTGTCTGAATGCATTCTTCGCTTCAATATCATGGATAGTCAAATAAAATTCATTAATTAATAAATCCAAACCTTATTATACATTTTTTATTTATTATAATTTTATTAATATCCTTTATCCTCTTTTTTATGATTTATTAGATACAATTTCATCATTTCGGGAGTGTTTGTTTTCTTGGTTTTCATGATTGATTTAATTGTATACATGTAAGGAATATCAGGTTAAATAAAAATAGTTATCCATAATTAAAATTATATGTTATTAATGAACATAAATAATATTAAATTGACTTATATATCATTTTTTCTGATGTGAGGATGATTCATTAGATAAAACTTTAATGATAACCATTTAGATTATTTTGGTATTTTTTAATCACCATGTACTAGTTTTTATTATTAATTAACATTATGTATATATGCTGGTTCCAGAACATTAAATAATATAAAATAAATATAATATAATCTACCATAACCATTAAAATGGTTTTACAACCATTATTTATGACAGTGATGGAAATTTAAAACACATCGTCCTTGAATGTGACAAATTAAAACATCATGGACGATGTTTTTATTTTTACAATAAAATTAAATGAGAAGAGAAATGTTGATGTGTTGTTTAATTAACACAAAAACATTACATTATATAAAATATTCTAGATATATCATTTCACTTGTATGAATGGAGGTTTGGAGAATAAATAAAATTGATACGATTTTAGCAGTTGAATTCCCCTTTTTGAGAACCTCCTTAGGGAGATTGGTTTTGGTCATTTGTTAAGAACTAAGTATTTTAGATGTGAGATAGTGGATTGTGAAATGTATTGGGATAAAAGTTTTCTTGATTAAAGGTTTTTGAGGTGTGTGTAGAAGGGTGATGAGGGGTGGAATATATAGTGGAGGAGATGAGTGTTTTTTTATTATTTTATTCATTAGTTTTTTATTTGGCTTAAAGACTTTTAATTTTTTAAAACTTGTCACTAAACATATTAATGTAATGAAGTGGAGTTTAATATTATGGGTTTACATAAAAAACACATCATCGATGAAAAAATACATCATATATTTGGTAAATACCCTGAATTACTATATTTTTCTATTCACTAAAAATTTAACTATTTTAGAAAAATCCCAATAATTCATCCTTACCAATTTTTGGTGTGTATAATTAAAAATTTGATATCATTTTATTAATTTTATTTTATATATATGACCAATGTTTTTAATTAAAAAAATCATTTATTAAAAAAATACTAATATTAAAATTTTAACCAATTTTATGACACATTAAAAAAGTATATAAGATCTAATAATATTATCATATAATCATAAGAAAAAAAAATTAAAATATTTGAATACATTTTATGAAAATATATTTTCATTCAAATAATTATTTTATTTATCAAATTTTTTTATGTATTTGTAACATAAAAAAACCACACTAAATTTATCATTTCTAAAACATTTATTTTCTTATACCATGAAATAAATTTATCACATTTTCATTCATAATACAACTAATATTTATTATACATTCAACGGTTAGGTTAATATTCTACTAGTTGGATTACTATTACTAATGGTAACATTACCATTCTAAAGTCAAATTTTTAATCCATTGGTATTATTTCCTTAATATCTATAGATAACAATAATTTCATTCATTATTCATTTATAATTTTTTTGTGTCCTCTATGTTCTTTTATATGACTTATAATATATAGAATAGTCATAATATGGGAGTTTTAATAGGTAAAAGTTTATGTTGTTACAATATTAACATTTAAAAATCTCATTATTCATAATATACTTCAAATATTATATAACCGTGGATTAATAATAATTTAATTAGGTATATAAATAAATAAAATAAATACACTCATTGAAGAACATCACCTCTTCAATGGGTATCCTGTTTGGTTTTCACTAAAGCCATAAAATTATGGGTTTATAGAAAAACTAAATCTTATATGATTAGGGGTGGTAAGCTTGGATGTTAAATGGGAATACCATGTTTGATACAATAGGCTTCATAAGTGTGAATAAGAGAAGCGGGTGATTTCCCTTTTATAGATGAGGAGGAGTGGCATTCTTGTAATTATTCAAGAGTATTCACTCTTCAGTGGTCAAACTTACTTCAAGTGAATATAGTATTATAATTAATGGTTTTGAGTGATGATACAATCAATGTACACATCCATTAAAAAAATGTTTTAATCCTTTTTTCCCTTGACTTCTATGTTTCCCTATTTTTACAGTTTTGGTTTTTCAATAATGCAACTAGTTTTATGAGTTTGGTAATTTTACTTCTATGACTAAATTAGAGTGTTCATTATTAGATAATTTGTTCCTAATAATTGTAAATATTTTATATAATTTATAAAATAAACAAAATATGTTTTTTAGAAATTAGTATTAACAAAAAGACAAGTAACACACAAAAACAATTATTTAACTTTAACTATGCTAACCAAGTTTTTACTATTTATCAATCAATATATTCATTATAAGAGAATAATTGGTCCATTAATGGGCCATATTTTAAATATATTAAAAAAATTAATTAACTTGAAAAATGATAGGATATTTTGTGATTTTAAATCAATTAATAAAAAATATTTATAATAAAATGAAATTAATATCAATATTCACATTATTTGTTTAATTTAAATTTTAAAAATATAAATAAAATAATAGAATTAAAAAATATATTTTTAAAACTTTTGTGACATGATATGTTCATATATAAATATATGGAAATAATAATCCATTCCATTAACATCACTTAGATTATTTTTTGTATCCATTATTTTCTTTTTTATTAACAAAATAATTACTACATTTTCATTTCATAAGAATTTTTTAAAAATAATTATTTAATAAAAATTTAATATAAGTTATTATTAAAAAAATAATAGATTAAACTTTAAAAATAATATGTATAAGGGAACCAATATTTTCACCCTATCCAAAAAAATTATAAATATTAAAAGAAAGAAATGTTTTTGCCTTTTTCTTTACTCAGCTTATTATAAGGGCCATATTCAATGGAAAGTGGAATTTGTTTTCCAAATTTAAGAAAATATTATGTAAATTTTTTAATTAAATTCATAATATAAATTTAAGATAAAATTTTGGGTCATTTTATCAATTATCATTCTAGTCTAACCCCGTGTAAACCTATTTTTTTCTTAACCACAATAATTAATTTTTTCTTCATTCCCTATTTGTTTTGGTAAAATATTAAGTTGGAATTATTAAAAATGATAAAATATTAGGACTCCAAATATGGAACAAATTCTTATAAATTCCATTCATAGATTTTTCAAATATTATTTTAATATTAATTTTGCAGATGTGATGAGAAAGTATGTTTTCAAACTAAAAATTATAAAAAGTTTTCGATGTTTTTATATAGTATTTCCATGTAAACTTGATTAAAATTGCCTATATTGAATTAATTGATGTATAAATTTATAATTATAAATTTTAAAAAAATTTAAATATAATTTAACTTTAAAAATAATTGAGGAAAAAAATCTCAATTAAAGTTTATTGTTTTCACTATTCATCAATAAATGAAACTTTTCAGAAAAATCACAAACCATAAGATAAAATAATATTTACATTATGAATTAAAAAATAATTTTTATTTTATTAAATAATTTTTTTAAATATTAAAAAAAATAGTTTTAAAATAAATGCTCCATAAAAAGGTGACAAAACTAATTTTGATTTAGAAATTACAGTTTTTAAAAATAAAAATGTATTTATACTTATCTCATTTCTAGAAAAAAAATTATATGAAATTTAAAAGTTTATGTGAAAATATAATTTAAAAAAATCATTAAAATATTTTAACAAAAGTTATTATGTTAATTTACTAATAGAAAACACACTAGTAAGCATAATAATATTTTGTAGGAAAAATGATTTCCTTTTATATTCAAAATGATTTTTTTTATTTTTAATTAATTTGTCACAAAAGAGCTATATATACATGTGAAAAACATATGTTTTTAATTTATTTAATCATATTAATAACCTCATTTTAAAAGTCTAGTTTATAACAATCATATTAAAAAATAATATTTTAATAGTATGTCATGTTTGGATTAAATGAGGTGTTGCATATAACCTAAGCTAAACCCTGAATTATCTATAAAAAAATAAAAACATTTTATTGCATTCAATGAAAGATAAAATTAGTGTTTCGGGAAATTTAGAATATCAAAATGATAAAAAATATTCGAAAAAAATTCAAAAAATCTTGAGGTGTTACAATATTCAATTAATATAACCCAATGATCAAGAGGTCAAGTGTCTTTGGAAGACATGGCTCAAAACACATCAAAATAAAACTAAAAATGGAAAATATTTATTTTATTATACATATGTATATATATCCTAAAGAACTATTATATTCTTAAACTATGTTGAATAACCTACAAAATACACAAAGAAAATGGGTGAGTAATTAATCCCAGTGAGTGAATAAGAATGATATGATTCATAACATAAGAGTAAGGATTTATAAATTGATATCATAAAAGAGATAGATCATAAATAATAACTTTTAATAATAATATAATAAACATTGAATCATAGTATATTTGAAATAATGGAATATTAAAGCAACATAAAATTTGATATAAGCATATGTCAAGGCTAACTACCGAGACAAAATCACATGATGAATAGAGTACCAAAATGGATTCGATTTTCTACGTAATCCCATTAATATCATATCATGATTGATGAACAGAACCCAATTAATTGGCGAACTATCTATGAAGACCCATCGTAACATGTACATACTAATGCATTCTATAATTGGAAATAAAACACAATATATAAATAAAATAATTACCCATGGAAATGAATGTGTTTAATAATAATGTATTATATCATTATGAGATGGCGTATTATAATGGATTCCATGAAATAATACACTAAAATATTATTGGACATTCCTATTTTGGAAACAATTAAAACTCCAGAAAAATGATTCCCAAGTGTAGAGAAGATGTGAATAATAGTGATTAGATAACTTTGAAAATGTACCACTTAAACAGGGTTTTAGGGAAATTGGTAAAGATTATTTAAATATAAGATAAACATATTAATCTACATAACTATAAAAAATAAATAAAATTTGGGGTTCCGTAATAAAATAATAAATTTTATAAAACATGGATAGTCTAAATCATTTTATGTAGTTTTACATTAAATGGGGTAAGAAATCGTGAAGTTACCTTTAATCAGGTTTTCCTAATAATGGAAATTGGGATGGGAACCTTCAAAACATGTATATCCCTATCAAGGAATAATTAATTAAACATGGAATATATGTGTAGGTAAAAAATATAATTTTAAAATAAAATGAAGGGAGCATAGAGGATTGATATTATAACATAATAATAACATATTAGAAAGTTTAGGATAAATATATTACTATAACTAGGTTGATGTAAAACATGTGTGGTTTATATGAAAAATAAAATTAAAAGAATTTTATTTTAGAGTCTACCTCTCCCTTTGGTTTTCTCATCTTAGGTTATGCCTTATAGCATGTTGGAATGATCATTAGATTAACCATGGGTTTATGGGATGTGGGGTATGACATATGGGGATATTTTATAATATTTTGGGTAATCTTTGCGGCTTATAAGGTGTGATGAAATTGCGTGGTGAGGGGTGGTATTTATAAGGGGTCCATAGGGGTGTTTTCGTATATAATATTCGTTAGTTTATTATTATTTTTCTCAATAACATCACCAATGGAAAATTTTATGACTATTTTCAATAAATATTTTATGTGATTTTGAATTAGTGGTCACCAACATCATTCATGCATCATTTATTTTTATACTTTTCTTACTTTACAAATTATCATATTTTTTTATATTTCACTATTCACTAAGAATTAACTATTTTAGGAATATTTAAAAAATTAAAACCAACCATTTTTGGATGAGTAGATTCTATAAAAAACTTTTTTATGAATTTATTTTTCCTATTATATAAAATATAAATATTCTTCAAAATTATTTTATTTTTAAAATAATAATTTTAAATATATGATCAATTTTCTAAAATCTAATTAAGGTATAATAAATTTTTTTTATTATTATAATTAAACATAATATTGTTTTATAAAACCATTTTAGGAAAATATTTTTTATTTTAAATCATTATATATATTTTTTTAAATGAATATAAAAAATATATGTTTTACAAAAAGTACATTCACTTATTTTACAATTTTAAAAATATTATTTACTATAATGTTTATATAAATAAGTTATATATTAATTTTATATAATTCATAAATAATATTTTACCCTTATATAGGTGAGTATACTATTCTAACAATCATATTACCATTCTTACCATCTGATTTCAAAAGTCAAAATGTGTTCCATAAATTCTATAAATACTACATATTTCGTTCTCTCATTATTCACTTATATTTTCTCACATGTTGGTATATATGTTCATTTTCAAGAGTGATATTATATTACTAATATTTTATTTCATTACCATATTTTTATTCTTGAGTTTTCTTATTTTAGTGGATTGATAATATCAAGAATTTCATATTATAGTTATCTTATTATCTAGTTTTCGCTATTGTAATATTTTTCAATTTTATGGCCATTTTTATTCTCTAAATTTAATGTCATAATTAATATAATAAAAAATTTAGTGTATAATGTGAGGAATTTTATCTATATAATAATATATTACTAAATATTACACAATTATATAATATGTGGGGAAATTTTATTAATGATGTTATGGGTTTTTACATTCTTTCTCACTGAACATTTCATTTCAAAAACTCAGATGAGAAAAGTGAGGCTCATTTTTTTCATTGATTATTTTAGTTCCTAGGTTTCCTCCCCATACGTATGATTCCACCATGATTATTTTTTATTTCATTTGCCTTTTTGTATATAAATTTATCTCTATGGTCTGATATTTTCACCATGTGCACCTCATAAGAGAGATCATTTTCTAGTTGTACCTCCTATGATATTAGTACATTTGATGGATCTAGTATGTACGTCCCCAAGATGGATTTGTGGAACATGTTATATACCTAATATGGGTATTGTATGGGTTTTAGTAGATATTCCACAACTATAATGATATCATGAATCTTAAATTGCACAATGTACCTAGAACTTTCATTTACGTTATTCCAAAATTTCATTTCTCTCTCCCATGAAGTTATTTTAAGGAATAAATTATCTCAAACCTTAGTCTCCTGGTCTCTTATAAGTTAATTAGCATATAAATTTTTTCCACTCTAAGATTCCATGATATTCTATTGGATGGTTTTGACCTTTTCTACTATTTCTCAAACCATTTCAGGTCCTAATAATTTTTGTTCACCCACTATATCTAAACACAAATCTTTAAAATATCATTCCATAAAGGGATTCATATGAATCCATTTTAAATCATAACTAGAAACTATTTTTATATTAGAATTATTCTATTGGAAGATGTTGACACCATATTCCTTTAAAGTCCATTAAAAAATCTCACAACATGTATTTCAGTGTTTGGATAGTACTCTCCAATTTCCCATCAATTTAAGGGAGACAATCCATAGTAAATATTAACATTACTTTTAGAGAATATTGGATACCATTATAGATCAATAATGTAAACATTATATCTCTATCAAATATGATCGATAATGGTTATCCCCAATTCCTAAAATATTCTCCAATGTATATCCTTGAAAGTGGATTGAGTGATAAATCATCTCAATTATTAATTAAGTGAGCAGTATTTGTAAGATAATTAACTTTATCCCATATGGAATTATTTTCAGTATATATCTTCTGAAGACCTTTGAAAAATAGCAGTGATGTTTTCTTATTTCCTTGTATTTATGTGTAATGATTTCATCATCCACACATACTTTTACCATTCTTGCATCACTTTTGAATATACTAGAAAATTTTAAATATATTTTATGATATCTTTCTTCATATTATTCTATAAAATGTTCTCTTAGAGATCCCAAAATTTTTTTGTTCCCCTTGGTGGATGTAGAAGGTTAAACTATAAGAGTCATTGAAAATATCTTTGGTTATTTTTGTATATTAGGTATAAATATTCATAAGAAAAATCATATAACTCTATTACCAATTTATAACTCTATTTATTTCCCTTTCCTTATACCTTCCTCCATTTTTTCAATTTCCATTTCAACCTAAGGAGTATCCTTTATATTGTCCATAAGGGAAGTTTGAGTAATCATTTGATAAAGGAATTATAATGTTTCTTCCATTAAGACTTCCTTTTAAATCCTTTTAATGAATAATAATATTGGATCCTTCTCAATTCATATAATGTATAATCTTGTATGATCATATCTATATAGAGAATTTGCAACTTCATGCATCCTTTCTAAGCATTTGTGTCTTAGATATTCAATGATCTTGATTATCTATAACTATATTCCCTATCACATATTATTACCCTTAGATTTGAATATATATTTGAGGCTCTTATTATCCATATATATTTCATACTTCTCCCCATAGAGATATTTTGGTTAAATCTTCCATAAGAAGATCACTATAACCAACTCTAAATCAAGATTTTTTAGTTCAACTCAGGATATTTCAAATTAATTCATGTATATGATATCACTCTGCCATTTCTGATAAATATTAAAACAAATATATTTTTTGAAGAATCACTACAATATATGAATATTTCCTCACTTGATAGAAGTGTTCTCACTGGTAAATTGAAAAGACTCTTTTTCAATTCCACAAAGCTCTCACTATAGTCACTCATCCAGATACACTTCTCTCCCTTCCCGGTGAGCTTGGTTAGTGGGTTTTACTATCAAGATAAGTTCATTACATGTCTTTCATAGTAAATTTCTAGTCTGTGGAAACTAAATATCTCCATTATAGATGTTGGATAGGTCCACTCCTCAATAACCATTCTCATAGAAGGGTCCTCAGAAGACCCTTTTCAAGGGATAACATTCCATAGGATTGATACATTCTCTATCAATAAAAAATAATTACTATATTATTCATATACCATCACCATTAATAATGTATCTAATAGATTATTAAAATCCTCCTCATCCTCCTCCTTCCAATTTGATTATACCAGAATATCATATATTATGGATTCCACACATTCCAAAATGTAATATAAAATGAGTATCTACATTTATTATATGACTATTGTGGGATCATTATTGATTCATATGGGAATCAATATGAACTCATAGTGTCCATACCTTTTTAAGGGGATTCTTGGTAATATCATTCTTCTTTACATTTAATTATGTATGTCCCAACTTAAGGTCCACTTTGTAGAAATACAAGGCCCCATGTTGTTGATTTATCTGTTCATTAATCCATGGTAGTTGATACTTGTTCATTATCATGATTTTTTATGATTTTACAATAATTAATGAAAGGGTACATTGACCCATCCTTATTCATAACAAATAGGACTGACCGACCCAATAGTGAAGCACTGAGGTGTAAAAAACATTTTTTTAGTTTCTATTGTAACTTCTTATTTAGTTTTTTCAAACTAAATGTGGGATATTATATACGTATTGTTTAATATATTATGGGATCTAGGTATATTTTCCATTGGTAATGCATACACTCGATCCAAAGGAAGACCAATAAACTTATTATATAATATATAAACATATTAACTCATAATATGAATGCATTGAGCATCATTATCTCATTTTTCTCAATAATTTAAGAGAGATATTGATACTTAGAATACAATAATATTCATATCGTGGAAGAATATTCCATGTTCAAGGAATTATCTTTAATACACTTGTATATTTAATTAGAGGATGAATTAAGAAGTGAAAAGTGATCACCCTCTCCTTGCATTTTACGTTGTCTTTATATAAGGAAATTTAATCCATCAACAATATTCCATAAAATTCCATTAAAATAAATATAAAATGGATATTTGGGAAATTCAGTCCAAAAAAATTCACTGGGGAGGAGTAATAAACATGAGATTCAAAAAACTCTCTATTAATTTTTTAAAGGATAACTCTACATAAATGATTTTTTGTGGTAAAAGAATAGTATTGATAAAAATTAATCATTTTAAAGGATTTAAAAAACAAAATAAAATAGTATGTTCACTATTTTGGAATGAATAACCTAAGTACATGTCACCATATTATTTCCATTGTACACCTCAGTATTAGGAATACCATGTTACATTACTTCACTAAAGGACTAAGAGGTTACTATCATTTATTGTCTCTCACAACCCTTGTATTTTGGAGGTATCATTAATAATGTATGTGTTCCTTACAGTTGAAACAAGGAACTACAAGATTATGGTTGGTCAAAAAAATATCTATAATTATAGTTCATTTATTCATCACCTAGTGACATTTATTATCTTGACACCCATCTTTTCCAAACTTTAATTATATTTTAATAACCTTTAGATATATTCTAGGATGTTTCTTATGACATTTTTGACAAATGGAAATTTATTTTCATTCCACCATGGTATTTTTCAATTGATCCTCTTAAAAAGGTCTTTTCTTATGTTCTCTATTTAGAACAATAATACTAATGAGAGTCACTAATCTCCATCAAAATTTCAATAGTACAAATGAAAATATTTTTATAGCTATAAATGTCTCAAAACACCAATGACTATTGTAGACATGGATTTAATCAACTAAAGAGAGGCATACTTTACATTTAGTGATGATGAACAATATGGAGGCGTGTCATCCTAGCCTTTTGAATTTTTCCTCATATGTCCTAATGGAATGATCTTCAATATTCATCCTTATAAGGAACTCCCTCCACAATTTATCATGTAGATTTTAGATAATATAATTAATAAAAAATATTTTTCTTGACTGCTTCAAATGTCATGGAATTAAATTCTTTTTGGGATTCATGTTCTTAATCAATATACACTACTAATATTATTCCCCATACATGTGATAAATTGAAAGTATGGATTTTTTTTTTATGAATTGGAATAATGATAATATCTTATCAATGAGGTTAATATATTGATCCACAATGATAAGATCAAAATATAAACTAAATCTAGTAGTCCTTTTTTGCGTAATGGACTCGATCGAATCTTTATCTTTATTAGTATAATTTGGGTGTTCTACATGATTTATGTTATTATTCACGAAATAATTAAGTTGAGACTATACTGCCATAATGTAACACCCTAATCTTCCACGGTATGCTTCTCATTGAATAATATAATAGCGTGAGATGTACGGAACACTGAGTTCAAGCACCTCAGGACCTATCAAACTAGCCATTTAAAAAGAAGTTATGAATAGTAATAACCACATTTTTAATTATATATATATCACATATAATTTTTAAATTAATATTTTGTGTTTCATAGACATAATACAAGGAAAAATTCAATTTTTCAGATAAAAGAAGTATTTTTCAAAAAATGCAGTTTTTCCGCTTTTTAATGGAGAACCCTTTCTAAATCCTATATTTGACTCTTCTATATGTTCAATTTTATGAAATTAAATTCTTCTTTAGAAGTGGGACATAAAAATTTATTTTGGATAAATATTTGGTGTTTTTTTGATAACATTTATATTTTGATGAATAGTGAAAGATACTAAATTTTAATTGAAATCAATTTTTTTAATCAAAATAATTTATAGTGTTAAATTATAAATTTGAATGGGTTTGAAATATAATTAGATAATATATTTATAATTTAATAAAATTTTGGTTATTAGAAGTAATTTCACTTTTAAACCGAACATAAACACAAACAAATATTTTGATAGTTTTTACTTCTCAAAAACCCGCTTTCTAGTTATGCCAATGGGAATTAATTTTAATATAATTAATTAAGCATCAATATTTTGAATTTTGTAAAATAAACGTCATTTTTTGGTTCATAATATCCAAATTATCTTCTGGTGAGTTTTTGGTATTTTTCTGAAAACTGTCAATTTTTGATGAATTGTGAAAATCACTGCTTTATTGTTTAAAAACCGAATTTTTATTTTATATAATTATTTATTTTATTTAAATTTATGATAAGTAAAAAGTGACACATAATAACTATATTAGTTCAATTTAATTCATTGCAGTCATTTTATAATAAAATTAGATGTATAATTTTTTATGGAATTTTTAACGTCTTTAATCCACATTCTAGGCACGTTATAAAATTTGCATAAAATGTAAATTTAACGCTTCTGTGAATTGAATTTAAAATATTTTAGAGACATAGTTGAAATGATTAAGTAAAATTTGATTCAATAAGATGAAAATAATGTTTGTAGAATAGTAAATTTTGTAATTTATTTACCACAATTAAAATTAAAGAGGGTAATTAAAGGTAAAAATTATATTATAATTACCCTAACACACGTCATAATTATATTGGATAAGTGTATTTCAACCAAAATGAACCTTAGGAATAAAATATGATCCTTATAGTCTATATGGATTAGATTAGGACATTTATTATTATTTTATTTAAAGAAGAGTTAAAAGTGTTAAATTGATATTTTAATAACTAAAATAGCTTTAATATAGGGTTATACATAAGATAAGTTTGACTATAAATATTAATTAGAAAGAAAAAATATTTCCTACATCAGGGTACTTTATTTATAATTTTAGAATTTAAATAATTTATTTTATTTATAAAAAAATGATGAGCAGTAATTACATTATTAATGACATATTAAAATAATTGATATTATAAATATTAAAATAAATTTAAATTGAGACTTTTGATGCATCACACAAATTTTATAGGTTAATATTACATGTTAGGGTGATTAAATTTATTTTTCTCAAAGAAATCATATTCTTATGACTTTCATAAAAACCAAATACCAAATAATGTCAAAATTGACATAAAATATTTTTTAAAACAAATACTATATTATTAAATGATATAACAGTCCGAAAAATATAAGGTTCTTCCAAAGGACTTATAAAATAATAGATATGTCATTAATGAACCACTTGGGGTTTTATTAGAATTTTATAGTAAAATTATTATCCTGGTAATATAAAAATACAAGGAGACATTGTAAATGTTAAACTATTTAACCAAGAGTTAAATCTGAAATATAAGGTTAATATGGTGACCTAAACCAGTATAAAACCTATTGGTTGAGAGGTTTTCAACCCAGACCCACCATAGCCTCAAAATAAATCTTTTTGGGGCTATTATAAACCAAATATGATTGTATAATGAAATAATATTTCAAGGTTTTCCTAAAGTGACCCTCACCTCTCTTATAAAATGGTACTTCCCGTTCTCTGAAAATCACACCTCCAGAGCCTTTTGGCTTAGTCCACCCCTGCTCAAAGATCCTCCAAACTACCCTCAATTCAACCTATAGGCCTTAATTTGATCATAAAGACATCCTAAAAATCCCTTTTTATTAAATCAAAAGGGAGCACCCAAAGAAGAGGAGGTTAACAAACCCTCAACTAAGGAAAGTACAAGGTAAGGGGTTTTCATCACACATTTCTTCCCTTGAGATTCATGATATATTTTCGACTATTACCTTTTTGTAGTGTATGTACTTCCCCTGATTGTATTCTTTTTATAATATAATTTAATTTATGGGTAGTTACATCCTCATTTTATGATCTTTATTTCATGGGGTGTAAGTTTCGTAAGATGCCAAATCGATAAGGGAATTTCAAATTTCAATTCCCACTCATTGGGTTTATGAAAACATAAATGATTATTTTTCTCCAAGATTATATATGAAATAACTATTTATTTACTTATATAGTAATTTCCACTCCCCTTTATGTGGATATACTTTTTATACACATAATCACTCCATTGATAAATTCTCAAGTCATCGATATGAACTTGATAAGAGTAATTTTAACTCAATTTCTATTCATTGAGTTAAACATCCATGTCATTGGTGTTGTTTTTACAAGAATATGTGTGAATTTCCTCTTATTTATTTACACTTAATATCCAATAATATTTAGGGTATTTATATTTCTCACACATACTTGTGTCATTGATTTATCCTTAACCTAAGGATACGGTATTTATAAGGTATTTCATCTCAATTTACACTCTATTGAGACTTCTTTGTTGTTATGTGCCAATTCACTTTTATATGGTGCGTATACATTACATTGATATAGTATATCGTTAATCCCTTTATTATCATGATTTTATATTGTTTTTATTACCTCAATTGTTTTTATTCTAGCATCTCTTATTTGGTTAGGAACTCTAACTAAAATATCATTTTAAATGTTTTAATGATTTATTATTCTAAATATTTCTCATTAATGTCCATGTTTCAAAAATGGTTTTAAGGATTTAATTATGTGTAAATTAATGTTTTAAAATTAAAAATACTTTTAAAAGCTTCAAAGTGGTATGGTACACTTTGATTCAAAAATCTATTTTTAACAGCTTCTAGATAAATAGATACTTTTAAATGTTTTTAAGAAAAATGGGATATTCTATCAAATAGTTTTACTGGTTATTTTAATCTATTTCAATATGTTTCATTATTATTGATTTAGTTTTATTTATTATAATACGATATTCTATATTTTATTTAATGATTTATGTTTGACTGTGGATATGCAATTTTTATACAATTCATGGTTTGTGGTTAAAATAATAACATTTCGTAGGTTATTTTTAATATGAATGTTTGTGTTATGTTTTAACCTTTTAATATGATGATTTCATTGGACATATTAAGTGACGGGTGGATCCCACTATAGCTCCTCGATGCATCTGTTGGTCTCATGAGACAAACTATTGTCTTGGAACAAGGCCTCAAAAAAAAATCTTATTTTGTAGTCTTGGAATGAGGCCCTGACTATGTGGTTAGGATGTCTGTCATTATACATTTCATCATTATGAAATTAGTTATTGATATTACATGTGATTATTTTACTAGAGGAATATCCATGTGAATAAGTAAATGGAACTATTTTATTCATATTTTCCATATTATTCTGAAATTTACATTTAAAAGGCTTGTGTTTTAGTCTTATTCATTGAATTAAATATTTATGGTTATTTATGAATGTTTCTGCTACATTGTAATCCTTACTGAGCATCTGATCTCATCCCTTTATATGTTTTATTTTTTCCCAGGATGTGATGAAATATATCATGATTAACCTGGAGGAATAGGATAAGGTATATGAGTGTGTTCCAAGGGGACACAATGTTGTTTTTATTTATTTCAGGATGTAATGTAAAACTTATGTATGTATCTAGTACTTCCAAGTATACTAAAGTAGTAAGTCATTCAGGACTTGATCTGTTTTGATCATTCCAATGATATATAATAATGCACCAACTCTGGGTAACTAGGGTCGTGTCATTAAAGTAAGTATCAGAGGAAGTTTAGTACCAACCTTGGAAACTATATTTAGAAATACTCTGATTAGAGAACATTACCTTAAGATAGACTTTGTGGATTATTATAGATGAAAATAAAAAATTCTTGGTACTGTAAATATTATGTGGATTTTCCATTCAAATATATCCCTGTCTATATAAGAGTAGATAGAGGTGGATCTGGCACTGATGTACCCAGGGGTAAAACCTGAAAACACCACTTTAAGATCGACCCGAATAAGAACTGGTGAACAAAAATGGGACTTACTTCACTCTTGGTTATGACACGCCCAGTGGATATCACTACTGGAAAACTAACATATACCAACGGTTTGGAACCGTTGGTATAGGCCTCCAAACCGTTGGTATAGCCTATACCAACAGTTTGGAGAACCGTTTCCAAGTAATCCGTTAGGATAGGTCTATACCAACAGTTTTGCGGAAAATATTGGTATATACCTATACCAACGGTTTTGGAAACCGTTGGTATAATTAATATGAAAATCTATACCAACGGTTATGTAAATGTTGGTATATGTATTTCAAAAAAAACATTCACTGGGATTTGATCCCAGGACCCCTGGTTTATCATTGAACGACTTAACCACTAACCTAACATGACTTTTGTGAACATAATTACATAAATATATATATGTATTGTCATAATTATTTTAAATTTTTATTTATATAATGTTCTCGGTAAGAATATATGATAAAAATTCTCATGACCTATACCAACGGTTGTCAAAACCGTTGGTATAGTTCTTGATTCTGGAATTCATTCTAGGTTGGAGGTTGATTTCCAGGGTACCTTTCCCAATGGTTCTGGCAAACCGTTGGGATAGGTATACCCTTTTCCAACGGTTTGGACAAACCGTTGGGAAAGGTGTACACAAAGTGGACTTTTCCCAATGATTTTCCAAAACCGTTGGGAAAGGGTATACCTATCCCAACGGTTTGGCCAAACCGTTGGGAAAGATGGCCACAAAGTGGAATTTTCCAAACAGTTTGGCCAAACCATTGGGAAAGCCATAGCCTTTCCCAACGGTTTGCCAAAACCATTGGGAAAGGTGGCCACAAAGTGGGATTTCCCAACGGTTTGGCCAAACCATTGGAAAAAAGGACCTATACCAACGGTTTTTACAAACTGTTGGTATAAAAGTGTTGGGAAAAGTCAGATTTCCAGTAGTGTATGCTTAGGATAATTCAAATTTTCTTTAAAAAATGATTTGAATGATTTTAATATAAGAAGAGAATAACTATTCTTGGTTAATCCTAAGGTGTTTTAGATTTAAAATTAATTGTCATGATATTCTCTAATTTATTTTATGATTATTTTTACTCCGAAAATGCTTTCAAGATTTAGTCAATGGATGGATTCCAAGGATGTCATGGTAACATTGAACATGATGTTCAAGGTGGGTATGATGTTGGAAATTATCAACGAAATAGAATTTTTATAGTCATAAAAGATATCGTGTTCATGCTGAATCAATATTCCAAAAATATGATCAAAAATATATATATTAACCCACTCCATGACTCAACAAAGAAGAGAAAATGGTGAACGATAAGATCTCCATCAGTGGAGACCATGGTGAAAAGAAAGCTCAATTTCCATCATGTAGAAAATGTGGAAAGAGACACCAAGAAAAGTGTCTCAGTGGAAGAAAGAAATGCTTCATGTGTGGGAAAGAAGGACATAAAGTAATGAATTGCTGAGGAAAAATGAAGAGTACTATGGAAGAAAAGAAAAATGATCCCAAGAATCCATTTACATTCATTTTCCATAAATATAGGGGACCTAGGAATTACTCAAGTCAATTCCCTATTCTATAGGATAACCTCTTAGTCAAGGAAGAACCTAAGTGGAAATAAATGGACGGTGAAATGTTTAAAAGTATTAGTGATATTTTTTGATGGGATTACTTTGGAATACTTTTCTCTTGTATGTGTAACCCTGTAATTTGTTATGTGGAAATGATATTCGAGGAATAATTATCTTTTCTTTTGGGGATATAGTTATAAATAACAATTTGGGTTTATATTATCCTTGAATTTGAGGAAATTATAGGTTATTAATTTTTGGGATGAAAATGAGAGGAATGAGATAACATTTGTAGTTAAATTATGTTATTATTATATTGAGGAATTTATCTCATTTTGGGAATTTTATAAAATATATTTTTCGAAAAAGGACAAAACACATACCGTGTGACAACCAGTCATGGTAGAAAAAGTTTCAGGAATCAAACCCCCTACTAAAGTGCGATTGAGATTTATCACCTACCACGGGACAGTGTGAATTCCCTAGTTAGTGTGACTAATTATTTTTAGTTAACTGATTTTATTGATCAATTATAAGTTGATTTGGGATCTTATGTTTTATCAAATGAATATCCTTAGTGTAGGAAAATGTTTTGGTGATTAAGTGACAAATGTTATTTTGGAATACATTCGCTCTGTTGGGAACACTATATGCCTAAGGAAAATAGAATACTATGATATTTCATTTGAGAAGTAATGGAGGATTTGTATCTATGTTTTTATTGTGGATTTATAAAGATCTGGGTTATTTATGGAAATGATTAACCTATCATAGAGAATACGTGATTCGGTAAATTACTTTTAAGTATGTGACTTTAAGAGTAGTTGATGTTATTTGGAGATACAATTTAATGTGAAAGA
The DNA here is from genome assembly GCA_963277665.1 of Viscum album. Taxonomy (NCBI): domain Eukaryota; kingdom Viridiplantae; phylum Streptophyta; class Magnoliopsida; order Santalales; family Viscaceae; genus Viscum; species Viscum album. The sequence goes on from OY728122.1 coordinate 967,206,459, forward strand.
CTACATAATCAAATTATTCTATGTTTTGGGTTTCAATCTTAGTATGGATTATATTGCTGTATTTTAAAGAATATTGTTTTATTTAATGGTATTTATTGAACTTTTGGTATTATTGGTTTAATTTTAGAAATTATGGTTAGTATTTCTTTATTTAATGTATTATACTTTTTCGGGATCATCTAATCTTGTACTAACCATTTTGGATTTGGTTAATCTCTAAAGACAAGGGAAATATATACTTCATCCTTTGTGGATTATGTGATTCTGTTTAAGTTGATTCTAGCACTTTAGGTGTGACCAAGTCATTCTGAATACTCATCGTTTGGACTAAAAGATAAGTTTTTGATAGAAATTAGTTAAAGGATGGAACTCTACTAATAATTTATTTTTTTATTCATCGATGAAATTAATTCTTAATCCTTAGGGAAATGATCTTAAACCCAAAAATGTGTTATCATAATACCAGATGTTATTCATCATAGATTTATATCTTTGAGGCCCTAAATTTTCTATTCAAAATTTTGTGATTGGTGACCTTAATCACCCCCAATAAATATTTACATTTTCCCCTAATTATAATTTCCACCAATGTTCTCATATTTGAAATCCTAATTTGGTGGTGACATTTTCATTAATATTTCCTGCTGTTCAAGACTAAATTTTATTAACCCTATTTAGGATCTAGGTTTCAACAAAGGAATTTTTTATTATTTACTAAGAAAAATTTCAAATTGCGAGGATGAAGTTTATTGAGGGAGGGAAGAATGTAACACCCCAAGCATCTAATGTAAGCTTGTCTTTGAATAATATAATAGCGTTCAATGCACGTAACACCGAGTTCAATCACACCATGACCTATCAAACTTTCCATTTAAAATTTTTTATGAATATTAATAACAACATTTTGAATTTTATATATATCCCATATAATTTTAACATTCATATTTTGTGTTTCTTATCCATAATATAAGGACAAATTCAATTTTTCAAATAAAAGAACTATTTTTCAAAAAATTCAGTTTTCCAACTTTTAATGGGAAACCATTTCTAAATACAATATTTGACACTTTTATATATTCAATTTGATGAAATTTAATTCTTATTTTGAAGCGGGACATAAAAATTTAGTTTGGATAATTTATTGGTGTTTTTTATAACATTCATATTTTGATGAATACTGAAAGATACTAAATTTTAATTGAGAATAAATTTTTTAATCCAAATAATTTATAGGGTTAAATTATAAATTTGAATGGATTTGAAGTATAATTATATTATATTTTTGTCTTTAAATCTAATTTTTGTTATTATAAGTAATTTCTCTTTTAAACCAGACATAAACACATATCAATCTTTTGATAGTTTTTACTTCTCAAAAACCCGCTTTCTGGTTATGACAATGAGATGTAATATTAAATTAATTAATGCAGCCTATATGTTTTGAATTTGGTAAAATATACATCATTTTTTGGATTCAGAACATCAAAATTATATTAGTGTGATTTTTGGGTATTTTTCAAAAAACATTCACTTTTTGATGAATAGTGAAAAACACTGTGTTATTGTTTAAAAAGTGTCTTTTTATTTAAATAATTATTTATTTTATTTAAATTGATTTTAATTAAAAATAGATACATAATTACTATATTATTTCAATTTAATTCATTGTAGTCATTTTAAAATAAAATTAGATGTATAAATTTTTATTTAATTTTTTAACATCTTTCACCCACATTCTAGGCATGTTAAAATTTTTGCATAAAACGTACTTTTAAAGATTCTATAAATTGAATTGAAAAAATACTAGTGACACAGTTGACATCATTATGTAAAATTTGGTTCAATAAGATGAAAATAATTTTTAGTTAATAGTAACTTTTGAATTTTATTCACTACTATTAAAAGTAAATAGGGTAATTAATGGTATAAATGATATTATAATTGTCCTAACACATGTCATAATTCTATTGGATAAGTGTATTTAGACCAAAATCAACCTTATAATTAAAATATGATCCTTTTGGTCAACTTGGTTTAGATTCGGTCATTTATTATTATTTTATTTAAAGAAGAGTTAAAAGTGTTAAATTAAAATTTTAATAACTAAAAACATTTTTAATATAGGGTTATACATAAGATAATTTCGACTATAAATATTCATTAGAAATATAAAAATATTTCCTATATCATGGTTTTTTATTTTAAATTTTTAGACATTAAGTAATTAAACTTACTTATAAAGAAATGATGATGTAGTAATTAACCTGTTAATGAAATATTAAATTATTTTATTTTATAAATATTATAATAAATGTAAATTGAGACTTTTGATGTCTTCCAAAAATATTATAGGTTAATATTACATTTTAGGGTTGATTCAATTTATTTTCTTTGATGAAATCATATTTTTATGACTTTCACAAAAACCAAATACTAAATAATGTCAAAATTGACATAAATGAGTTTTTAAAACAAATACTGTATTATTAAATGATATAATTGTCCTAAAAAATAAGGTTCAGCCAAAGGACTTATATAATAATTTATATGCCATTAATGAACCAATTGTGGTTCTCTTTGCATTTTATATTATTTTTATTAACCATATAATATAAAAATATATGGATACATGGTAAATGTTAAACTATTTAACCAAGAGTTAAATATGAAATATATGGTTAATATGGTGACCTAAACCTATCTAAAACCAATTGGTTGAGAGTTTTTTGACCCAGCCCCACCTTAGACTCAAAATAAATCCTTTTTTATACATTATAAACTGTATGTGATTGTATAATAAAATAATATTCCATGGTTTTCCAAAAGTGACCCTCACCTCTCTTATAAAACAGTACTTCTCCTATCTCAAAATCACACCTCCAAAGCCTTTAGGCTCGGCCAACCCTACTCAAATATCCTACCAACTACCCTCACATCAACCTAGAGGCCTTATTTTGATCATAAATCTGACCTAAGGATCCCTTTAGATCAAATCAAAAGGAAACACATGATGAAGAGGATTTTAACGTACCCTCAACTAAGGAAATTACAAGGTAAGGGGTTTTCATCTCACTTTTTTCCCATGAGATTCATGCTATATTTTCCAATATTACCTTTTTGCGGCGTATGTACTACCCATGATTGTATTCATTGTATAATATACTTTAATTTATGGTTATTTACATCATCATTGTATGATCCTTCTTTCAGGGGGTGTATGTTTCGTAAGATACCTAATCGTTAAGGGAATTTCAAATTTCAATTTCCACACATTGGGTTTTACACAAACAAAATTGATTATTTTACTCCAATATTATGTGTGAAATCACATTTATTTACTTATTTAGTAATTTCCATTCCCCTTTGTGTGGATATAATTTTGATACACATAATCACTCCATTGATAAATTCTCAAGTCATTGATATAAACATGATAAGAGTAATTTTAACTCGATTTCAATTAATTGAGTTAAACATCCAAGTCATTGGTGTTGTTTTTACAAGAATATGTGTTAATTTCCTCTGATTTATTTACTCTGAATATCCAATCATATTGACTGTAATTATATTTGTCTCACATAATTATGTTATTTATTTATCCTAAACCAAAGGATAGAGTCATTATAAGGGATTGCATCTCAATTTACACTCCATTAAGACTTATTTGTTGTTATGCACCAATTCATTTTTATATGGTGTATATACTGTATTTTGACATAGTATATCATAAACTCATTTATTCTTTTGATATTATAATGTCTTGATAACCTCAATTATTTGTATTCAAGCATCTCTCATTTGGTTAGGAACTCTAACTAAAATATCACTTAAAATGTTTTAAAGATTTATTCTTCTAAATCATTCTCATTAATGTACATATATTAAAAATGGTTTTAAGGAATTATTTATATTGATATGAATGTTTTAAAATTAAAATTCCTTTTAAACATTTCAAAATGGTATGAGACACTTTGATTTAAAAATCTATTTTTAACAACTTCTTGATAAATAGTGAGACTTCTAAATGTTTCCAAGAAAAAGGGGTTATTTCTGTCAAATTGTTGTATTGGTTATTTTCATCTATGTCAATATAATTCATTATTCTTGATTGAGGTTGATTTATTATTATACAGTCTTCCATATTGTGTTGAGTTAGTTATGGTTGACTGTCGATGTGCTATTTTTATATCATTCATGGTTTGTGGTTAAAATATTAACATTTCATATGATGGTTTTATTACAAATTGTTATGTTATGTTTCAACATTTTCATATGGAGAATGTATTTGAATTATTATTTGAAGGGTGGATCCATCTATATCTCCTCAATGCATCAGTAGGTCTCATGAGACAAACTAGTGTCTTGTCATAAGGCCTTGAGAAAATCTTATTTTGTAGTCTTAGCACAAGGCCTTGACTATGTGGTTATGATGTCTGAAATTATGCATTCCATTATTATGAAATTATCTATTGATATTACATGTAAGTATTAGACTAGTATAATATCTATGTGAATAAGTAAATGGAATTATTTGATTTATATTTTCCACATTTTGCTTAAATTTATGTTAAAAAGGCTTGTGTTTTAGTCTTATACATTTCCTTAAATGTTTATGATTATTTATGAGTTTTTCCACTATACTTTTATCCTCACTGGAAATTTGAGCTCATCCCATTCTATGTTTTATTTTTTCCCAGGATGTGAAGAAGTATATCATGATAAACCTGCGGGAATAGGCTATCGGATATGAGTGTGTCCAACGGGGACACAATGTTGTTTTTATTTATTTAATGATGTTATGTAAAACAAATGTATGTATCTAGTACTTCCAAGGCTAATGAACTAGTTGGTATTTTGGGAAACTATCTCTTGTTATCATGCCGATGATATTTAATAATGCACAGACGTTGGGTAACTTGGTTCGGGGCGTTACACATTATGTTCTCTGCTTTTTATCCCATCAGGTTAGATATCTCATTAGACCAAACAAAAAATTTCCAATCACATTGTTTTCTTTCATGGTTCCTTCAATTTCCTATAAAAAAATAAAATAATGGAAATAAAATTATCAATTCTAATACATTAATTAAATATCATATAAAATATATAAAATTAAATGAGATGGAAGAACTAATAAATTACATTAATATATTAACATTTGCATCCCTAGGTTTTAATATTATTTATTTTTATTTATTTTATTATTTTGTTTTCTAACCAAACAATCTATTCAATTACTCTATAATGGTTCTTAAATTGTTTCTGAATTGTCCAATGCATATCCCACGGGAGTGTCAAACCAAGTGCGTAGAAAGGAATTTGTTTTCACTATGGATAGGTCAATTTAATACCCAATGTTTTCTATTGGTTTGCTACACCTAGGTATATATGTTTATAACACACAAAAACTTTTTATACATCATAATGAATTAAAATTATAAGAAAAAACATTATTTATTATCACCAAAATTTCATGATTTTTCCAATAATTGGACAAATACCATGGATTATTATAAATCTTTTCATTTCCCAATGAAAAAAAACTACACAGTTCTATGATACCAATTATTATGATCCAATCCATTTACATATATAATTACATAATTTTCTATATAGATTTCCAATAAATACAATACAAAGTTTGAGAGGTATCATGTCTTTAGAATACTAGGTTCATAATAAATTAAAAGAAAACTAAGAATGAAAAATATTTATTTTTCCCTATAATTATCTCTTAAATACTTTTATTATCCAAAAACTACAAAGGAAACCCTAGGGTATAAATAATGAAAATCGATGAGTTGTAAAGCCCAATAAAGGAGTAAACATGAAACACAACCTATTTTATGAGTCAAAAGGATTAACATGATCACATAATAGGAAAGGGTAATGAATAATTCTATAGAATTATAATATAAATATGTGGAATAATAAGATCATATCATGATAGGAATGTGTAAAAATCATAAAACATTACATAAGTATAATTCAAGGCTAATAACCAAGATAATATCACATGATTGGTAGAGTCCAATCTGGATTGAGAATAATGCCAAATACCATATACATTATCTCATGATACATAAAAATTAATCAAATATTTGGAGTTCTATCTAGGTATACCCACCATAATGTGTGCATGACTATGTATTTTCCAAATGGAAAACAAACATAAGGCCTAAACATAATAATTTCATATTGAATGATTTTTTAGCATAATCATGTCATTTAGTATAATAAGATGGTGTCTCATAATTTATTTAATAAAATAAGGTATTGAAACATTTTTAGACATTAATATGTTATCCGAAAGAATAGATCATGAAAAATTATTTCCATGTGAAGTGAAAATGTGAATGCATTTTTTTAGGTATCATTGGAAATTTCCAACTAATACATTGTTTTAGAGAGAATATCATAGCATATTTAATGATTGTAAAGAGGATAATGATCTCCATAAATAATTAAATGAAATATTTTTTACTTAACAAAATTATTTTAACTCCTTGAACCTAGAAGCCATGAGCTGATGCATTTTAACATTATATTGGAATGATAATAAGGAATCAATCATGAAGGTCTGTTCCATTTAGCAGTCTTGGAAAGACAAATCACCTACATGATACACATAATACATTCAGAAATAGGAAATACAAACATGATACATATAAAAAAGAAAATAATATTCATCATTTAAAGATTAATCAAAATTCACTTCTTCATAACCTAGGGAAATAAAAAAATAAGGGTTATCTCAAATGCTCAGTAAGGGTAAATGTAATGAATGCAATAATGAATCAATCTATATGGGAAATTAAATAACTGAATAAAATATCCACTCATACAAATAGATAAGGAATAATCAATATTTAAATTTAATAAATGGAATCAAATTCCATTAATAAATAAACTGAAATTAAAATAAATCCATAGATATGTTGATGCATAATCTCATGGATAAATAATAATTTAAATATCTATGAAGTAAATTCAAAAGTATAGATATATATAACATACCTTTGAGGCTCCATGTCATGGATCTATTAATTTCAAAGATAAATACCAAGAATCGAATGATTTAAATTCCACATTCCATGAATCTAAGACATTCAAGTCATCATTCCATGAATTTAATAATTTAAATGCTTCATCCAATAATCTAACACTATCAAGGTTTCTTACCAAGAATCTAAAACTTTTAAAGTGAACACCATATAAAAATTGTATAAGTTTTTAGACAATAATTATATCCATGAGAAATTATATCCAAATTTAAGTAAAATTCCAATGAAAATTTATTAACATAAAGTTATTGATTCAAGAGATATTTAACAATCGAAAAAGGAAGTGATATTTCAATGATAACCATTAAGAAAATTCTCACGGAGAATAATCATTAAATATTCCAATGTGTCAAAGGACACATTGAAACTTTTAAATCATAATAACCTGAAAGGTATGGCATTAAATTAAACTCATAACATTGTGAGAATAATGTTATTCATGATATAACATAAAAATGGTAGTATATACACTAAATAAAAGTGAATAGGCACATAATAAAAAATTAATACTCATTGAAATGTAAGTTGAGACAAAATTCCCGAAAATATGAATAAAAAATCCCAAAAGTGATAATTATCAAATGAAACATATAAATACTATAGAGGAAAAAAATTAATTATATAATATATCAAAATGGGTAGTAGGTACAACACACTAAGGAAGTGGTGAATATGACATTTATCTCTCTGATGTACACAGTGAGATGAAATCCATTTCTACATGAGTAGATTTTGATTCAAGGGTTCCATGACTAGGTAAAAGCAATTGAAACATTTAATACCCTGAAAGAAATGAAAATAAATATATAATATATCAAAATGGGAAGTAGTTATATCACAAGAAATAATTAATTATTGAATATGACATTAATCTCACAGATTTAATAAGTGAGATGAAAATCTCGTACCTTATCCATTATTTTTGTTCTATGGTATTTAGAATCCTTTATAGTGGTTTAAAATATTTTTTTTAAAATAATTAAAAAACAAAAAAAAATACAATACCATATATTATCTTTTTAAATTATTTTATTACCCATTTCTCAACACTCTTTTATTATTTTAACTATTTCGGGTTTTAACTGCCTAGTTTTCTTATGTATGTTTTGAATTTATATATGTTGTTAATATTAATTAGATAATTACTTCATCATATCCAGATTGTGATTCATGACAAACTTATCTTATATATTCAATACATCTGTATTTAGAATAGTCCATAATATTTGGATATTAGAAATGAAGTGCATCGTTCATGGAGATGGTAGGTCGTACATACGAATGAACACTACATTCATTTCATTGTTGTATTAAAATAATTAAAACTAAATGATACATATGTTTATTATAATACAATTATAATATATATGTTATATATGTTACATAGGTTTATTAAACCCATTCATTATATGTTCAATGTATGGAATGAATGAGTCATATCGCTTTGAGGGGGTGGTAGTCCACACTTCCTCTAACTAAATTATCATATTTAAACAACTTGGAATGTAAAAAGGTATGCTATAAATATAAAATACAGAATAATAATAAATTATTAATAACATATATATAATATATAATTATAGTTTCCATCAAATGGACACCAGGAGATGTGGTATGGAAATTGGAACAATAATCGATTCGTGAGGTAGTAGTTCGTCGTACATAGAAACAGTATGTTTGTTACCCATTAAATGGAAGTTTTTGTAAGTTTAGGTTGAATATATATCATAAAAACATCATTTTATATTTATGATACTGTTTTTTTCTTATAATAATATAATAATTAGAGTATAAGGCGCGGATAATGGAAATGGAACTAAATAGAATGGGAGAATGTGTTACCTCTTAATCAGGTAACTTCTTTTGGTTTATACCAAAAGCTTCCTTGGATTGATTTCTTCCCAAGGGGAAGAATCTAGGTAGATGGTTGGGATATTGGGAGATTCTTTTGATAGATTATTGATGAGGAAATGTGTCTTGAGTGGTGTGGGTAAGGGGTATAGTGCTTTCCTTTTATAGTGGAGGGGGGAGTGACACACTTGTAAATACCAAAAGTTATTCAATAATAGGCAGTCTACATTACCAAAATTGAAAAGAATGGATAGATAATTTATTAAATAATAATAATTGTTGAGAAAAACCCCATCCAAAAAAATATATGTGAATTTTAGAAATTTGGTTCCTTAATGTCTAAGACTCCCAAATATTTTCATTTTGGTTTTTATTAAAGCATCTAGTTTTTTAATCTAATTAATTTAACCATTAAGAATAAATTAAATTGAAATTTAGTAGAAAATAAAGATACAATAAATTATAAATATTATATCTAATTTATAATTTTTTTTGTGTTTTGGAAATTAAAGTTAAATCAAGCGCATGTAATGAGCTAAAACGTTGCATGAACCTAGACCATGTTAACAATGTTTTTATAGTATATTGGTCAACATGAGAATTATAAAAGATTAATTGGTCCATAAATAGACCATATTTAATTTTTATTAAATCATAAAAAAACACTTGGCAGAATATAGTATTTTTATTAATTTTAATTCATTTAATAATATTTAATTATTGTAAAATAACAATATTGTTAATTTTGACATTATTTAATTGATATTAATTTTAAAAAATAAATATTATATTGGAATTAAAATATATTAGTTTTATAGGTCTATATCGTGATATATTTATCTGAAAAATAAATAAATACAATAATTCAGTCAATTAACTTCTCTTTTAATGTTTATAGTATCATTTATTTTAGTTAACTATTAACTAAATAATCACTATATTTACGTTCCTTAAGAATTTTAAGAAAATAATATATATATATATATATATTATTGATGAATAATTATGGTAAAAATAACCCATATATATTACAAAAGGATATGTATAAAAAAATATGATTTTTTGTACATGCGTCATAAATTTATAAATGTACAAGGTAAAAAAAGTTCCATTTTGGTCCTTTTCCTTATAATTTTATATAGGCCAATTCAATTTAATAATATCCCAATAAACCATATATTTCTATCCAAGTGGGTACATTATCCAATAATTGTAATCCAATGGCTTTTGTACAAGTTTCTAGGTCATTTTGAGCCTTAATATTAAGCTTTAATCCCTTATTATGTTTAATCATACCTTAATCACTATAATTAATTTTAATCACATTCACTAATCATTTTGGTCCAAAACATTATGTTGATATTATTAGAAACAAAATAACACACTAATTAAATATTTTTATTCCATATTTTCAAAATTACAATCTATAAAGTGGAAAATTAAGTTTAGCGCTAATCTCATAGACTGGGCAAAATAACAAGTTTTTAATGTAGAAATATATTCAATGATTTTTTAAGTTTTTATATTCAATTTATATGTAAAATTGATTCTAATGAACTTAATTGTATAGAAATATGTATAATTTATCTAATGTGATTATAAAACAAATAAAAATATAATTTATTATTAATAATTATTTAAGCTAAAATGTTGTTTTCCACTAAATAGTTGTAATTTTCACTATTCATCAAGAAATGATTTTTCTTAGAAAAATCGCAAATATTCACCCTAATATAATTTAGAAATTCAGAATTCAAAAATTATTTTTATATTTAAAAATAAAATTAATAAAAGTTTCCACATTTGGTTTTAAAATAGGTATTCTAATAAAATACATAAAAACTCATTCTTGCTTGTAACACACGTTATTTCAGTTTTGTGTGTAGTGTAAGTTTAAAATTGTCTATAAATCATTCCAAAAAATTATATTTATTATAGAATAAAAAAATTTAATATCTTGGGGTGTCACATTCTCCTCAACTTAAATAAATTTCATCCTCGCAATTTAACCTTGAACATAGTAATCTAGAAATTTAAAATAAACTATTTTTAAAGACCCACATCGTTAAAAGGGTTATCATCACATTTTCATAATAAGAAAGAATGTAAATTACAATGGTATTATATCTAGGTTCCTTTGTAGGATAAAACATGTGGTAAATGTAATCATGGATACGATTGAAAATGATGATAATATAGAGAGTTCTAGAGAACATCTTCTCATGAAAGTTGTTGACCACAAAACCATAAACCATAGGTATGATTAATGGTCATTAATATTAAAAAATGATGATAATATGGAAATATTATTGTTTTAATACCATTTTCCTTGTATTTTGAAATTATTTCACACTCTATGAATATATGTAAATATACATCTATAAATATAATATTTTATTTTGACTATGATTTGAACAATTTATACTTCACCTCTTAGCACATGATGTGAAATATAGTGAAGATGTAAATTAACCTAAAAAATATATTTCAAAAATCATAATAAACCATTTTATAAATTGTTAAATATTCTAACTTATTTATGATTCAATTAATTATGAAGGGAAGTCACTAAATTTCCAAAATGAACATATCATTAACCTTTAGTTAATATGAAGCAGCTTTAAGTTTTCACATTACAAACTTGTCAATAACCTCAACATATATCCTATTGAAATTAGGTAACAAATTTAATTACCATAAAACCTTATTGGAAACATGAATTATTCCTTATTAATTAAGTAAGACACATTTTATTGTATATATGTCTTAAATAAAAATCTATTGTAAACTGCATCAGTGATAGCATATACCATTTTTAGAGAAGTCATAAATTAATTCCAAGATAGTTAGCACTTGAAAAATAAATCATTTCTTCATCATTATCATAAAATTATGAACATTTTAAAAGTTTTATTTCTATAAATTAAATGTTTTCAAAAAAGTTTAACTTTCTACTGAATAACTTTCCATAGTACCACTCAGCATAAGATCTCAAATCCTTGATAAAAAATTATTACAGTATAATCCCCATATATTCCATAATTATTGTAACAATACATTACTGAAAATATATTCAAATTAAATAATTGTTGATTAGACATATTAATCATTCATGTTCTTTAGTGGTAGTAGCATAAATTCACCACTATCTAATAGCATCATCTAGGGTATATTCCTTTAACACTTGGGAAATTTATTTACATAGTATCCTATCTCCTTACAATAGAAGAATTGTACATTGGAAAACTTTTTCATACACTTTCAATCAAAAACCTAGTGTCCTTTTTCTCCACACTTATAAAAAACCCCCATTACCTTCAAGAAAATATGGGGTGATTTTTTCCATTTTTATCACATGTGAAAAAATCCATCATTTCCTTCTTCCCTTTATACATATTTTTCTCTTCCATCCTCTTCTTCCCTTAGAAGTCATATGGATCAAATAATTCATTACTAATATTTTAAACCCATGATACTATTTATGCATATGATGTGAATATATGGGATACTATTTCCCTTTGAAATATTGGATTAAGTCTATGACAGATATGATCTTTCTCACTCTTAATGTCATGTGCATTGGTGGAGTTCTCATTTCATCTACCAGATTCCATTTCTAAAAGTATCCATACACTAGATTAGCTCATAAAATTATGAACATTATATAACTCTTTACATGGAACAGTACATGATATAAATTTATGCATCATGAATCCATAAATCAAAAACTTTGGTTACATTGGGGGAATATTTACTCCAAAATCCTCTATAATGGTAGATAAATAAAATATGAATTATCCTAATCATATCCCCTAAGAGTGTAAAACTAGGTGCACAATAAGGCCCATTTACATGTACTAGGTTACCTCTAGTTAGGTCTGTAACAGGTTGTTAGAGTGGTTACTCCTAGGTACATATGTGACAAAACAACGATCACTTGTAGTATCCAGAAAATTATGTATTTCTAGGAATTACCACATAATCATTACTATAAAAACATTCTAGGATATTCATATAAACATATACTAAATGTCTATATTAGGGTTTCTCTCCTAATATATGTTTTCTAAATATAGTTTCTATGGTTGTTGTTAAATTTTCTTTGATACCAACTGTAACTCCTTGACGCCAGAATCATGGAGTCGGTGCATTATTACATTATATTGGCATGATTATAAGGAATCAATCATGAAGGGATATTTAGTTTAGTGGAATTAGAAAGGTAGATTACATACGTGATACCAATAATACATTGGGTAATAGGAAATAAAAACATGATACATATAAAAAGAAAATAATCTGTATCCTTGAAATCAGAAACAAAATTCTCTTTTTCATAACCCAGGGAAGGAAACATAATAATGGTGAGTTCAAATGATCAGTAATGGTAAATAAAATGGAAGTAACAACGAATCAATCTTTGTGGAAATGTAAATAACTCAGTGAAATTTCCATTCACACACCTAGAAAAGGCAAAATCAATATTTAAAGGTAAGAAACTGAAACACATTCCATTAATCAACATACATAAAATGAAATAAATCAATATATATGTCGACCCAAAATATAATTCATAAATAATAACTAAAATATCTAGGAAGGAAATTCATAGATATGGGTATTTATAACATACCTCTGAGGCTTCATGCTAAGGATCTAATACCTTCCTGGCTACATGACAAGAATCTAATACTTTCAACGCATCATACCAATAATGTACTAATTTGAAGGCTTCATGCTAAGAATCTAATACATTCAAGGCTTTACTCCAAAAATCTAATACTATCAAGGAATTATTCAATGAATCTAAAACTTTTAAAGTGAACACCATTTGAAAAATACTATACATTTTTAGGAAATAATCATTTCAATGAAAAATGATATGGATATTTAAATAAATTTCTGATGAAATTTTTTTAAAATAATGTGTTTTTTTTAAAATAATATAAATAATAACAAAATGAAGTTAGATTTCATATATAACCATTAAGAACATTCTCGAGGACAAAATATTTAATCAATAAAAATTTCCTACACTACATTGAAACATTTAAATCATAATCCCCAAGAAAGAGTTACATTAAATTAAACATATAATATTATGATAAAAATGGTAATCATGATATAATATGAAAAAGGAAGTATATACACCCAATAAAAGTGAATTATCTCATAATAACAGTTAAGACTCAATGAAATATAAGTTATGAAAAAATTCCCTTACATATGAATCAAAAGAGACAAAAGTGATACTCATAAAACAAAAAATATAAATTAAATTTAGATAAAATAATTAATAATATAATATGTCATAATGGGCAGTGGGTACACCACACAAATGAATTAGGTGGTGACTATGACATTTATCTCAAGGATGTAAATAGTGAGAAAGAAATCCCTTACTACATTAGTATATTTTGATTCAAGGGTCTGATGAAATGGTAAATCAATTGAAACATTTAATACCATGAAATAAAGCAAAATAATGATATAATATTTCAAAATGGGAAGTAGGTATAACACTTAAATGAAGTCCATAGTAAATATGACATTAATCTCACTGATTTAACAAGTGAGATGAAAATCAATTGCTTGATCCTTAATTTTTGTTATGTGGTCATTATCCTCGGGCATCTTAGTTTAAAATATGTTTATAACTAACACAAAAACCAAAATCACGTTTGGAATACCATATATTAACTTATTAAAATATTTTATTATCTCTTTTTCAACACTTTCGTTATTATAACTATTTCAGGTGTTAACTACATAATTTTCAAATGTATTTTTTAACTTATGATTTTTTCCTATTAATTATATCATGATTTAATCATATACATAATTCAAATGATGAATAAATTATCTTTTTTATTTATTAAATATGTATTTATAATAGTTCATAATATATGGATATTAGAAATGAAGTGTATCGTTCATAGAGACGGTAGGCCGCATGTACAAATGAATGGTAATTTCATTTCATTGTTGTATTAAAGGAATTAAAAATAGATACATATTTATATTGTAATTACATTTTTATATATTTTTTATAAGTTATAGAGGTTTATTGAAACCGTCCTTTATATGTTCCATGTATGGAATGAATGAGTCTTATTGCTTTAAGGGGGCGATAGTCCACACTTCCTCAAAAACAATTATCATATTTATACAACCTGGAAAGAATGAATTTATGTTCTAAATAAAAATAATGGAAGAATAAGACATTATAAATAACATATATTTTATATATAAATATTTTTTCAATAATAATGGACACCATGAGAGGTGGTAGGGAAAATTGAAAAATCATTGTTTCGTGAGGCAGTAGTTATCCATTTAATGAAATAGTATGTTCGTTACCAATTCGATAGATGTGTGTGTATGTTAAGTTGGAATACTTATAAAAAAATCCTATTATATTATATATACTATTTTAATGTATTTTTTTAATAATAAAATTATAGGGAGTGGAGAATAGAAATGAAACTAGAAAGCATGGGAGAGGGTGTTACCTCTTAATCGGGTAACTTCCTTTGGATTATGGAAAATGAATCCTTGGATTGTTTTCTAACCAAGGGTAGGAATATATTTCTAGGGGATGGATTTTTGGAGACTATTTGAATTGATTATGGAAGATCCAATGTGTCTTTAGAGGTGTGAGGAAGGTACAGAGTGCTGCCTTTTTACATTGGTGGGGAGAGTCGAACATTTGAAAATACCAAAAGGTGTTCAATAATCGGTGGACTAACATACCTAAAGTGCCACAAAAATTTAAAAATAAAGGTTAAAAAGATATTATTGGTCTAGAAAAACCTCACACACACAAAAATATGTAAATTTTAAAAATATGGTTCCTTAACTTCTAAGATTCCAAAATTTTAGGATTTTTATTTTTATTAAAGAATCTATTTTTATAATATAATTAATTAAACGATTAAGACTAAAATAAACTGAGTTTTACTAAAAAATATTGGTATAATAAATTATTAATATTATATATAATTTATAAAATAATAGTCCCATTTTTTTGTAATATAATTATAAAACTAGCACTTGTGACAATGTAAAACATTTCTTGAACTCAGACCATGTTAACAACGTTTTATAGTATATGGGTCAATATATTAATTATAAAATAAATATTTGAAAATTTATAGAACAAATTTAATATTTAATAAAATTTAAAAATCAATTTTTATAATATCTGATTTTAAATAAATTTATTTCATTTAATAGGATTTATTTATTGGAAAATAAAAATAATGTCAATTTTGCATTATTTATTTGATGTTATTTTTAAAATATCATTCTTATATTGGAATTCATATATATTAGGTTTATAGGTTTATATAAATACATATTCCTCTAAAAAATCCAATAATTCAATTATTTAACTTCACTTTTATTATTTATAGTGTTATTTATTTTAGTTTATTTTTAACTAAATAATCACTATATTTATGTTTCTTAAGAATTTTATGTAAATAAACTATCTATATAAATTTTTGATATATTGCAGTGATAAAAATAACCCATAATCTTACAAAATTATATGTATAACCGAAAATATTAGGTTTTGTAAATTTCTCAAAATTTTATAAATGTTAAAGGTATGGAAAGCTCACTTTTTGTCTTTTTCCTTACTTAACCTTTTATTTAGAGCCCTTCCATTTAATAATATCCCAATAACCCATATATTTCCAAAAAATTGGGTATATGGTCAAATTATTGGAATCCAATGGCCTTGGGAAATGTGTTGAGGACATTTTGGTCCTTAATGTTAAGGTCCAGTCATTTATTAAGCTTAATCGTACCTTAATTATCGTAATTTATTTTAATCAAATTCAAAAATCATTTGAGACAAAAAAATTAAGATGATCTTATTAGTCCAAAAATATCATAATAATTAAATCTGTTTATTTTATATTTTCAAAATTCAAATCAGATTAGTTGGAAAAATAAAATTAATTCTAATTCCATAGACGGGGCGAAATAACAGATTTTAATGTGGAAAAATGATAAATATTTTGTTATGTTTTGGTATTCAATTTCAATGTAAAATTGATTCGAATGGAAATAATTGTATAAATATATTTATTATTTTACTAATTTGAATATGAAACAAATATAAATTAAAATTTATCATTAATAATTATTTAAACAGATAGGCTATTTTTAACTAAATTGCTATATTTTTCACTATTCATCAAAAAATGATGTTTATCAAAAAAAATCCCAAAGATTCCAATTAAGCTAATTTATACATTCTAAATTAGTAAATGATTTTTATTTTTAAAAATAAATTTTATAAAAGTTTTAAAATTTTGTTTTAGAATATATTCACTAATAAAAGGAAGAAAACTCCTTCTTGCGTGTAACATAAGCTACTTTAGTGTTGTGTGTTGGGTAAGTTTAACATTGGGTATTAATAATTCCAAAAATAAAATTATATTTATTCTAAATGGAAAATATTTTATGGTATAGGGTTTCACAATGATAAATTTTAGAAACCAATTAAATTATAATAAAATTTGTGGACTTAAACATGAAATTGGGTAAGAAAGAGAGAAGTACCATTTATTTGGATTTTCATAACAAAAGAAATTGAGTAAGTAACCATTAAAAAATGTATAGAAAAATATTATAAATGTTATTTAGAATATTTATATATGTTTAGGAATTTTAGATATGATATAAAATCATTAAATAGGAAGAATAAGTATAGAATTTTGGAAAAAGAGGGAAAAAACATATCCTAAATAAAAAAGTGTTGTTTAGAGATATGACATACATTAGGTTCAGAAGAATTTTTAACATGCACATAACATCTAGAATAATAAAATTATATTAATTAATTAAATATTTTATAACCTTTCCCATATATATTATATTTTTTATAGTTTTATTATACTCATTTATAACTATTTCAATGAGATAGAGAGTTTATTCTTGTTATTGTGAGGGCTTTTGCTTTATGGTTCTATTGTGGGATTACATGGGAATAATAATTTATGTTCCTGTTAAAATGGAAGACAAATAAATAAGTAAAATGAAATGATGTTACTTTCCTAAAACAATTAAATGGTCCCAAATATCAATATTTTCTCCATCATATCGATGATTCATTTAGTATAGACATTATCGGTATATGGTTAGATTATTATTCAGTTTTACTAAATATCATGGAATTTAAATTTTATTTAAATATAAAAATATTAATACATTTTAGATCATTTAAATGAGTAATAATGTAAGTAATATTATCAAATCTAATATTAATTATAGTTCTATAAAGACTTAAAGTTATTGAAGAAAAATAAATTACTTTGTTTATAGAGGCGATGAAGAAACCATATTGCAAACCCCATTTCCATTTTAGATTGGAATTAATGTGATGACAGTGTATTTAAATTACAAAATAATAATAAAATATAATTATATTTAGTTTACTTATGTTATTATTCCTTAGTGGATTAAAATAATTTGGCTGCTGAAGAAGAAGCATAAAATTAAATGATGTTTAGTTGAGAATTTTATCTCCCTTTGGTTGTCTCATCCTTGGATACCCCCTTAGGGATCCTTGGAAGGTACCATCGTGAAACCAAGGATATAAAGTATGTGTAGAGAGAGATGATGAGATGGTTTTTTATATTTTGGGTAAGCACAATGTTTTAGAAGGTGTGAAGAGAGAGGGTGGTGAGGGTGGTATTTATAAGGGGAGGACATTGGTGTTTTTAATTTTAATTTTCATTAGTTTATTATTTTAGAAAAATACATTCAATAGAAATGAATTGTGTGACTAGATAAATTAAATTGGGCATGTGATTTAAAAATAATGTTCACTTACATAATCCATGGATCATTTCTGCATATATTTTTATTATTTTAAAATTGTCGTATTTTAAAATATTTCACTAGTTACCAAAAAGTAAACTTTTTTAGAAGAGTACCAAAAATTCACCATTTCCATTTTTTAATGTGTATAATCCAAAAAAATTATAATAATTATAAAAAAACTTTTCGATATGAGAAATTTAATTTTTAATTAAATATCTAATTTATTTGGAAAATAGAAATTTAAATATTATGATCAATTTAATGACCCTTTGAAAGATTACTAATGGTATCATAAACTAATATAGTCATTATAATGGAAATAAAATTATTTTATAAAACCATTATAGGAAAATAAAATTTATTTTCAATCTCTATATTTTTTTATAAAATTTAAAATAAAATGCATTTGTTTTACAAAAATGAAAATATTGTTGTTATGATTTTTCAAAAATTTATTTACTATTATCATGACCTGAAAATGCCATATTTTCATTTTGCATGGTACCTAAAATTATTTTACACATCTGTTTGTGAGGATTATATTTTAACAATTATAATATTATTCCAATGATCCTATTATTATTACCATAGTAAGATTTTGTATAAATATCACGTATTGCATTAATTTTTCATCTACTTATATTTTCTCTCATGGTTATATATATTTTATATTTCAATAATAGTATTTTATGAATTATATTTTTTTCATTTATACAATGTTTTTTATGACTATAATTATTTTTTTAGATCAAGTAGATCCAAAATTTCACACTCCGTTATCATATTTTCTATTTTTATAAAATTTGAATATTTTTAATTCTTATAGCTATATTTATTCTGTAAGTGTAATATTAAAACTAATATATTAATTTGTTGTTGATTTTTTCATGTGGATCATGTTATTAATATAATACTAAATCTATAAATATGAAACTACTATAAAATTATAGGGGAAATTCCAATGATAAAATTTTAGGTCATTAAAAGCGGCATGTAGAAAAAGGATAAGTGGTGTCTATATAAATATGAGAGAATTGACACACTAGAATTACAAAAAAATATTTAATAATAATAAATATCCCAATCATTTTCTATGGAACCAAATTTAATAACATTAAATTTTATGAAATGATAAGGTATAAATCATATCAACTAATAAAATTCATACATGTTTAAGTATCATTTTAATCTTTATCTTTTTTTTTGGCCACCTCATTAGCTATTTTTAACTATAACCATTATAACAAATTTTGTGACAATTAAGGGTTATAATTTTACTAATAAGATGAAAATTTGAAACAAATGGTCAATGGATAAAATTTTAGACAATTTAACATCCAAAATATCCACATTTAATGTATTTATTGTTTTAAATTAAATTATCAAAATAATATGATAAAATATCATTAAATACATTTTTTAAGTATTTGTTTAATTTTTCTTCTAAAATTTCAATAAAATAATTGAATTTAAATATAAACACATTAAATATTAATTATTCTTTATATTTATTTATGAATTTCATGAAACATCACTACTCTACCAAAACATATCAATTGAATTTATTTAATATCAATTACCTTGATTATTCTATTACATTCATAGAACGAATATCAGCATTGAGTAAGTATTTAAGAAAATTATACCATTAGTAAAAATTAAATGAAAATTTATTTCAAAAAAATATTTTATTTATATTATATATATCCATTTATAATGGTCTTAAATTTTTTTATCCAAATGGTAATATTTTAAAGATTTTAAATTAGTGGGACTAAAATTTTGAATTTATTATTTACAAAAAATAATATAAATTCCATTACAAAAGGAAAATGGATCCATAATGTAGATACCTTTTCCTTAGTATCATAAATCTAGTGTCTAATTTATTATAATCAATTTGATACAAGTAATAACATCCTAAAAGAAAAAAATTAATATTAGGGGTAAACTACCTGAGTCCCATAAAAAATTTAAGAGCACAAATTAAGAAATAATTTTATTTAGAATAACATTATTTCCTCTAAAACATCCTTTAAAATAAATCATAGTACACTTCATGGAATCCTTGGAATGGAAAAAAATAAGGATGAGCTCAAATTATCATTAAGGATTAAGTACATCAAAATATATAATGAATCAATAAAGAATAATAGATATGTTAATTGAAATAATTTAACTCACATTACATTTATTCAATATCATGGATATCTTAATTAGATAATTCATAATCAATATAGAATGGTATATAAATAAAAACACATTCCATTTAATCAATAATTTGAAAAATGAAATAATTCCCTAGAAAATATCATTATGAAAATCTCATGATTAATAAGATAAGGCATAATTGATATGAAAACGTAAATAACTGAAATAACATTCCATTGAATCAATAAAATGAGAATAAAATGAATCCTGAGATAATATCACTATGAAAATCTCATGTATAATTATATCTGAATTCTTAATGAAGGGAATTATTAATTGTTAGACATCATGATCTTAGGTTTCATGATACCTCTTCCATCTATACCATTCAAAATATAGTTTGAAACTACTGGTATAAACATGTTTCTTTATATTTTACTAATTCTCCACATGATATTATCAATGAATTGAGTGGAAGTATAATTTTGGGCCCCACCTATCACTGCACGTCCAAGGAATTCTGTATATATCAAATAATCGTTTGAAATCATGAAAAATATGCTTTAACCTCCAATATGCATATTGTGTAAGGAATACATATTTATAAATATTTTCCAATATAATAAAATTACGTTTTATATAGAAAAACTTGTGTTGAAATGATATATGGTTTAATAAATAAATATATCCATGATAAATAATATAGATATTTATTTGAAATTTAATTGCTATAGGAAAGTGAATAATTCATGGGAATGATAATGAAGAAACAAATAAATTATGGATGTGAATATAAATATTTCCTTATTAAAACTGATCATAAACCATATCAATTAAGTAATAATTGTTGTATCAATATAACATATCCCTAGTGAAATATAATTAAAATAAGGTGTTTTTGTCATTGATGAATATAAATACCATAAAATGGTATTTTAAAACATTCTTTAGAAAAATAATATTTTCATTAAGAAAATATCTATTAAAAAATAAATATTTAAAAAACATTTTAAACTAATTTTATTTGAATATAAAAATTGAATTAAATAATTAAAATATTAAAATATGTATTGGTCATGACTATAAGATATTCTATACATGCCGATTATGTTAAAATAACGACCCATTCATTTTTTTGGTAAAAGATAAAAAATCATTGTTTTAAAAATTAAATGAAGATTCCTAAAAAACAATATTTTTAAAATTTAAAATGAGTAAAACTGTATTCAATACATCATTTTTAAAAGGGTTAAAATCATTTTTTAATAAATTTTTAGGAAAAATTATTTTATAAGGAAAATTACTTCCAACCAAAGTGAGAAATGATGTTAGAATTTATTAAAACATTTTACCAATCAATTTAAGAATTAGAGAGTGTAAAAATGGCATTAATACATGAGAAAGTTCACAAAAAACTATATGAGAAGAAAATTAAATTGTTTATTAAACAATAATTAAATAATTTCCATTTATGGAGAGTTAAGTATATAATATCTAGATTAAAATGAGATTATGAAATAAAAATTTGTAGAAATCATCATATTGATGTGAGAATTAATCCATGAACTTATTATGTATGTAACCTCCTAAGTTTTTATATTGGGTCAAATTCATTACCAATTTTTTATTTTTAGTGTTTCTTGTGTAGAGAAACTCTTTTTTGTTTATCAGAACATAATTTAGAGAGTTTATTTTACCCAATACATTGTTTTTAAATGAGTGTTAATGCTTAGAATCTGTCTCAGTAGTTTGTTTGGGGTTCAGGTCTATTTGAGGCAAAAAACCTAGTTTTATATGTGTGCCGACTAAGGCAGATTGTTTGAAAAATGGTAGATCCTATATGTATTAACTGTGTGGACCTATATATCCTGTATGAATGGTTTTCCAAACCATTCCAGTGGGGGTGTATCTATATGCAACCAAGTCTATAGTTTTTGACAGATGAATCACACACATTTTGTAATACCATGTGCATGAACCATGTGATCCTGGATCATTGGATAGTGGGTGTCAAACTGTTGTTGTATGGTTTAGAAAACCATGAGGACTAACCTTTATTCCTATTAGAAGTCTGAAGTTATGATTTAATTTGATAACATTCTCTTTATATTCCCTTATTTCTTTCCCCTTTGGTCATGAAAATCATAGGGGACTCATATTATTCTTCCTCCCCAAATGATTGATCCACACTCTTTCTCTGGACTCCATTTCTCGATCTGTCTATGCCGTTGGATCCGTAATGATAATACCTTTGTTACTATTTCTTCTTTTCCTACTTTCCCTCTCTATATGGAATGATTAATTCATGTGATTAGTTTTACCCCATTTTTTGGTTCATTGGCCTAAACATATTATTTCTTCTAAATAGGTCGATGTGAGAGGATACGATTAGATTAGTTGGTGTCTGCCAATATGAGGTAGGTGGTGTTAATATTTATCAGTGATTTCATGAGATTTTTTTATGATGAAGCTCTGAGAGTTCCATTTGGATGTCTTGGTAAGACCCTAAAATTTCAATGACTGTCTTCAGTTAATTAATTCAACTCGTTGGAGATTCATATGGGCATGCCCCTCAATTATAAAAATAGTTTATGTTTAGTGAGATAACAAACTATATGATCATCATAATATGGAAATGATTGAGTTGAATTACATTTTTTAATTTAATTATATCAACATGTTATATATATATGTGAATTTATTTGGATGAATTCCATGGGAATTGGATGGGATTGGCCTGAGGATCAAAGAGGGGAATACCACTTGAGATGAGATGATTTGATCATCAGGTTGGGTGAGTCCTAGATTAGATGATTTATGTTGATCACATGTTGGATAGTTCAGTCATCAATATGATGTAGTGAGGTTGTCATGTTGAGGGAATATACCGTGATATGTGAGATCGTGATGAACATAAGGTGGAGTTACATGGTTTCAGGGACATGAGGTTCTGGATTGTTATGGCATAAGGATGTTTTAGTTTAATCTGCTCACTTGTGGTGGAAAATGATATGTTTGCAGTTGTGTGCACACCGTAGGACTCATTTTTTGAGGTTTTATTCACTGCTAATATGGGAGGTTCTTTCATTTGTGGAGGATTAATGAAATGGATGGAGGTGATTTCCATATAAATCTACATGCAAGGTGAGTATCCAACAAATGATAGTGATGAGACGATCAGTTTGGGGGCGTGGCTTGCCATACGTGAGGCTGTTGGGCCCAAATCATTTGGGAGGATGGATATCACCATTCCACATGATGTAAGATATTGAGAATAAAGTGTTTCATTTAGAGGATAGAAACCATTATGCATCAAGATATCAGGATTCTAGAAAGAGGATGGTTTTGAGTAGGGGTATAAGGGACCATAATCTTATTTTTTGGGAACACCTTCGAGACGTTAGTTACTTGGTTAATTGAACAAGGTGATCGGCGTAATTAGGATGTGGAACATGTTGGTTCACCCTGCATGACTTGTATCAGAGGATGACATGGTATTAGGAAAAAATTCCGATCCTTTATAGTGATTTCAACAATGGTCAGATTAATTGATCGTACTCTTGTGGTTGTTGAGCACAAGGGGTGCAAGTTATTGTTTTACGTGTGTTATAATGTTCTATTTATTTATTTTAGAACAGACCTTTTAAATCAAAAATGTCTGATAGGAACATGTTGGTGGTGGATGACTGTGGTTTCTTCCCACATGATAAATGAGCTCTTCGGGATGCATGTATATTTTATGCATTAGCAATTAGGAAAGGTTTAAGGTTTTGAAGATGGAACATAGTGCTGGTTTATTAGTCCGAGGATGTATTGTATAGGACCTTAAGGTTCTTATATCAACTGAAGTTTGTCTTTTATTCCCTTTTATACCAGAAATCGTATATATATGAATGTAATGTGGTTATCCGTAGGTTAAACTTCTACAAAATAATAGGTATAACTTTTTTTTATATTCCTTCTTAGATATAAATGTTATTATTGGATTGTTCATTTATTCTTCATTTGTTGATGATGCTTCCTATATTTTATGATATTACTTATGCTTCCTCCATGGGTGGGTAACTATCCCAATGTCTATTGGTCATTCATTTTCACTGCATATTATATATTTACCTGGTCCATTATATTACAATCACTATAGGGTATAGTTTCCACACTCTCGCCATTTTTAAAACCTCACTTCTAGTCAAAATCCTTTGGTGTTTGGTGAGGCACACCTAAGGCTATCAGAAGTTGTCCTGAAGCACTATTCGGGTGGTTAATCGGGTCATCGAACTACAAATGGTATCAAAGAAGTTCGTTACTATGAATATGTAGTGGTATTTTTCTAGCTACTAATGATATCAATTGTTTTACTTTTATTGTTTGGTATTACTATTTGGGCTATGGTAGACTAGATATTAGGATGTTTTCGAATGGGTGTTTATAGCTGGTGTTTGGATACAAATAGCCCCAGTCATGATATACATACCATGTTTCCAGGGGTTGGAACATGTGTTTATCTTTTCTCATTTTATAGTTGATATGATTTTCACAATTTGTGTTGCACTTGGATTTCTTGTTAACAAATATGATATGTGACCCTTGACCTTGTATGGTAAGGGGTGATTTATTTAACCCTGGGCCTAGTACATAAAGGGAGTCTGGATATTTATTATTCATTAGGTACATAAGATGATTTATGTATATTCATGTTCCATGATATAAAATGTGTGAGAATTTCATTGGGCGGCCTGGATTATGTTAAGAGGGGTTTTATTTTCATAAATTTCAACAAAGGAAGTTATGTAGTGTTCTCATTTTTGGCCTCTCTTTGGTAGAATCTTGCTTAATCAGCCTAGGTAGGTGGACCAAATGAAACATGTATCTGATATGTGATATATATATATATATGTATGTATGTATGGGACTGGATATTATATGATCAAGTAGAAACTATACTAGAAACTATATTTATATATTTTATATATAATATATGTCTTATACCTTTTTTAAAAAATTTAATAAAAATTTCATTATACATTATATTTTGTGTAAATATGATAATTTTGTGTGAAGAAGTCTGGACTACTGCCCCTCAAAGCGATGTGATTTGTTCACACAGAACATGTAATGTGTTAAGGATGTGATTAGTGAACTTATATGATATATATAATATAATAAATATAATAATTATATATATATATAAATATATATACTTATATTTCATTTACTCACTTTCTTAAAATACCACAATATTACAAAAACAACATTCATATATACGTACAACCTACCGTCTCCATGAACAGTGTCTTACAGTTCATACTTGTATAACCTAAAGATTATTATAATAGAAATATAATTAAAATAAATGGTATTTATTTCATGTTTTACTTTAATGAAATCATGATAAAATTATAAGGACCAATGATATAACAAATTATGACACATATGAAGAACAAAGCCGATAATTCACGAAGCGAAACCATACCATAGAATTGTTATAAATAGGTTTATATAAGTTCATAATAAAATCATATATGGTATTATATATAATAATAATCTTATTGAAAATATTTATAATGAAATTCCATTTATTATACAGGAATATTGTATGATTTTGAAGATATTCAAGACACAAGGTAATGTAATCTCATCTCACTTTTTATTTATGTGAGATACATGATTTATTCACCACTAATTCCTTTTTTGTGGGGTGTATACTTCTAATGGATATATTTTAAGATTATTATAATTAAATTTATGTGTATTTACATATCCATTCTATTATCTTTACATCATGTGGTTATTTTTTTAAATCTACCAAATCAGCAAGACAATTTGGTATCAATATGTCTTCATTGAGAAAAATATTTTGTTATGAAACTAAATTATTTTTCAACGTGTATATAATTACATTTGACATTTTATAGAATGAATATCATAGTTTAAATGATATTTTAAGCTTCATTAGACTTTGTTTTCTTATGTGGATGCTATGATCCCATGTTTTCAAGTGATGAGAGTTTATTAAAACAATTTATTCTCTTTTTGATATTTTTTATGTTTATACAACCTTTTACAAAATATTTAGATTCATCAACTAAATAATATCATGAATATTTTTCTCTTTTTTTTATTCATGATATCTTAATACATCAGTACCAATTTTCACTATTTGTTACATAAAAAGTTAAGAATGTGTTTTTAGGAATGTTTTACTTTGTCTCACTCTTCAGCCATAAATATGTTATATTTAAAACTATGTTTTAAAAAAATTTAAAAAAAATATTTTGATATTTGAAGATATTTCTTAAGTAAATATTTTTTTTAAATTATATTTTTTATGATTATTTTTTAAATATATATTAGAATAATTTTATTTTTCAAAAATGTATTATGTTTTAAAAAGAATTTTCAAGTCAAAAAGGAAATTTTACTAAAGAAATTATTTTACAGGGTATTTGAAAATTATTTCCCACTAATATGATATTTCTTGATTTTAATTATGCCTTAATGGGGAAATTATTCAATTATTCAATTAATGTTATTTTTTGCATATTTTTTATGGCATGATGTTTATAAAAATAGTTTTTCTTTTAATGGGTTATATAACTATGAAACCCACTTCATTGAATAAGATATTCTTTTGATTAAATTAATATTAAATTTGTACCTTTTTTCAAAGGTTATGATTTGATTTCATGTTTTTTATTCACCTTTCATTTCATGGGTTCTGATGATATTTTTAATGATCTTTTGTCACATGTTTTAATGATTTCATTATGAGATGGGGGGACCTATATCACCCTCCAATGAATTGGTTAATATTTATATGTCTTGAGATAGACTAAGGTGGTCTTGGGAGTGAACATTAACTAATAAGACGGTCATTGGAGTAAACTGTGATAACCAAGATGGTATGATGAGTGAAATTGTGCTACTAAGATATCCATGGGAGTGAAACATGACTACCAAGATGGTATGGGGAGGGAACCAACAATGATAATATTGTC
This sequence comes from Viscum album, assembly GCA_963277665.1. Classification (NCBI taxonomy): domain Eukaryota; kingdom Viridiplantae; phylum Streptophyta; class Magnoliopsida; order Santalales; family Viscaceae; genus Viscum; species Viscum album. The sequence goes on from OY728122.1 coordinate 967,234,360, forward strand.
TTGGATGATATTCCTTGGATATTATTAGATTCACATTATAAAGTTAAGTTTTTTCCATAATTCCATGTTTTATTCCTAATATAAGCTTTTATGTCTTATGTTCTTTATTTTTGTATGATTCATGTCTTATAGACTGCCAACCTTTATGACATGATTCATGTATATTATCTTTGATAAGTTGGGTATATTATTATATTTTCATGATCTTGTTCTCATACCCTTATGTTATGGATTATGCTTACATATCTCCTTTGTTTACCCTTACAGATCATATAGGATCACCCCTATTTATGTTTCCTTCCCCAGGTTATGATGATAAGTATTAATTATGATGTTTCTAATAAGGTTCATAGTCTAGAAGAATCATGTGGGAGATAATATATCTCACTCATGTGTCAGTGTTTCTGTTTCTATGTTTCTAATAGAACCAGACTCATACGGTCATTGGGAGTCTGTTGCTATAATGTCTTTTATACTTCACATAAGTTATTTAATGTAAATGTAAGAAAAGAGAGGGTCTCTATATTTAGTATCAGATAATATTTTTAATCATATTTTGGAATTCTGGTTGAGAAAACCACAGTTATAACCCTACCATCATGTATAAGGAAATGTAAAAGGATAATGAATGTATTGGAAAATGTCCTAGAATTTTGGTAATGGATATAGTGTGTGATTTCCTAGAAATAAATCCTTATTTTTATATTACATGTGGATGTGGCTCTAACATATATGAACCTAGGGGTAATAACTCTGAAAAGACATCTTAATCCTGACTCGGGGTAATATATTCCACAAAAATGGTCCTTGTTGCACACCTTTTTTGACACTCTTGGGGGATATTCTTTGGGAATTCACAAATTCTTCACAAACCATCATAAAGGATTTAATTAGAATTTGGTAATTAAAAATCTATGATAAACTTATGGTATCATATTATAAATAAGGATTCATAAGTTAGAAATTCTATAATGGAGTTTTCATGATTATATGGTTTCTAATTATGATAACTATTTCTTAGTCTACGATTTTGGTTTTCATCAATTGTTGGAACATTAAGGAACCTAATTAATAGTGATTGTAAATGAAAATTAAATGATTGGTATCCTGAAAAACCAAATTTTATTGGAGAAGGAATTAAAAACCTAATTTATATTCTCACTCAACTTTATTAAGCTTTGAATCATGGTATAATTCCTTATGAGTAAAAGAGGGAACAACATTTTGTTGAGTCTTTCATGAGGAAACATACAACTTATTAAAGAGGGTATTCTGATACACAGTTTTCTGAACAATGGATTGTTACCACTAAGAAAGTATTATCTTTTCACTAGTGTTTAGAGAATATGAAAGTAATTCTGGATTTTTATCGGTTTGAAAGTGAATCAGGTTAGTTGTGGCCTCTTATCAAGAATACAAGGAAGTAAGATGAGATTGAATCCATGGATTGGGATGATTTAAAGAACATATTTTTCAGTAATTACATACCTCAGATTCTTCAAACCATGATAGAGAAAGAGTTCCTTGAATTGAAGTAAGGGCATGGTGATTCTTTTGGAACTAACAAGACTAATTTCATGAAACTTGTGAGGTAATCTAGGAAATATCAACCAACCAAAAATTAAATTGGATAGATTATTTAGTGTCTTAAAGAAAATTCTCATAATGGCATGGGCCAAAAGAGACATTAGTAGCTATAATGAGACTGAGCATTGTGCAATAAAGGTTGAAATGAAGGTTGGAGTAATGTATCAATCTCATGGTTTTGATAGGAAAAAGAATATTGAGTTTAATGGAAAATCTAAAAAACATAAAAAGAATACAATGATCTTTACATTATGACCTATGTTTGGGAAGAATAATGTAGAAAATTTTCTGAAGGGGTCTAATAAATGTTTTAAGTGTAGAAGGGAAGGCCATCAAGCATTTGATTGCCTATGTGATGGAAAGAATATAGAAAATAGTGAGAATGGAGAAAAAGATACACTGAATGCACCTCCCATGCTTTCGTAATACACGTGTAAGGAAAAAAACCATTATTATTATGAGTTCCCAAACCCAAGGTCAGGTGATGATGATTGACGTCAATAATATCTCAAACTGAGGAATAGTGGAAAATCTCAAGAAACTGTTCTTTTTGACGAAGGGTGTGATAACAACGTGATGAAATGTACACATATTATCCACTCTAAATCAAGTAATGTCAAATTTGATTATGTATCAACCAACTCTTTCATATCTAAAAAGTTGGACAATGTCATTAGGATTCCAACAAAACGTTTTAATGTGGAGTTATTAGTGGGAACCCATAATGGTACAATGATTTCATCCCAAGTCTATGATTCCTATCCGTTTGAAATTTTTGGTAATGTGCTTCCTAAAAATAATTTCATTCTTCCTTTTGTTGAATTTTATGTCATCATAGAACTTTATTGGTATTATCTCCATAAATCCCACATTAATTGTCGAGGAAGGGAAGGTATATTTTACATTCCATCCTCTCCAATGATCTCCAATCAATGTGATGATAAGTACGAGCCTCATATAGAGATTACAGACTGTGTGTGGGCACTAATTCCCATTCAGAATGGCTATTTATCTCAAATTTTATGGGAGAAAATCTATATCGATGATATATCTATTGTTCCTGGTATTTTGGATGTATTTATTTAAGGGTTTAAAATACTTCCACCAATACATGAAGTTGAGTTCTTAATAGAACGCATACCTCATTCCACACTAATTTATAATACTCATTATAGAATGGGCACAATTTAGTTTCAAAAATTAAATAAGAAACTCCAAGAAAACCATGATAAGGGATTAATTTGTCCTAGTTTGTTAGATTTGGGAGAACTCATTCATTTTGAGAGAAATAAATATGGATCAATGTGTCTATGAATTGATTATTTGGAGTTGAGGTAGATCATGATCAAGAACAAGTATCATCTCCCCATATTGATGACTTGTTTGATCAACTATGTGGATATCAATACTTTTCCAAGATTAACCTCCAATATTGATATCCTCAATTACGATTCAAGAGATAGGACATACCCAAGATGGTATTCTGTATAAGTTATAGACACACTAAGTATATAATTATTTCTTTTGGAAAAAAAAATTCTTAAGCTATCTAAATAGATTTGATAAATATATTATTTAGAGATCACCTCGACCAGTTTGTGGTAGTCTTTATTGATGATATTATTATCTATTAAAATAGTAATTAAGAGAATTATTATCACTTGATAATTGTACTATAGACCCTAATGAAGGAGTAACAATATGAAAAATTTACAAACTATGAATTTTTTCTAAAAAAGTTTCATTTTTGGTTCACATAATCTCAAGAGATGGTATATAAGTACATCGATCAAAGAAAAATGATGTTTAATGTTTCCCAAGACTATCCATGGTGACTGAGAAACGTTGCATTATTAGTTTATCTATACATTAACCAGGGTTTGTGGATAATTTTTCATGACTATCTAATCCTCTAACAATTTTATCTCATAAGGCTATCAAGTTCCTCTTGAGATATGAATGAGAGGAAAATTTTAGGGAACTGAAGAGAAGGTTAGTCAGCGCACTTATTCTTATATTAACCTATTTCTGAAAATGGTTTTTAATCTATATATATTCCTAAATTAAGTAATATGGAAGTATTATTATGAAAAATAAAATGGTTACCACTTATTCTTTATGGATGTTAAAGATTCTTTATAAAAACTTCCCATCACATGATTTGGAGTTAGTAGTGGTAATTTTTTCATTAAATATATTGGGGAATTATATTTATGAGTAAAATTTTGATATATATAGAGATATTAAAATATTGAAAAAGATATTCATATAAAATGATATTATCATGTGACATATAATATGGTTATAGTTGATAAAGGATTATGATTGCACAATACATTACCACCCTGGGAAAGAGAACATGGTGGCCGATGCTTCGATTCAAAATGATCATTTTACATATCCATGATGAGGATAAAAAGAGATCCAATATTTTTAGATTTGAAAAGGTTGGACCTATAATTCCTAAAGGAAGGGTAAATTTATATCTGGATCAAATGAATTTCCAACCAACTATCTTATTGAAGCAAAAAGAGGCGCACAAGGAAGATATAGAATTTCCAAAAAAAGATTTAAATGTTTTGGAGTTTAACCTTGATCAAGATGGAATGATAAGGTTCAATAATCATGTATATGCTCTTTCTATAATATAATTGAATAAGGAGCTATTAGTGGAAGCTCATAGTTTTTCAATATTTATTCATACTAGGTGTATAATGATTTATAGGTATTTGAAAGAACACTTCTAGTGGGATCGAATAAAGAGATATATCATAGAGTTTGTATATCGGTTCTTGGTATTCCAGCAATTTATGGCCAAATGAAAATTTTATTTGGGGTTCTTTCATCCATTACCTATACCAGAATGGATATGGGAGAAAATCACTATGGATTTTCTAATTGGACTACCCAAAATATCAAAAGGGATTAATTTTATATGGGTTGTAGTTGATCTTGTTACTAAGTCCTCACACATCATCTCTTTCTGATAAGACTTATATCGGGATCATCTTTCTAGGATATACATTTAGAAAGTGGAAATGTTTCATGGATTACCACATTCTATTAATTCAGATCAAGATATGTGGTTTACCTCAATTTTCTATCCATGTCTGTATCATGCACTTGATATAGAATTGAGTTTCAACACTACCTATCATCCTCAGATAGATGGTCAGTCTAAAATAATAATTCAAACCCTCAAGAATATGTTGGTGTTGGGTATTTTGGATTTCAAAGGTGTTTAGGATCCACACCTTCCTATATTATATTCTTTTACAATAAATTCTTTCATTTAAGAATTCAGATGGAACCATATGAATCCCTCTATGGGAAGAAATGTAGAGCTCCAAAATGCTAGGAAAAGGTTGTAGAAAGAAATCCATTTTGACATCAGATCATTGAAGAAATGTTTAAGGAGGTTAGAACCATTCAGGGGAATATCAAGGCATCTTAATGTCTTAAGAAATGTTATGCTGATAAGAGACATTGTGATTTAGAATTTTAATTTTCTGATAAGGTTTTTCTATGAATCAATCTCCAGAATGAATTTAGGATATTCAAGATGAAAGGGAAACTAATCCCTATTTATATCGATCTGTTTGAAATTCTTTATCATGTTAGGATGGTGTCCTATCGCTTCATAATTCCTCCAAATATCTATAATGTAAATGATTTATTCCACATATCTCTCATGAGGATGTACATACTTGGCCCTTAATGTGTAATGATCTAAGAGATTATACTTATTGAGTAGGATCTATCTTATGAGTAACAAACAGTTGAAATTTTGGATCATTCAGAGAATGTTCTTTTAAACAATACCACTCCCCTATTTAATTTTTTTTGTGGAGAAATCAGTAGTTGGAGGAATCCATGTGAAGACATTAGAATATGATGAAGCATTAGTATCCTAATTTTTGTTTACTCAAAAGATGAATTTAAAGGGAGAAATTCATTTTAAATAGGGTAGAATGTAACACACCCAGTTTTTATGTACAATTTATTCTTGAATAAATTAATTTTCCTCTATGTATTTCATTTTTCTAATTTTAACATTCATTCCAAACTACTCCAACTTGGCTTGCACTATACACAACACAGACTTAACGCACGTTACACACAATATTGAGTTTCTACAAAACATCATTTTAATTGTTATAATTATTTAAATGAGGCAATTATCATATATCCCTTGAACATAGTGATATGATTATTAATAAAAACTTTTAAAATATTTTTTATAATAATAAAAAATTAGTAAATAATATATAATTTTTGGCAGAGTCCTTATATGATTTAAAATATTATTTTCACAATTTGACTTCTTTTCATGTCCTTCTATAAAAATAATAAAATTATTTTTAGACACACATAGAAATTTAATTTGATAAAATAAACAAAATATTTGAATTTATAATTTCAAAATTATCTTTGTATAATTTTTTAACTTTTCTAGGAAACATAATTTTTTGATGAATATTGGAAAATGATGAATTATAATTCAAATATGTTTTTTTGTATAATTTATTTATAAGGTAAAATTATATTTTAAATTGATTTTAATGTTTTATTAGATCATATTTTTATCAATTAATCCAACTTAGATTATTAGAATCAATTTCACATTGAAATTAGTTATAAAATCTTTTCAAGCATTATGATGTTTTAAAATAAACACCCTAGTGTCACCCATCGACGAGATTAAATTTAAATTAATTTATAACACTTATGATATTGGAATTTGGAAATATAAATTGAATATTTTGAATCACAATAATTTATTGTGTTTAATTTGGTCTGGATATTTTATGGAAAAAAATTTATTGAGTGTAATTAAATGTAATTATAATGATTAACATAAAATTAAGCATAATAACGGACTAAACATTAATCGTAAGAGCCAAAATGACTTGGAAACATATAAAAGAGCAATTAGATTACCATATTTAGACCTTATCCCCAAATATTTCAAGAATTTTTACCAATATAGGATTCACCTGAAATGGGGAAAATGTGGGTGGAATTATTTTTCAAAAAAAATTCCAAGAGTGCCACTCCGCCACCACTATAAAAATGCCTTGTATCCTCCTACTTCCTCACACCTCTCAGTACATATTGGATCAAAAAATATCTACCCAAATAGCCCCTAAAAATCCCTCTGTTACTCCTTAAGGCCACCATTTTGGAATAAATCAATCCAAGGAAAACTTTTGGTGAAAACCAAAAGGAGTTACCCAAAGAATAGGTAACATCCTCCCTCAAGGTCCTTTAATTTTTTTGTCTACTCATTCAATTATCCTTATTCCAGGATTATAAAACAACACCGGTATACAATATATTTTGATATTTAATAGGATAATGGTTATACATACAATTACACACATTTCAATCAAATGGGTAACAAACATTCTATTTATGTGTTCACAAAACTACCTCCTTAAGAAATGATGATTGTTCATTTTTCTTTTATACCAACTCATAGTATAGATTATTATAATGGAAAAAAATTATATAATATATATAATTATCATATTTATTATTTATTTAATACTTTTTAATCAATTTACAATACATATTTTATTATCTTCATTTTTTGTATATATGATAATTTCCTTTGAGGAAGTGTGGACTACAACCCCCTCAAAACGATGTGATTCGTTCACACACTACATAGAATGTATTAAGGACATGATTAGTAAACTTATATGATATGTATGATATAATAAATCTACTGGAATAATGTTATATATATATATAGATATAAATATAGTTATATATATACTTATCTGTAATTTACTCTCTTTCTTCCAAAACAATAATAAAACAGAAACATTGTTCACGCGTACGTAAGACCTACCATCTCCATGAATAGTGTATTCTATTTCATAATTATATATCCTATATATTATTATAATACAAATATAATGAATATAAGTGATATTTATATAATGTTTTACATTTTTTAAATCCTTATACAAGTGTAGGTACCAAAGATATAACCAATTAAGACACATGGGAAGAACAAAGCAGATATTACCCTAAGTGAAATCTTAACATAGAATTGTTGGCATGTGGGTAATATAAGGTCATAATAAAACCATATATAGTATTAGTTAATGTAATAGGATTTTATAAAATATTTATAATAACCATAAATTTAATATAAAGGATTCTAGAACGGGTTTGAAGATATTCAAGAGACAAGGTAAGAGAATTTCATCTCCCTTTTTATTTACATGAGATACATTCTTTATTCACCACCCATTACTTTTGTGCAGTGTGTATAATTCTAATTTATATATTCTATGATTATTATAATTAAATTTATGGGTATTTACATATCGTTTATTTTATCTTTTGTTCATGTAGTTAATGTTTCAAATGATTCCAAATTAGTAAGACAATTTTTCTCAATTTTCCTTCATTAGGACACATGTTTTTTTATGCACCTAATTTCCTTTTTTGTGTTTATATACAACCATTAAACATGTTATATCATGAATATACTTATTTTAATGTTATTTTAACATTCATTTAACATCATTTTCCATCATAGAGAGTATTATCCCATGTTATAAAGTGATAAGAGTTTATTGAAACAATCTCTTTCATTTTTGACATTATTCATGTTTATAATTCTTTGGATGAAATATTACGGTCTATATTATAATATATATCAAGAATTTTCATTCCTCATATGGTTATCCATGATATATTCATTAAAATGTATCATTTTTACACTCTTTGGTACATAAAATATTTAAGAAAGTGTTTTTAAAAAAGTCTGACTTTATCTCTCTCTATGGTCAGAAATCTATTCTATTTCCAAAACCATGTTTCCAAAATCGTGTTAATTTTTTTTCCCAAGTGATATTTTAAGATAATTCTCCAATAAAATGTTTTTTTTAATATTATTAATGTTTTTAAAATTTTATTTTACAAATATATTTTCAAATAAAATGGTTTTCAAAAATTAATTGTATTTTGAAATATGTTTTCAATTCAAAAAGATATTTTACTCAAAAGAAGTTTTTAAATTATATTTCAAAATAATATCCCAAGTGAGATTAAATTATTTGTTTTTACTAATTCCTTTCTATGGAAATTATTCAATGATTCCATTCATTTCCTTTCTCTAAAAGTATTATGTTTTGATTGCATGATGTTTATAAAACCCATTTCTCTTTTTATGTGTCATCTGGATTTGAAACATGATTCTTCTCATATGTTTTTCTTTTAATGAAATGATTAAGAAAAATGTATATTTTTTCATATTTTATGATATAATTACATGATTATCATAACAATTTCATTGCATGGGTTATGATAGGACTTTTATTGATCTTGTGGCACATGTTTGTATGATTTTGTTATAAGATAGGTGTGACCTATATATCCCTCCAATGCATTGTGAAAAGATTTGTATCTCATGATATAGACTAGTATGGTCTTGGGAGTGAACTGTGTTGACTAATGTGGCCATGTATGTGAACCATGACTACTAAGATGGTATGTGTTGTGAACTCATGCTGCTAATATGACCATCTGGCCATGTATGTGAACCATGACTACTAAGATGGTATGTGTTGTGAACTCATGCTGCTAATATGACCATCAGAGTAAACCATGACTACAAAGATTCTATAGGGAGTTAACACATATTACAAATATGGTCATAGAAATGATTCCCTGGACACTATGTAAGTATTATTTTTTGATTATTTGTTTTCCAAAATTTCTTATTTTATCCTTTGTCAAGATTTTATCGCTAATGTTTTTTAATTTATTATGATTCATGTCTTATTAACTGCCATACTTTTTTCTGTGATTCATATATATGAACTTTGATATATAGAGTATGATATTATATTTTTCTGATTGTGTTATTATAATATTATTCTCATTATTATTCTTATATATTTCCCTGGTTTACCCTTACTAATAATTTCAGATAACCCCATTTTATGTTTACTTTCCCAGGTTGTGAAGATATGTATTAAGTATGATGTGTTTATGAAGGGTGTTAGTCAATAAGAGCATAGTTGGAGATAATGTATCCCACTTATGTATGAGTTTTTATGTTTCGATGTTTATAAATGAACTGTAATAGTATAGTCTATGGGTTCCATTTTTTATGATGTTTTATGGATTCTGTAAAAGTTATGTAATCTTAACGTATGAAATGAAAGGGGTTTTATACGTAACCACCTTGGATATTACAAAATACTTCCTATGTTTGATTTAAACAAAAGGAAAGGCTTATAGATTGAGAGGTTATAGGATGGTAAGTGATTTGAGTATGGGTTATCCATATAAAAATGGTTTAAAGCCTTGATGTAGAGAGGACAGTGGGTGGCTATTTAAAAGTTAGGTGAGTGGCACAGTTGTAATTTTTGAAGCAAAAAAAGGTGTACCCACGATTTTCATCAGAATAAAGGGTATAAAATGGTTTATCATAGAAATTATAAATTTTAATTTATAAATACTTATATAAAATATATTTTAGAATTTTTTTATATCATTTTATCCCTTAACATTTTAGTTTAACCCCTAGTAAACTCATTTTCACCTTAAACGGAGTAGTTAGTTTTTACTATTTTCCATAATAATATGCATAAAAAAATATTTTTAACTTATTAGATAATATAAATTACTATAATTCCAGTTGTGGAATTAATTTTCAAAATTTCAATTTATAGAATGGAAAATATTAATTTAAAATTAATTCCACATAAGTGATGAGAAATCTGGGTTTTCAAAGAGAAAATGTTTAAAGGTTTAAAATTTTTTATTTCAAATTTCAAAATGAAAATGATTCAAATGAACTAAATTGGATTAAAATATACATATAAGTACAAATTTTAATTTAAAACCAATCTAAAATATAATTTATATTTATACATAATTTGATAAAAAATGATGATTTCCATAAAAAATTATAAATTCTCAATATTCATTGAAATTTGAAACATTTACAAAAAAATCCCAAAATTTAATCCTTTTATAGTTTTGATATCATGATTTCAAAAATTATGTTAAAATAATGAAAATTTATTTTAATAGTGGAAAAAATTAGTTTTAAATTATGTGTACAAAGAGAGACTAAAAAGTCTTATAGAAATATATGGTTTTTCAAAAGAACATTTATTTTTCTTTTAAATAACAATTATTTTATTCATAATCTATAAATAAACATAATTTTCATAATTTATTTAACTATTATTCAGACTCTAGAATTTTAATATTAGGTTATAAGAGTATACTATGACATAGTTCATTTCAACTCGGGGTGGCATGTTCCTCAAGCTATCGAGGAGATTAAATTTAAACAAATATATTACATTTGTTGTTTGATTTTGGTGTTCTATGTCACATATGAAATAAAAAAATACTGTTATTAATTCAAAATTTCAGGATATAACATTAACCCAACCTTAAATAAATTGTTTCCTTATAATTTAAATTTGATCATGATAATTCAGGTTTTGGCATTAGGAAATACCATTATTAAAAAACACACATCATGAAAGTGTTAAAAAATATCTTCTTAATAATAGGAAAGTGGTGGTAAAATGTAATATTACATAACACATAAATATGTTTCTATAAATGATAATATTAGTGGGAAAAAAGAAATGGACATCTAAGAAAAGATTAAATAATTAAATAGAATTAAGGAGGTCATTGATTATATGAAATTGAATGATCAATGGAATTTTAAGGACCTAAAATCCATACATTTGTGACTATTTAACACACCATATGATTCATCATATATGAATGTAATAGAATAATTATTTGAATATCACTTTCCTAATATTGATATTTTTTACTTTCAAAGAATATAAATAAATATACTTACATGATACATTTCTATTTCATAAGAACCATTTATTTATTTTTTTTACTACAAGAAATTTCAAATTCATCACTTACACAAGGAAATGAATATCCAAAATGAATTTATTATTATTGATTAAATAAATTTCTCTTTTAACCGACAGTAGGATCCATAAATGTTGGAAATTTCTTTATGTTTGTTTTTAACTATTTTCAAAAATAAAATAGTTAACACAAGTTATCTAATATAATACATTAATATGTAAACCTCAATAATACGTCCACTAGTTGATCATTAATATTTATTTTCCAAATCATTTAACTGATTAAATATTAACCAGGATATCATATAGGATAATGGTAGGAAAAAAATATTATCACCCTTTTATTGTAGTTTCAAACCCCATGACCATGCGAGATGAAACACTTTGTCACCTGGTAGGAGGAGTTTCCTTTTTCTAAAACAATAGTAATACAATATCTATGGAATTCTCAAAAAATATGGTATACATCCTTATAATAATATTTATCATTAACTAACCTTCCACAATGGTTATTAATTCATCTTATTTGTTCAAAATGTCTAATAATCTTATTTTACTATTATTAAAATTTAATTAATGATCATATAAACCTTAAAGGTTATCAAAAAAATTAAACATATATATATAAAATGTAAAGGAATTATTCACCAAATAACTTTTTCACTATAACATATACTTTAAATAAAATTCTAACAAAATATCATTAATCTTGGTACACTATAACCACAAAAAACCAACAAAATGGTGTTTAAGACATTAATCATAGGATAAATATTAAAATTATAATCCCATGATGGTATCTATAACACTTGTTCTAAATAATAAAGATATGATTATAAATGTTATAACTATCCTTTTATGTTTCATTATTCTTATAACCAATATTCCATTCGTAAAATAATTCAAAATGTTAATTCTTAAATCTAAATACATAAAAAACTTATCTATTATATTTCCACATAGGTCCTTCCTTGGGCTATGGTTTAACCTTTAAAAGAGGGAATTGATTTGGATAATTTCCAATTTTCCAATAATTAAGACATCAAACTCTAAATGGATCCCAAGGATGAGATTTGTTTTCTTTCATCATACTCTTCATTCTTCATCATCAATTCTATAATGTCCCATATTTTTAAATGTAATTTTTATATGAAAATTATTTTGGGTTATTTTGAGACCAGGAGCTGAGATGACATGTGATTTCAAGACCCAGGGTGCCTAGAATAAATTATTTATGTATTTTTTATGGCTATTAAAAGTAGTGTGTGTGCTCAATTTTAGTATCTTTTAAATGAGTGCTTGGATACGAAACCTGAGGGCCCCATTGTGTTCAGAGAATTTTTTTTCATTGGCAGGACCTAACCATGACCGGTGGAGGTCAACTGCAGAAAATCTTTTTTGGATGTTTTAAAGAAAAATAAAATTAAACATAAAAAGTTTATTTTATTTTTCTTTTAACAATTCATGATGACATAATAATTTCACGACATAGTGAAAAGGAAGTTGTTTCCTTTCATAAAGGAAATATCATAGTGATTCTCCAACAAAGTGAAATCGTGACAATCAAATGAATTTATTCATTTAATATCTTGGTAAGGATACAATATCATATTCATGATCCCTAGAGGATCTAGAAAAAATAAGGAAAAAATGTTGGAAGATCCTCTCCTCGACGAATGATGAACAATGGTGGATCGATGATTGAATTTGTAATAGGCTTTGTCAGATTAAAAAATTATTAATGTAGCACCAACACTTCATCAGTTATTGATCCAATCCTCGAGTTAGGGGATTTATTTCAATGTGATTTTCTTTCCCTATTCTTGTTTCCAATGATGAACGTTGACCAACCCACGAACAGGTTGATATGTGGTTTAATATTTTATGCGAGATGCTTAAAACTGAGGCATTAATTTGGTAATTTGATCTACATGATTATTCTCTCATTCTTTATGATCCTATTAATAAGGAAAAAATATGGAAGGAACAAAAAAAATATTGGATAGTTCTAAGGTGTGTTCTTATTCTTCTTCATTTCCTCTTTCATACGTTCTTCGTTAGTGGATCTGCATGGTCGCACTGTGAAATTTTCAGGAGGTCTTGAAAGCGTACGAACCCCCAGAGAGACAAAAATATTGATTAAAGACAATATCAAATGAATTTGTGACCTTATGATCATGGTTCACCATTTAGTTCAAAAACTAGATATCCAAAATGACGATGGTGGCCCGTGAAAGGAGGAGCCGTCAGGGCGGCACAGCCACCCAACGGTTGGTTTCCAGCTCAATGTTTAGTAGTGAAGGAGCCCGTAGTGGCACAAAAATGGGGGTGATGTGGGGGGGGGGGGGGGCTGTGGCCGAGTGGATCGGTGATGCAGCCTCCTCGTGCATCGGACTGTGGTGGAACACGGTCCCACACACTGCGTGCTAGAGGTGCGGCCGCCTCGTCGGTTGGTCGTGTGATGTTGAGGGGACATAGCAGCCACCGTTTCTATGGTTGATCAAATCGTCCCGCTCTAGGGGTCTAAGTTGAAGACACCGGGCTGCCCGAGTGGCCCTATGGGCCAGAACCGTGGGCCAGCCGTGGAGGTTCGGGCTTGGCGGGTCGGTCCCGGTGGGTCAGGTCAGACCGAACCTATACCCAACATTCCCCCTTTTACTTAAATGCTCATACCTCTCAAACATTCTATCTTTTTCATGATTTTTTTTGAACTATCACAATGTGGACGTCTTTTTGGGATACTCAATGTGAGTTTCCATGGATTTTGGGATATGGACTATTGGATCAAGAGTAGGTTCAATCGAAAAGTGTGTGCTCTGGATAGAATCATGTAGCTGGTTATGACCTAGACAACGTGTCTTACCTATACTGCATGTCTTACCTTGACTATGTGTCTTACCAAGACATTGTTTCCAACCTAAAATATATTTCTTACCAATAATAAGTGTATAACTAGACTTTTTGTCTTACCTAGACTTAGTTGGTACACTCTTATCCCACTATGGTGCGGGTCCTCTAGTCTTTGACAACACTCTGTGTGTTACCGACACTCTGTGTTTTAACTATACTCCATATGTTACCGACACTCAACGTGTTTCCTAAATCCATGTGTTATTACTTGAGGGTACTATAGATTCACACGACATTCTTTTCTATGTATTATAGACTTATACAAGGTGTGAGATGACTATAGTGACTCTCTTGATTATACTTCTTAGAGGATACACTTCGTATACCTCATTAGTTTTTTGATGGGTGTATTAATTAGTGATTCCTTTGTGGTATACTTTTTGTGATTCCTTTGTGGTATACATTGTGTGAATAATTTGTGGTTTACCTTTCAGGATTTCTTTTTTATTCTTCATGTGATTCCATTTTGCTATATTTATTAGTGATACCTTTGTGGTTTTTGGTCCCTACTGAGTATTTATTACTCACCCTTGTACATGCTTCACTATCACTTGTCGTGTCTTGGGTAGATGATCATAAACATAGATGGAGTACTTGGTGTACTAGAGACAGGTTTGCTTCAGGTTGACCTGATGGACATGGTATGCTTCAACAATATTCAGACAGCTTTCTATAACTACCCTTGAGGTATGGTATTCTACATATGAGATCTAGGAACTTGTACATTTCTTATATGGTTGGACTTGTATTCTATCCCCTTTTTTTAATTTTTTATGTTACATTTAGTGGGTTTCTTAAGTAGTTTTCATCCATGTTTATGTAGTGTTTTCAGTTTCACCTTTTGCATGGAGAAGGGTGCATGCTTATAGGTACATAAGAAAATGCCTCCCACTTGTGGGATATGACTACTGAGAACTAGTCTAAATCTGCATGCCTATAAAAGATGGGCTTAGGGTAGTCACAACATGGGTCCTAGGGGATGGGTCATGACATAGTGGTATCTGAGTGCAGTCGGTTTTACTCTTGTTTTGGGGCAATAGTGTTAACTATTTTGAGTTTTGATTTTAGGCCAGGGAACCTAGTGTTTTGGCAGAAACTGATGTATCCATACACAAGGACCTTGAATTATTCTTTTTCAACTTGGTATATAAAATTTATCGTTTCATGGGAAATTATTGGTTCATGCATCATATTAGAATTTTGTTTGTTCTCAAGTCCTTCTTGAGTGAGTGTCATCTCACGAAGTATACTATATTGACCATGGTACAAATTTTTCTGTTTTAGAATGCCTCTATGCAGACAACCAGCTAGGATTATAAGGTGCAACTGTGAGGATGGTACACCGAGCAATGAGGCAGCGGTGCATGGACTGTTTCCCAAGATAGAACTTCTCAGTTATGTACTAGGAATACCACCACCCAGAGAGTTTTAGTTCCTAACGGTGTTACTTGTAGAGGATTCACATCGGATTAGTACACTACATGATTTACTGAGGTAGTGACCTCCCAGGTTCTTAGGTGAGATGTATCCTCATGTAGTTGGGGACTGGTTAGAGGTAGTGACTTAAGCCTTATTCTTAGTGAGTATGCCTCCCATCTAGATGGAAGTCCAAGCTATGAGCCTTCTTCAGTGCTCAACGAGGATATGGTGGAGCCTGATGAATCAGATGCATGATGAGGAGACTCTATCCTAGAAAACATAAAGAACCACTTTTGGGAGGATTTATTTCTAGCAATATTATGCTCTGTGTGTATAGTGGAGCTACTTCACCTATAGAAGGGAAGCCGGTCAATTGTAAAGTACTCGACCAAATTCATGGATCATTCCCACTACACTACTGATATTGTGTGGGACCCATTATTTAGGGCTCATACCATCAAGTAGAGTCTATGCCGATATATGAGGGAATCGATGATATCCATTTCCATTACTACACATGAAGGGTACTGGAGAAGGCTCTATTGGTAGAGGGATTTCTTGCGGAGTAGGCATCAATAGTTGGAGCTACTACTGGGTGACATGTATTGGAGTCATCTGTTGTTGGTATCTGACTGCTAACACATGGTTCAAAGAGGACTAGATAGTGTAAGATATCACCCTAGGACATGGGATCCATGGTGTGGGGCTCTTGGGGTAGAGCGAGTCATCCGAAGGTCAGACTGTGCTACTCTTTCGGCTGTTAGGGCAATCTGGATAGATATTGTCTGACCAGTTGTACGACCAACCACGAGATGGTCGAGAGACCTATGAGGTATTGGATAAGGCAGGAACAAGGAGGTCTTCTAGGTGGTGTATGTGGAAGAGTATTGCGATGAGTGGCAGGAGGTGGACGGAGGTTTTAAGACTACCACCACCACCGTAATGTGCTCCACCCTGATCTGTAGGAGATAGTGGAGAGAGGTGGGGCATGCTACGAGTGATGGAGGCATATGATCCCAAGACTTCCAGATTGATTAAAAGTATGATACGTGTCTTTTCCACCCTAGATATAGTTTTGAAAGACATGGGTGCTAGTCACTCTTTTCTTACCATGACCCTTGTTCATGACATGGAGATTCCAGTAGAACCACTGACTTGATACCTATGCTTAGAGACCCATACAAGAGATTATTCAACGATAAAAAACTATTTCTAACATTGTTCCCTAACTCTTGGGGGAGATACTTTTGGTTGGCATATCTTGGTGGTAGAGTGGAGGCCTTACAACATCATTTTGGGTATGGACTGAATATCCACAGTTCAAGCTCAGATCGAGAGTTTTAGGCCCACATTGTAGTGTGTCAGTGGAGACAGGACCAGGTATTGCTATATCATATTGAAGGAAACCTATGTAGCATAGGATATAATCGCATGTAGAAGGGTTTACTCAATCACACATTAGTTGTCTAGCATGAACCTTGGGTCAGTAGATGAGATAAGGACTCCGTTTCCAAGAGTGGTGGATGAGTACAAGGAAATATTTTTGGTAGATGATACTGGAATACCTCCTAATAGAGAGGTAGACTTTTACATTTAACTATACCCTAGGAAAACACCAATATCCACACTGCTATATCAAATGGATCCCGCAATGCATCAAGAATTGAGGCTACTGCTGGAGGTCTTTTAAGGGAAGGGCTTTGTGATACCATTTATTTCACGATGGGAAGCCCCCGTTTTGTTTTCCATGATGGAAGACATGAGATTTAGGTTATGTGTGGACTTATGGAACGTGAACCAGGAGACTTTGAAGAATAATTATTCACTACTGAGGATTAATGACCTCTTTGATCAACTAAATGGAGCAAGATGGTTCTCAAATATAGAACACAAATAATGCTATATTCAACTTCGAGTGTGGGACTAGTACATTCTGAATACATATTTCAGATGTCTCTACAAATACTAAGAGAACATATTGATACTTTTTTTCATGAAGAACACCCCAGTGGTGTTCATGTGACTCAGGAATAGGATCTTCTATCCCTACATAGACTGGATAGTGGTGGTCTTTATTGATTACTTCCTTGTGTACATGGTGTAAAAATAGGACATAAAATACACTTGGGGATGGCCCTAGACTTACTCCAAGAGAACTAGCTTTATGGTAAGCTCTCAAACTGTCAGTTCTAGATTTGAGAGGTCCACTTTCTGGGACACATCTTTTCAGAGGCTGAAGTTGCAGTAGATCCAGTGAATATTGAGGCGGTGCTTTCTTCAGAGCCACCCAAGAATGATTATGAGGTGCAGAGTTTCCTTGGGATTATTAGGTATTATTAGAGGTTCATGTTTGAATTTTATAGATTAGAAAATCCAAGACATCATTGACACTAAAGGGGAAACCTTTCATATGGATGAAGAAGTGTTACGAGGGATTTCAGTAGTTGAGGTAGAGTTTGATGAGTACTCCCATCCTAATAATTCTAGTGGAGGGTGTCTACTATGTGGTGTTATGAGTTTCACTACGGAAAAGGATTAGTTTTTTCCTAATTCATGGGAATGTGGGGATTTCTTACGGTTCAAAGTATTTGAGACCACATGAGCAGAACAACGCGACTCATGATCTAGAGTTGGCAGCGGTAGGCTTCGCATTGACGAAGTGGTGACACTACCTTATGGTAGAGAAATTTATCATCTACTCAGACCACAAATGTCTTAGGAATATCTTTTCTACGAGGGATCTAAACCTTATACAATGGAATTGTAAAACGTTTCTCTAAGAGTATGACTTCAATATAGTCTATACTTCTGGGAAGGGGAATGTGGTGGTAGATGCTCTCAACTAGAGATCGAGTTCACATATATTGAATAAGGCCTCGGAGCCATTGGCCTCACTTCATATATCCTTCTTGGATGGTGATGAAGCATCTTATCTTCAGTCTATGGTGTTTACACCACCACTCCTATAGAGAGTTAGGTAGGTACAAATAGAATATATCATCTATGAAACTACATGTGCTCCAATTTCTATTTGGCATGCCCCTTATTGTTATTCTAAAGGTGGTGAGCATGTTGTCTTTTTTAGAGGATGAACTGTTGTACCAGCAATGTGATGAGAGGAGGTGTTGTTGGAGTTCCATACGTCTCCATTGGTGGTATATTCATGTGTGTAAGAGATGTTCCAGGACCTTTGACATCAGTTTTGGTAGTTGGGGAAGAAGAGCATAGTGGAAGATATTGTCTCTAGATTCCTCACTTGTCATAAAGTGAAGGTTGAGCACTAGTTTCCAGCAGGCATCAGTCAACCCCTTGAGGTGCCAGAGTGGAAGTGGGAGGGAATATCGATGGAATTCATGACATGTTTACCACGTATGTCCAAAAAAGAATGATACCATATGGGTGATGTTTTAAAGAATCACCAATTTGGCCCACTTTCAAACGATTCAAAAACATAGTTCAGTAGAGAGCATGGGATGCATCTATGATCAGAAGATAGTATTACTCCATGGAGTCTCATCTACGATAGTCTCAAATCGTGATTCATGCTTTAAATCCCAGAAGTGAAAGGGATTGTAGGAGGATTTTGGGACTCAGCTGCACATGAGGATAGATTCCACCCCCAGACAGGTGACTAAATGGGGTAGACCAGCCAGGTCCTAGAGGACGTCCTACATGCTTGAATTCTAGATTTTGGATGCAGTTTATAGGATCACCTACCCCTTGTGGATTTCACATATAACTACAGATGCCTCTCTGCCATATGTATGGCACTGTTCGAGGACTTGTATGGGAAACCCTTTAGGTGGCCACTTTATTGGACTAACCCCATAGTGTCATCACTCATGGGACTGGAGTTGGTGTAGGATACTATAGAATAGGTGTAGGTCATCCATGAGTGGATGAAGACCACACAGATTCATCATTAGTAATATGATGATAAGTGACAAAGACCCTTAGAGTTCGTGGAGGGAGACCATGTGTTCCTTCGGGCATCTCATTGTTGTGGGATATAGAGATTCTTCTAGGGTAGCAAGTTTTCATTGAGTTTTATCATATCTTTTTTGATACTACATAGAGTTGGCGATTTGGCATACCACTTGGCTCTACCTATACAGTTAGAGTGGGTTCATGGCATCCTCCATGTATCCCAGCTGAGGAGATATGTGCATGACCCATCTCAGATCATTTACTGGGGTGAGCTAGAAATTTTCTACATGGTGAGTTTCACGGAGTACCCGGCGGAGATCGAGTATCAACAAGATATGATTCTTTTTGAATGATTGATTACTCTCGTGTGCCTTTGGTGGCTGCACAAGAATCTCTAATAGAGTAATTGGGAGTAGGAGGCTTAGATTCATGCTCAGCATCACCTTTTTTTCTCTAATATTTTTTTTGATTTTGGGTATGAAAATACCTAACATGGGGAGAATATAATGTCTCAGATTTTTTCATATATTTTTTTTTCAAAAATAAAATTGGATTATTTTGAGACTAGGAGATTATATGAAAAAATATTCTGAGGATTGGGGTTCAGATAATAAATGTTTGAATAATTTTTATGCATATTAAACATAGTGTGTATGCTCAGTTTTAGTATCATTTAACCAAATAATCATATTTTTAATCAAAGGGAATTATTGTGTTTAGTATAGAAGGTTTTTTCTTATGTGGGACCTAACCTCTTTAGGCATAGGTTGACTATGGAAAATATTTTCCAGACGTTTTAAAGAAGAATAAAAATAAACAAAAAAAGATTGTTTTATTTTTCATATAACATTTCATGATGAAGTTTTAATACTTCGACACTTCGAAAATGTATTTTTATCCTTTCATAAAGGAAACAACATGGTGAAACTTCAACAATTTGAAACAATGACGTTGAAATGTGTTTCTTTATGTAATTAATTGTAAGGGAAATGAGATTAGATTCATGATCCCTGGAGGATTTGGAAAAAAAGAAGGAAAACATGTTGGAAAATACTCTCATCAATGAATGATTAAATGTGTTGGATTGATGATCAGATTCAGAATAGGAATTGATTTATTAATGAACAATGAACACAAGATTCACACTTTTTCAACGATCGATCCAGTCCTTGAGGTAGGGGTTAATTTCTATTTTATTCTCTTTCCCAGTTCATGTTTCCAACAATGAATGCAGACTAACCCATGAATAGGTTTATTTTCAGTTCAATAATTTATGATAGATGGTTAAAAAGACAGGATTAATGTGAGAATTAGATTCGTGTTATCCATGTCTTATTCTTGATGATCCTGCTAACTTGAACTAACTATGGCCGACACGAAAAAAGGACCAGGTCATTTTAAGTAGTGTTCTTGTGCATCATATTTCCACCGTTCATACATTCTTTTTCAGAGGACCCCCATGGTCACCCTGTGAAATTTTTAGGAGGTCCCAAATGCAAAGAGACACCAAGAGAAACTGAATGATGGTTTGAACCCCATATCAGATGAGTTAATGACCTAAGGATCATGGTGCACATTTCATTTAAAAAAATGGACCACAACAGCGATAATGGTATCCCTTAGATGGAGGAGATATTAGGGAAGTGATGTGCGGTGGTGCAGCCACTACCTGGGTATTCCACGATGGAGTGGACTGAAGACACGGCCTCTGACCATGTTTGACCACGTGCAGGAGGGTTGGCTTGCTCGTTGGTCATCTGCATGATGTAGAGGGGATGTGGTAGCCACCAAATCCCAGGTGGAACAAACCGTCCTCCTACTGCAAGACAAGATGAAGAAACCAGGCCACCCTGAGCAAGCTACTAGGCCTAACCCAGCCGGTCAGGTCGGGTCGGTCCAACCGGGTCATACTGGACCTGGACCCAACTGACCTGTTTTTTCATAAACACCCATATATCTCAAATCATTTGTCCATTTGAAGAGTCATTTGCGGTTTTGGGACCCTCACAACAAGGTGTTACTTTTGAGATACTATAAGTGAGAATCCATGGAAGTTGGAATATAACCTATTGGATCGAGCAATATGTACTCCTTGAATGAGTTTCCTATGGATGGAATCCTACGATTGGATGTGACCTAGACTGTGTTTCTTAGCTAGACATTGTTTCTTACCTAGACTATGTGTCTTACCTAGAATTTGTGTCTTAACAAGATTATGTGTCTTACCTAGATTGTGTTTCTTACATTGACTGAGATTGTACTCCCATCTCCCACCATCATGTTGGTCCTATAGTATTTGAAAACACATTGTGTGTTACAAACACTCTGTGTGTGAGATAAAATCCGTGTGTTATTGACACTTCATGTGTCACCTACCATCTGTGTGTCATTTATTGAGGGTAATGTGGATTCTTGAAATAGTCATTTTTACATACTATAGACCTATACTTGGTGTGATCTAGCCCAAGTGACACTCTTAATTATACTTCCTAGATGTTATACTTTTAAACCTCTTTGGTAGTCTATTGGGTGTATTTCTTAGTGATTTATTTGTGGTATCATTCGTTGGATTCCTTTGTGGTATATTTCATGTGATTCCTTTATGGAATACGTCATGTGATTACATTGTGGTATTCATTGTGTGATTATTTTGTGGTATATTTTTTAATGATACCTTTTTGGTTTGGGGTCCCTACTGAGTATTGTTTTACTCACCCCTAGATGGGCTTTTCTCGCACAAGTTGTGTATTTTGCTAATGATCAAAAGCTTTGATGGAGTCCTTTGTATACAAGAGACAATGGTGATTTAGGGTGACTTTATAGACATGATATTTTTCAATGACATTCAGAAAGCTTACTATACATGCCCTTCAGGTAGTGTGTTCGGTAGATGAGATCCATAAGCTTTTAATTTTACTTCTCAATTGGGATTCTATTGTGATCTATTTTATTTCAGTTATATAACTTACACTGAGTGGTTTTTTCTCATTTATTTGCATCCATGTTTACTTAGTGTTTTCACCTTAAAAAGTTTCTTGGAGATAGGTTCATTCATATAGGTACTAGGTAAAATTCCTCCCACTTGTGCGATATGCCTACTTGGTGCTAGTCACTAGCCCCTAGCCTGTGGGAGGCGTTCATGGGGTAGTCACGAAAAAAGTCTTGGGGGACTGGTCATGAAAAATTCAATTTTGTGTGCCTATAATTTCCACACATAAATCATTTTATCATCCCATTGAGCCACTTTGTTGGGTTGTCATTACCCATTTCTGACATAAATGAAATCAATTCTCCTTTTCCTCGTGGTCTCCACCAATTGATCTCTTACTGTACAATTTCTATCTCTTTTTGGATGAGTCTGATAGTTTGTTAAGGTATAGTTTGTTTATCATTTTTTGGGATAACTGATTAGGCATAATCGAACTATCTTTCACTCTAGTCATTATCCCATTTTGTTTCTCATTTTCACCACATTGTCTTTTATATTCAATGTTAACATAATTCCTTTAGGTTCCAACCATTGACTAACACCAAAAATTATGTTGCGAGGAACAAAAATCATAGGATATAAAAATAATGACACATTATTTTCAATATCTGACACCTTTAGTTTAACATTATCCATTCATTTTCCTTATCTATTCAAATCCTTTATAACGGTTTGTAAAGAAAATGTTAATTATTAGAATAATATCTCATGAGAGACTCCATCTTGGTTCATTTCAAGCCTCATAGTCATGTACCATGTGATGATTTGGTCAAGGTCAAAGCTCTATTTTTGGAGTTATTAACCCTAGGTACATATATTATAGAACCAATTCCACTATTATTATCCAAGAAGGGGTATACTTCATTGAAAAAAACATAATAGCATACTTAAAAAAACATTATTACATCATTCTATAATTATACTCAAAGTCTGTTATAGAGGTATTATTTTTAATTGATGTTTTCATAAATCTAGTTCCCATTGTTCCTACTAAAATTCCTCTGATACCAAATGTAGTGACGCTAACCCATTATACTATAGTTGGTGTATACTTAATTACATTAGAATAAGAAACAAGGATCTACATCATGAAAGAATGAATTGTTTAGTTTTCTTGGTAAACTACACACATACTTTAGTTGAGTATTACTTTTAAAAAATAAGAAGAACTTTTTTTTTGGAATAAAATTATTCCCTCTAGGATTTTATTACAAATCAATAATAGTACACTTAATGGAATCATGTGTAAAGGAAAAAAATAAGGATGATCTCAAATGCTCTGTAAGGGTTATGTTTAGTGAAATCAATTTTGAATAAATAAAGAAGAATTAATATTTAAATTTAAATAACTAAAAAAACATTCTATTTAATCAATATATTTTTAGAAATGATTAGATATGGTATAATCAATATGGAGCTATATCTTTCATGAACCCACTTATCATTGTACTTCCAATGAAATTTTCATATGTCTAATAATTTATCTAGTTCATGAATAATGTGTCTTATCATCAAATATCTATATTGATTAAAGAATAAATATTTATCAAAAATTTCGTAGATAAAAAATAACATTAAATATGGAAAACTAAATTTATAAATTAAATATATTTTACGAAATAAATATATTCAAGATAAATAATATAGATATTTAGGTAAATTTATTCTCCATAAGAAAGTGAATAATTCTAGGAAAAGTTTATGACTAAAAAAATGAATCAAGGAATTCAATGTTAATGAAATACTTTATAAAAATGGAAAAAAACTCATTCAAAATGATGAATAATGATGGTATTTACACATTATATCCCTATTGGATTATATAAAAAATAAAGGGTTATTATCAACAATGAGTATAAATACATTTAGAATTCCTTTAAAAACATTATTTAGGAAAATAAACCTTTCACTATGAAAATCACATTTTTAGACTAAAATTTCATAAAACATGTTGAAAATAAATTTCATAGAAAATAACCATTTAAACATATAAATAAATATTTAAATAATGAAGTGGTCATGAAAACATGAAATTCTATACATTCCGAGTATGTAAAAAAATTTCTTTTATATTTTTTGTAAAAGAAACAAATATATTATTTTGAAACATAAATGTATATTCCTTTCAAAAAAATTTGTAAAACTACAAAATGTTTAAAAATGTACTTAACAAATAATTTCTAGAAGGCTTAAAAATAATTTTAATTTTTTCAAAAAATATGGTTTTGGAAGAAAAATGATTTCCTACCAAAGAGTGGAATAATGATAGATTTTATTAAAATATTTTCATAATAATTTTCAGTACGAGATATTGGAAATTGAATAGCTAAAGTGGAATAAAATTAAAGGGTTTATTAAATAGTGATCAAATAATTTTATTCAATAGAAATTGAAGTATAAAAATATTAACTAAATAGGATTATGAAACAAACCCATGAAAATATTATAACATTGAAGTGAGAATAAATTAGTGAATCAATTATGTGTATCAAATGTAAATCAATATATACAAGTCTGAATACAACATAAAATAATTATAATTCATTACAAACATAATCATTGAAAATCAAATACAATGAAAAAGTAATAAAACTCGATGAAAATAAATTATGTTTTGAAATTAATTACCACTTTGTGATTTTTATATCAAATTCACTTTCTTAATATAATACAAATTGAAACATTAAATAAAATGAATTATTAAGGATTCATGATATTACATGTCTATAGAATCCCAACCTTTTTGGAAGTGTCTCGTACTCATTTTAATGTTTCCATTGACCATTTTTTTGACCATTCCTTGGTTATATTTTATTTGTGGTTGTTTTGGGTTAATTTAGAGAAACTTGGAATCCTTTGGGGTTGTTCATGGTTAGCACATGGTTAGGGAAAACCAGGTGGTTTTCCCCATGAAAACATGCACCACTTTTTTTAGCCACCATAGGTGGCACATGATTAGAACAAACCATTCGACCTCCCTCCCCAAACCATACACCTTGAGAGAATTGTTATGTTCATGTTTAGAACATAGTTTTCTATACCATGCATCCACCTAAGAGTAAATATTCAACCCATAAGTAGTTGTGCAAAATTTGGAAAACCTTATTCTCCACCCATGATAGAGTTTTCTAAGATACTAGACTCCCCCAAAAATTATAAAAAAATCATGAACCTGTGGTTTATATTTCTAAACTAACTAGATCAACCAAAACCCTATTTCGTTTTCTCATGTAGGCTCTTGAGAGGATTATTAGGCCTTTTGAACCTCATATAGTGCGAATCAAAGATTTGGTGGAAAATTTACACATTTTCGATATGTGATATATTATCATATAGGTTCCCTTATATCTGTCTCCTATTTATCTCCACTTTGAGAGGAATTTTTTTCCACTATTGTTGATGGTTTAGATATTCTTTTTGATGGATCTCATTTTGATGGGTACTTTTATGAGGTTTTGTTCAATGATATCCTATTCCTTTGTGAATTAGATAGATTTACATCAGACTGAGGATTATTGTTTTGAAAGAGTTAAGCAAATATATTGTTATAGGTGGTATAATTTCTAATTCCCATAGTCTTTATTGTAATCATGATTATTAAATTGTACCATTGTGTATTCACATTGTGAAATTTAATTTAAAATAAAAAGGTGAATTTAATTCTATGAATTTGGGATACCCTTCACGTAACTCGATGAACCCATTGGAGAGTGTGTGACTGGAATTTGTTGAAACCCATGGGGTGTTCCAATATCATTAAAATAGTGATTTATGGAATGTTTAAAGGTAAATAAGGGGTTATTGGAATTTTATTAAATCATTATTCATTTTAATAATGGGAGTTAAAGGGTTGGTTGGCATAACCTCAAAGGGTTAATGAATTTTTTGATTAAATCTGGATAATTAGATTAATGGTGATTTTTTCATGTTATTTAATATGATTAATATAAATAACTATTGTTGTGATTGACAACTATAATGGTACACTATGATGATAATGATTCAATATATGTTCAATGATGTTGAAACTTGATATGATTGTTATATATGTGATCTTTGGGATTGATTGATAAATGAAGTGTGGGTCAGGGACTCATACTCCAAATACCCAAGGGGTTCCAAACTGAGTTTCTAGGCCCTTGATGCATGAAAGAGAACTATGAGTTATTGAATAGGTACAAATTCAATAAATACTCATGGGGTTCCGAACTAATAATATAGGTCCCAATGATATTGACACAGATATTTAGCTTCTAAGGCACCAAAAATGAATTTTTAATTAAATAAATAATAAAATCCCCTGAAAGAATGACTTATCATATCCCTATGGTATATGGATTACACTCCACCATGTGCTGAAGCTAGTATGATGTGGTTTAAAAAAATATAATTTGAAACCTATTTACATTTTTCATTTATAATTTATTCTTTATACAACCAGATATACATTTATAGACTTAATATTTCTTTCGATGCCATTGGTGGTGGCCTATTGAGTTTTAATAACACAATACCTAGGCTTTATGGATAGTACCCAAATTGACTACATTTTTGTTGGATATGATAAGGGGAAACCCCCTTT
The DNA here is from genome assembly GCA_963277665.1 of Viscum album. Classification (NCBI taxonomy): domain Eukaryota; kingdom Viridiplantae; phylum Streptophyta; class Magnoliopsida; order Santalales; family Viscaceae; genus Viscum; species Viscum album. The sequence continues at coordinate 967,261,658 of OY728122.1, forward strand.
GTTAGATGGTTGAGTTGGAATTCAAGATGGAGCATGGATGTGGGAAGCCGACATGATGTCAGAACCCACTTGGGAGAAGTTAGTGTGTCTTTATTTTCAGTTTTGTCTATAAAATTTAATCTTATATGGAATGGCATGTAAACTTATTTGTTTTATTGTTATTTATCATTATTTAGGGATTCAACATTTGATGTTTGTCTTTATTAATTATGGTATTATCCTAGTTATTGTTATGTATTTTTTGGAAATTTATTATTTATTTTTTCTATTTTGATACTATGATAAAGATGGTAAAGTCTCCCTTCCATACATATTATACCCTAAATACAAGTCGGTATCCTCTGGAATTTGGAGAGTCATTCCTGACGTCATGTAATGAATCGACATAGGGAACCGACATGTGGCACTAGGGATGGGATGTTATAAGGTGTAATAGAAGGATTTTTTCATTTCTTCTGAGTTTCCTTACAATTTGGGAATAGTATACGTGGGACTAGGATTATTGGGGTCTTGGTTATCAACTTTTCAATGGGAGTAGTTAACCGAGGAGTATGAGAAAATCCAAGAATGTATGGTGTTAATTGTTGTTCTTGATGTTCATTTTTAATGTTTGATGTTATTTCACCTTGGGTGACATAATTATTGTGTGTTGATTTTATTTTTATGATATTTTAGTCATTTCTGGGTATGGTACTAGAGTTTTGTATACAGGAATCATACTAGGAACTCATAATTTATTATGGCAAGCATCATTTTAGGAATGCAAAGAAGACAGGTTTTTGGTGAGTTGTTGATAAAATAATTCTTTTCATTACTAGTGTAATTTAAAAATAAATGGTTGCTAATGATGAATTTAAATTGTTAAATTATGATAATTTTGGTATATTAAATTGTTTAAAATTGGTGTATAATGAGAAAATTTTACAAAATAATATGGTTTACTCTATGTTATCCATGGTCAAGGTGAGGGATGGTTAAGGGTAGTGACAGTGCCTTGGTTTTGACAATGTTTCCTCATTTTAATGATGAATTATTATAGAATTATGTGAAATACCTCATATGAAAATGTTTTAATGATGTGTTATATGTCCCAAATTGTGTGTTAGGCATTATTGATTCATTCCGCTATGAAATCATTTGATTGTTGGACCATAGGGGGACATGGCTGAAAATGTGTCTCTTATAGTAGGGTAAGAGACCATGATTGTTCTAGGTGATAGAGCAGGAGAGAAGTTTCATTGGAAGATCTCCCATTTTATGAGGTTTATGGAATTAAACCTAGGGAGGGTGGTGAATAATGTTTCTAATATGGCCTGGTAGATCCAGTTGGAACACCTTCCAACCATCACTGGATAGGGTAGAGCTAAGGTAGATGGGTTATAGATTGAGTCTATCCAGATGATCCATGATCATTTAGGGACTCCTACCAATAAGAGAGACAAGTTGGATGCTTTAATATTATGAGGATCAATGAAAAAATGATGGTATATTCATGATTGGGATGATTAGTTGGGTGGAATGTAATGGAAAGACATACAAGAGAAGATCCTGGAACACTTTTACCCATATACACTCAGATAGAAGAGTGTATTGTAGTTTATATGTTCGATTTGGGGAAGTATGTCCAAGATTGAATCTGTTGGTCACTTTACCAACTTTAAAATCATTTTTTCGTGTTGGAAGGAGATGAGAAAAATATGGTGAAATGTTTCTATGATATAAGTAAATGTGTGATTAAGTCCTAGGTTAATATCATTCATCCTAAGAAGTTTTTTGAGGTGGTGAATCAGGATATAATTTATTAGAGGAAGCAAAATGCTGCTTCTAGTAGAGGATTAGTGGTTTCTACTGTACATCCTAGAGGTATGTTTTTAGAGGGTAGGAAGTTTCACTATTAGATATTTAATTAGAGAAATAATAAGTTGAGTGGATATGGGGAATGATCAGTTACTCAATTAAATACTCCAGTGCTTTTTCATCGGTGTGATATGGTGAGTTGCTATCATAACCTATGTCCCCAACCAAAAGTAGAGTGTTTAGCTTGTGTCATAATGGGGAATCATAGTGGTTTTGCAGAACCACATGATATATGGGTGGTCGTGGAGGAGGATGACAATAATAGAGTACTGGAAGGAGATATCATAATCTTTACCATCCTCGAAGTTGGAGTACTACTAGTCATGGTAGTAGAGGAGGTGTATATGGTACTTTAGGGAAATATAATCCATATCATTAGAGTAATGAGACTGAGGGGACAAATACTGCATCATAGGGTAGGGGGATAAGACCATTGAATGTGCTTCATCTTGAACTTGCAATAGAGATACTAGTCCATTAATTGTTAGAGGTATAATTCTTGTATATTCTTGGGTTTATATTTCATTATTTGATGTAGTATCCTATCATTTTTTATATCAAATCAACTTGTTAACTCTTTGAGTATTACACTGGAATTTTTTAGTGGGGTTATTAAGATCGAAAAGTCATTTGGAGTATAGTTTGGATCATCTGTTTATGAAATGTGTTTTCTTTTATGGTTGGAAAATATCATTTAATTTAGGGTCATTAAATTTATAACATTATGGGTTTTGAACATATTTTATGTATGGTATTACTTGTATCATACCAAGACCACATTGATTGTTACCATAGTAGAGAGATACTTATGTATCATGAGGATAAAATTTATATTCATTTTGGATAATGGAATATTCAAGAAGGCTATGTAGGGCCAATTCAGTATCAACTGGTGGAGCCTGCCACCCAAGTTTCAAACCTTTTCTGGATGATAGTGGTGTGATGTGTAGTCTCTTTCCACATTCAATGGACCTATTTTATGACATGTTTCACTAATTCAAATCGAAAAATTAATTGTTCTTGTAAAAGGGGTTTATCACACTTAAAAATAAATTATAATTCAAGTGATGTTAAAATAAGAGCTTTAACAGTACTAAAAAAATGTGCTGCTAAAGTCACCCTTTAACAGAACATAGAAAAAACAGATAAAGGAACAATTTAATAGTGTTTTTAGGGTTATTATAGGGTTCCTTTAATGATGATTTTTATCAATGTTAATGGTTACCTTTAATATATCTTTTTAGCACTATTAAATGTCTGATTTTAATAGCTCTAAATAAGTGATGTTAAAATTTTTGAAAAAAAAATTAGTTTTTAGTGCACCATAACCCCCTTTCCCAGCACTTACATCCCCCCTTTCTCAGTATTTTACACTCCCAAACCACCATCACACACCCCACCCCTTTCCTAAGTAGTAAAAGGATACCCCAAGTATACATATGTTCCATGATTTTATCCCTCAACCTCCCAATGCGACTAGATTCTCTTTACCACTATATCACATGTGTGTTGTTGTATATTTGATGAATTTCAAATTTACATTTATATATTTCGAAATGTGTGATATATATATATATACATATATTTAAATTTATTATATATTAATATTAATTTATAAATATTAGAATATAAATTTAAATATGTGTGTGTTTATTATTACACACAAATATGTATATATAAACATTATATATATATTTATGTATTTATATAAGGTAAATAAAATGGATAATTTTTTACATTATATAAAATTAATAATAAATATTTATTTTATATATTTAAAAATACATTTTAATGTTAATATGTTGATATATGTATTTATACAAGTGATTAATTATTGGCGGATATAAGAAAATATGCATATATTTAATTATAAATAAAACTACACTGTAAAAAGGGATAAAATTTAAAAACAATAATATGAATATGAATGTAATACCTGGGAATAAATTTTGTTCCCATTGAAAATGAAAAAAAACCCCTAAAAAATGCTGAAATTCCCTCAAATGTTAAAAAATTTGGGTACCCAAACTAAAACACTAGATTTTAGAGCCTTTTTAGGCCTTTTTGTCCTTGAAAAATGTGATTGGGGTTCCTCCTAGTCACCAGTGTGTAGAGATCCCCATAGGCTTTGATTTTTTTGTGGTAGATCTGAAATGGACACCCTAGTCAAAAGATATTTTCGTTTTAATTTTATGGAATCTTTAAAACATCTCATAGACTGTTCAATAATTCATTTACTTTTTTTATCATCGAACAATTATTAAATGGATATTAATAAATATTTATTGACTAATTAATAATTAAAAATATTTTTTATTTATTTTATATTCCATTTTCACTAAGTATCTTATATATTAAGTGTAAATTACTATTTTCCTTATCTAAAACATATTAAATATATATATATAGTATATTTCATTCAATATAAATATATAAATATATAAATATATTATTTTTAATGAAATATATATTTTTTAACTATACCCTTTAACATAACTTGTAAGAAATCATCGATAAAGGGGTATAATTATCATCACTTTAAAAAAAACTAATAAAGGCTTTACTTTATGATAATTTCATTATAGTGTTGATAAATGACCAACATTATCAGAAACATTTTAAAAACACTAATAAGGGATCACCATTTATCAGCTTTTTTGTATCGATTATTGGGGGGAATTTATCCTTGCTTTTTATAAACCATTATAAAAGTGACTGAATTAAAAATTATTTTCAACCACTGAAAAAGGTGGAATCTAATACAGCTAACAAAACACAATTAATAACCCCCTTTGACAACACTATTTTTCCCATATCAAAGGGTTTTTTAATATCAATTTTAGATAGCACTATTAAATCCCTAGTGCTGGATAAACCTATTTTTTTATTAGTGTTTCCAGATAACTTCATCAGGATTTAGCCTAAGAGAGATGTTGAGTTTACAGTTGACCTAATTTCTGGATTCGGACCTATCTACATTTTATCATAAAGAATTTCTCCAACATAGCTTCAAGATAGTAATACTTAGCTAAAAGAGTTTCTAAATAAGGGATTTATCTATCCAGGTATATCACAATGGGGATATATGATTCTATTTTCTAAGGAGGATGATGGTATGATGTGTTTATGTGTTGATTACTAGATATTGAATTGGATGATTGTTAATAAATGGTATCTTCTTCCACATATCATTTATTTCTTTGACTACTTGGGAGGAGCCTATGTATTCTCCGGGATTGAATTGAGATAAGGGTATCATTAATAGGGAGTTAAACCTTCTTTTATATCAAATAATTTTTATAGATGTAGGAATGACCTATATGAGTTTGGGGTGATCTAATTTTTTTTATGAACACTTCATAAGTGTTTATAGAATTGATGAACATAATCATTCACCATTACCTAGATTATTTTGTGTTTACTATTTGGATAAAATATTTTTATAATCCATGAATCATGATGATCAAGCCCATCATCTTGAAATCATCATGAGTACACTAAAAGTGCATAGGCAATATTCCGAGATATCAAAGTATCAATTTTGGATCAATATAGTACATTTCATGGGTCACATCATCTAGGTGGAAGTTGTGTCAATGGACCCTTACAAGGCTTAAGTAGTTTTTTCTTATGAGCATACAAATAATATTTTTGATATTTTAATAATTCTCAATTTTTTAGTTTATTATTATAGGTTCAAATAGGAATTTTATCATTTGGCAGTGCCACTTTCAGTCTTGATAAAGAAGGGGATCATGTTTGAATTCCCGATAGGATGTGATAATTTTTTCCAAGATTTGATGAATCATTTGACTTCCACATCTATTTTTTTCATACCAATATTGGGTGAGGAGTAAACCATCTTTTTCAATGCATTCTAGATCATACAAGGAGTATTATTGAAAAAGGTGGATTGAGTTGTGGTTTATGGGTCATAAAATTTGAGTCCCAAAGAACAAGATTACACTATACATAATATCGAGTTATCCACGAGGGTTTGTGCCTTAACGTGGTAGAATAATTAACTATTTGGTGAATTATTTACTTTTTATACTTACAAAAAAAAAGATGAAAGTATATGTTTTCGTAACATGAATTGAATATTTCTAAGTGTATATTTTTTGAATATATGTAGTCATTTAGTTTTAATCAATCCAATTCATGAGGAAATGAAAATAGTTATTTTCATTCTTTGAGTAGAAAAGCACAGACTTAGTTAGCTTAGGACTCCAGTTCTGAGTGGAAGATGATAACCCTATTTGAAAAGATGCATATTGAGGTTCAGTAGGGGAAAGGTATTATTAACCTTGAATCCTTATCAATTGATTCCACACTTCTATGTTGGATGAAGGATAAAAAATAAGAGGATTCCATGTTTTTATCCTTTAGAGAAATCCTAGAAGGAGGGGTTCCACCATTCGATTGGACTATAGATATGGATGAGATCATCTATGTCTGGAACGTGGTTGTTGTGCCTACATGTATGTATGAGGATTTGATTCATGAGTTTCATTCCTTCAATTGGGTGATGAATTCACCTTTAACCAAAATGTACTATGATCCACATCGATAATATTTGTGTTCATGAATAATAATGAATATTGGATGTTTCATGAAATGATTATACATCCATCAATAGGTGAAGGTTGAGGATCATCAAATTCAATGATTCTTACAGTTGTTTCCCATTCTAGAATAGAGGTGGGAAGAAGTTTCCATTTACTTTATAGTGGGTCTTCTAAAAATTTATCGAATGAATGAAATTATATTAGTGGTTGTAGAAAGTTTGAAAATGTAGCTTAATTATTTTATATCTAAGAAACATTCATAGTTGAATGGTTGGGGGTTATGTATGTTCAAGAGATAGTCTATTTACATGGGATGTCATGGAGTATAGATTCAAATCATTACATAAACTTTACATCATGCGTCTTTTAGGGATTATATAAGGTTGTGGGTACCTAGGTGTTTCAGATTATGTATTTTCTCCCACTTAATGATGGTAAATCATATAGTATAGTTTAGGTATTGAGGACATGCTATGGGAATGAATTATCAATTTTAGTGGTCCATAGGATAATATCTTAGAAATCGTTGATTTCACCTATTAAAATATTAATTTTGTTTCTATTCAAATGGAAACTTATGAGGGACATTATGGTATTCCATACATATCACATTTGTGTTGGCTGGATGTAGGTGTATCAATGATGTTGGGACTGAGACTCAAGCAGTAGACTTTGTAAGAGGTTTAGTTGATTCAGAAAATAATGGAAATTACATAGAATAGTTAGAAGTCATATTATGATCGACCTCATCAACTTTTTGATTTTAAAGTGTGTGATCATTTAGTACTTCTTTTGTTTTTTATATTTTTTCACCGTAGGATTCAGAGGTAGGTAAAGTTAGAGCCTATGTTTTTTGGACTATTTGAGGATTTGGAGGGAATCAAACTAATATTATATCTATTGGATATTCTAAAGAATTATAGTGTTATTCATGATGTTTTTCTGCTTTCATAGATTCAGTAATTTCACCTCATCCCATTTTAGGGGATTGATGTTGATGATGTTGATATTGGGGAGGATGCATCCTTTGAGGAGCATTGAATCTTATTGTGGATAGTAGTGAGAATGTTTTATGGGGAATGTTTGTGCATTAGGACTGAGTGTTGTGGTAGCATGGATATGTTCATAATAAAACCTGGGGGGGGAACTGACTTGGGGATTAGTGGCCCAACATTTTTACCTATTAGGATTAGTTATTCTTGGGGGTGAATTTTGAGGATTAGATATTATAAGGTGGGTAAATTTAAAGATCTTGAACTTTAGGGAACATTATTTTACCAATTTTGAAGTATTCTTTTACGATTGTTTTGATCATACATCGGTTGGGTTTTTCTTTTGTGTTGATTCGGGTGAATTTTAAGAAATTTAGAAGCCCATGGTGATGTCTATGATTTGTGCATGGTAGATTAAAACCATTTTGTTTGACCCAAGAAATCTTGTAACACTTTTTAGAGCCAAAGGAGGTGGTTCATGGTTTCAATAAACAATTTGGCCTCCCTCCCCATGCTATGCACCACAACACAGTTAGGGTTTTCATAGCTGGAAAAAATGTTTTCCAAACCATGTTCCCACCTCAGAGTAAACATGAATCATATATATAGGGGAGAATTGTTAAGGGACAATTTTTGGAAAACCATGTTCCCCACTAAGGAAACTGTGAAAGCAGAAAGTAAACCCCTGGAAAATTTTATAAAAATTTCCCAAACCCCGACTTTATTTTTCAAAACACCACAAACTAACCAAACCCAATTCTTTTTCTCTATTTGAATATTCCTAGAGGATTCCTAGTCCAATAAAACTACACCATTTTCAAATATCTGATCCTGGGGATGAAATATTCATTTTTCTGTTCGTGATATCTTCTCAATTAGATTCTTATCTCTCACTCTCTCGAATTTATCTCTCAATTGAGAGGGGTGATTTATCCACAATTGTTTGTGTTTTAAATTTGGGTTTTGATATGTCTAATTTAATTGGATCCTGTTCCTAGTTTTTGTTGCTAGATCTCCTATTTGATTTGGAATTCAATGAACTACATAAAATTGAGGTTTATAGTTTCGAGACCGTTCATCATCAATCTTTAGGAATGCAGACTATTTGCTAATTTATATAGTATTGATTATCATCATCTATATGTAATTGTCTTATTCCATTTCCACATGGTGAAATTATATTTAAATTGAAAAGGTCACTTTAGTTATATTAATTTATAAACCCTTCATGGATCTCATTAGACCCATTGAAGATTGTTTGATTGGATTTTAAGGCAACCCATGTGTTGTTCTAATGTATCATAAATGGTGATTTATGGTATTTATAAAGGGAAATATTGGTTTATTTAAAATGAATTAAATCCTTATTCATGAAGATAATAGGAATTAAAGGGTCAGTTTTCTTATCCTTGAACTGTTTAATGAATTATCTGATTAGATGTTGTTAATCAGATTAATGGTGAATTATTCAAATTGTTCCATGTGATTAATGTAAACAACCATGGTTATTATTGAAAATTGAAATGTAAACCAATTTGAGAATGATTTTATAGATGGTTAATGACGATGAACATTGATATGAATGTGATATAAGGGATATTCGTGGATGATTAATAATTGAGGTTTGGTTTAGGGACTGATTCTCCAAATACTCATGAGGGTTCAAGATGATACTCAAGGTTCCTGATGCATTGATTTGATAAATGAGTTGTGGGATAGGGGAAGATGCTCCAAATACCCATTGGTTTATAGACAAATGATCAAGGATCCCAAGATATTGAGACTTTAGTTGATTCTCTAAGGTAGTATAAATGAAATTGGAATAGAATGAATAATGAAATCCCATGAAATCAATAATTTAGATATCCCTATGGTATATAGTTTAGACTCTGGTACAGGCTGAAGGTAGAATGATTTTGTTGACTAATGATTAATAAACGAGAGAAAATTTTAATTTTTTTTCATTTATAAATTATTATATTAAAAATACATACATTATTATTGAATGTATATTTTTTAGACACCAATAATGGTGACCTACTGAGTTTTACACACAACCTACATAGGCTTCTTGATTGGTACCCGAAAATACCTCATGATTGGTTTACAGGATAAGGTGAAGATTTATATGATATATGGATGAGTTGGGAGTTTCGATAGAGCATTGATGAGGTAACATAACATGATTTTAGGACCAACTTGGTATATGTCATTGTGTCTTTATTTTGGGTTTTATTTAGACACATGACACTTATATATCATGCAATATCATTGTATTTGGTTTATGGTAATTTATCTTTTTTCGAATCATCATGTGGTGTTGGTATTCCCTGATTGTATTTTGATCATTATTATTATTTAGTATCATTTTTCTATTGTTTATTGGTTTATTTTATTTCATTGAATCGATAGAGGGTATAATCTCCCCATGTTAAACATTAGACTTGACATCTAGTTGGTAGACTCTACCATATAGGGAGGCACTCCTAAGGTAATGTAATATATTGGGGCCTGGAACCTGCATGTGGCACCCGATATGAGATGTTATAATGTAAAATAGGAAGTATATACACCATATAAGTGAAATTAGGTTAATAACATTACCATATGCCTTAATGAAAGGAAATTGAGGCAGATTCCCTTACCCAACACTTACATTCTTTTGAACATGATTTTACCTCCTATGTAGTGGTTTTAAAAATCTTATTAACTTATAATATGATATTATTAATTTTTTAATATCATATATGCTATTTTTATAACAAATTTTCACTTGTTTGTTAATAATTTTTCATTATTTTCTCCATTTTCAGTGTTAATTTCTTTTTTATCATTCGTGTTTTTCCCTGAAAGATACAGTTCAGGTGAATATTATATTGTTCCATCATCTCTAGAATATTAATCTTGAAATAATTATAATATTTATATATCAATTATAATTTTATGACCAATCATGAATGTAGTTATTTATAAATGAATTTTGTTATGATCAGGGAGACGGTATGTCCCAAATTAACATGAGCCAACCAAGAACTAGTCACTCAATCTGGCTAGCTAAAAATCTTGAGAGGAATTCCTAGTCATCCTTGGCTAGAAACAAGTTTAGTTCATCTGGTAAAGCTTAGTAGGGAACAATTTAGACCATAAATAACATAAAATATAAATAAATATAAACTATAAAAAAAGATTAAACTATAATCGAAGATACATTTCAATGAAAAATAGTGAAAAACATATCACATGTTCCAAAGTATGAGTTTCCAGAAGAAGCATAATAATTTAAGAGACATCATAAAAAATAAAAAATTTGGGAAAATATAATTCATATGAAACATTTATCATGGGATATACCTACTCACCAAGTGAAAAGACACTAAACGTACTCGATTCTGAATTCATCTGCAGGCATATTTATTAAATCCAATGTTATAACCAATCCATCATTTCTTGACTATTATCACCAGGGGAAAAACCCACATATATGTTTCAAGTGGATTTAGTCTCTCTAATTGTGACTAAATAGAAAATGTATCTTGACTCTCATTATAGATATTAGGATCTCATATCTATAAATAATTTTATAGGTGATGAATCAACTATGAACATAAGGGAATCCATCATGCATGCTAAGTCCCACATCCAATCATTATCCATTTGAATTCCCTCCGGAGTAGATCGTATCCATGGAGGCTCCCTATTTTCAAGAAAACATTCAAATGTTCCAAATGATCCTAATCATTTTAAATAAAAATTAATTATTTGGAATTCCCCTTTATAAATTGATTTCATATTTTGAAACCATTTAGAAAATAAATCCATCATATATGGTACTTTCAATTTTAAACAAGATTAGTAACGTGTTATAATTGAAGAAAACCTAGATGACATCTTTGGAGGGCATGATAAACAGGGTAGAAAATTGTTCCAATCACCACAATAATGTACTATATGATATAAGAATCAATATAAAATATAAACATGTGTATAAATAATTAAGAAATAATAGTTTCCAAATTAAAGACCTGGGAATAGGGAACAACCTCAAAAAATGTCACCTTTGACAACAAAAATTAAAAACAACCCCTTTATGATTAAATGAATATGGAACAATATATAATTATAACATTTAACCTTATAATATTCCAATCATCATGAGTGAATATTTACAAGGAGAACATATTTATATATTTTCTTGCCTATTAATACACATGAAAGTTTCCATCAAGGGAAAGTAATACCTCTTAAACCAACAAAGGGAAACCTAAATTCAAAAACTAATTTCCCATTTAAAATTGGTCTAATAAAAAGTGGAAAGAAAAAAATTTCAAATGATAGTGGAGGAGACAAAATAAATGGAATTTACTTATCCTTAGTGGTAGATGCTGAAACATGCAGGAAGCCAAAATGAGAGATAGATCACACACCCTATGAAGATGAAAGAAATCATAAATCAGCCCACTTGAAACCAAAGGGTTAAACCAAACAAGAAGGGGTAATGGGGAAGACAAAACACCATAACAATGAAATAGATTATAATCGATGAGATAAATCACTGATGGGAGATGATCACATCAAGATTGGGCCAAAGAGATGGTTAAAAATTGAGGCCACAAGAATGTGGTGGAGTGAGAGGGGTTGTTAGTTGGGAGGTGGGGGAGGGATGTTGCATGAGAAGAGGGGGAACCCAATTGAGTGTTTAATAAAACATAATAAAATTTATAATAATAATAATAATAATATTATTGTTATTATTAAAACAATTTTTAATCATTTTTTTAAAATACCTATAAGCCCTATTGATTTGGATGCACGGTCTTCCAAACTATACACCAACTATGTGCCACCAATTTAAAATAGAAAAATGGGGGACATACAGTTTACTTGGAGGGGTGTGTTCCCCCGAACCTAGACATGTTCCCAACATAGTACCACTAACTAGGTGACATAAGTTTCACTAGGCCGGCACATGGTTTCTCCTAACCATGTGCTGATCGTATTCCCTCTTGTGTGAGCCCAAAACCCATAATTGTTTTTTCAAAAAACTCCGGGGAAGGACACATAAAAATAATAATATTGAAATAAAATAAAATAATATAGAATATTCATGTTGGTTGTGACAATTATCACTATAATTAAAACATTCAACCCCCATATATTCCCAAAATATACTATTGATCAAGGCAAGAGGAAAGGAAGTGACGACGTTCAAAACAAATCTTCTACCACCTAGGGACCAAAAACTAAGAACTAGATTTCACATAAAACCTAAAACATTGAGATACAAAAAAAATCTGGTAAGACCATTCTCAAGGACCCTTCTCTATAACTATAAAACCTATATTGAGGCTCAAGGACTCAAATTGGAAAAAGATGGCATAAACACTGAGGGAATCACATCTACCAACCTAATCTCAAAAAAAAACCATGAATGTAAAGACCCGAAGCATGATATACATTGATATTACATTACTTTTGTGGAATACTTAATACAAAACAAAAATGGACACATAAGGACCGTAATAGTTTAGTGTCTTTGGAAACTTGGAACGTAATCTTCTAATCATGGTGAAAGATCTTCAACATCTCCCTAAAAAATATTACACTTTCTGTTTCCTTACCTAAAACCTTTATTTTAATCCTAGGGGAAAATAAAACATAAAAATGGTGAGATCAAATGCTCAATAAGGGTAATCATGGATAAAATAAAACATACCATATACATTTGAACTTAAAAACATGAACATAATGTTTAAACATAAAACTGTTGAGAAAAGACATAAATCGTGGAAGTACATAAGGAATAGATCATAATGGAACATAAATCATGATAACATAGCATGGGAATAAAACATGTAATTGTGGTATCCATTAAGCACGTGTAATTATTTCCATAGTAGCCAGGGCATTACTGCCAAGACCATCTTAGTGGACAAAGTCCCATTCTGAATCGAGTTCACTCCTCGTTTCAGTCCTGTTACACTGAACCGGATCAACTTACCATTCTAGCCATGTCTATCTCATGAGATATAAAATATTTACACAATGCATTGGAGGGAGATATAGGTCTCACCCATCTCATAATGAAATCATTCTTACTTATGCCACAAAATAAACATACATCATTCATAATAACCCAACGAATAAAATGGGTTTCATAAACATCATCCCATCATCACATAATTCACATAAAAGAAATGGATATCATTTCAAAATAAGAAAAGTGAAACCATGTAAATCATAGAGACATGATACTTGAAACATACACATGTGAAATAATTTCATCTTAGAAGAAAATGGTTTTGATAAAACACTTGAAATGAATTCTTGAGGAAAATATCCTTTTTTATTCAAAATCATTTTCTTTTCAGAAAATTTCATGCAATTTTAAAAGAAAATTATTATTTTGAAAATAGTCATGAAATATTTTGGAGTAATACTCATGAAAATAATGCTTTATAAAACCATAAAAATCCTTTCTTGCCGTATACGTTAAAAAAACATTCTTCTCATACTTTTGCCAGAAAAGTCAAAAAGTACCTTGTAACGTAAACAGAAGAAAGATTCCTTACATAACATGTAGTAAAAGTCAAAAATGGGTAAAAATTACTTTAAAAATACATGAAAAATCTTTTATAAAACATGGACATTGATGATAGAAATTACCCCAGTAAGTACTTAGGAATAAGCAATCTCGGATAAAAATGAGATTTGCAAAATTATCCCTTACCTTATGTCCAATATGCTTCGTACGTATCCGAACCTCCTGTATAATGATTTAAATAATGTCATTTAATTATTACAGAATCATATTCATTGTTATGATATCATATATGTTTCACTTATGACTTTATACTACCCGTTCTTTTTTAAATTCCATGTTAAATCAGCGTTTTGGGTAAAATCATTTCATTTATCGTATGTGTTTCGACTTGTCGTTCTTAATATTAATACTTATATCCTGATTTACATAATTACAGAATGTAAAACAAGATTTATATATAATATATATTCATCATATACATATATATATATATTATAGATCGATAAAAGGAATGAAATGCACCGTTCATGGAGACGGTAGGTCGTACGTACACATGAACGTTGTTTTTGTTTCCTCATTGAATTTAATGGAATTAATTGAATGAAATTCATATATATATATATATATATATAAATCCAGTATCATTATTATGTCATATATTTCATGATTACTTATTATATATACTTTATAATCATTTATGAATGGTTAATCATTGAGACTGAATCTCATCGCGTCGTGGAGATGGTATTCCGTACGTACGCACAAGCGATGATATCGTTCCCATGATTGTGGAATTTTCTTGGAGTGTATGTATACTGTTAAAAAATCAATATAACTTTACAATAATCATATATAGTTATTATTTACACCATTATACCCATCCAAGTAATGTGGTGGTGGAAAATAGATTACACCACGGCATGGAGACGGTATTCCGTATGTACGCACGCGCGGTGATTTGATTTTCCGTAAGATGGATAGATGCTGAAATAGGGTTGTTTCATACATATAATAATATATCTGTATATTAGTGATACTGATGTTATTACTTCATAATTAAACAACCTAATAAGAAGAAGTTGAAGAAGAAATAAAGTTTAAAGAATCGGTAACTGACATTACCTCTTCTTTGAAGTGCCTCTTTGAGACCTCCTCTTAGGGAACTAAAATTGGTCTTTGAAGAAGACCAGGACCTCTAGGATGTTTCTATGGAAGTGGAGAAGAGAAATTGGTAGGGGTTGGCTGAGCTTGAAGGCTCAATGTTGTGTGAGTAAGAGAGGGAGGAGGTTCCTTTTTATAAGGGAGGAGAGGGGCACCTTTGGAATTCTTAAAAATATTAATTTATAATAAATCTAAACCCACTTAAAAACCTCCAAAAATGACTCATATCCGAATATTATATTATATAGTGTTGTAGTCCCATAAAAAAATCAAATTTAGACATGTTAGGAATTTATTTTAAACATTATCAACTTTATTTATCCTTATTTAATCAATTTAATTTTATTTGTGGTAACAAAAATCTAAATTTTAAATTATAACAAATAATTACTTATTTATTGTGAGTTTTCCGTAATTGGATACTTTATAACATTTTATACCGTATAAATTTAAATTTATAATTTTTAAATATTTTTGTGATTTTTAAACAATTTTATAATATTTTATTTTTATAAAATAACAATAGTGTCAATTTTGACAGTATTCATTTATTTGAATTTAAATAAATTATATACAGAAGATATTTTCGAACTAAAAGCTTTAATAGATTCATAAAAGGTCATATGTATCTATAAAATTAGTGTCTCACATTAAATAGTTCATATAATATTTATTTTATTATTGTTAAAACTATTTATTTGGTTTATCTCTTAATAAAATAATTACTACAACATTTTTGTATAATTATTTAATATAATTATTTGTTGCATAAAAATTAAGAATAAAATCCTATGATGAATCTAAATCTATTACCTTTCACAAAAATACTTTTACTCGAATTTATCACCTTAAAATCACAATAGTTAAATTGTTATATTTATTAAATTATGAAGGTGACAACTTTGGAATCATTTAAAATAAAATAATATAAGTGTCATAATCACCTTAATAAGGTTCCAAATGGTCAAACATTCGGATAGTGTATTATTAGGGTTTATATATACACTAATAATAAGTTTTGTGAAGATTTTTGGGCCTTTTGATATGTATTAATATTTCAATAAAAATTATATTATTGATTTTTCACTAAATAAATAATTTCTGCATCATTAATGTATAAGATAATAAGGTAATTAAATCACTCTTAAAAATTACAAATAAATTACCATGACAAATAAAAACATTTTATCTTTCAAATGAATATTTATAATCGAATTTATATTCTTTATAAACTTATATTAAAAATACTTTAATTATTAAAGTTGAGTGAGACATATTTCACTTTCCTTTAAATAAAATAATCTAAAGGTATTAATCACCTCCAAGTGGGTTCTAATGGATTCATTTTCAACCCAAATATGACTTAGGACAAATTATAATCATCTAGTTGTATTAATACAAGTATTAGGATAATTTTATAATATTATATTTACCCTTAATTACCCAATTTACCTTTTACTATGTTAAATAAAATTTACCGTTGTTACTATTCATAAAGCCAAAAAACAAAAAGTGGTATATTAATATAATTTGGACCCACTGATTCTAAATATGGAATCCATTTTTCCAAATTCAATACACAGAATTTTCAGAAATTAAATTAAAATTAATCTCGTTGTCGAAATAAAATGAGTTTTTGTTTAAAACATTGCAAAAGATTGAATTTATTCAACCTACAAATTAAATGTAAAATCAAGGCTAATGATATAAATTATATTAAATGGTAAAAATATATTCTATTTATAATTTAAAACCATTCAATATTATTATTTAAACACATAAGTTATTACGATGAAAAAAGTTGTTTTTATTTAAAATATTGCGTGTTTTTACTATTCATTAAAATATGAAAGTTATCAGAATAATATGAAAATTTTATCCAAGGTAAAATTTTATATCATGATTCCAAATAATAATTTTATTTTGTAAAATTTATCTTATAAACATGTCAAAAACTATATTTAATGTGGGTGCGCTATCAAAAGGCGGCAAAACTGCATTTTTTGAAAAATACTTATTTTACCGAAAAATTTATTTTGTTCTTATACCATGTTCTAGAAAATGTGAAAGATGAATAGTAATGTTATAAAATTAAAATTTTAGTTAATACTATTCATAACGGCTAGTTCATAATAATATTATAATAATATATCATTGTTTATTAAAACCCTGTATTGCGTACAACACACGCTATCGAGGAAGGTCGCGATTGCATGTAATGCAAGCCAAGTCAGGGTTGCATGTTGTGCCAGAATCCTTAATTGTTTATTATAACAGAATCCAACCATATTTCATTAATAAATTGAATATATATATATATACACACTCAATGTTGCGTATAATGACTATTATAAAATGAAAATGAAATTGTGTGTAACATGATCCAAGAATAGCGTTGCGTATACTGCAAGCTAATACGGTGTTGCATATAGTACAAGTTAAACTTGGTGTGTTGTATAATAGAAGACATCAATGAAATTAAGATAATATTTTTCATAAAATCTCGGGGTGTTACATTCTACCCCCCTTAAGATGAATTTCACCCTCGAAATTTGTCAGGGTTATAAATGGTTTACTACTCGAAAGTTTCTTTAATAGAAACCCACATCATAAAAAGGAATACCAAAACATGGCTTTAAAAACTAAATTATGAAACGTAATGGTTACCCAAATTAACTCATCACTGGGTTTCCACGTAGGATAACATAGGTGAAAATATGAATATGGAAGAAAAATCTAACCATCAAGTTATGATGGAGAGTGGTAGAGAACATGGCTATGAAAAAGCAATCAATCAAAAATACATAGATTTGTGGGGATATAAGGTAACATCTGATTAATCAGATATAAGAGCACTTGGAAAACTTTTTTTTGTTTTCAATATCATTTCCCTAAAGTTGAAAATTTTCAATTTGAAGAAATACTTGCTTGATTTTGGTACAATCTCACTGTTGTTCGTGCTTTGAACAATTTCCACTTCATATCTTAAAGAAATGAAGTAGAATTTGTTATTCGTGAAGTGCTAACAGATCATGTGATAGAATGATGGGTCATTCCATATGTTTCAAACAAAATATTAACAAAAGTTATCAAATATACATAAGTCTATATATGGTGAGGTTAATCATATACGATTCAAAAAATGAACTTATACTTCATATATCATACCGCTTAATAAAACAAAACTAGTTTCTACTAAATAGGGACTTCTTGTAGGCCAGTGGTAGGTGATAAAGGCCAGTCGCACTTCGGTTGTGGGTTCGATTCCCACAGCCTTGTCCGACGCGATGGGTTGTCTCCCATCCTGCCGGTTGTCCTTTTTCTAAAACTACATTACTATAACATCCCATCAATAATTTCGAAAGAACTTCTATCCTTAAACAATACTAACTTATGTCCAACATAATCCATTCCAATATTTAGGCTTATCTATAATACTGCAGTCCACTCTCATATTATAGTGAAAACGATTACCAGAGATTTCATATAACAAGCATGTTAATACCATCGTTGATCTCCATATATCATAAGATATGTCTTGTTGGTCACATTCCAATCATTCAAAGTCCTTAATCATGTATTCTCTTGAAAAAATGAATACCCATTGAACCTTAGTGAAAACATGAATGCAGTTAAAAGTTAACATTTTCCACATACCAAAATCCTCAAAATTCTATATACTCAAACCATGATATTACTTAGTCTTTATATCAATCATGAGCTCATGAATACTGTCAAACATTTCATTTTCTCCTTATCCCTTCATTATGCGCATATCATCTTCTTTCCAAAATATTTGAATCACTTTTCATGGTTACCAGTACCATTCAACATATACTTTCAAATACTTTAGGAAAAACAATAGTGTAACAATCCTTAGATGATTCTTTATTCCATAGAACCATTAACTATACAACATAACTCTCGATAAACATACAATCACTCCACTAACTTCTTAAACAACTGACTGAGCTTCAACACTTCTTTCATCTCATATATGATTTGTAGTCTACTCATCATCATCCACATAAATACTACCCATATGACCATGCTGATTCTCTTCATGAGATTTTCCCTTAGGGAATTGGTTTGCATAATTCCCGTACATTCCACATTTAAAACATTTAACCATTGTTGATGTTGTAGCAAGACCATTATCCTCATCCATGGTGTTAACTGAACCTTTTCCTTTGCACTTACTGGCTTTATGTCCTTTATTTCCACACCCAAAGCATCATCCAGTTCCTTTGAAACATTCTCCTTGATGCCTCTTCCCACATTATTTACATAGGGGAAATTGAACTTTCTTTCCTCTATGATCATCATGAAACTCCATCTTTCTCTTATTAGCCGAGTCAGGAAACTTACAAAATTTGATTTTATTTATCATATTCTGAGATTTCTGATTCGGCATAATAATGATTTTTGGACTTCCAAATCCCATTTCATTTGGTTGCTCATGAAAAATATCATTCCATTTTCCATCATATCATCCCTTATCGTGAATCATCTTGTTTCCAGCCATTTTCTAAAACCCAAAAATAATAGTGTGAGAGGAAAAAATCATAATAAAGGGGGATTAACTTCAATATCTAACATCTTATGTTTAATATAATATCGTTACCATAATTCTAGGACTATAACCTATACTTATACGTAACCTTAGGGACATCCCTAGACATACCTTAGAAATATCTCTAGGGATCTCACTAAAGTTCTCGCATCCTAGTTTCCAACGGTTGACTAAACCTTTCCTCTGATACCAACTGAAAGACCTGAAGCTTGACGTACATAGATATTAAATTACTTTTGCAGAATAATTAATACATAACAAAAACAGACACACAAGGACCGTAATAGTTTAGTGTCTTTGGAAACTTGGAACGTAATCTTCTAATCGTGGTGAAAGATCTCCAACATCTCCCTTAAAGATCTTCCACTTTTTGTTTCATTACCTAAAACCTTTATTTTAATCCTAGGGGAAAATAAAACATAAAAAGGTTGAGCTCAGATGCTCAGTAAGGGTAATCATGGATAAAATGAAACATACCATATACATTTGAACATAAAAACATGAACATAATGTTTAAACATAAAAATGTTGAGAAAAGACATAAATCGTGGAAGAACATAAGGCATATATCATAATGGAACATAAATCATGATAACATAGAATGAGAATAAAACATGTAATTGTGGAATCCATTAAGAACATGTAATGATTTCCATAGTAGCCAAGGCATTGCTGCCAAGGCCATCTTAGTGGACAAAGTCCCATTCTGAATCGAGTTCACTCCTCGTTTCAGTCCTGTAACACTGAATCGGATTAACTTACCGTTCCAGCCATGTCTATATCATGAGATATAAAATCTTTACCCAATGCATTGGAGGGAAATATAGGTCCCACTCATCTCATAATTAAATCATTCTTACTTGTGCCACAAAATAAACATACATAATTCATAATAACCCAACGAATAAAATGGGTTTCATAAACATCATCCCATCATCACATAATTCACATAAATTAAATGGATATCATATCATAATAAGAAAAGTTAAACTATTCAAATCATAGATACATGATACTTTAAACATACACATTTGAAATAGTTTCATCTTAGATGAAAATGGTTTTGATAAAACACTTGAAATGAATTCTTGAGGAAAATATCTTTTTTTCTTCAAAATAATTTTCTTTTCAGAAAATGTCATTAATTTTTAAAAGAAAAGAATTTTGTTGAAAATAGTCATGAAATCTTTTGGAGGAAGCTTCAAGAAAATAAGGCTTTATAAAACCGTAAAAATCCTTTCTTGCCGTATACGTTAAAAAAACATTTTTCTCATATTTTTGCCAGAAAAGTCAAAAAGTACCTCGTAATGTAAACAAAAGAAAGATTCCTTAAATAACATGTAGTAAAAGTAAAAAATGGGTAAAAAGGACTTTAAACATACATGAAAAAAAAATTATAAAACATGGACATGGATGATAGAAATAACCCCAGTAAATACTTATGAATAAGCAATCTCGGATAAAAATGAGATTTGCAAAATTATCCCTTACCTTAGGTCCAATATGCTTTGTACGTATCCAAACCTCCAGTATAATGATTTAAATAATGTCATTGAATTATTATAGAATCATATTCATTGCTATGATATAATATATGTTTCACTTATTACTTTATACTACCCGTTCTTTTGTAAATTCCATGTTAAAGCAGCGTTTTGGGTAAATCATTTCATTTATCGTATGTGTTTCGACTTGTAGTTCTTGATATTAATACATATATCCTGATTTAAATAATTCCAGAATGTAAAATATGATTTATATATAATATATATTCATCATATACATATATATATTATAGATCGATAAAAGGAATGAAATACACCGTTCATGGAGACGGTAGGCCGTACGTATGCATGAACGTTGTTTCCATTTCCTCATTGAATTGAATGGAATTAATTGAATGACATAAATATATATATACATAAATCTAGTATCATTATTATGTCATATATTTCATGATTAATTTTTATATATACTTTATAATCATTTATGAATGGTTAATCATTGAGAATGAATCTCATCGCGTCGTGGAGACGGTTTTCCGTACGTACGCACGAGCGATGATATCGTTCCCATGATTGTGGAATTTTATTGAAGTGTATGTATACTATTAAAGAATAAATATCACTTTAAAATAATCATATATAGTTATTATTTACACCATTATACCCATCCATGTAAGGTGGTGGTGGAAAATAGATTACACCACGGCGTGGAGACGGTATTCCGTACGTACGCACGCGCGGTGATTTCATTTTCCGTAGGATGGATAGATGGTGAAACAGGGTTGTTTCATAATTATAATAACATATCCGTATATGAGTGATACTAATGTTATTACTTCATAATGAAACAACCTAAGAAGAAGAAGTGGAAGAAGAAATAAAGTTTAAAGAATCGGTAACAGACATTACCTCTTCTTTGAAGCGCCTCTTTGAGACCTCCTCTTAGGGCACTAAAATTGGTCTTTGAAGAAGACCAAGACATCTAGGATGTTTCTAGGGAAGTTGAGAAGAGAAATTGGTAGGTTTTCGCTGAGCTTGAAGGCTCAATGTTTTGTGAGGAAGAGAGGGAGGAGGTGCCCTTTTATAAGGGAGGAGAGGGGCACCTTTGGAATTCTTAAAAATATTAATTTATAATAAATCTAAACCCACTTAAAAACCTCCACAAATGACTCATATCCGAATATTATATTATATAGGGTTGTAATCACATAAAAAAATCAAATTTATACGTGTTAGGAATTTATTTTAAACATTATCGACTTGATTTATCCTTATTTAGTCAATTTAATTTTATTTGTGATAATAACATTATAAATTTTAAATTATAACAAATAATTACTTATTTGTTGTGAATTTTCCATAATTGGATACTTTATAACATTTTCGACCATATAAATTTAAATTTATAATTTTTAAATATTTTTTTGATTTTTAAACAATTTTATAATATGTTATTTTTATAAAATAACAATAGTGTCAATTTTGACACTATTCATTTATTTGAATTTAAATAAATTATATATAGACGATATGTTAGAAATAAAAGATTTAATAGATTCATAAAAGGTCATATTTATCTATTAAATTAGTGTATCACATTAAATAGTTCATATAATATTTATTTTATTATTTTTAAAACCATTTATTTGGTTTATCTCTTAATAAAATAATTACTACAACATTTTTGTGTAATTATTTAATATAATTATTTGTTTCATAAAAATTAAGAATAAAATCCTATGATGAATATAAATATATTAACATTCACAATAATACTTTTACTCTAATTTATCATCTTAAAATCACAATATTTAAATTGTTATATTTATTAAATTATGAAGGTGACAACATTGGAATCATTTAAAATAAAATAATATAAGTGTTATAATAACCTTAATAAGGATCCAAATGGTCAACAATTCTGCAAGTGGATGATTAGGGTTTATATATACACTAATAATAAGTTTTTTTGCAGATTTTTGGGCCTTTTGATATGTATTAATATTTCAATAAAAACTATATTATTTATTTTTCACTAAATAAATAATTTCTGCATCATTAATGTATAAGATAATAAGGTAACTAAATAACTATTAAAAATTACAAATAAATTACCATGACAAAGAAAAAAAATTTATCTTTCAAATGAGTATTTATAACCGAATTTATATTCTGTATAAACTTATATTAAAAATACTTTAATTATTAAAGTTTAGTGAGACATATTTCACTTTCCTTTAAATAAAATAAACTAAAGGTCTTAGTCACCTCAAAGTGGGTTCTAATGGATTCCTTTTCGACCCAAATATGACTTAGAACAAATTACAATCATCCAATTGTATTAGTACAAGTATTAGGGTAATTTTATAATATTCTATTTACCCTTAATTACCCAATTTACCTTTTATTATGGTAAATAAAATTTACCATTGTTACTATTCATAAAGTCCAAAAATAAAAAGTGGTATATTAATATAATTTGGAACCACTGATTCCAAATATGTAATCCATTTTTCCAAATTCAATACACAGAAGTTGCAGAAATTAAATTAAAATGAATCCCGTTGTCGAAAGAAAATGAGTTTTTGTTTAAAACATTGCAAAAGATTGAATTTATTTAACCTATGAATTAAATATAAAATAAAGGCTAATGAAATAAATTATATTAAAGGGTAAAAATATATTCTATTTATAATTTAAAACCATTAAATATTATTATTTAACCACATAAGTTATTACGATGAAAAAAGTTGTTTTTAATTAAAATAAAGCGTGTTTTTACTATTCATTAAAATATGAAAGTTATCAGAATAATATGAAAAATTTATCCAAGGTAAAATTTTATATCCTGATTCCAAATAATAATTTTATTTTGTAAAATTTAACTTATAAACATGTCAAAAACTAGATTTAATGTGGGTGCTCCATCAAAAGGTGGCAAAACTGCATTTTTTGAAAAATACTTATTTTACCCGAAAACTTTATTTTGTTCATATACCATGTTCTATAAAATGTGTAAGATGAATAATAATGTTATAAAATTAAAAATTTAGTTAATAATATTCATAACGTCTAGTTCATAATAATATTATAATAATATATCATTGTTTAGTAAAACCCGGTATTGCGTACAACAGACGCTGTCGAGGAAGGTCCCGATTGCGTGTAATGCAAGGCAAGTCAGGGTTGCGTGTTGCGCAAGAATCTTTCGTTGTTTCTTATAATATAATCCAACCATATTTCATTTATACATTGAATATATATATATATATATACACACACACTCAATGTTGATTAGAATGACTATTATAAAACAAACATGAAATTGTGTGTAACATGATCCAAGAATAGTGTTTCGTATACTGCAATCTAATACGGTGTTGCGTATAGTACAAGCTAAACTTGGTGTGCTGTATAATAGAAGACATCAATGAAATTAAAATAATATTTTTCATAAAATATAGGGGTGTTTCAATGAACCCTAATATAATTATCTCTAAAATAATACCACCATGGTTTGTCCAGGATTTCCCTGAGAATCCATTACATGAACCATTAACCATGCAAACCAGCAAACATTATCGTGGTTTGGTAGGGTTAGAAAAAAGAAACACTGGTGACAAGATTAAAAATTCCCAAAGAGAGAACACAAAACTAGCATAATAAGTTCACCAAAATCTTTTTCAATTCTGGTATCTCTACTATATTGTGACTCTATACATACTATAATTTTCCAATCCAAAACATCTCATAAATCCATACAAAACACTTAAAACTTGTGTGACCTCTTAACCTCCTAGTTCATAACTGACTATCTAAAGGGAAGACATCAATGATACTCATAGTTGGTATTACAACCATTATCGAACCGACTTTTCATATGATTAAACTAATAGGAACACTAAATAGACAACTTTCCAAAAAAATGGTCCCACCCAAGGAAACTATAACTGGGCACCAAATCAGATCACAATTCTAAATTTACGTAAAGTAGAGCATCTACATACAAGTGTTAACTGAATCAAAATCCATTCCAAAAGAACATAAATATTAATGGGTTCATCTCTATAAGGAACTAACACATAAATACTAGGAAAAAAGGCCCACCATGATCTCCCAACAATAAAATTAAAAAACAAAAACCTACAAAAATGGAAAATTTAAATAGTTTAGATTGTTATTTTGGAGACAACTGATTGATTCAACATCCACAACACCTTGAAATTCATCCACTACCTGAAAATATTCACTCTAAGGACTATGGTTAGAGCCCCTATGTCTTAAAGCATCTGTTGCACCACACTTAGGAGCTATTAACCCCTGATCAGAACATCCAATTTTGATAGAGTAACCTAAAAACCCACTTCATGTGATTAAAATGGCCACTATGAATAGAATAGGGATGGAATATAGAGAATTACCACTCACTCATTTCCTAGAACTTTTTAGGGAATAATTAATGAAGAAAACATAAATCAAAATCAAATAATCACATAAACCAATAATCCATGTCTTTATCATAAAATAAATACACCAAACACAAAACATCATCCATGCCACATTTCCAACACCTCAAAACAAATGGACCACATAAAAAGACTAAACACATGAAATAGAAAACACCAATTAACTATTCACTCACCATTTAAATAATGGATATTTATTTTTTAAACACTTTCAAAAATAAAAACAAACCCAAATATTGGGATCCTTCCATTAGAATTCCATGAAGCCATATATATATATATATATATGCTTTCCAAACCATTCACACATCCAAACATACCCAAAACCATATCATTACCCCATGAAAACGTCCATATATATACAAGTGAGCATTCATATGAATAATAATGGTCAAAATAATTTATTTCCATTTCGAAAACAAAATTTCCCCATAAGATTTGAAATTCAAAAATAATTATCAAAGACACATATTATCATTAAAGTAACACATTTCTAAATTCGCATGAAACTTTCACTTCACATTTCACAAAAAAATTCCAATGAATCCAAAAACATTTCAAAAAAAATTTCCTAATCACATTTTATAAAATATATAAAAATGAAAAAAATTACACATCCATTTTAAATACAACCCAATGTTTTTTTAGAAATCTAACATTGATAAACTAAACATCTATTTCAACTATATTGGTAAAAACTAAAACCCAACATAAAATCATAAAAATATTTACAAAAATCAAATCCACACTAATAAATGAAAAGTTCCTAAAATATAGAAACACATCTTCTACACACATCTTGGTCACATGGTTTGGCGGACTATGCACTAATTTTGTGAGGAAACTGGAGCCCATTAGAGTTAGGTGTGCGGACTGAGCATGTTTCTCTAGACCATTCAAAGAAACAACAGACCCCATTTAATTCCTCCAAAACAAACACTCTAATACTTGGAGTTTCTCAAAACAACCCACTAATTCTTAAAGAAAAGATCACTCCATAAAAAATATAAGCATTTAAACATTCGATATCCAAGCTCATATTTGGTGGCATATCCAACCAATACCACCCTAAAAATTAAAACATCCTTCAGAATAAGTGGTGATCAAAATCTATCCATTGTTTATTACTTGAATTCTAAAAAACCTTGCTCTGAACTACCAAAAACCCCAAAATAACAAGGTCTAACCAACTCTAATACAATTTTTTCATGAACTAACCTGAGTCATCCTATAACCAATCACTCAAGATATCTTGCGACAAGGCCTGAGAGGTGTTATCTACCCTCCATGCCTTATAACTAGTGATCACACTAGATAAAACTCAATTAGAAAATATTTATCCAATAAGTAAAAATAATATATATATATATATAATTATAATGAACTAGTATCAAAGATACATTTCAATGAAAAACATTGAAAAACATATCATTAGTTCTAAAGTATGAGTTTCTAGAAGAAGCATAACTTTTTAAAGGATATTACTAAAAACTAAAAAATAAAGGAATACAGAATACATGTGAAATAGTTATCATCAAATATACCTTGACACCAAGTGAAGAGACCCCATATATACTTGGTTTAGACACCATCTACCAGCCAATCAATGTTATCAAAATTTGATTACAAACTCATTAATCTCAACTAGAATTAACATTGTTAAAGACTACATGGCTACTCAATTAGACTCTATTCCTTAAAATTAAGACTAAATCTAAAATATATCTCAACTATAACTATGAATCCGAGGATCCAATGGCTATTGAAAATGTGGGAGTTGATAAAGAAAGCTTGAATACATGGGAATAAACCATGAATGATAAGGCCCTCCTACTGAAAAAATCCATGTGAATTTACCCTAATATAGATAGTATAAATAAAGGTTCCCTCTTTTCAAGAACATATCCAAATATACTAAAAAATACTTAGTATTTGAAATAAAATAAATCATTTTGAAATCCCATTAATAAATATATTTAATATTTTAAAACCTTTGACTAGAAAATCCATGATCTAATGTTCATTCCATTTTTAAAAAACATTGAAATAATATTTAATAGAAGGAAACCAAGATGAAAACATAAGAAGGAATTAAAAAAATAGAAAAATCTTGTTCCAATAATAATAAATTTTATATTATATTTACTTCATAAGAATATTTTAAAAATGTGGATAAAGAAGTAGGAAGTCATTGTTTCCAAATTAAAGGGATGGGCATTGGGAACCTACCTCGAAACATGTTACCTTTGACGATGATACCATTAAACCACCCCATTACGCTTACACACGTACATATATATTTATACCCATTGAACTCACGTACATATTCCTATCACCATGAGAGAATATGTACAAGGACTCTATATTTATAGATATGTTTACCTATGCATACCTATCCATGTCCTATTCAATAAACTACAAGACCTCCTAAAAATAAATGAGAAATAAAAAATAATAAAAAATCCCCAATTAAAATTGGTCCAATAAAAAAGGTAAATTAAAACATTCCTTAGAAAATAGTGGATGAACCAAAATGGACTGAAATAGTCCATATTTTGCAGTGGATGAAAAAACATGCACAATGTCGACCAGAGAGACCCATCACATGCCGTATGAAGAATAAATACATCAAAATAGGACAACATAGAACCCTAGGGTTCACAAAAACAATAAGGGGTTACAGAGAAGAGAAAAAACACTAGAGAAAACGAAATATAGGATGATATTAGAGAGAAAACACACACCAGAGATGATCATAGAAAGAATATGTGGAAGAAACAATCAAATATCAAGGAAATCAGATGTGGGAGGCATGAATAGGGGATTCCAGTTGGGAGGATGGGGGAGGGGGTCGTATGAGGATAGGGGAACCATTTTAGGTTTTAATTAATAATAATAATAATAAATAACTTTACAATAATAATAATATTATTATTATTGCTATTATTATTATTATTACATCCTTTTTGTCCCATTTTTTAAAGACCTGATTGGTCACACTATTTGGCTCCACGGTGTTTCATACCATGTTCCAACTATGAAATGCCTCTATATAAGAGGAAATGGGGACCACATGGTTTCCCTCGAGGGGCTCTTTCCCATGTTCCTAGACATGCACCTTGGGCAGTGCCATTGTATGGGCTGCATGGTTTTCACTAGGTAGGTGCACAGTTTCTCCTAACCAAACGTCAGTTGTAAGAATTCTTCAGTCCACCAAAAAACTATCATTATTCATAAAAACACCCAATAAATTCATATAAAATTATAATGCCATATTTAAATAAAATAATACTGAAGCATCGCCTAGAGGTTTCATATGGTTGGTCATACATATACATGAGTAATGATTCCATTTTTCAATAATCATTAAGGAAGCATGGTGAGTATTATTTTATCATTGAAAAATTATTATAATACAATTAATTTATTATTAATTATTTAAATATACTTATATATCATAAATGTGGTTGGGGGATGATAAGATATTCACATCACTTCATGAAGGAAGTAGGCCACACATACACGAATGATGTTATTAATTTTAAACGAGTGAAAAAGGTAAGAATTAAAATTATAAATTATCATTGAATAATGAGAAATATGTTATTAATATCATAATTATTTCATTTATATCACATATATTCATTAGAATTATCCTTATTACCTTCCATGTAAGGAATTAGTGAAAAGAAATCACACAGCTTCACGACACGGTAGTACGCAATACACATGAGCGATATTATTGTATCCCTAACGGAATGGAAAAAAGAATGGTATATATGATATATTGAATCTCATGGTATAATTTTTTTATAAATAATATATATATATAATATTATTATTTCCATAATCATACCCAACTGTGTGAGGTGATAATGGAGAAATGAATGACATTTTTTAGTGAGGTTATATTCCTCTATATACATGAATAATAAAACTATAACCAATTTGATGGAAGTTGGGGTTGTTATAGGTATTTAACATATCAAAAAATAATCATAGTATATTTAATATAATGAGGGTATTTTATCATAATTTTTTAATAATAACTAAAGGAGTTGCAGGAATAAAAAATATACAAACGCTTGTTAAATAACATTACCTCTTCTTTGAGTAACCTCCTTATGATTAAACTAATAGATTTCCTAGGTTGGATTTTTTCATAAAATAAGGATTCGTGAATAATTGGATGTAATTTGGGTATTCATTTTGGATGGTATCAGTGGAAAAAATGGGTTGATGGTTTGAAGAAGAGAGGATAGTGGGTGGCTATTTATAAGTGAGGACAGTGGTATACTAGTATTTTTGGAAAATATAAATGCGTACACATGTTTTTCACATTAAAAAATGCATAAAAAACGAATTACATTCAATTATATTACATGATATGGAAAAATATTTCATCAAAATATATTTTATACAACTTTTTTGGTCATTTAAATTCTTATCTTATTAGTTTATTCCCCTATAAACCCATTTTTACCTTTAATGTGGTAATTATCTTTCACCATTTCACTATTTATTTTGAAAAAAATTAAGTTAAAATTATTGGATAATTTAAAATATATATATTCCAAATATTTAATATATGTTTTCAATTCAATTCCCATAAGTTTAAAATTTCAATTTAAAATTAATCCTACAGATGTGATGAGATAATAGGTTTTTAAATAGAAAATGTTCAACAGTTTAAAATGTTTTCAAAAAACATTAAATATGAAAATGATTAAAATAAACTAAATTGGAGAATAGATATATAATTTAAGATATTTTAAATTAAAACTAATTTAATATATAATTTATCTATAAAAATAATTAAAATAAAATTCAATTTTTCAATTAAAATTTCAAAAATTTCACTATTCATTGAAAAATGAAAATTTTCATAGAAATACAAAAAAAATCACACTAAGGTTGTTTTTATATTTTTCTTTCAGAAATTATGTTTATATAATCAAATAAATATTCTAAAATTGATAAAAATTTACTTTATATTATGTATGCAAAGAGTGTCCAAACCATTTTTTGGAAAAATGCAGTTTTTCATAAAACATTTCCTTTTCTATTCATGATTTTAATTTAATTTATTAAAATTATATTTCCATCATTTTCGTAATTTTTTATTTGCTTTCATACCATTCAATTTAATAGTCATTTTCTAATGGTATACTATACTATTGTTCACTTTCACTTGTGGTTGTCTTTTCTGTAAGCTACAAAGAGAATAAATTTAAGGAATCCTTTTTCATGTATTATTTAAACTTGGTTTTCCAATCAGTTATGATTCCAAAAAAATGTTCTTCTTTTCAAATATCATGGTGTTACATTCTCCACACATTATATTAATAGTTTTCTTCCAATTGAAACATCATCTTAGTCGTTAAGGGATTGTCTTTGGGAAATATAATTTTTGAAAAACCCACATAGTTAAAGGTTTTATAAAATATCCTCTTAATAAAATAAATATGGAAGTAAAAAAGGTAATTTGAAAGAAAACATAACTAGGTTTCTAAATAGGATAACTATCACAACTCATCCCAATATGGCTCATGCCATGACTCCCCATGCCCGCCTCCAATAGGCTAGGGGCTGGTGACTAGCACCAAGTAGGGATATCACTAACATGAGTGGAATTGCCTATGTACCTATAAACTCACACCCATCTCCAAGCCCACAAATGATGAAATGTAACAAAAACACTAAGGAAAAAATGCATGTATAAAACTAAACCCAACCAATAGAGTACAATGGAAAGTAATGTGTGGAAAGTAAACTATGATAGAATACAAGAACACTAAAAGAAAGAGTCTGCAAACTACAATGTTCAACTTATAAGTAAGAAAAATAGGTACTGGGAATACTGCTAATAGTTGTAGAAACAACTTGTTTTGTAAGGAGGATCCCAATGCTTGGTCTGATTCTGGCCTGCCCCTGACTCTGTAAAAAGGCCACTCGTCTGCACAAGACACAAAACATGGGGTCAAAGCCCATGCAATGGTGAGTATAACAATACTCATTAGAGGACCATAAAAAAATAAATACACAAAGTAAAATTACAATCATCTATAAAAAGTATATTTATACAGAATATATATCAAGAGAAACATAAAAAAATATGCTTGAAAACCCAGACCCGTAGTCTGGAGGTAGGTCACACTGACCGCATTCCAATGCTAGGGATTCTGTTAGAATGTCAAACGAAGCACTCATCTAGGAGAACAAAACCAATGATTCTAATAGCTATGATGACTTCCGGCCAATAAGTGTTGTTCATTGGGAAAAATCCATGATAGATAGAAAGATTCATTAATAGATATGAAGAGAGGGAACTGATGCACTCATGTTGGGAGAACTCATTCCTGAGTGGGAAAAGGTCATCATACACAGATGAGGAAAACTTCTAGGGTCATGGGAGTGATACCACAACTCATCTGGATTCAGATGCTAATCAGATGACTGAAATTTGGTAGGATTGGTCATGTCGATAACCTAACTCTACATTGGGCCAAGAATTGGTAGAGGATCTTGTTCTAGGCCTAACTAAAGGACTCCTACTCTATACATAAATTCTTATAGATGGGGGTCATGCTCATATAGATGAAAATGATACCTTTAAATTAATGGAATGAGAAAATTGGGTACTAACCTGAAAGAAACTTGAGCATGGAATGGTGAAAAGGAGATCAATCCACGTATAGAAATGTACGTGGCTTGTAGAAAGGTCCCACGCTATGTCCAATGACCCTGGGTACTCCCTCTGTAAAACAACCTATGTTGAAGAGAATTTCATGTAGAAGAGATATACACAACCTATAGAATAGTAACACGGCATGTCCTACTATCCAGGCGTGGCTAAGTGTACACTGGTCATGTATCAATACATGACTTCAACCCATGTCTGCCAACCCATGTACCACTATATGAGGTAACCCATGTAACTGGTCTAGTCTGGTCATGTGGTGATGTACATGTCGGTTACTCCACTCCATCTCCATGTATTGTATGAGATACATTTTGATTCCCATGTAAGGATCTAGATGTCATGTGACATCTGTCACATGCCTTTTCATCTCTTTCTGTAGCTCAAAACCCTAGTCGCCTCTTAATAGATCCCACACGTCATGTAGTCCAAACTACATGACCTGTCTGTCACAATTTTCCATAAAAATAGTTTTTCACTGATGCGCCTCATATGATTCTCCAATATTCTATCTGGTTGTCCAATTTCCTAAAAATTGAAGATCTAGAGTTTCCCCGCCAATTTCATACCGAAACGGTAGGTTTTAGGTGTTTGATCGGCCTTGAAACCCTTTTTGATTATCTGTATGAACAATGCTTGAAGTAAGATTTCTCCCAAGACATGAAAATTCATCCACCACCATCATCGTCACACCTCCACTAGATCATAATGATATAAGACCTATAATTTGGAATTGTTGCAATGCAAAATGAACATGTAACTATCCAATTTTCATAACCTCATGAAGAACGTGAAGAATGGTGGGTCAAAAAGGGAGAATAATTCAAAATAGAAAAAAATGAGGAATGAAATTGGGTAATCAATCATCATTGTGTTGATCTGCTCCAGTTAGAAGGATAAAAAAGAACAAATCAAAATATAAATCATATCATTCACAGATTAATTCTTCAAGATCAACTCGATAAAACACCCTCCACAAGAACAAATGATTCGTGGGTCAACCAGTTCATGGGTTGATCTGTGTTCATCATTTGAGTACAAGAATGGGGAATGAATAATTTAAATAATAACCCCTACCTAAATATTCAATGAAGAGGGAGTGTGGTCGTCAGTCGAGAATCGATCGCATTGTGCCACAATCCACAAGTCGTCACTCACCATTGCTCGTCGAGATTCCTCCATGGATGGCTCCTCCCCAAATCTCTAGAGCAACCAAGGAATGTTTGCAGGGTTATGAGCCTAACCCCGGGCTCCTTGTTATTTAAAACCAGTTAACATGTCGATGCATTGTTGAAATGATTAAAAGAAAATTAATTATTAATTTATTTTATTTCCCTTAAAATATACAAAAATTAACTTCTTCCTTAGACCCGCACTAGTCTATGGTTGTCCATTCCTAGGGTAAAGTCGCTACTCGGAATGCTATGGTGACCTCATATTTCTAATCCAGTAACCCATTTAAATGATATTCCACTTTTTATGGAAACCCACTCATTCACACTATTTTAACATTTAATTTAATTCAAATATTTATTCTAGGCACTCTGGGCCTCAAAATCTCATGTTGTCATAAAGCCTGGTCTCATAATAATTATATAAAATACATAAAAATATTACACTGAAAAATACGAGACATTATAAGAACAATGGTCGAAAGTGAAGCTATGTACATGGAATAAAATATTAAATAATTAAATATAATTATAGAGGTCATCAAACATATTAAATTTAAGGATCAATTGAATTTTAAGGACGGCAAAACCATAAATATATAATGATTTAAAATAATATATTATTTATAGTATATAAATTTAATTAGAAAAAAAATTGTTTCGTGATAATTTTCATAATGTTAAGGAATTATTGGAATATATTAAAATATTTGAAAATATATTAATTGATACATTTATATTTCATAAGGAAAATTTAACCCTTTGGTTTTTCTTAGATCAATTTCCAATTCATCTCTTTCTCGATGGAATGAATTTCCAAAAAAAATTATTCAAGAAGAACTAATATTTACTTTTAATGGATCATTTGATCCATAAATGAGTGGAACTTATTTACAACTTTTTATAAGTATTTTACATTCCCAAAAATTTTGGAACAAATTATCTTATATAATTTTTTAATATGTAAACCTCAACAGAAACATCATAGTTTTGTATTTAATATTTATTTTTCAATTATTTATCTAATGAAGCATTAACAAGGATATCACATAGGCTAGTGGTAGGAATTATTTTCTTATTATGCGTTCTATTATGGGATAAACCTCCATGGAATTTGTGGATGTGATGGGTTATCACCTAGAATGTGGGTTGTAATTTTTTTAAAACAATATTAATATAATTATTATAAAATTTCCCAAAAAATATGATGGAAATGCTTGAAATAATATTAGTTATTAGATAACCTTTTTCTATTATTTACTATGAAAATTATTTTTTCACATATTATAATAGTCATATTTAAATATTATTCTAATTTTATTAATGACCTTGTTAACCATAAAGGATATCAATAACTTTAAACTTATTTCTATAAATTTTGATGTCGTTATTCCTGAAAAACCATTTCCACAAAAACATATACATTACCTAAATTTCCCCATAAATATCCTTAATCATAGTATATTCCCATCACATAAAACCAATAAAAGAAGTGTTGAAAAATTTTATCTCATAATGTATCTTAAACTCATAAACCCACGATGGTATCCATAACTCTTTAGTTAAGGAATACATATATTCTCTAAAAATATTACACAATACATAGATGTTTTATGATTTTTATAACCAAAATACTAATGGTTGAATAATTTAAAATTTTAATTCTTGAAACCCAAAACATAAATACTTCATCTATATTATTTATATATAGTTCGTTGCATGGTCTAGGGTTTTTTATTTAGAAGAGGTAATTGACTCAAATAATTCATTGGTTCCCCACATTTAAGACAACATACTATAAATGGATCCATAGGATCCAATTTTGTTTCATCCATCAAACTCATCATTTTTACTTAAAAATTCTATTCTTTATTCCCTCCCTTTCCATACCGAAAAAATTCTACAATTCTAATAAGACACATTCTTGGGTGCCTCCTTCCACATTAATGGCCTAAAAAAATTAATCCATCATTTATCCATGGGCTCTCCCACTTGAGTTCTTATTTAACTATATTATTCTCATTATTAGTAAGATAGAGAGTCAGTGAATCTATAGTTTTTTAATAAAATTTATCGATAACAGATTAAGAATAATAACTATATATTTCCCTCTAATCATCATAACATTTGGTTGTACCTAGTCACTGACCTTTCCATCATATTCAATGTTAACACAATTCCTTTGTGTTCCACCTATTGACAAAAACCAAAAGTCATCGTGTGATCAATAATAATCATTGTGGAAAAAACATAGAATAATTTGTCTAAAGTATAGATCACGACACATTATTTTAAATATTAATCACATTACTTTTAACCTAGGTCATTAATTATCATCATTTGTACATATCCTTCAAAATTAGTTGTAAATAAAATTTGAATTATCCTAAACATATCCCCCAGGAATGTAAAACTGGTGTGTCGAAAGGCATGTTGTCATGCATTAAGATATAGTAAGGTCAAAAAATGTTTTATTATTAGATTTATTTCCCCTAGATACCTCTATTTTAGAACCATGTCCACATCTATTATCTAGTTAAGTATTTATTTAAAAGAAAACCCACATAACATCATCCTTGAACAAAATTTATGATATTATTCTATACGTATCCCCAAATTATATCATAGGGTTAGGATTCCAATATATGTTTTCCAATACCTTGTTCCTAATTTGTCTATGAAAGTTCCTATGATAAGAACTATAGTGACCCAAACCACAATAGTAGAGAGTCAGTGACTGCATTAGATATGCATAAGTTACTTTGAATTACAACCCTAATGACCAAATAGTTTAGTAGTATTGGTAAACTAGATACATACAGAATTCTCATATTAAATTTTAAAAAATTATTTATAAAATAGTTTTTTATAGATTAACATTATTCCCTCAAGTATGTCCTTTCACATCAATTATACAATAATTCAGGGGCTAATGGGTAAAGGAAACAAATAAGGGTAAAACCAAATACTCAGTATTGGTTAAGTACAGTGTAAGCTAACATAAATCAATAATGAATAAAAAATATTTAAGGAGAAATAACTAAATTTAAAATATATATAATAAATATATGGGATATAATAATTATATAAAACATAATCAATATAGAAAGATAAATAACAAGAAACAAATTACATTTAATCAATATTTTGAGAGTGAAATTATTCCAGATATAATATCATCATGAAAATCTCATGGATAATAAGGAAAGGAATACTAAATATAGAATGTTATATAACTAAAAAATCCCTAAAAAAGATAAAATGATAATGAAATTTATCCTGATATAATATCATTATTAATAATCTCTCCAATAATAATAACTGAATTCATAATTATGGAAATGTTTTATAATTGTACACCATGATCTCCTGAATCATGATACCCCTAACATCAAGATCTTTCACAAGATAGTTTAAAACCATAGGTAGAGAAATTATTAATGAAAGCTTATCAATTCACCTCATCAGACTATGAGTGAATCAAGGGGTAATATAATTCTAGTCTCATCCCTCACTCCATGTCCAAATTATACCTCAAATATCAAATAATTAACTTAATTCCTGAACGATATTCCATATCATCAAATACTTGTCATGAGTAGAGAATACATATTTATCAATATCATCCTATAATAAAAATAACATTCAATGTATAAAACTATCTATAAAAATTATATATGGTTTAATAAATACACATTTCCATGATAACTAATATGGATATTTAGGTGAAATTTAATGTCCAAAGGAATATAAACAATTCAGGGTTAAGTTGATGACTAAAAAATGAATCAAATAAGTGAGTGTCAAAACGTTACCAGGTCAAAATAATCATAAAACATCCATTAAGATATTAACTGTAGAATCAATACAACATATCATTAGAAAAGTATAATAATAATAAAGGTCTTTTGTCTTTATTGATTGAAATACAATAAAAAAATTTTCAAAACATTCCTGATAAAAATATCTAGTTCATTTTAAAAATTCCATTATAAAAAATAAGTTCACCAAATTTTATGAAAATAATTTTATTTGAAAATAAAATTATAATGTTATAAATTATTCATTAAAATATGTATTGGTCATGAAAATACAAATTCCATACATTATGAGTACATTAAAATAATTATTCCTTGAACATTTTTGATAAAATAAAAATAGTATATTTTTTAAAATGAAGAGAATAGTCATTTTAAAACATTCATTAAACAGTAAAAATTGTCAAAAATTTCATTAATAAATCATTTGTAAAAGAGTTAAAAAAAATTGAATATATTTTTAGAAACAGGGTTTGGAAAGAAAAATTATTTCTCACCAAATAGATAAATGAAGTGGTATTTTATTAAAACATGTTCCCAATCATTTTAGGCGCCAGAGAGTGTTAAAATGGTAATATTAATTGAAAATGTTTATGAATTTCCAAATTTATGAAATTTAAAGAGTTTATTAGAAAATAATAAAATAATATCCTTTAATGTATATTAATGTATAAAAAATACTTGTTAGAATGATATTTTGAAATAGACCCTTGAAAAGATCTTAACATTGAAATGAGAATTAATAAATGAATCAATTATCTGTGTAAAATTTAAATCCACATGAAAAAATTAAAATACAACATAATATCATTATAATTAATTAAAAACATAATATCATAATATCAAAGACAAAAAGGATATATTATAACCCATGGATATGAAATTGAGTTATGACTTTTTTTTAAACTCGGTAAATCTTATGTCAAATACACTTTGATGAAATAAATCACATTGAAACATAAAATGAAATGAATTATTAATTAAACATGATATGACATGTCAAATTTAATTTATATAAAACAATATAATAAATTAGGTATATAAAATTACAATATGACTCAATGAAGTGAAATTAAGGTTGAGTCCCTTACTTTATGGTTCTTTTTGGTTGAAAAAGATTTTAACCCATGTATAGTGGTTTTAAAATTTTAATTAAATTATAAAAGAGTCATGTTAATATTTATAATATCATATGTGGTCCTTTTATAAAATATTATCACTCATTCATTAATAATCAATCATTATTTTTATTATTTTGGGTGTTGATAGTCTTGTCTTTCCAAGCGTGTTTTTTCATGAAAGATCCGGTTTTTGTGCATATTTTAATGTAGCATCATCACCAGAATAATAATAACAACATATTTATCGTATTTATATATATTTATATATATATTAAATTTATAATACGAATATTGAATAATGTTTTTGATAAATTAACTATGTTATGATCATGAAGACAGAGCCCATACGTATGCATGGGAAACATTTCCATTTTTGAATGGTCATTATGAAATAGAGGTATATAATAATATAACATTTCATAATTATAAAAATATCATAAATAATATATTACTTCTTTTAAAATACTTTAATTTATAATCCATGTGGTTTTGTGATGAAAAGCGAGTCACATAACATTGTGAAAGTGGTAGTCCTCCAGTACATTAATGATGTTAGCATCATTAAGTGAGTGAAAAGTTAAGAAAAATATAGGATATTATCTTTTTATAGTTCTAAATATGTCATTAATATCCTAATTGTTTCATTTAATTCACTTAAATTCAATAAATATATCCTTTTAACCTTTTATGAAAATAATTAGTGAAAGATGAATCACATCAATTCACGCTATAGTAGTCCACAGTACACACGAGCGACATTTTCATATCCTATAAAAAAATTAATGTAAAAAGGATATATATGATAAAATTACTCTACAGGTATATTTATTTTAAAATTTTAACATATATACAATTTATATCCATCACTGTACCCAACTGTGAAATGTGGTAACAAAAGAATTAATGACATTAGTTTAGGATGTGGTAGTCTATCATACACCTGAATGATGATTTCTAAACACATTTGATAGTAGTGGGGGTGGTTTTAGGTCATTACCTTAACATAAAATTTAACTTTAGTTATTTGATATCAAATTCATGACATAATGGGATTTTTAAATTACTTTATTTAATCAAAATAATTGACACTATATAAAAAAATTCTAATTTTCACTATTCAGAAAAAAAATCATTCTTCTTTGAAAAATATAAAAAATAATCATAAAAATATTAGGAAATAATAATTTTAAAAATAATTTTAATTTAATCCAAAAAAATATAAAATTGGTACTATTTAATTATAATCTCCCAATAAATGGTCATTAATGACCATTTTCTAAGAAAATGTGTTTTTGAGGCAAAAAACGACTTTACTGAAAATTTATTATATATTTATTATGAATTAATAAATAAATCATCCTTATATAAGAACATTATAAATATTTTTACTAATGTTTTTTCCTAGTCCTATCCTCCAACCCAACAAATAGGTTATAATAGCCACACATAAATAAAATTACATCACATTTTTCTAATTTTGTGGTTATATGGGAAACATGTTATCGAATTCATTGTTATTTTAAAAAGAATATATAAACTAAAATATTTGGGGTATAAAAATATATCATTTTTGTGAATTCTTTTTTATTATAAACTATTTTGAGTTTCATATCCTTTAATATAATGCTTTTTAATGTAGAGTATGACTGGATGTGCACACTGTCTCCAAGATCACATAAAGATTTCACAAACAAAAACAATCCAATATTAACTATAATTAAAAATACTTAGATATTATAGCTTCTTATGGAAAATCCTTAAAACAAAACCTGATAACCCTCCCATTAATGGTATGGTACTCATATACTCAATTAACATAATGTTTTAGAATATATCATTCATTAACTTAATTTATCTTAGTTTATTCGATATACCTTCAGAAAATGGGATACTTATATACATCCTCATAAAAATTTATAGAAAAATTCCAGACATCTCCTATAATTTTACTGACTTATTTATTCTTAGAAAAGTATTTGGTGGTCTGTAGGGTGTTGGTGGGTTTTTCTATAACTTCTTCTTTAACATTTTTTACTTTTACTCCTCTATTCTCTTCCTCATTTCCTTTATTTTCTTTTATTTTTATGCTATATCATTTTGTTTTTTTAGGAAGATGTCAAGACTATTATATAATTTTTTTGATACTTATTAAGGAGATATACTTAAATTCTCTATGTGTATGGGCCTCCATGCCACTTGGGTTCACCCCTATTGGTATCTCCTTATGTTGGTTGGTTATTTGAACCAATTGGCTATCTAAATTTTTCTTGGAAGTCCTCTAAACCATTGATTCAGCCTTAAACTAATTGATGGTATCCCTTGTGGTTGATATTAATTTTTAAAAGGCCTACAAATATGATTTGATTATGTTTTGGAGATAAGAACCATGTAAGTTTTGGAACCCATGTGCTCTTTCTTGGTACCATTAATGTAGTTTTTGTGGCCTATACACCTAAATTTTGTTCAGTTATAATAAACATAATTTTCATCGTATACCTATATACCATGGGCTTAGTGTATGGAAATAATTATATACAGATTATTTTGTGTGGAATCCAACTGTGTTTCCATGTAACAATTATTTTCAAAAATGTTCAATCCTCACTTCTTTCCTAATTATAGTTTCAGTGTGAAAAATTTATTGATATTTCCATCTAATAATGCAATGATCTCCATCGAAAGCCTCATCGTTACAAAACCTATCATTGTATTATCCAATATAAATTTATTACCCACTGATATAGCCTTATAAAGCATTTGAATCAACAAACACATCTCAATATCATAATAAGGAACATTGTTTACATGTATTTAAAACTCTACCATGAATTGTAATGTGATTTTTTAAAATTGATAGATGTTTAGAATATTAATGTTAATACTGATAAATTAAAAGGGATGAATGAAATGATGGAGGAATTTTATTTCCAATTCATCCTATGTGGTTATGGGATGTGGGGTAGACTTCAAATGCACTCTAAATTATTTCATATAATGAAAATATAGACATTATAAGGCCTACCACAACACTTAAAAAATTATTTACCAGGAAATTATTTCAATGTTTAATAAGTAATCCAAAATTAGGGTTTTGGTTTTTGTGTGTTATCCATGTGATTTTTTTATAATTTGAGATCATTGGAATGATTTTCATCTTTATCTCAAAGTGATTAGTATCCATCTAAGGCACTAGAATTCCCAGTTAAACCCCCATGCTTATAGTTATACCATACCCCATTAATTTACATATCCTCAAATCTCTTATTTATTATTATTGAATAGGTCCTTACTCTCTTCCAACTCTTGGATCAAAACCATCTGTGACATCC
Organism: Viscum album; assembly: GCA_963277665.1. Lineage (NCBI taxonomy): Eukaryota > Viridiplantae > Streptophyta > Magnoliopsida > Santalales > Viscaceae > Viscum > Viscum album. The sequence goes on from OY728122.1 coordinate 967,303,461, forward strand.
ACTGTGACATTCCAAAAAAACCATTTTGGTATCATAATTGATATATTATTTTCATTTTCCTCAAGAGTACATAAGAATAAAAATTATTACATGAAATTAATATCACATAAAAACAAAAATAGAATAAAAATTATCAATAAAATATAAAATAAAATACCTATTGTACCCAATAAAATTTCCTTAGAAACAAATAGAAAAACATAAGCACCTATAAATCATCATTAATTTGGGTGGTTAACTGATATAATAAATTTAAATCTCATACTAACTAAACATATCATAAGAAAAGTATAGAATATATAAAGATTAAGTTCTACCCCATATATATAGTTTTGAAAATGTTTACAATATTTGGGAGTAAATATAAAATAAAATATATAGACTTACATGAACTGGATAAGAAAAATTGTACAAAACACTAGTAAATCTGGGTTCATGAACTAGTGGAGTGAAAGGAAATTTACTAATGAAAATTTTATCAGAATTACGTTTAAAAAAACCTCTTTGTCAATGTACTTTATCTAAATAGAACTAATGTTCCTTTTTTATGCTAAGGTATATTAGTTAATTATTAAAATGGGTGAATTAACACCATATTTAGTCATAATTACCTCATCTCGATAATTTTTATATATGAGAAGATACGACCAGTTAATTAAATAAAATCCTTCCAACTATATCACATGATGGTCATGATGGATAGAGAATGATTTTATCTAGAGGAATATAATAAATTTTAAAACTAATCACAAATTACCCATAAAATACTAATTCACTATATGAAATTCCCCTTCATTTATTTCATAGAATTAGGAAACTGAACACCCTATGATAGTCATAATAAGTTTTGGACACCACAAATGAAATAAAAACACAATAAATATTTCCAAATGAGTCTCCAGAAAATATATTTGATGCCTCCAAAAGTTAACCCCCCCAACTCCTAAGTTGATCACCCAAGTTTTCTTTAAATTTAAAAACCCATTTCACTTAAATATATCAATTTATCATATATCTTCAAATATCTACTTCCACAAATTTAATAATTTATATCAACTCAAAATACAATAATCCTATTTATAGAATACATATAAAAATCAATGACATCTCCCATGAAATAAACATCTTATTACATACATCTATGGATATATATAGACCACTATATGTTTTCCATATCTGTAGTAGATATGTAGCTTTTTGTAAAAAAACTCCCAACTCCTTCTCTATAACCTCCTTTGTTAATACTTATAGTAGCTTAAAGGTAAGTATGAAATGTAAACATTCTAAAAAATAAACTATCCACACACATACATACAATGAAACTCCATTTTTTAGTGAAAATGCTATGATACAACTAATATAACTATTTGTTTCCATCTCCTTCCTTTATAGTACAAATTAGAACAACATGCCAAAGGGATCCCATGTAGGATTTTAGATGAATTAGGGTATCACACAATATAAACATGAAATACACCTTAGAATATGATCATATAAAATTATTGGATAAGTAATTGACACATACACACCCAAAAAACCCATACTCAATCTTATAAATGACTTATATACACTCCCCCATCATTTCTCTGATAGAGTTTCTTCATGGTGAAAATAATTAATCATGTTATATATTCATCTTTGTGAAAAACCCAATACTCTTTGGGAATGAACTCTATGATTAAAGAGCCCAATTATAGTGAAATGTTTTTCCAGACATTCCCTAATGAAGTACACTTATGTCATGATACTAAAGACTATGACATACCCCCTCTTCGTATCACCTCCTCTAGTTAGTAGAAACGCATTCCATTTAATATGTTGTTTCCAAAGTCATGAATGTAGTGAATCATTTATACCCCATCTGCACACATGATTATCCATGGTATAAAAAATTATGCTCTAAATCAGACCTGACATAGAAACTAGGCTCAAGCTATTTTGGTCGGTATTTAATCACCCCCTATATTTTGGAATATATTTTGTCTATAGATTTTTATTTTGTTCAGTATCTCATTTTTCAAGAAAGAAGAAACAAATATGAGACGTGACATATTTGGTGATTTTTATTAAAAAAAATTTACAATTTAAAAAAAATAGTAAATAACAATAATGTAATCAAATAAAAATATGTAAAAATAGTATTACGAATATTAGAAGTGTTAAAAGGCCTTATTTTAATATATTTTTTTTCATTTGATACTTCATTTTCATTAAAAGGAAAATATAATAAATTATAGTTTTCCAATTTTAAAAAACTAAATTAATTCATGGATTAATAATTTAAATATTATTATATGGTATTTTTTTACGTTTTTTTCCAATAATTAATTTTTAGTCGAATAGTTAAAAACCAATTTTTATAATACCATACATTTTATGAAATTATCATAAAAAATGACGATTTAATTTTTTTTGAAACATTATATATATATATATATATTTAAATAAATCATTTAAAATTTTATTTTGATTTTAAGAAACTTATATTTAAATTTTTAGAAAATCATATGTTATTATACTCTAAGAACTATTTTTATTGAAATATATTAAAAATTAATCATCATAAATTTTAGAAATTAAATTTAATAAAATGGAATTTGTTTTTTGGATCATCATTTTTATATTAATTTATAATTGTAATTTTTTATGTATAAAAATATTATTACTTGGATTAATTATAATTACTATGATAAGGGTAAAACTATTATTTTCAACAAATTGTTTTTATTAACATTTTGTAATTATTATCTAAGAAACATATTATTTTTTTTAAAATGACTCTAGTATGGTTTTTATACATACATATAAATAAATTAAAAATAATTAAATTGGTATTCAATACCATATAATATAAATATCACTTAATGTTAAAAACATCATTTTTCTCAAAAAATTAATTTTCAATATAATAGATGTCAGAATTTAAATGTTATATTTAGCTTATTTATAAATAAAATTTGAATATATTTTATAAATATATGTTTATAACATAATAATTTGTTAATATGGTTTACCTTATATTTTTAATAAAATATAAACTATTGGGGTAAAATATAATTTCCTAGGTAAAAATCAAAATCTTAAAAAAATTAAAAAAATGTTGTAAAATACAAGAAAACGTTTAAAACTTTATTGAAAAATGCGTTTAGGAGGATATATTGTCTCCAACTCACCCCAAATTCCATTATATCACACTTTTATGGGAATTTAATTTTTAATAGTGTCATTTCATTGTAGAAAATTATTGGGAATTTAGAAAAGCTCTTTTTTCCACACTTATATAAGGGGATCACTTTAGCCACATTTTTATATCCCTATACCTTTGAATTTCATTATTAAAGTTGAAATTTTTCTCCTACTAAGAAATTATATCAATTTTCTAAGCCCCTAGTCCCAATTAGATATATTAAATCATATATGTCAAAATATATTTCCATGAAAAATCTAATGTTATTAATGAGGTTATAGTTTATTTATTTTTGTGAGAATATAAGGTAATGAGTTCTTTATATCAAACATAATTTCATGGGAGATAAATATTATTATTACAATGATTTTTTTGATATGGTTTGATTACATAATATTTAATTTATATTCCTATGTTCATGAAATTATGGAGAATTTTAGAGTTATATCTTATTTTATCTTTAAATACATTTCGATTAAAAGGATACCATTGATCAAAGGGTTTTTGTAACTCAACACCATAAGTTGAGTTATAATTATTCTAATTGAAAAAATTTCATTCCATATTTGTTTCTTAAACCTAATGAATCAATTTAACGATATTTTTTCTTTCCCACTTTAGAATATGAAAATTTTATTCAAATATTATCCTCAATTAGTTTCTTACCCAGAAAATGAATATCATTACTGAGATTAATTATCATTATATTAAATAAGGTTCAAATAGTTACCCATAATTACCTTTCACAATAATTTTCTCATTTATATTTGGAAACCCCAATTATGTGTTATCTCATGTATCCTTCATATTTAACCTATACTCATTTAAAATAGAGTTTTTTGTTACTCTTTAAATGATGTCATTTTAAAAAAAAGGAATTTCAAAATATTTTATAAGTGTTCCAATATTTCAAAAACATATATTTTATTATCCACTCCACATTTATTTTTATAAACATCATTTCATTTAAAAAAACTATATTTTTTATTAATGAATTATTTTTTTTAATGTTATCAAATCATATTTTTAAACCATTATCTCTTTTTTAGGGATATACTATCGATGATTCTTTTTCAAATTAAATGTTTTAAAACTACATTCACTTCACATTTTTAAATAATTTATGTACTTTATGAGATTAATAATTGGTATTTATATCCAAATATTGTTTTTTTGAAATTACTTGTTTTCAATTTCACAAAATTGACCATTTAAAAATTATTTTTCAAAGTGTTGGTAACATGTTTATTCTAAAAAATAATAATTTTTTATGTAATTTGTTTTTTCTCTACCATTTTCCAATTTATTAATAATTCCCATACTTCCTTGGAATTATTTTTTCAGGAATCTCATTCTATATTTTATCAATAAATAATTTATTTGGGTGATTGAATTTTTGGTATCACCTTTTTACATTCTTGTGTTAAATTTTTGTGATAACATTTGGAAATGATATGAAAACCTTTTTGTTTCCATGTGTTCACTAAGTAATGATAGTGGATTGATATTTTATATATCACACCTGTGTATGATTTATTAATTTAAAACATTTTATGTCTAATAAAAATCTCAGAAAATTTGGGTTTCTTAAATCCTTATGGATTTTTGGGTATTATGATGCCATGATATGGTTTAGGTATAACAAATCCCTTAGATGTACTTGGTATTATAAATCAATGAGATGTATTTTTACAAAAATATCTCCATGATATTTTAGTTTCTAATAATACATATAATCTTTTGATAAATCAATGATAAGGATTGGGTCTTATAAATCACTATGATGATTTGGGCCTGATAAATGCCACTGGCTATTTGGCCCCGATAATGGCCATAGAAAGTTTTGATCTGATAAATCCCCAAAAATATTTTGGTATATTAAATATATGAGATGATTTTAGTCTTTTAAATCCATCCAATTTACTGATTAAAGGTTTATATCTCATGAGATAATGAATATCAGAAATTTTAGGTCATTTTTATAAAATTTATGGGTGGACATACTAGGATTTGTTAACCACATATAGGACAAGAATGATTGGGTTTTCTCCCAATATGGGGTTTTCAATTAATTAAATATGTGGATTTCTTATATATCACTGATTAGGATTATTATATCTTGATTTTGAATCTTATTCCATAGTATATAATTATTCATTTTTTATATGGACTTCTGTCACGAATTACTGAAAACTCATATTTACCTATGTTCCTTTTTTATGATATTTCCCCCTTCTCATGTTTTCTCTCATGTTTGTGATCTAACCCTTGATTATATGTTGGTGATTTATTTTATCTTACTAAGAATTAAATTACACCCCTTAATTATTTTTTTATTGTAAAGACCTAGAATTTACATGTAATTTTATTTATATATATGGGAATTTTACAAGTTCGTGATAATTTAAGGTGCGTGATTCCGAGGCTCGGTGTGCCCCGAATGAATTTACGAAATTTTTTCAGGTACGTTCCATAAACGTGCGAGCTCGTTTTTATAACTTTTGAACCAGTGCTCAGAATAGAAATCCAAGGTCTTTGTTGAAATAGCATCATCAGTATTCTCTTAAGGGGACCTTCACCTCGACCACAGTAGGTCGAGTGTGAAAGATAGAATTTTTGTTTTTTGTGGAAATTGAAATAAAATAAAATAAACATTTATTTTATTTTTCTTTTTGTTAGAAACCACCATGTGGATGGTTTAAAGGTGGGGACCACATGAAATAAAACCTCCCACATGGGTTATGGTGGTGGGGAACACCCAAGACTAAAACACCATTGAAATCCCCTCTTAATGGGATAAACCCCTTGAACTCCCTGATTAAAGAAGAGTTAACCCATGGACTTCCTACCATTAATTAATTTTGCCTCATCAATTGATTAATGATGCCAACTTGTTTTGTGCCAACAATTTAAAAATTAGACAAAAACATTTTATTTTTGTCGGTTATTCTTTTGAGATCATTCGTTGGAAAAGTTAGAAGCTTGGGGAGAACTTTGGAGAAAGATTCTCCAACGAAGAACTCATCACATTCGACAAATATTTCTCCAACGAAGAAAACCGTCGAAGGATCTCCAATGACGAATGAACTGATGATCGGGGAAATGCCAAAGTCACTGACTTCACCCCTTCCAATGTCAACTTGCAAACAAGGTAGGGTGGTTGTTTGAATTTCTTCCCCTTACCCATTCAGGACGATTCATCATAAATCAGGAAGATTTTATAGCCGCTTCCTACCGCTCTAACATGGAGGGTGTGGGCCAAACATACATGGCCAGACCTCACCGCACATTTCCCAATAAATTATTGTGTTCTTTGCGATGGATCAGGATGGAAACCAACCCCTTTGGGGCACAATAATTACGGTCGGTACCACTGGCAGCCGCGACAAAGGTGACAAACGAAGGGCAGATGGTCAAGTAGGCTCCCAAAGAAGGAACGGTGTGCGCTGTGCCGCACGACCCGCCATGGCGGACCGCCACCCAGTGACCTCACCACGCCACCTCGTGTCCTCGCCCCCATTGGCCTTTCTGTGATGCTTGAGTTCTCACCGCACGACCTTGTGGCCACCGCCGCCCCGCGAACTCACCGCTGACGGTCGTCGTCGCCCCGTGGCCTCGCCGCCCCATGGCCTCGCCGCGCCTCCGCGACCTCCGCCGCCCAAGGCCTCACACTGGCCCGTAGCCCCCGTAGACTCCCCTGCCCCACTACACCAGTGGCCTCTACTTCCCCAAGGCTTCTGTGGCCTCACGTCACCCCGCAGCACCCTCGGCCTCCGCCGCTCCGTGGCATCAGCGGCCTCCGCTGCCTCGTGACACCAGCGTCCTTCGCGGCCCCCGTGGCCTCCGCGCTGCCCCGCGCCACACATGAAGGGACGCCCAGAGGGATGGAAGGACCCATCGGATTGGTCCAGGTCGACCCGAAATGGGTCGACGGAGGCTGGGTGGGTCCGACCGGGTCGGACCAGACCCAGACCAGTTTCGACCCTATACTCTCTTTTATCCATAACTTTGGAATTGGTCGTCTGTTTGATGAACCGTCAGTGGAGATGGTAAAAATGGAGTGATAATGTCCCTTTTGTATACCCCACTTGAGATTTGGACAATGTTGGGATACAGTCAAGTTGGAACGAGCATGAATCCAACCTGGACCTCAGGACTAAATGGCATATAACTTACAGACTGGGCATCCAATTAACGCGTCGTCTGTTATGTTGGGACCCCTATAACGTGGAAATCCTTTTGGATACTTCTTCATGGGACTTCGTGACAGTTGGAGTATTGACCAGTGGATTGAGGAGCAGACCCTCTCGGAGATGAGCAAGCTTAGCATGGGAACCCAGTAGCTGGCTGTGACTTGAGGAAGAGATCCTTTGTGGATTTTTGATTGAGGGTCCCACTTGGAACCACTCTAGGATTCGATGCGAGACTACCCAAGTGATCCTATGTGGGTCATCACCTAGGGATCCTATGTGGGCTAACACCCTGATATCCTGTGTGGGTCAGTACCAAGCGATCCTGTATGGGTCAGCACCGAGCAATCCTGTGTGATTCGGCACCGAGTGGTCCTGTGTGGGTCAACACCTAGAGATCCTATATGGGTCTGATGATTATTAGATATCCTTTGTGGGTATTCCTCTTAACATAGTAAGAGGATTTAATAGTTACATCTAATCTTCTCTACTATTGTACCTATGTTATACTTGCTGTGAGCTGAGTCTGCACCTTATTGTATTTGTCCTTCATGGTAATACCTTGGTGGTATTCATCTGTGTGGTGTACCTGTGTGGTACTTGTCTTCATCATATTCCATCCATTGTGGAACAGTTGAGATTTGGAATTTGAGTTCTACTCTATGTTTTCATCGTGATTGAGATGGGTATACATGATAACTTAGGTATATTTATGGTCATATACCTATGTAGGGTTGTCAGTTGACTTCATGCTTTGTGTTTTATCTCTAGTGGATTTTGTTATACCTTGAGGGTCTTGGGGTCTCTACTGAGTATCGTTATACTCACCCCTACACAGGATATGCCCATACCCTATTGTGTTTTGGTGCAGATGATAGACATCACTGACAGAGGACGAGAGTACCAGGATAGGAGGTGGCTCGAAGGTGGACGTTAGAGGAGGTGAAACGTAGAGATGGTCGTTCATGAGATGTACCTACCCTACAGGTAGGATTCGTGGTGGACAATCCAGGAGCAATTTTTCCCATATCAGTAGTCTTGTACTTTCCAGTTGTCCTTGTACATTCCAGTTGGGCTTTTATTATGGACCCTTTTACTTTATGAACTCACACTTTTTTCTATTTAGATTACTTGAGTTCATATCATGCTGTGTGGTTGGTTGCGTGTGTTACATGTTATAGAGGAAATGCCTCCACAGTTTTCAGGAATATGCCTTCGGTGCTAGTCGCCAGCCCCAAGCCTATAGTAGGTGGTCATGGGGTAGTCATGTTATGGGCCCCTGGGGACGGGTCGTGAAAAAATGGTATCAGAGGAGTTGGTTCTACCCTAGAACATAGAACTCTGATCATTCTTTTTAACAGAAATTGTGTTAAGAGTAGTGAGTGTGGTTATCTGTTTAGGGAATCCAGTGTTACTGTGGCTGCCGGCGTATCGATACACCAGGACCTTGACATCTGATTTATAACTTAATGCATGAAAACATTGATTGCGTGTGTGTTTTCAATAGTTTTCTTTGTGATATCTTTGAGTCATCTCACCAGGTATAAATTATTTACCATGGTGCACTTGTTTTGTTTTAGGATGCCTCCACGCAGATAGCTAGCTAGGGTTCCAAATATAGTATGCACTGATAGCCCACTGAGCGACGAGGCCTCGGTGCAGGGCCCTCTTCCAGTAGAGGCACCAGCGATACCATTACCCATTGGGCCACCAATTCGACAAGCTCTAGTAGTAAAGGGTGCATGCCGCTTGAGCACATTTCATGACTTCCAGCACCATTGGCCACCCAGGTTTAGGGGATAGGAGGACCAATAGGAAGATGAGGATTTTATGGAGGCCATAGTGAGATTCTTCTGACTAGTAGGGACACCAACTAATATCATGAGGATCCTTGACGCCAGCCTTCTTCAAGCAGCAGTAGGCATATGGTGGGGCTTGATGCTCTAGGCTCACGATGAGGTGACACTTCTCTGGGCAGACATTGAGAACGAGTTTAGGGTAGATTTTGTCCTAGCGACTCTTCGCACAGTGTGAATACAAGAGCTTCTTCATCTGCAGCAGGGAATTATTATTGTAGCTTAGTACTCTGTGAGGTTCACTAACCTCTCATGATATTCTAGAGGTATGGTCTGAAACCCATTCTTTAGGGAACATACCTTCAAGCATGGACATAAGGGGGGAGATCAGGGATTCGATGATGTCACTCATCATCCAGACGCAGGTGGGGGGGGGTGGGGGTTAGAACGAGCCCTTTTAGTAGAGAGTTTCCTTGGGGAGAAATCATCAGGAGAGAAACCCACTACCATTCATCACTGAGCGGAGTCTTCTAAAGCTGGCAGTATACAGATGACACAGAGGAAAAAAGGACCAGACCTATAGGTGGATGATTGTAGGATTCAGGTTCGGTTGAGCAGGGCACCCGAGGCAGAGCTAGCCATGCCAGGAGCGGGTAGTGTTATGTATGTGGTGGGTAGGGTCACATGGCTCTTGAATTTCCAACCCACCGTACAGATGATCAGCACACGGTCTAACGACCACCCAGGAAGATACAGAGATTTGACCAAGGAGGTCCTTAGGGAGCAGGCGGACAAGGTCGAGGAGATAGTCGTGTAGCTGGATATGGGCGACGATTCGAGCTGTTACCGCCACCACCACTAGGTGGGCCACCCCGACCACAGGGAGTAGGAGGATAGGGGCGAGCTCCGCTCTAGGAAGCTGAGGCCTATGATCACGACACTCCGTAGATGATACAAGATACGATCAGTGTCTACTCTACCTTAGCTGATGTACTTATAGACACAGGTTCTAGTCATTCGTTTATTCCCACTGCACTCATTCAGAGCTCAGAGATTCTAACGGAGCCATTGGCACGATCCTTATAGCTAGAGACTCCTACGAGAGTAGATTCAATGATTACGCACTGGTGCCGGTAGTGCGAGCTAACTCTAGGAGGCAAGAGCTTCGGCTAGGATCTCTTGGTAGTGGCGTTGAGGCCATACAACGTAATCTTGGGTAAGTTCTGGTTAACTATAGTCCATGTTTATATTGTCTATATTAGGAAAAAAGTGCGGTGTTTCCATACATATGGGACCAAGTTTACCTTCACCGGCAAGAAGGGAGCCTTTGCATCACAGGATGGACATACCCGGAAGAGAGTGCAGCCAATCACTCTTCAGTTGGCAAGCCATACCCTCATATTAGTTGATGTGGAAAGTCCTAGTTATCATGTAGTGGAAGACCAGTATGCAGATGTCTTCCCTGAGTATGTGTTGTGTTTACCTCCTCACAGAGATTTGGAATTTTGTATTGAGTTGTACCCCGGGATGGCAGTGATATCTACACCAGCATATCAGTTGGCTCCTACAGAGCTTCATGAGCTGCGGGTATAGCTGGAGGACATACAGGGGAAAGGGTTCATTCGGCCCTATGTTTCCCTTGGGCAGCCCCGATTTTGTTCACCATGAAGGCATATGGGAGCTTGAGACTTTGTGTTAACTATCAGCACCTGAACCAGGTGACCATGAAGAACAAGTACCGACATCCGAGGATTGATGACTTCTTTGATCAATTGAAGGGAGGGAGATGGTTCTCAAAAATATACCTCATATCAGGCTATCACCAGCTCAGAGTACGAGACAAGTATGTGCAGAAGATGACTTTTAGATATTGGTACGACCATTACAAGTACTTTTTTATGCCATTTTGTGTAACCAATGCTCCCGTAGTGTTCATGGGACTCGTGAATAGGATCCGTCAGCCACACCTGGATCACTTTGTTGTATTCATCATCGACAACATTATGATCTAATCGTCTACTGAGGAGGATCATGCCTATCACTTGCAGGTATTACTGGATACATTCTAAGAGCACCAGCTTTATGGTAAGCTCTCGAAGTGAAATTTTGGATCTGAGAGGTTTGATTTCTGAAAAATGTCATCTGAGAGGCTGGATTTTTAGTGGATCCAGTGAAGATTGAGGTGGTACATTCTTGGTAGCCACCCAAGAGTGTGACAGAGATACGAAGTTTCCAGGGTTTGGTCGGATAATACTAGAGATTTGTGCCAGATTTCTCCAGAGTTGTAGCCCCACTATCACTGTTGATGAAGAAGGGGCAACCCTTCGTGTGGTCGAAGAGATTCCATCAGATTTTTGAGGAGTTGAGGCAGAGGCTGACTAGTGCCCCCATCTAGAGGCTATCGGAGGAGGGTGTAGGGTACATAGTCTAGTGCGATGCATCAGGGACCAGGCTCGGATGTGTCCTAATTCAGGAGCGAGAATTTATTGCATATGGTTCTTGACAGTTGAGACAACATGAGCATAACTACGCTACCCATGACTTGGAGTTAGTAGGAGTGGTATTCTCCATGAATATGTGGTGAAATAACTTGATGGGAAAGAATTTTACAGTCTACTCGGATCACAAGAGTCTCATTTATATCTTCTCTCAGAAGGAAATGAACATAAGACATTGACATTGGTATGAGTTCCTCATGGAATATGAATTATAGATAGTCTATACTCCTAGGAATGGGAATGTTGTAGCAGATGCACTTAACCCTAGATCTGGTATACAACGGCTAGGTGATGCGACAGGGTCGCTGGTCACTTTATAAAAATCCATTTTGGATCGGGATGGAGTAACCCTTCTTTAGTCTCTTAGGGTCACTCCCCCACTCCTTCAGAGAGTTAAGGAGGCACAGCATGGGGACGCTGACTGCGAGGCTTGACGTGCTCAGATATCCATAGGGAAGGCACCTGATAAATTTTCTGAAGGAGGGGAACACGTCATTATCTTCATAGGATGTACCATGGTACTAGTGTCACTTTGGGAGGAATTAATGATGTACTTCCACACATACCATATAGAATTACATCCAGGAGTGGTGAAGATTTACCAGGATCTCTGACGATAGCACTGGTGACCAAGAATGAAGAAAGAAATAGCAGAGTTTGTCTCTCAGTGCCTCACTTGTCAGCAAGTGAAGGTGGAGAACCAGGTACCAGCAGGCTTGGTTCACCCATTAGACGTCCCAAAGTGGAAGTGGGATGGGATATCCCTGGACTTCGTCATAGGACTTCCACATACATCTAGAAGTCATGAATCTATCGGGGTGATCATAAACCGACTCACCAAGTCGGCCCACTTCCTACCGATCAGAGAGTAGGGTTTAGAAGAGAGCTTTAGATTCCTCTATGTGATGGATAATGTGAAGCTACATGGAGTAACCTCGATGATTTTATCTGATCTTGATGCATTTTTTACTTCCCAGATATGGAAGGGGTTGCAGGAGGCTTTCGGTATGCAGCTTCGTTTGAGCACCGCCTTGCATCCTCAGACAGATGGACAGACTGAGTGGACCATTCAAACCCTTGGGGATATGTTGTGTTCTTGCATCCTTGACTTCAGTATCAGCTAGGAGGATCACTTTCCTTTGGTGGAGTTTTCATACAACAACATCTATCACTCCACCATTGGGATGACACCTTTTGAGGCGTTGTACGGGCAACCTTGCAGATCACCTTTATGTTGGACTGACCCAGGGGAGTCAGCACTAGTGGGACCAGAGATGATACTGGCTACCATAGAGAAGGTGAAGATCATCCAAGAGCAGATTAAGACTCCACAGAGTAGGAAGAAGTCATATGCTGAAAGGAGAAGAATACCTCTGGAGTTCAAGGATTGCGACCACCTCTTTCTACGGGTCTCACCACGACGATGTTTGTGGAGATACAGTTGTGGAGGCAAGTTATCTCTGAGGTTTATTTGACCCTTTCAGGTCATCAACAATGTTGGCGAGGTGTCTTACCGCTTATCTCTTCCACCTCAGTTGCACCGGGTGCACGACGTCTTCCACGTATCCCAACTGAGGAGATACGTGCACGACCCTTCTCACATCATCGACCACGGTGACCTGGACGTCGAAGATGGGGAGAATTTTACCGAGGTTCTAGAAGATATTGAGGATTGAAAGGATTGGGTCCTTATTGGGTGGTTGATACCTCTGGTTCACATTCGTTGGTAGAACGAGAACTTCCAAGAGAGCACATGGGAGCGGGAGGCTCAGATTCGTGCTCAGTACCCTCACTTGTTTTCCTAGTTTTTTGATGTGTCTTTCCAGGACACATATCCCTAAGGTGGGGAGAATGTAAAGATCCAGAACTTCCATGAAATTTTTTTATAAATATTTGAGAATTTTATGAGTCAGCAAAAATTGACGATGCATGATTCTAAGGCCTGGTGTGCCCGGAATGAATTTCTGAACTTTTTTTCAGGTATGTTCAGTAAATGTGCGAGCGGGTTTTTGTAACTTCTGAACTGATTCTTAGAATTGAAATCCGAGGGCACCATTGAACTTGCAGTTCCAGTATTCTCTTAAGGGGACCTTCACCTTGACCATAGTAGGTCAAGGGTGAAAGATGAAATTTGGGTTTTTCATGGAAATAGAAATAATATAAAATAAATTTTGTTTTATTTTTCATTTTGTTGAAACCTCCCATGTGGATGGTTTAAAGGTGGGGACCACTGGAACTAAAACCTCCAAAATGGGTTATGGTGGTGGGGACCACCTGAGACTAAAACCCCCTTGAACTCCCCTCTTAATGGTAGAAACCCCTTGAACTCCCTCATTAAAGAAGAGTTAATCCATGGAATTCCTCCCATTAATTAATTATGCTTCATCAATTGATTAATGTTTCCAACTTGTTTTGTGCCAATAATTTAAAAATTGGACAAACACATTTTATTTTGGTTGGATATTCTTTTGAGATCATTCATTTGAAAAGGTAGAAACATGGGGAGAACTTTGGAAAAACATTCTCCAAAGATGAACCCTTCACCTTCGACGAATATTTCTCCAATGAAGACAACCGTCAATGGATCTCCAATGATGAACGAACCAAAAATCGGGGAAACATAGATTTCACCAACCTCACCCCTTCCAAAGTCAACATGAAATAAAGGTAGGTTGGTTTTTTGAATTTCTTCCCCTTACCTGTTTTTGATGATTCATCGTAAATCGGGAAGAGTTTATAGCTGCTTGATACCACTCTAACGCGGAGGGTGCGGACCAAACAAACATGGCCCGACCTCTCCGAAATTCTCATGATAAAGTTTGGTGTTCTTTGCGATGTAGGAGGATGACAACCAACCTCATTGGGGAACAAGAACAGTGGATGGAACCACCACCGGCCATGACGAAGGTGAAAAATGAAGGGCGGCTGGTCAAGCCAGCCGCCGGCAAAGGTACGGTGCACGACCCTACCACACGAACAGCCCCGACGGACCACCGCCCCATGGCCTTGCCGCCCGCGGCCACCGCCGCCCCGTGGCCTTGCCCCTCGCGGCCACTACTGCCCTGTGGACTGGCCTCCCCGCGGCCTCGCCGCCACACTGCCTCTGCCACCCCGCGACCACCGCACCGCTCTGCGGCCTCGCACCGCCCTGCCCACCCATGGCCACCGCTGCCCCATGGCACCCATGACCTCGAGCCGCCCCACATAACCTGGGGTCTCCACCACCCACGGAACCCGCGACCTCTGCCGCCCCGCCGCAGTCGTGACCTCGTGTTGTCTCGTGGAACCCATGGCCTCCGCCGCCCCACAGCACCCGCAGACTCTGCCACCCTAGGACACCCACGATATTCATGGCCCACACGGCCTCTGCACCACCCCGCGCCGCCCAGGTCGAGCTGCCAGGCCGGACTCAGCGAGTAGGGCTGGGTCAACCTGAACCGAGTCGATTCAGGTTGGATCGGTGCGATCGGGTCAGACCAGACCCCGAACATTTTCCACACTATACTCTCTTTTGGCCATAACTTTTTCACTGATCATCCATTTTACGAACCGTCAGAGGTGCTACAAACCATGGAGCGAGACGGTCCCTTTGGTATACCAGACTTGAGATTTGGAAATATTTGTCGTATGGTCAGGTTGGATCGAGCACGAATCCAACCGGGCCCTTCGGACTAAAACGCTAATAACATACAGACCGGGCGTCCGATTAACGCATTGTCTGTTGCTTTGAGACCCTTACAACATGGCGGTCCTTTGGGATACTTCTTTGTGGGACTTCATGGTAGTTTGAGTATTCACCAGTGGGTTGAGGATTGGACCCTCCAAGAGACAAGAAAGCTTAACGCGGGAACCCAGTAGTTATTTTTGACTTGAGAAAGAGATCCTTCGGGGGTCTGTGATTGAGGGTCCCACATGGAACCGCCCTACGATTCCATACAGGACTACCTGAGGGATCTTGTGTGGTTCAGCACCAAGTGATCTTTTGCTGGTCATCACCTAGTGATCCTGTGTGGGTCAGCACCAAGGGATCCTATGTGGGTTAGCACCGAGTGATCCTGTGTGGGTCTGCACCAAGTGATCATGTGTGGGTGAGCACCTAGAGATCCTATGTTTTTATGATGATGATTAGCGATACTTCTTCGGTCTTCCTCTTATCAGAGTATGATGATTCAGTAGTTATATCTAATCATCTCTACTATTGTACATAAGTTATTCCTGGTGTGAGCTGAGTCTGTACCTTGTGGTATTTTTCCTTCATGGTAATAACTTGGTGGTATTCTTCTTGTATGGCATACTTGTGTGGTACATTCCTTAGTGGTATTCCTTTGTGGAACAGTTTTTGCTTTGGGCTTTGAGTTAGGCTCTGTGTTCTCCTCAAGATTGAGATGGGTATACTTGATAACTTAGGTATATATATGGGCATATACCTAAGTAGGGTTGTCAGTTGAATTCAAGTTGTGTGGTTTATCCTTGGTGGATTTTGTGAGATCTTGAGGGTCTCAGGGTCCCTACTAAGTATCTCTATACTCACCCATGCACGGGTTATGCCTGTACCCAATTGTGTTTTGGTGCAGACGACGGACAACACTGACTGAGGTCGAGAGTACTAGGATTGGAGGTAGCTCGGAGGTAGACGTTGGACGAGGGGAACCACAGAGATGGTCGTTTGTGAGATGTACCTACCCTTCAGGTTGGATTCGTGGTGGAAAATCTAGGAGCTTTTTTTTCACCTATTAGCCTTCTTGTACTCTCCGGTTTTCCTTGTACATTCCAGTTGGTCTTGTATTCTAGCCGCTTTTACTTATTGTACTCACACTGTTTACTATTCAGTTTACTTGAGTTTGTATCTTATTGTGTGCTTGGTTGCGTCTGTTACAGGTTATAAAGGAAACGACTTCCCAGTTTTAGGGAATATGCCTTCGGTGCTAATCTACAGCCCTTGGCCTATGGAAGGCAGGCTTGGGGTAGTCACGGCATGGGCCCTAGGGTACAGGTCATGACATTTATTCCTTAGATTATAAAGATGAGTATAAATAAGAATATTTAAAGAATTGGACCTTATATGGTTTAAATATGGAGAAATGATCACTGGTATCGTAAAATATTTTTATTATATAGATGATAATCAAGGACATTAAAACATCCATTATTAGGGTATTGTGAATATTTGTGTTTTGTAATGTTTATATGATTATTATATTATAAAATAATGAGAGTTTCATGTCACATTGTAACATTAAAAATGTTTATAGAATTTATTTTAGCACTATACATAGGAGTGCAGGTTTATGGAAACTCAGTTGGCAACATAGGAGGTTTTATTTATTTTTAGGAATAGTTTAGTCAGTTTGGGGAATGATATTTGACAAATTTAGTAAAAACCTTTGGATAAGTCCCATTATAGGATGGAATATCTCTTTTGGTAAAATAGATATTATGTGGTTATCCTATAAATTACATCCTTTCCTAGATAATGGAATGTGGATATAGCTATAAAATAGATGCATCTTTGGTTAGTCACCTTGACAAAGGAAATTTGAGTATTAGATAAGTCTTATATCTGTATTATGGTGAGTGGGTCTCAGAATACACACCTATCTAGGAACACTTGGAGGTATATGTTTCACATTAATCATGTTCTCTTTATGATCCATTATAAAAGATTTATTTGTTTATTAAATTGCATTACGGCATATGAGAGAACACAACCATGATAAAACTAAATTGAACCAATAGTTAAATGGGTTTAACTAAAAGAAAAAGTGATAGTCTATAAGATTAACACATTTTGAGGTTCAATTTTAATGTGATTATTTATAGTTTTATTATAATGTCAATTTTTATTACTCATGGTTAACCCATTTTGTTTTAAAAATTATTTGAGGTAGGAGTAACCACATTAATAATTTAATTTATATACAACATAATTTTTTTTTTTGAATGATCAACAAATTGGGACAAGAAGATTATGTATAAAATTGAGAGTTTATTCTCTCCCAAATATCTTCTATTTTGATTAGTAACAAAAATATTTCCAAACATCTAAACAAACTAAAGAAGAATTTTTTTGAGGATGTATATTTTCATATTGTAGATAGCATAAAGCCCTAGGGGTTCTACTTGATCAGAGGGGATTCCCTTGGGCTAAATTATTTTAGGCCTCCTTATCTATTTCTCCTGATGAAAGGGGATGTCTTGTTTGTCTTACTTGAAACTTAATTTTCTTGAAATAAAAAATTAGATATGATGAAGAAGAAGATATTGATCGACGTTTATAGAATATAAATTGATGAATATTATGTGGGAAAAAAGATTCAATTTACCACATATCTTGATTTTGGGTAAAATAACCCTAGGGAATGTATTGATGTAATAATAAAATGTTTCATGTATAGATGTATTGGCCACGGATCTCGTGACGATAAATTTGGGGAAGAGAATCTAGCCATTGTAATGAATGGGAATAATTAATAATTTTCAGAATGTAAAGAGTTCAAGAATTGTGAAAATTGATGCCATAGTTAAAGGGTTAATAAATATAATAGAACTAAAAATCCTCAAAAACCAATAAAATAAGGGAAAACCAATGAAAATACTACTATTGATGTGTCTAATAGTAATTAAGTAGTGTTCTGTATTCTTCACTCTAAATTTGAGGTTGTATTTGGATGTGTATCTTATAAAAACTATTAGCTATGTAATTATAAATAAAAATACAAATACTAGTATCATTATTATATCCAAGGAATATGAATATACTTCATGGTTTATAGTCCTATAATTCATGAATGTTTTATGGTCCTTTCATTTTATGAATTTGATGGGATTCTAGAAGTGGATTATCTATCAAAACATTAAGACTACATTAATCACCAAAACAGTGAAATAAAATTTTAAGCCAACCTACAATAATCCATAACTAAAAGTCTGATTATGATTATTCTTGGAAAAATATTTATATTATAATATTTGTGATACATAATCATGAGTGATTTTAAGCTCAATCTATTAGAGAAAAACTCAAAATAAATAATAATCCTAATATGTGGAAATATATATGTTCCCTATTTTTGACGTTGAAATTTCCATATAAATTATACTTTGAGTCATGAATACCCTTTTCATGAAATTATCTATTTTAATTAGTAAGGAATAATCATTATTTTTAGGATTCATTTTATTTTATGTGTGGATAACATAACACACCAATATTTTGGAATATTATTTTTCTTTAAATTTATACATTGTTTGATAGCTTGATTTTCACATAACACCAAACTAAAATCATCCTTCAAATATTAGAATAATATTATATATAAAAAAATAAATACCAAATCCTTTAGTAAATAAATTTTTCAATCAATTATAAATGAATTAAAAATTGAATTTATAGCACTTAATTAATTTTTAGTACTTTTTTAAATAAAATAAATATTTCTTCCTATAATGTATATTTAATTAAAATATATGTTTATAAATTTTATAATATGAACAAACTCATATCATTTATTTATTTACAATATCAATATTATCAAATGATAAATTTATGAGATTTTCTTAAAATAAATTATTTTTAGATGATTCGTCTGAAGACATTGATTTTTAAAATAATGTTACTTATATGACATTATCAAAATAGAAGAATGAATTTAATTTTATTTATCAATTTTTATTAAAAAAATTTAATTTTTACAATTTAATATAAATCAATTAAAATTACTATGATGAATTTTTGAAATCTATACATAAGATTTTGTAAACTGACATAATATTGTACTCTAAAAACAATTTTTATTTTATTATATTAAAATTTCATTTTCATCGCATGTAAAAATTATAACTAAAAAATATACATAACATTTTAAATCAAAATTTTAATATTTTTCGATACATAAAATTTAAATTTATTCATAAAAATATTTTTACTTGGATTAAAGTTAATACATTTATAATTATCAAACATTTATTTTCACTAAATTGTTTTATTAACATTGTGTAACTTTTAACTAATAAAATAAATTTATTAATTCTAAATAACGAAACTAGTATAATTTATAAGCCTATATATAATTAAAATAATATTAATTCAATTGTAAATGAATAAAAATTATGATTGTAAACACTTATAAGTGAAAACAACATTTTTTTGAAAAATAAATTTATAATTTATTACATGTTTTAATTTAATATCAAATTTATATAACTTAGAAACTAAATTATAATATAAAGAGACCATATTAATTTTTATAAAAAAATTATTGTAAAGCTTATTTATATTTTTATTTAAATGTAAACTAATTTGGTAAAATTTAGTAACTAAGGTAAAAATCAAAATAGTAAAATGTAAAAAAACATGTGTTAAAATGATTGAAACATGTATCGAACATGTGTAAAAAGAAGTGGTAATGTATTTACCAATTTTATCTCACCCAAAAATCTATTAGTATTTAATTTTTTTTGTAGTTGACCCTAGAATAGAATCATGCCATTATTGAAAATTAATGGGTGTTAACAAAATTGAAAATTTCCTCACATTTAAAAAGGGATCACTTCCACCACTTCATGATATATCTATCACTTTTAATATCATCCTAAATATCTATATTTATTCTTTTACTTTAATATTATTTCATGTTAATTTTCATATATCCATTATTATAATGAATATTTCCTCCATTTCCATGGATATTTCCATGATAAATCTGAATATCACAATGAGGTTAAAGCTCATCCAAGTAATTTATAATATAAAGCCTAGGCTTAATTGCCTCAAAATTAATTTATTTAGATACAATTATTATCTTTAAACATATTATATTTTTTATTGTTTGACTACTATATACTGAATATATTTTTCAATATTCATGAAATTCTTGGGGTTTGAATATTCATATAGTGTTCTTAATTTAGATTCTATTAGATTCAAAAGATACCATAGTCAAAAGAGTTTTTTCAATTAAACTTAATTTATTTATAATGATTCATTTTAAACTTATTTATTTTAATATTGGTTTCTTCCAACCTATGACTTTATTCTTGGGTATATTCTATTTCAGTATTTGGAAAATGAATCTTTTGATTTATATCTTTCTCATTAGTGAATTTATTTTTCCTTAAAGTATATATTTGTTGAGAAATATTTACATCAACCTGAAAACCAGTTTCAACTCCTTATCTATATTTTCGTCTCCTATAAATTTTCTCATTAATAATTTGGAAACTAGTTTTTTTGTCATCTTTTGTTACCATAATGTTTCCATTCTATTATTTTAAAAATGATGTTTTATTATTTATTTTGGATTAGGTTTTCCAATAATGGTATTTAAAAATATTTAAACATTTTAAAATAGCATCATAATAAAATGTTTTTCTTCTACATCAAAATTATATTTAGACCTTTTATGTAATTTCAAGTATATTTATTGATGTTTATTTTTTAAAATAATTTTTTTAAAAAAAACATTAAATCCCCTTTTGAAACCTTAATTTCTTTTACAAGGTTCAATTATTTAAGATTCTTTTTAAAATGAAATGTTTTAAATGAGTCATGGATTTAATTTGCTGAATTATTTTTTACATTAATAGATTATATATTGTGATTTCTATCCAAATATTGATTTTTGAAAAGTCCTATTTTCAATTTATCAATAGTAGCCTATTTAAAAATAACCTTTTGGAGTGACTATGAAATATTTTATTTTCCAATGATAAAATGGTTTTGTAAAAAACATTATGATTTTTATATCATTTTCTAATTTATATATAATGGACATAATTACTTTAATGTTTTCATCTTCAATAACCCACTAAATATTATTATTAAATAATAGTTTTCTGTGATTATTTTTTTTGTCTCAACCATTTACATTCTTTAGATCAATTCGGTCGATACAATTTTTAAATGATATAAAAGCAATTTAACATCAATATATTAACCATGTTATAAGAAATAATTACTTCTTTTTTCACATACAAGTGTATGGATTTTCATTTTGAGATGTTTTGGTTTTTATAATTCCCTGAAATGGTATGGGTTTGATAGGAAAATAATACTCTTTGGGTATGATAAACCTTTAAGATTGATTGGGGATAATAATGACCTAAGATTATATGGTTCGGATAAATTCAAGGTATATTTTGGGTCTAAAAAACCATAATATGGTTTGGTTATGATAAGTCCCTAAGATGGGTTGGGTTTAATAAATCACGATGATATTAGGATCTGATAAAATCTGGTGAAAGTTTTTGTCTGAAAAGTTCCTGAGAAAATCTAGGTCTGATAAATCCCAAATGTGGATTGATTATGGTAAATATCTGAGATATGTTGGGTCTATTAAGTCCCTTAAATCAACTAGGTAATGTTTTATAACTCATGATATAATTATTATTAGACATGCTTAGTTTTTTCACAAACCTAATGGGTGGACATACATGAATTTGTTCCCAACTTGAAATGTGAATATGATTTGGTTTTCTCAAAATATTATGATTTCTTATGCTTATGTAAGTTTCTTTATTATAATTCATGGATCATGATTGTTGTATCATGATTTCACACTATTATTCCTTGGTACATGTATGTTTATTTGAGCCCATATGTCCATATATCATGCCTTATATACAAATAATATTGTTCCATATTCTTCTAATAATATATTTATACCCTTCTAATTTTCTCTGTAATACATATGTTCCAACCCATGAATACATGTTTATTATTTAATTTTCATTATAGAGAGTTCATTCTCCCACCATTATTATGTTTTATTTCCATAGGTTATAAAGATATGCCTATAAGTAGATGTAATGTTGTTCAAATATGGATAAATTTTTACCTATATCATAATGTAATTTTATTATGTAGTTAATCCTCATAGATATTAATCTTTTCATTCATATGATTCTGTGATTATTTGTGAGATTTAATGTTTAAATTATGGTAATGTTATAAAATAAATATCGATTCATTTTATATTGTAGAAAAAATATTTTTAAACAATGATTTTTTCTCATCATAAATGGGAGTGTCGATCCAAATCACCTAGGGCATGGGGGTTTTACATTTTATCATGATCATCTATAGAACAAAATAGTTGAGACCCAGCATGAACCATAATTGATGACTCGTAATTTTTAATTTATGAATAGTTTAAAATGTGAACTCATCCAACAAAAAAAATTATCAGTACTACCCTCTAATTAATATCTATATATGTGGAAGAAAACCACAAGATGGGTATCACCAAAACTAACCCACCCATGTTTCCTCTTACATAATGTAAACATACACAAGAAGGCCATTTTTTCACATTTCTACTACATATAACTGACTAACACGGTGATTACTTAATTCTCACCCATACCAACAATATTGTTCTATAGTTGATAATTGGTCTATTTCCTATAAATATATATTTATATTTCATGGTTTTCGTATAGATAAACTATTTTTTAGACAGCTCCAACCGTTTTCCTTTTATAAAAGTCTCCATCCAGATTCTATATTTTTCATCATTTTATTCAAATTAATGTACAAATAAATATTCCAAAAACAAAGTAAAATCTATAAAAATTAAGGAATTTAATTTTATTAAGCATTTAAATACATTAATTAATGTTTAAAAATAATTCGATAATTATAGACATCGATACCTAATGGGGAATAAAGTCAATTATCTTGTTCTGTGTTTTCTAGAGGAGGGGTTATGTTTGAGGTCTCAAATTAGGATTTTTATATTGGATTGGGTTTTTTTATATTTCAACCAAGAGAATACATATTCTTATGGTCCCAATAGTTTCAACCTCATTTCTATAATTATGTTACTCATTTTAATAATCTTTCTAGAAGTAGTTTTCCCTAATCTTTGTGCTAGAACTATATTATTTTTGAGTTTTTTGTTATCCTTTTATATCATAATATATTCATATATATATATATTCTCTTAAAAATATTTTAATCTTCCTAAATTTTGGTGGGAAAAGTTATTAAAATATTATAGATTGTCTCATGGTTATGGTCTCTGTGAGTCTAGATATTCATGGAGAGTAACAAAGAATCTTAAAACATTACATATTTATATGGTGGAAGTATGTGGTTGTGGATGAATTTATCTAATTATACTACTATAATATTTGGAATATTATAAGGATAAATATTAGTTGTGATATCTTTAGGTGGATGTTTCATGAGTTATTTTTATCTACTATGATTCATTTGTGAAATTTTATGAGGTTGATTGACAATACTTGTTGTTTTAGGTATAGAAATTAGTTTTTTAATCATTGTGTAAATTTTTTATTCATGTGATTCATAGATCTCCTTTGAAAATATTTTTAGGATCAATGAAGATTTATTTTTTTATTAAGGGTTCATTATTGTATTTTTATGATGGAGTTGTTAGTAATAGGTTTTTCATATTAGTGTTTTGTTTGATAAAGTGTTAAGGTCCAACATCATGTTCTTGGTGATTTGTGGTGACTATTATATATACCTCAATTTATGTAGGTAGAAACCACGATAGGTTTCATTACTAATTTACCTCTAGTTCAAGTTAGATATTTTTTATCATTGTGATGGCATATAATTTCATGAAGTCAGCTCACTTATTAGTGATTAATAAGTCGGGGGTGGTGGAATCTTTATTAATGGAGTTTTTGGAGGATATTTTTCAGATTCATTGAGTTCCAAGAATGGTAATTTTTTGTCCTAGTCATTATTTTTTATAATTTTTATGGAAGGTGTTTATATATTCTTTTAGTTGTTGGATATTACTTTGAACTGTGTTCCATTTGTAGTAAGATAGTCATATGGAGAGGATTGTCCATATTTTAGATGTTATGTTACATGTATTTTTTATTTTTTTTATATTTTTCAATTAGAAACCATCCATTTTTTAGATATAATAAAATAATGTTTATCAATCATCCATTTTTTCTACTTCATTAAAAGAAGTTTTTGGACGACCTCATATATCAATGTTTTGTTTGAATCAGATTAAAGATTCAATGATTTTCTGACCAAAATTATTATAGAGTAAAATAAAAAAAGTGCATGTGATTCTTGAGTGGATGAGGTAAATCCTAGACCACCTAAATTTATATTTATATTATATAATGAGATTATTAGGGTTTGATATTTGATAGAATTTGTTTCTATAAGATTATTCTAACCTTGGGATGTAGTTTTTGAGTCTTGGAAGTAATATTTTTCCCAATTCCCAAGACATTTTGAGGTGTGGGAGTGCATTATTGAGGTTTTGTATTATTCAGTTCTTCCCCTATAAATTTATTAGGACAATAATGTTTTCCATGTGTTATAATAGCATTTGTACAATATGATGACTCACATATCATTGATTGGCGATGATTGGACATTAAAGAAGAGGTAATATTCATGGAGTATACTATTGAAGTATAAGAAAATAGATAGAATGTTTTTCATAGTAATTTTATCCCTTGATTAATCTCTAATGTAGACATGGTGTATTAGAGTAGAGTACATGGTAATTAGAGTTATAGAATCACGCTCAGTAAATAGATAGGTTTGATTCTTGGTTCTATTTGAGATGTTGAGGTTGATATTGAGATGAAAGGTATAAAATATGTTTTGATATGATGAGATTGATTTTACTAATATATGATGATGTATTTATATGATTAGAGAGGATTCAGGGACCTTATTCTTATATTAGTTCTTTGGTGATTAAAATATTTTTTTTAGAGTTTTCTAATGGGATGTTGGATATCGGGAGGTTTTTATTCCTTTCCTCAGTTGGTTTTCATTCTTGAGTCCAAGAATAATTTAATATGTTTCTAATATAACATCTTAGATCTTATTATACCATTATTTTAAGGTTCTTATGTTTTAGGGGGTTTGAGGAGGAATTTTAGAGGAGAGTGGATGAGGGGAATTAGGGTTTTGGATTAATTTAATGTTTCCAATGAGGATAATTTTATTACTATATGAATTGAACATTGATTGAATTATTAGAGGTAATGTTTTTACAGTCTCATGTGTTATACTATGAATTAGGTGTTTTTGGTGCTCAAATGTGTGTTCTGTCTTGGGAATTGAGTCATGATATATTAATTCATGTTTGGTTGGATGAGCTTTGTAGTTGTGTTGTGACTGTTCAAGTTGTCTCATTGGGATCTTGAATGTATTTTTGAATTAAAATTTCACAAAATCCATTACATGGTGGTGATATATGTTTTCTCATGGAATACCTGAATATAAAGGTCAATGATTAAAACTATCCGAGAATCATTACATCATGGTGTCATTATTGAACCAGGGAATATGCATGGTATTGATTGAGTTTATTGGGGAATATTGGGGACTGTTTCATGATTACTATGATTCATGTATTATCACATGAAATCCATTTTTATAAAATTATATTCCTTGTTATCGTCAATTAAAATGGTTATTGACTATTATTAAAGGAGGAATTTGGAGGATTATTATATGAAGATTATCATATCTAGCCATCGGTGTTCCATATTCCATGTTATAACATGGCGATCTTATATTTTTTTATACATCTATGGTGCTTTATAAATTAATTATTTCTGATCCTTCTACCCTAAAACACTATGTAATAATAGGAACCTTTCATGGTTTTCCTATGAATGTCTGATTGATTAATGGTATATTTATTTGTGTGAGAATTTCTGTTAGATTTAAGGTAATCATATTAATGGTTATTTCCATGATTTATGGAAATGTTGTCTCATGATATAGAAATAGGTTTCAATGTAGTCAGTGAGTGGTGATGATTTTTTTCCCTATTATGGTTTGTTAGATAGTATACATTATTTAAGTAATGTATGCTATTATATTCATTATTTTTTGATATTTAAAACTAACCACCACCCATGTTTTGTAATAAAACCAATTCCAATTTAGAATTTTGGATTTCAGTTGATTTATCTTATTTTTAGGTTATAGATGATATAGATTATAACAACCCAAACGATTCATGTATATAAATAACGGAATTATTTATGTTATAATAAAGGTGGAACTAGGGTTTATATAGATTTTTTTGGATTTATTTCAACCATTGATATTTTTAAGACGTGTTTTATATTCTTAATGGGTTGTTAATGAGGAAGTATATTAGATGGAAGAAGTCCAGATTGATTTTTTGGGCCTTGGATGGAAAAAATATGGAATCCAGGGGATTTAGTGTGTCATCGAGTGCCTATTAAAGGTGCATTGGATACCCAATCATGTTTTACCTAGTACCCAAAAAATATTCTAGTGGTGTAGACATCCTATATGGGGCCATGGGATGGTTTTTATTTATGGTCTATACACCCAGTTCCTTTAAAAAAAATTAATTGGGTTATCAAAAAAGACTGTAGTTTTTATAATATAGAACACACATAGGATTACCCATTAACGGTAGATCAAATGAAAAGGGTGAAAACCTTCCTTTCCATATTATATCCCTTATCTTGTAATATAGATCCAAGATTGTTGGTAGGTATTCATTTATCATTTATAGTCAGTTATCAAACCTATTTTTCTATGACTCTAATACATGGATGAATTGGTTAGGGGTTTGGTGTCTATTCCACCACGGTATAGATTAATAAAATTAATTTGTTTTGGATTTTTTATGGATTTTAATGTGATAATTTTGTGAGGAAAAATCCATGGTTATATGTGGTTTTTCTTAAGGTAAGTTCTATCCCAAGAAATACCTTAGTTTTATCCAAAAAGAAATTTAATTAGTAGAAAACATGGAGTTAAATATTGGTTCATTGGATGATGATGGTCTCTAGGGGGTGTTAGGAGTGATCCTCAACCTTTTTATAAAGTAATCAATGAGGATATGTCACTCAATGAGTTTTATCTCATCTCTATCTATTTGTAAAGTGAGTATTGTCTTAAAAAATTAATTATATTTTCTTTAATTAGTTAACTATACTCTTGGATGAGTTTAGAACTTGTGTATTATGATGATGACCATTGATGGATCTGCTGAGGATTGACAGAGATTGATTAACGGGGTATAAATCTTTTCTTATGGTTGGTTGTGTATAAGATAATTTCATTATTTTTTTAATATATTTTATAAATTGTAATTATTGGAATGTTTTGGTGAGTGACTCAAATGTTGACCATGAGTGGTTTCCCTAGTGTGCGTTAAGGATATAGATTTGGTTATATTTTTAACAGTTTATCTATTAATTTGTTTCATCATATATTTATAAAGGATTATTATTCCTATATTCAGATCTCAATTAATGTATGATTGTATAATAAAGTGGTTTCCATTATATAGGTAGGGCTATAATTTCATTAAAGGTTTATGTCTTTGTAATTGATTCTCTTCTGTAGAAATTTCTAGGGATTATCCTATGTAATGATATAATGTTATCCATATATTGTTTGAGAATAAGAAGAAATTTGATAATGAAAATGTTCAAAACCAAATGTGGTTCCCATACTTCATGAGGGATGTGTATTAACTATCTATTTTGGGATAGTTCCTCTAATACATACATTCATTACTCAGGGTTGTTAACGGGAATGAATCCATGAGAGAGTGGAAATATTCATTTCGAATTGTACCTTGAGGGGTGTCACTGCACATATACCATTTTGTAATCCTTGTGAGGAATATTGGAATGTTTCATGATGATGAAAACTCATGTATTATGTATGTTTATTTGTGAGATTTCCCTTTTTTCATGAATTTTATTTTGATGGGTTTCCCTTTATTATGGCTCTATCCAATTAGGTCATAGTATTGTATGAATCCTTGGGGTGATAAATCATACACTATGGCTATGTTATTTGATGAAATGTTATGTTTAAAGTGATTTCTCACTCATTTATGTTTCTATTATTATAGTGATAGATATCCCACTATGTATATGGTACTAGGGATTTATCATTCACCAACTAATGATTTTGGTGGTAATTTTTCCATCCCCACTATATTTATGGTGATGCACCATTCACATCGAATCTGTGTGAGGTGGTAGATCATTCACTTGGAATAGAAATTCAATCGTACATTATATTTCTTATTGTTTCATATATATTAATATGTCATTCACCAGTAGATACATCACTCATCTCAATAGATGTAATTATGGTGATGTATCATTCACCTGGTGATACATCATTCACCTAATACAATGTGAGTGTGGAGATCCATCATTCACCTAATGATACATGATTCATCATTGTTCTTGGAAAACTAGAAATACTATGTTTGACTTTTTGTTAAGGAGGATTTTTATATATCATTCAACTAATATATTATTTATTTATATATCATTAACCATTACTATTATGTTATTGAAGCATCATTCACCCATATGTAATGATATGGTAATCGATCGTTCACCTCAACTGATATATGAGTGGTGAAGATCATTATACTCTAAGATATATTAAGAAAAAGGAAGAGTCATTCTAGAAAAAATTAGTTTAATTGGGTATCGTTCAACCATCATGGTGGCTATTTCATTTCCCAATGGTTATATATGTTTATTCATGTGATTTCATTGATTGAATTTCATTTTATACATTCATTCACATATATAGAGGTGTATATTAAGGAAAAATTCATTTAAATAAAATTGTGTATTATGTTCAAACCCTGCTAGTTCACTATTTTGTGTGTCAAGACCTTATTTTTGGCGTATATGATATGTTGATAGACTTAGTATAGGTGGTTAAGACTTGGGATATTATTGGAGATATGGATATTTTTTTAAGGTGAGACTATGGACATGGTGTATCTCCCTTGTTTATTTATAGTTTTATGTTATTTCATCATATAATTGACTAGTTGGATAGTATTTCATCTACTATGTGACCATATTTTCAGAATGTGTACATTTTTTATAGCATAGTTATGTATTATTATGGGAATATGTAGTTCATGTTAAGGAAATTTATGTAATTTCCTATTATTATTTTGAGGATAGTGGGTTTTATATTCTCCCCACTTGATATTATAAAAACCACTTTGTATGTAATATGCCTCTAGCATCTTGGGTGGGAATCTGACGTCACTAGAACACCCTGTCCATTCATTATTTGGGTCGGCTAGATCCAGATGTTACATAGTGATGTATGAGCTATGTTCTCTTGTAATATAATGTCAGAAATTTTCAATGATAATACAAATTTTAAAAACATGGGGAAGACACTATTATTTTTCTGAAACCCCCTTATTTGATCTAAAATAATTTATCCTTGGTATTTGGGATCAATGTTATTTCATTTTTCTATTTTAAATAAGTTATATTTTAAAAAGGCTGTTCTTTTTTATTGATTTATGGTTTTTATCTTGTCTTGAGGAGGAAAATGTGTGATTTTATACGTAATTGTCATTAAGCCGGTTCACATGAAATTACCATACATATATACAATTGATATGATGGTTCTTTAAAATTATTTTTATTTATTTATATTATCAAATATAATTTTTTTAGTGTTTTTAAAATAAAATATTGGTATAATTCAACTTAAGGAAACCCGGTGTATATAGTCTCCTGAATATGAATCATTATAGGTTCATTTCTTTAAAAAGTAAATGGATTTGACCACAATCCTCAGTAGGGGAAATATAGTATATAGAATCTTGATGATAATTGATACACTATACTGGGTTATTTTCCTAGATTTGTATTACATGATATGCATGGAAAACCTAAGATTGTCGTGTTCAAATTTGAGTTTATTTGAGTTTATTGTGACCCAGATACAAAATAATTTGACTTTTTTTGATATATGACCTATAGACATTGTTGGGGAGCCTAATAATGTTTATTTTTATGCCATGATATTTTTTAGATGAGTGTTATGGTTTAGTAGTCGAGTGTTTCCCTAAATTTACTCAAGATTAGTTGTGGTGTATGAAGCTAGAAAGAGGGAGAAATGGTTATCTAAGGAACATGAATTCATAAAGTTATAGAAAGCATGAGTAGATGTTTCTTGTGTGTGAGATAAAAGATTTTTGATATTTGATCATGTATTTGGTTAGGAGTTGGAATTCTTTGGGTATTATTTTTCTGATAGCACAAGTGGGGTATGTTTTTTGATAAGTCTGAAACACATAAATGGTATCTTCTATTACTAATTATCCTAGAGAGCATATAACCTATGAGAAATAAATTATGATAAAATGAGTGAATATATGAAGTGGTATAGAATTAGGGTTCTTTCATTCTCATTTATGAATTCTAACCAACAATGGGAGATGTTTTGTAATGTTTTAATGAATTTTTGTACACTCCCATTTCTTTGGGGTAAGAGATTTAGTTTTCCACAACATCAATGGAATGTGTGTTGGTAAG
The DNA here is from genome assembly GCA_963277665.1 of Viscum album. Lineage (NCBI taxonomy): Eukaryota > Viridiplantae > Streptophyta > Magnoliopsida > Santalales > Viscaceae > Viscum > Viscum album. Next base: position 967,334,461 of record OY728122.1, read on the forward strand.
AAATAATCTCACCTAAAGATAATTTTATTTTAGACTAGTCCAACCCCTTTGAGACCCATATAGAGTGTAACACCCTAAGGGGTATCTCTATGATGTGATGTGGTCTAGGACTATGTAGGTTACAAAACATCCTATAGTTAGGTAATGGGATTTCATGTTTTACTTAGTTTATGATCGAAATTTTGATTTCATCATCTATGATATGACCCATAGAAAGGTGAGAAACAAAATTTTTTATTGAGAAATGGTTGATTAATATAGACATTATAGAGCTATATAGTGTGTGAGGATATAAGGTAATGCACTGGAGCTACTCAAGTGTTGACTAGATAATTATTACCAATGGATCGGGGTATATTGATGTATGATGTAGGGTCTCTAGTGTCCAATGAAAATCATTGCATAGGATAATGAGGTTCATTGTGAAACAACGATTATTAGCTTATGTGACTGATGATTTATCAAATCCTGATGGTCATTAGATGTATTGGCGTGTCTTCATTTTCTTATAAAATATCAAGGAGATGACTTATAGGGCATAAAAACTATAGGGCCATAAGGGCCACACAACATTGGTGAGTTGGGAACTAGTTTGATTGAAAACATATAGCAAGGTGGGTTGGTTTCTAGTGAGTTGGAATGAAATGATAACATGGTATTGAACATGGTGGGATAACTTGAGATAAAAAAAATATGGCCAAGTGTTATGGGGATAAATCTGTGATGGGTAGAGAAAATGGTGGTGTGGGGAACTATTCTCTCATATAACCTAGTGATGGGATCATGGGATGGGTGATGGATGTATTACCTGAAACCTATATCCATTCATAATATTTTCACCATATCACATGGTATGATATGGTTGTTTGATTGGGTATGACAAACATGTTTGAAGCATATCATTTTATGAATTTTGGGTATATTGTTTCTTACAATATATATAGATCAAAATGATACTTCCTTGACCAGTAATACAGAATGACATCTCCATATCATATGGTAGTATTATTTAAACAATCATATTTTATGATTCTCTTAACACCCTATAATTATGTAAGGAATTTTTATATTAACTGTTAGTGTTTCAGAATCATACACATTGGCTATCCCTAATTATAAGATTTTATATGATGAAACGTTTTAGTGAATTGTCTTATCTGACAAGTTATACTGATTTGAAACCACATGATTTACAAAAAAATTATATAATATTTTACTAAACTCATTAATAAAAGAGGGGTTTCCTTCAGGTCTATAAAAATAGTTTGATTCCTTTTAAAAGGATGTTATCAATTTTCCAAGCCTCTAATAATTTCTCTCATATCTTTTTTCCTCATTTATAATTTCATTGATTGATACTACCATATCATGGGTATATAAAGAGTCATTCCCAGGAATATTTGGCTATTTAGATCATCCTATGGATACACCATGGATAGAAATTTCATATTTTTTTCCAAGTGTTCTCTATCTTTCACTTAATTGAATTGGGAAACTCGCCCATCAATTCTGAAAGCCACATGATTTTTCTTTTTATTCATCATGGTTTCAATTTTTCTATCACACGGTGATCTTATGAACTTTCTTATATATTTATTTCTAATTCGTTGTATATGTTTTATTTGATACTGAGAAACCTTTCACTTGTATCTGATGTTTTCCATGCTTATTGGTTACCAAAAAAATGTTATAAATGAGTAAACTACACATATCGTATTTTAATCACAGAACATGATACTAGTTTTCATAAGAATTATTATACATCATAATCCCTATAATAAGAGATGATATAAGATTTTTATGTGTCCAACATTATGGTATAGGAGATCATAAAAAAATAATGAATTTTCATTATGCCTTGGTTTATGATATAATATATCGTAAGAAATGTTTTGTTCACACCATAATAAATAGGATATCATTGGAGAAAACATTTTTTAAATGATTCATTTTTTCATATGTCATAGAATATTATATGGATTCTTTTAATGTATGTAAATGATTATTTATAATATAGAATAGAGCCCCATATTACCGTGGAAATATAAAGTGTATCATAAAATATTACTCCCATGAACTGAATGAATATCATAATTGAGGACTATATATTGTAACTTTTTATACATGGTGTTATAAGTTGATATTATCGATGAAACTGTTAGGATTGAAACACTATTCAATTTCTAAATAAATAATAAATATTGATTCACTATATATATCTAAATTTTATCTCTATTTATTCTTTATTTTTTCTAAATTTCCATTATTATGTTAAGTGTAAAAATTATAAAATGTTTAAAAATATACAAAAAAATCTAGGATATTTATTTGATTTATATTTAATTCATAATTAAAATAAATTTAAAATATTTATAATTAATTGTTAATAGTTTCTGAAACATTTAATAAACTTATATATAATTTATTTTATTTTGAAATACTATCATAAGTGCAGGATTGGATGATTTGTGTAGAGTGTGAGGGGGGCATTAAAAGACACCAAGAGAATTTGGTAAATATTATCTTTCTTTAAAGATAACTTAATTGGTTAGAATATATTGAAATGTAAAATTACTTTTATTTAAGTATTATTTAATCAAAAATGTAAATATTAAATGTCTATATTGGTAAAGATACCTATATTTTTTTATTTATGTAAATTTTTACATAATTTATGAAATTTTTTTAACTTTGTAATAAAAAATTTCAGAAATATGACCCATTTCTAATATATGATATACTTTATGTTAATACCACAGAAATCATAATATTAAATGTTCATATTTGATATAAATGAATTTTTCATGTATATAAAAGCTGAAATTATAAAGTGTTTATAATTTATTTATTAACTATTTATAAATTATTTATCTAATATCAAAATATTTGAAGTTATCATTTATTTATTTTAATATGAGAATAATTATGGAATTTAATTATTATATTCATAATTATTGTATTATTTAATTTAAATTTTTTTAAACTACATCCTTAAATTATTATACATGAATTTAAGGAGTTGCATTATTGGTTCAATACTTGATATATTTTTCATAAACATTAACCATGGCTTGTTCATGGGTTATATATAGAGTTTGGAAACAATATAATTTGAACCTACTTGTATAATTATTTTATTAGGGATTCCAAAATAAATCATTATGATAATTCATATATAAATTAAGTAACATGAGATTAAATGTTGAGATTAATACCCTTTAAAATACTAGTTATAATGGACTATTTTTTCATACATTGCTATTATATATTTTTAAGTTAATAAAAATATAATCAATAATAGAAACAAAATTTTTAGAGTTTCTAGAGACTATAAATAGAATATTCAGAATTTATAAAAGATCATAAACATATACCATAATGATCTTATAAAATATAACTACTCTTAGGCATACCCTACGTGAACCTTTCTTCATCACCTGGGGAAGGAAACATATGAAAGGGTGACCTTAGATGCTCAATAAGGGTAAAAATATGAGATATAAATCCTTGATCATATGGAATCACAATGTATAAATAATTTTATGTGATCCTGAACATAACTTATGATGTTAATACATAACCTTTCATAGATCATAATCGTGGTCGGGATAAACATTATCAATTTTGAAAACATGAAATTCAAAAAATGAAAAATAATCACAAATCAATCGTTATACAAAATATAATTTTATAAATTATTTGGAAGCATAATAAATGTATAAATACATTGTACATGTCTCATTTAACTACCTATACCATCAATATAATTGATCAGGACACACCTCATTCCTATAATAGATGAGGGCACATCTATTTCCTAATGTGGATTAAGCCCACTGACCTATTTCCCCTAATTATATAATGATATATTCATATTTACCAAATGTATTAGTGAGATATATATGTACCATGCATAACATAATGAAAACTATAAATATGGGTTCCACATTAACATAAATCATCCATCCTGTCATAACCTATGAAATTAAATGGGTTTCATAAATACTATTCTATCACAAAAATAAATTAACCATACAAAGAATAAGGGAATTATCCTTGATTTATAATCCTATTAAATCAAAATAAACATCAATAAATTTTATTTTTTATTGAAAATGATTTTGAAAGGTAATATTAATTAATTATTGAAGAAAATATCGTTTATACTTTCAAAACATTTTTTTAAAGATTCAAAATTACAAAGGAGAAAATTTTCCTTGAAAAGAATCATTTAACAATATAAATGAAGCTTCATGAAATTAAGGAATCATAAAAGAGAAAATATTTTATCATTCCATATAACTTATAAAACAATTTCATCTATATATATTTGTCAGAAATGATCATAATAGCCTTGTTTAGAAAATGAAAAGTATTTTTTTTCAACTCCATTTTTTAAAAAGTAATACATTGGAAAATATGAATTAAAATTTCATAGGATAATAGTAAAACCTTTTGAAAATAGTTTTAGAAAACATGGACAGGGAAGATAAATATTTCCTGGTTGAGACTTAAACATATACAATCTCAGATAAAAAGATATTGTGATATACAACCTTACCAATATTATATTATTGAATTAAGAATTAATAAAGTGATTTAATTATCTGTATTCACTATAAATCAAAAAAATGTAAATATAATATGAGATAATAAAATGGAATTTCACAAATAATCATATAATAACATAATCAATGAAATAGTTGGTTTTCCCAATGAATGGAAATTGAGTTACGAATTTCCTTTCCTAAACTCTTGAATTTATTTTTTCACATTGAAACCTCTTATATAATAAATATGATTTTATTGTACATGTATTCCATAAACATATATCTATCATAATGTTTATTCCTCATCTGTACCATATTATCACTTATTTATTAATAACATGTTATTAAAATCATTATTCTTGAATATAATAGCTTCGTATTCCAAGAATGTTTCGGTTTGGAAAGACTCATACTTATACTAGGATTGTGGCCCCATAATATCAATAATTTTAAAAAAAAATTAAATATAATATATATTAATTATATAAATATATATAAATATTCAAAAAGTTATGGATACAATAATTAATTACAGAGTTCATCGAAATGGTAGGTCATACGTATGCATTTATGTTGTTTCTATTTTTTGTCTAATGGATTGAAAGAAAGATAAATAATAATACACATTTAAAGAATCATTATTATACCATATGTATATATATATATCATATATATGGAAAAAATATCCTTATTACCATCCATGTCAGATATAAATTAAAATGAATCATATCGCATCATGAAGATGGTAGTCCATACTTACACATGGGCGACAATATCATTTATCAAAAGAATGGATGATGATAAGATGGAAATGATGTTATAATTAAAGTGATATATTTATATTAGAAATATCATATATAATCAATAATACCATTATAATACCCATCAATATAATATGGAGATGAAAAATGAATTGCATCGATTCATGAAGATGGTAAGCCATACGTACTCTTGAGGGATATATTACCTTTTTGTTCATTAGAAAAATGGTGTATAATTATTTTCTCATAATCATAATAACATTTTATAATATTTAGGATATTTAAGTTATTATTTTATGATATAAATCATATATTTATAGTAGGTAAGGAATAGTAGAAAAAGAATAAATTTATTGGTTAGAGCGATTAACTCTTCTTCGAATTACCTCCCTTGGATCTCCTCTAAAGGTCTCTGGGGATGGTACTTTGAGAATTATAGAACATTTAGAATGTGCCTATGTAATTTTATAAGATAAATATTTAGGGTATGGTCGATAAAGAATGATCAATGTGATTTGAATAAGTGGTCAAAGAGGTGTCCTTTTATAGATGAGGTGAGGGGAACTATTTGAATTTCCCAAAATATTAAATTATAATAAATTCATTTTCAATTATAATGACACAAAATTTACATGTATTAGAAGATAATATATCATAAGGTTATAATAACATACAAAAAATCATATTTTAGACAATATTAGGTAATATTTTAAACCATAAAATTTTCATTGACCCTTAGTAAACCTATTTTAATTTTAACAAATATAACAACTTATATAATATAATAAGATTGTAATTTTTACTTATATAATGTGAATTGGACCCTAAATTAACAATTTATAACATTAAAACCACTTAATAATAAATTTTCTTATTGAGAATGATATATTATTTTAAATTATTTAAGGAAATATTATTTTGATAAAATATCATTACTATCTGTTTTGACACTATTTTTTAAGAAAAATGACCATGTTTTCTCTTATTATAAATGAACTTTTAAATCCATAAAAGATGGAAAGAAGGTATTTGAAATTTATTCTTTTGATGAATAAGAAAAAGATAGATTGGTATACTTTTAGTATGAATGAAAACATCTTGTACAACTCCTTTGTTTGTAAGAGCATTAGTGAGAGTATTGGCTTCACAAAAGCAGTGAGTGATTATATAGTTCATTAATGATATATTTTTTAGACACTAAGACCATGTTGTAGTGAAATTACATGCCCTATTAATGGTTCCAAGCCTAACCACTATCAAAATAGTGGTTTAGTCTCATTCTGACCAGACCTGATTCAAATTATTTTTTATAGCCATGTGGACATCAGTCATGAAGGGGACTATTTCAGCTTCAAGGGTAATGCAATTCCCACAAGGAACATGAATATAATCAAGTATCTCTCTATTATGATCCCTAGTGATAGCTTCGAATCCCTCTTGACCAGGGTTGCTTTAGGATGAACCATTTATATTGTATTTTTTTCATCTAGTGAACAGAGGATTCAAAAATACCTCATTAAAACAATGTGTGGGAGGATAATTACCAAGGATATTAAGTCACTGAAGCATAATAGAATATGAAATAGATTTGTTTTAGGGCCCTTTATGAAGATGGATAGAATTTCTTATGCCACTTTGATTTCTTAGATAATAGATTGTGGGTTTAAAGAATCATTATCATGTCTTGCTTTGTTTCTTCCCTACCAAATAGTTTCCAGTAGTACTGCATAGGCAATGTGAAACAGATTTTTTAGTTTCCTAGATAGATTAATATTCTTAAAATCATGTAGCATGTTTTCTATCATTTTATTGAATATTGTGTAAAGATCAAAAAAATTTGAATAGAGAGTTCCAAAGATCCAAAGATGTAGTGAAAGATATGAACAAATGGTTTATATCTTCCCTAATTTGGTGGAAAAGTGAGCCCCGAGAACATAGAGATATACCTTGGTGTTACATACAAACATTGACTAGAAAACTACATTGGGAAATTCTACAAAGTATGGAAAATCTAGAATCTTATGTTCAGTTGGTATTAAAATCACCAATCCATCTTTGAGTCCCTTTTATTACATGATTGAAAAAGAGTTTTGAGTTCAACATACCGTTTGGATCAGGTTCCCAAATAATGTAGTAATCCTAGTCTATGTAGATCATATTTAAAAGGTCTACTAGATGTTATATTGGTAGCTAAACTGTTTTATTATACTGTTCGTTAATTGAGATGTTAGGATCAAATTTTTGATGAATAATGTTGTTTATATGAGGGGTTCCCATCCATTTCCACTTCCAAAATCTCAGAGATGAGTTGGCATTAACAAGCCAATGAGAATTTACATACACCATATTAAACATTGATCTCAATCTAGGCTATAGTGATGATTCCATATAATAGATATTTCCAGCCTTGAGCCACTCCATAATGTGAGTTTTAAGAAAATCCAAAAGATTTGGATTGACTATTGTCCAGCTTCTAGATGAACTGGGCTTGAATAGCTCAACCGAACTTTTCCATATTCTTAATTCCAAGCCCCCTGAGACTATAAGGCTTGTATACTTTTTCCCAATTAATAGGGACTATTTATTTCTCTGATATACTACCACTCCATATGATGTTCATCATCACTGTATTTATTTTTATAATTGAATTGTTTGTCTAGATATACACTATAAAAGACTAAAAAAGCTTAGATATCATGATATGATTGACAATATATATTTTCCACACCATTGATAGATTTCTTCCTTTTCATGAAGAAAATTTTCTTTTGATAAGTCTCAAAATTTATGTTAAGTAAGAGGCTCATGATCTTCCCCAAAAAAGAGAGGCACCTAAATAAGAAAAGGGAATATTACCTTCCTTTATCCCCAATTAATTGAGGATACTTTTTCATCTTGAAAGATTAAATTTCTTTCCAAAGTAAATGGAATATTTTCCTCAGCTTATTTCTTATCTCGATATACTTTCATAGTGCAAGAGATCATTTTTGACGGTTTTGATTTTATTATATCCTCTTGGTTAAGGAAAATAATATCATCTGCAAAAAAAATATGAAAGGGAGTAGTGGTACATATAGTAGCTTTAATATAATTTTGGTCAACTTTTTCAACCATTTGAGTAAAGAGACTACTAAGATAATCATCAGCAATGGAAAATATGATCGTAGAGAGAGAGTCTCTTTACTTAAGTCCTATTGAGAAAGTGATGTACCCTTCTAGTGATCCCTTTATGAGAATAGATAAATTCAATAAACCAATAAGGTATTTGATCCATATAATAAATTTCATGTCAAATATATGGAATATTTCCAATGAAGTTTTAGTCCATGGTGTCAAAGGCATTTTTATTTTCAGTTTTGAGGGCAACCACGCCTCCTCTAGTTGGTTTCCTATGTAGGTTCACATACTCTAAATATATGAGAAGTGAGTCTTGAATATTCTTACCTTTGATGAAGCCAAGTTGATTCCATGAAACGATTTTATCTAAAAATATAGACATTATATTGGAAAAAAATTTGGTAACCACTTTATGAATAGTGTTTACCAAAGCCACGGTTCTGAATTAGATAATGACATTGGAATTATCATATATGGGTATATGGGATATAAATTGAGAGTTTTTAAAATACACTAAGGAAAAGAAATTTATGAAATATTTTTCCAAATTAAAAACATCATGTTATATTATATCCCAATAAGCTTGATAGAAATTTTTGGTAACTCTATGAGGGTCGGGAGAGCTTCCTTTGTTAAGACCAAACACAACATCTTTAATTTAATGTTCCATGTGGGAAGCTGTAAGCATCATGTTGTCCTCATGATATATATGTTTTGGATTGATACCATCTCTTAGTGCTTCATAATTTATGTGTCATTTAAGATATTCATATAATATGAAACAATGTGACTGGATAGAGCTTTCCTTCCCTCAAAGATTTTATCGCCTTCCTTGAGAAGAGAAAGATGCATGTTTTCCCTTCTAGTTATTTGTAGATCATTGAAAAAATTACACTTTGATTCCCCTTTAATAATCCATATAATATTCAAAATATCCCTTTGAATGTTTTCATTCTGTCTGAGAAGAATCTGAAGATTGGTAGACAAATCAGTCTCTTTTGATTGATTCACACTAAAGCTATTTTTGGTGATGGACTCTTTCCAATATTGTAAATATAATTCAAGAGATTCAATTTATTCTTCACGAAAATTAAAATTCCTCTCAATAAAATACTTCAGTATTAATTTAATAAATATAAGTTTGGTGATGTGATCCACATGGTTTTTAATTCCGTCAGCAGATTCCAAAGTCTCATGAACAATTCTACTGAAATATTGTTGTGTAATTACTAAATTTGGATGGAATATGATTTCTATGCTCTTTATCAAGGAAACTGAAAAGAATGTGGTGGTGGTATGAGTTATTCCTATCTAAAGTAACATAGGATAAGGAACTCCAATTGCAAAATTAATTTTCATTAACAAAGGATCTATCAATTATGCAATCTTTGACTCTATTGAGGTGCTTCCAAAACCAAGTAAATTTTCCCCGCAATAAGGCTGATCTTAGTAATAATCTCTCCTTCAAAACATTATCCGAATTATTTAATGAAAAGAGGTGGAGAACATGATCCTAATTTCTCATCCAAGTGAAGAATATAATTACAATCACAAATGATAATCCAAGGATCTAAAAATGTGCTGGAAAGAGTCTTCATGTGTGACCAAAGAGGTCTCCTATCAATGTAGGAGTTAAAAGTATATATAAATGAGCAGTAATATTTTTACCTGCATTTTAGAAGCATTTGTTTATAGATTGATAATCCTTATTGATAAGAAGAGGATCAATCACATCCTTGTGCACTAATAAAAATTATCTATAAAAGCTTCTAATTATTTGAGTTTTACCAAGAAAGAAATCACCCTGTCTTATAAGAGTAGTGTCATTATTAGGGGGAGCTTTCTTGGGTTCAGAGAGCCAATTATTTTGGGTTTCTAATTTCCAACAGTGAGATTTTGGTAACTCAGCATGTCAGGGTAGGATATTCTCTAACACTTTCACAACATAATCCTCATTTTAAACTTTTTTTGGGGTGGAAACCACTTTTTCTTGGATACTGAGCACTTATCCTTTAATATTTCTTAAAAGATTATACATTTTTATAGCGTGGTTTACGTTCTTATTTTTCACTAGTAGTAAAAGGACTATCATGTTGATCATCCATTTCCTTAGGTTTTCAAATTGGAATAGAGTTCATTAATGATACTTGTTCATTTTGATTCTGAGTTGCAGTATGTTTTAGGAATGAATTTGGGGAGATCTGAATCTCCTTAATCAAGTTGAACTAGTGTTGATACTCAAAATGTAAATCCATATCAAGATCATTATCAATCAATTCCATCATTAGGAATTCATATTGCATTGAATTAGCCAATTTGAAGACCTCACATGAAAAACCCAGCAAGTAATCATCGTCTTTTTGCAATAAATAAACATTATCACAAATTAAGAAGGTGTTCTCAGACATATTAGGTGGATGTTCATCATGCATGACAATATATGCCCATTTCTCACCAATTATAGAAAACCCATTGATTTTACCTAGAATCTTGCATGTTCCATAATCATGGATTGTGTTATTATTACCTCTATAAACCTCTTTCGATTCCATGATAGATTTTCATGTATTTGTTTGGTTTTTCATGAACCTACACTACAATATTTAGTTCCATTCAATTTTTCAGCACTCACAATACTAGGTAAAATCCTCAATTTCCATCCTTATATCAAACTCTTGCTCATTGGAAATGAGGGAGAATTGATCTGGTGGGGGGACTCCCATAGTGATTTCAATAAGAACTCTTGAGAAGAGACAGATGTCACCATTTAGTGTATAACTATCAATTTTTAGAGGAGTACAAATGCCTAATTCAAGATCACTTACAATATTAGTGTTCTAATAAAACCATGTAAGACCATGCATCCAGACCCATACTTAGGAATTCAAGTGTTTCTGATTAAAGGGATCAAAATTCGCATCTCATTCAAAGATTCGTAGTAAGCCCTATTTGAGGTTGATACTCTCATGTTTCTAGGCCTCCATGAAGTTATAATGGTTTTAAAATATAATGTGAAAATAACCCGTTCTGATCAGTATTAGTTTCCAGTTCCCAAAAACATTAGAAATGATAAATTTGAAATTTGAAATTAGTGTATGGATATGTTTTCTTTCCTTTCAAATGAGAAAATCTACCAAGAAGTGAAAATTTGTAGAGATCGAACCTTTTTTGAAAGGAATTTTGATCCAGTTCCATGGATAGAACACTTTTGTTATACTTTATTATAATCAGAGTCTGGTTGGATTCTTTCCCATTGGGAATCGAACTAGCAAGAGTCTCAACAAATAAAATACCATTTCGAAGTCTAATTGCTAATTTTTCATTCTTCCAAGCATCATGGTTGCCTATGTTAGCCTTGATATTCATTTATTATGACAAGATAAGCCTTATATTATTATTATCTAATGAATATGAGTATATATTCCTTCCACATAGATGATTTTCAGAAAACGGGTGTAAGAGTTTTAATCGAAAAAAGCTCTCCCCTTTTTCCATCTCCACCTTTGACACCATTCATTATTTGGACTTTAAAAAATATCAAGATACCAAGATAACATCAAAAAAAATATTTTATTATATCCATAATAGTTAATGATCATCTATAAAATTATTTTATCACATTATTTATCTAAATTTATATTCATTTTAATATTTATAATTACATTCATTTTATATTTTTGTTAATAAAATAAATTTTCCATCAACATTGGATCAGCATTTAAGGTAATTATATATTAATAAGTAAATTTAAATAAATTACCAAGATTTAGAAAAATATTTTATATTTAAAAATAATAATTTTTATCTAATATATCTTCTAGTTAACCCCATATTTAAAATATTATACTTATTAAAAATAAGAGTTTGACAATTTGTCACTTTTGTTGATTTTAATAATATTTATGTCACCTTCATGGAAAAGTATCAAATAAATGAATCAATTTCGGAACATAGGTTTAAAGGTACAATTTTAATTCATACAATAATATTTTTGAAATTTTTACTGTAATCTATTAGACCTTATTTTTTTGTTTTTAACCTAATTTACCAATTTTCACCCTTTATCAAGGTAACAAAATTTACCAAGGATACAATTACTCTTAGGAAAAATTAAAAGGGTGATATTTAATAAATTTATACCCACTAAATAAATATTTAGAATCCAATTTTCATAATTTTAAAAATAGAATTTTTAGAATTTAATTTAAAATAAAACTGGTAAAACAACATGAAAAAACAATTTTTTAGAAAAATAAAATTTTAAAAAGAAAATGTTTTTATAGTAAATTCATGTAAAAAATAAATTTCAAAAACCTCTAATTGGATTATTTTAAATAAAAATACTAATTAAAATTTAAAACTAACTTTAAACTTCTAAATACTTGAAGATAATATACATTTTTCAATAAAAATCAGTATTTTCTCTATTCCTTGAAAAATAATTTTTTTTAATATTATAAAAAAACAATTTAAGATAATTTTTGACATTGTGAATTAAAAAATAAAATTCATTTTTTTACAAAATTACTTGTTCTGAAAATTTATATTCACTCATAAAAAGAATAAAAACTCATTTTTGAGGAAAATATATTTTTTGACGAATAACATGACTTTACTAAAAAATGTGTGATAATTTTCTAACAGTATAACAATACATTTATATTCATTTAGAACATTTTATTTATATCATTAATTAATTAATCGTATTTATTATGAATAATTTTATAGCTATGTTATAATGAATATTTAATATTTCATGGTTCGTGTAACGTGGGCTATCAATGAAATCAAATTAATAAAAAAGTCATATTTGATAAAAATATCTCGGTGTTGCATTATACCCAATTAAAATGAATTTTTTCCTTGAAATTCATTACTCTATTGAAAATAGATGAGGGTACCTCTACCTCATCACACCAACATGATTCTATATATCTTCCTCAAATTGATCAGTTCTCCATAAAACATGTTCCATGTGAGTGGTCATGTTTCATAAATTTTTTTCTCTACGATCCAAAATCTCTATCAGATATTCTTTATTAGAATCTTCTTTCTCTACTGGTATGAATTTTAAGATTAGTACATGTGAAGGATCTATTATATACATCCCCAGGAGAGATACATGGAACACATCACGAACATGAGAGCGATTTGGGGGAATCCAAAAATGATAATATTATATCCTGTTATGATTAACTATTTCAAAGGGAGAATATGTATAAGGATTAGATAACCCTTCTTTCTTCCACAAATAAATTCATATAAAGAACATAATAAAAATTAAATTCTATATCATGTTGAAGATTATAAATTTAAAATTCTGTTCAACTATGTGTTTTCAATATGTTTTCATGAATGACCATAACCTTATATACAATCTCACTGGCCTTCAACAGTCCCCACAAAATTTTTTTGATAGCTTTTTTTCACTACATTTTATTTATACACTTCATTTCATAGGGAACAATCTGAATTCTTAAGTGAAGTCCATTATTTCAATAAAACATGAATAGATTGATGTATTGATCCTAACCACCTTTGAAATCCATAGAATGTGATTTTAGTATATTCTATAGAGTTTGAACAATTATTTCAGACTAACTATATTCCTGTGGATGATACTCACTAATCAATTTTGTGTTCCGAGCTTATTGATGACTTCACTAAATCTTTGATGTAATCCGAGGTTCCTATTTAGATAAAATTTAATATGTTAATCCATGTAACTTTTCAAATTCCTTAATATATAGTATTGAAACTGGACCCAAAGAGAAGTAATCATGGAATAAAGTCCACTAACATCATAAGGTGAGTAACTATAACCCATGATTACATGAATATAAAAAAATAATGTAAAATCTAAATGCTACCAACATGTCCTGAATTTGTAAAGGCATTCCTACTTGAATATCATTATCACATATATAAAATACAAGGTTTTAATTTCTATACCTCTCAAAATATCCCTAATCTTGATCACATAAACCCACAAAAATAGTTTAAACACATAAACCCATGATGGTGTCCATAACAGTTATGATAATTTTTCATGGATACACTTCCAAAAGTTAATTTTCCCTTCATTCCTCATATAAGATCTTATATTATATAAAAATATTTTCATTTTAAACATAGGATAATTTTTTTAATTATTAAAAATCAAATGGGAATTCATAATTCTAGTATCCATGTAAAATGATACAATAACTTAAAATTTCTCTAAAATATGAATAATAATATTTTCAAAGAGATCATTCATAGAAAATCAAACCAAAAACTCCAAACTAATGAGGGTAGAATAAGGGTGTTCTAATTATCATGATTCACATCATCCATTTTCATTACATAAGCTTTCCCCTTTTCATTTTTCTTCAAAGGTTGTTGTATATTATCATCCACATTATCCATTTAATTGGGTTATTGATTCACATAATTCCTGAACTTATTACAATTAAAACACTAGAGTATCGATTGATCATTATTTTGTGCCCTCTCCTTTATTAAAATTATTGTACCATGAATCACATTTCAATATTAATGTGCTTTATCACCCTCCTTTACACATTTAAAGAACCTTATAGTTTCATTCAATCATTTCCCCATATATTTCCATCCACATTTCCGACATATAGATGACAACAATTTCATTTCACTATATGATTTATTCATGTTTTCATGATACTCAAATTGTTTTCTAATCAAAACTATAAGAATGGTGGAAATCTCAAATTTCCATGTCTACTTTGAGTACACATTGAGATATTCAGTCATTGCTAATAATGTCTCTTATTTTTAATTCCTTATAGAGACTTGGTTTTTTTTCAACCAAAGAATTGATAAATTTTACTTTCAGGGATGATAATAAAACCTGATTCATTCCTCTCAAGCCTCATAAAATTTTCATTTTTAGTACCAAATGAATTCTTCATCCTTTTTCTAGAACTCAAAAAATTTCTTGTTAATCATTGTATATAGAAAATGAGAAATGTACTAATTTATTAATATCCCCTTAAAATCCTCACATTCCAAGGATTAAATATCTTCCACTTGTTTAGAATTCTTGATCAGATCCCACTATTGATATATTTCTCCTTCTAGATGATATCATATAGGGAATCATTTTCATGTCTCGGTCATTGAAGAATAGAAAATAATTTCTCAATGGTGTTTCTCCATCACATAACCTCTAGTAGATCAGAAGACCCAAAAGAAGGTGGATGTTACATTTTGAAGTGTTCAACTGTACGCCGTTCCCTCTTTTGTTTGTTTGGAAACATATAATATTTATATCCTGAGAAATTTTAGTGTCCATTATTACAAGATTCTATAGTCCATATCCCAAAATGTTTAGTTTCTCAAAAGGATAGTCATTTCATTGTCTTCCACACAAAACATTAACATGATTACTTCAGGTACATCCAATGACTAAGCCCAGAAATAATAGAGTGGGAAACACTAATCAAATTAGTTAACCAGATAATTCTAACAGATCATTTATATAATTTATAAATGGTTCCTTATTATTCAATTAAACCATAGGTTTAAACATGGACATTCATGATCATTATCAAAAAATTAAAATTTAATTATATAATTAGTCTAATAACAAATGTTTTCATAAAAAATTCAAACCCAAATCTCCAAAGAGTGTCTAAAACCTTCACTAATACCAACTATAATGACCAATACTTTTCATAAAATGATATTACATCTTTTCAGATGAATAAAAATATAATCCATGCTATAACTATAAAGGTTTAATGTCTTTTGATACTTGAAATATAACCTTCTTATTTTATGAAGGTTCTTAAACATCTCTTATAATGATCTTCCAACATTGTACTCCTATTATAAATACCCTAACTAAATCATTCATTATCACTTGGGGAAAGAAAAATATGAAAAGGTGGGATAAGATGCTTAGTAAGGGTAAAAATATTAGATATTATTCCATGATCATATTAAATAACAGTGAAAAAATAAGGTTATGTGATCTTGAAGATAAATATTTATGTTCATACACAACCTATCACAGATCATAATCATGATTCTTATAAAAAACATTATAATTTCAGAAAATGTCTACCATAATAAGTGAAAAATAATCACAAATAAATCATAAATCATAATATCTAGTCATAAAAGTGTGTCACCATCTGAAATGTATAAAACCATTTCATATTCCATGGTTACTAATAAGAACTTCAATATAGTGTATCATAAGACACATGTTTCCCATAGTAGATTAAGATGCAAATGTTTCCCATTACGGGTGAAGCCCATTGACATGTTTCCCATTATTATCTCATGAGATATTAAGATTTAAAAATTTATTTGAGTGAGATATATCTCCCACACATAAAATTATTAAAAATACATATATTTGTTCCACATGAACATAAACCATTCATCATGTCATTACCCGTGAATGAAATGGGTTTCATAAGTTCCATTAAATCATAAACATTTATCAAAAATATAAATTTGAAAATAGTATCATTAAATAATAAACATAGAAATTCATAAGTGACATAATATATTGTTATATTATATGGAAAATTATTCTGGAAGAACACTTAAATAATTTTTGTAGTAAATATCCATTCCATTTTAATTTTTTTAAGATAGGCCATTAAAATTGAAAACATTTTCTTTGAAAAGAAAATTGTAAGATTATAAAGGAAGATTATATACATTAAGGCATCATTAAAGTAGGAAAATCTACTAATTCCATTTAATTTAAAAAAAATTCCTTTAGTATTAATTTGAAGGAAAATTTACAAAAATACTTGTCTAGAAAAGAATAAAAATATTATTTTCAAAATCAATTTGTAAAAAGTAAAAAAATGTTTAAAAATAATTTAAAAATTAATAGGATAAGAGTAAATGCCTTTTTGAAAAAAAAAATCAGGAAATATGGACATAAAATATAAATATTTTTCATTAGAAACTTAATGTTAAATAATATTGACTAAAATGAGGTTGTGACATACACCCTTACAAATATCCTATCAATGAATTCAGAGTTAATAAAATTAATTAATTATTAGTATTATCTATAAATCCACATATAAAAGTGGAAATACAACATAGGATAATGAAGATTCATTTCACATGTAATCATAGAATGACATAATCAATGAAATAGTCATTTATCCAATTGAATAGAAATTGAGTCAAGAATTTCCTTACCTCATGTCATGAATTTCATTACTCCTGATGAAATAACATGTATAATTATTATTAATTTATTATAAATATATTCCATAACCATATATCTATTTTACTATTTATTATTTATTTATATCATCTTATCAATCATTTACTACTGATTTGGTATTAAAATCACAGTTCTATGTGATAATTGCTTCATTTCAAAACATGTTTCGGTATTGTGATCCTAGACCTTATACATTGATCATGGTCTAATATTTTCAATAATTTTCATCAGGGTTTATAAATCATATATATTAATTATATACATATTAATAATTATTCATAAAAAGTAGAGATAAAAATAATAATTACACCATTGATGGAGATGGTAGGTCATACATATGCATGCACATTGTTTCAATTTTTCATCTATTATAATTAAAGAAACGTAAATAATAATAAAAAGTCCTAGGATCATAATTATTTTATATATATCATTTTTTTAATAATAACAATACTTACTACCATCCAGGTGAAATATACATCAAAACAAAACACATTGCATCGTGAATATGACAGTAGATATGAACACACGAATGACATTAGAATTTTTCCAAAGATTCAATGATGATAAGGTACACATAATATTATAATTACAGAGTTATAATTATAAATTAAATATCACCTAAAATTACTAATCCAATCATAATACCCATCCATAAAATATGGTGTTGAAAAATAAATTGTGTCATTGTGTGGATATAGTAATCCTTAAATGAGCACGGGCGATACTTTCCCTTATTCATTAATGGAAAAGAGGGTATATAATGATTCTTTTCATAATCATGATAACATTTCACCATACTTAAGAAATTTATTTTATTATTTTATTATAAACTGCATAGATTTGTTTGTGGTAATGAAAGAATATAAAAACTAATGTGACCACTTCGAGTGATTACCTCTTTTTTGAAACGTCTCTTTTGGATCTCCTCTAATGGGCTCTAGGGTTGGCCTTTTGAGAAGAATAAAACCACTAGAATGTGTCTAGAGAATTTGGGAAGATAAATTGGTTGGGTATGGTCGATATATAAGGCTCAATGTTATGTGATGATGTGGGAGATGAGGTTTCCTTTTATAATTGAGGGGATTCATACTTTTGGAATTTCACAAAAGACTAAATTATAATAAATTCAATTTCTATAAAAATTATATAAAATAGACATTTATGCGAATATATGATACTATAATGTTGTAATATCATCAACCAACAAATTATCTACTTGTTTTGGAATTATTTTAATTCTTATCATTTTGATTATCCCTTATTGAACCTATTTTAATTTTAACGATGTTAATAACTTATTTAATATTATAAAGGTTGTAATTTTCACATATATTGTGAAACACTAGTAAATTGATTTATATCTTTAAATAAAACAAGTTATTAAAAAAAATTCATATTTATTATTTTAATTATTAAAACTTATATTTCAAATTTATAGATTTCAAATTAATTTTAAATTAATATTTTAAAAACAAATTCAATATTACTGGATTATTTTGTGCAAAAGAATATTTTAAAATGAATATATGTATTTTATTTTATATTAGAAAATCACTTTTATCAGTAGATTATTTAATTAAATATTTTCAAAAGTATATATATATATTTACTATTATAATTATTTTGATAAACATTAAAAATGTTAGGAATATGTTCACTATTAATATAACACCCCATGATTTTTTGGTATGTTTCTTCATAAATAATTTCATTTCATTAGATAGAATATATGAAAAAATGAGTCTATGTGAAATAACACTTTCTTACAGTTATAACCTAGCCGTTAAATTTAATATTTCCACTTCTGTGTTTTGAATTTCGAAAAAATTGACATACACAGTTGTGTTTAGTAAGATATTTACAGTATGATAGAATCAACTTATTTTTTGGTGAATAGTAACATTAACCATATAAATAGTAATGTACCCATATGAATATTAACATGACCCTTATGAATAGTATTTCCCCCTTCTGAATAGTAACCTCTCCCATGTAAGTAAATCGAATTTTAGGCACCTTATAAATGAGAGTGAATATCTTAAAAATTAATAATTAAGTGTTGGTATTTTGGTGAGCAATAAATATTTAATTAAAATTATATAATTAATAAATTTATTTTAAATGAAATTAATTTTCATAAATTTTTTTCTTAAATAATAATTTATTGTACTATTATTTTAGGATAATTTTATGAGACCTCAGTTAATTTTAAAAACTATTATAAAATGAGTTTTAAATTTAAAAACTGTATTTTTAAGTTAATAAAATTTTTAATTAAAAATAAATATCACATATTTATGAAGTTACTTTTACAAAATGGGGTATATTTTTTAATTCTACTAGTAAAAAATGGATAGGGTGAATTTTTAGGATTTTCCAGATATACTTGAATTTTTTGTGAATAGTTTAATTCAATAATTTACAATTTATGCTAAATAAATGAATTTATGCATCATGATTTAGTCATGGATAATGTAAATTGACATTTTATAGAAATCACATTTACTTATTACTAGGTTTGGTCATAAGAATCCACATTTTTCTAGTCTTGATAAAAATAATAAAATAATAAAGAAAACATTAACAAATCACTCCTCTCATGCAATATAAAAATTACCCATCAACACCTCTTTATATCACACTTCTCAAGATTTTATCCTTGCATAAGTTCTAAAAAATAGTCTTCCCAAGCCCCTCCCCCACATACAAGACCCACTGGTCTCACCAAAAGGCCAACCCCAAAGGCCTTAAAGAGGTTCTCTTGGAGAGGAATTGAAGAGGTAAACATCCTCCTCTTTTTCATTTCTTTTCAAGTTCATCCTTTTTTTGTTCTTATCTCATCACCACCTCTGTCCAAATGATCATGATAACTCTGATATCATCTATATACAGAAATTATATCTTGTTCATTCCAGAAACCTCACCAATGTTTTTACTCAATCTCTTTCTTTAAAATAAAATCATTATCGTGTTGGTGCCGATTTACAACCTTTTTGGACGATGATGTTTTGTTCTTCAATTTCTCCATCATGTATGGTCATGAAACCATTTTTATAGTGGAACCCAAATATAAAATATTTATTCTCTATTATATAATTTTATGGAACCTTTATATATATATATATGATATTAAATAATGGAACAAATTTTTTTTGTAATAATCGAAATACCGCAAAAATAATCTAAATGATTATCACTAAATGTATTATATAAGGATTATTCATCATACCTTATATAGAAATGATATATGTAAAAAATTAAACTTATTTATTTTCTTTAGTAATATATATGTTCAATTCTAGAGAATTATATCCATTCCACATGACATTCCATACTCATATACAAGTATACTGATCGTAAAATCAAGGAAATGAACGCTCCTGAGAAATGAATTTGTATCTTATAACTCATCCAAAATTCCATAATTTAACTTCATAAAATTATAATAAATAATAAATATATATATTTATGT
The DNA here is from genome assembly GCA_963277665.1 of Viscum album. NCBI lineage: Eukaryota > Viridiplantae > Streptophyta > Magnoliopsida > Santalales > Viscaceae > Viscum > Viscum album. The sequence continues at coordinate 967,355,584 of OY728122.1, forward strand.
TTCTAAATTAGTTAATTAATGGATTTAATTTTATTATTTAGGACATTAAGTTCATGTGCAGAATACATTCGAACATAAGGTAAGGGGTTTCTAATCTCACTTTTATTTCCATGATATTTCCATTATTCGCCACTTATTTATTTTATGGTATATTTATATATAAATTTTATATAAAATCCCATGAATATATTTATATTTATGTTATTAAATAATTCATTATATGATTATTAATTTTTGGACATTCGATTTAATTGATTACAAAGTAGTTAGGGTTTTCTCAACTCACTTTCATTTCTGTGAGATATTCCTTACTCACCCCTAATTCTTATGTGTGGTGTATATATAATTCCCATTGATGTATAATAACATTAATATATTTATTTTCATGGTATTTAATTTATCATTTTATGATTATTAATTTTGGTGCATAGGATTCTATTAATTATAAAGTGTTAAGTGATTCAACCTGAACCATCATTTTTCATTCATGTTTTTCCTTCACTATCCATACCAAAATATAGTGCTTATTTATTTTTCTTTAAATATTATATATCTTGTTTTTATGTTCCAAAATCATATATTCAGATCATGTAATCGTAATTTTATGGTGATTATATGTTTTAAAATAGATCCCTTCTAAATTCTCTCCTATAAACAATCACAGTTCAAGGGAACTTCTCAAATTATTACCCATTATTAAGTGCACTATATAATCTATTTTAAGACAGTGTTATTTTTATAAAATCAAAAAAAATCATGAAAATCTCCCTTGTTTCATTTCGGGTTTTATGAAAACAAGCATGTGTTTCCACTTTAAAATCTCTTTAATATTTTCCATAAACCACACAAAAAATTTTTATTTTTAAAGATTCTTATAAACTATTCTTTAAATGATTTTAATTAAATGAGAATTTTTTTTTGCATACAATATTATCTCAATATCATTGCCTTATATTTTCTAGGATATATATTTTTACAATATTATTTTATGAAAAATAAAAATAATTACCCAAAATAACTCTTCATTCCAAAGTAAAAAAGTTTGTTTCTTTTCTAACCTTTTTTCTATGATATATATTCCTTGTTCACCACTTATTCCCTGAATTTGGTGTTTGTACTACCCTTTTACATATCATATAAATTCTCTCCTTATTCTCCTAATATTCAATGGGAATATTATTTGAATTTTTCAAAGTGGCATGGGACACTTTGGAATATTTAAATATTATTTCCTCATGAACTTTCAATGGTATCATATAAAAGTATCATCATATATGTCAACAGCCTTTGTTGAATCATGTAAATCATTTTGGTGTTTCTATAATGATATCATCTACCATATATTTTCAAAGGTTTTATGATCATTTTACTATGGATGTACTAATTTGATACCATTCATTGGTTATAGTTAAAGTATTCACATTTTGTATGATATGTTTTCAATATGAATGTTTATGTTGTCTATATATCACCCTTTTTCATATGAGGAATTTATTGGACAAATAAAGTGTAGTTAAGGGCCTTCTATATCCCCTAAATGCATCCTTAGGTGTCATAAGACAAACTAGTGTCTTGATATAAGGACATGATGGTATGATAATTATGGTCTTGGCATGAGGCCTTGACGGTGTGATTATAATGTATTGAATTATGCATTCAATCATTGTGTTATTAATAATTAATAAATCATGTGATTATTTGACTAGTATAATATCAATTTAAATGTTTTATGTGATATTTTATATGGAATTATTTACTCACCTTTCATTCCAGACATATAATGCTCACGTTTATTTTTAAAGGCACGAGTTTATAATTATTCTATATGCTTAAAGTTTGTTACCAGCAACTCTATCTAGAAGCTAAAGCTTCTGACCATTTATAAAAAATAAAAGAAAAAGTACTAGAGAGAAGGTCAAGTTCAAACAAAGGAATTTAACCTAATCTATCAAGCACAAAATCATAGGTCACACTACAGGAAAATCGCCATTTAGCGGTGGTTTTTTCACGGCAGTTTTAAAAACCGCCGCTAAACGTGTTTCGGGCCGCCATTTCGGGGCGGTTTTTAAACTACCGCGAAAAACTGCCTCGAAATGCCTTAATTTTTTTAAATTTTTTTTTGAGGATTAGCGGCGGTTTTTTAAAAAACCGCCGAGATATAGCGGCATTTTGGGTAAAACCACCGTGAAATGAAGGGAAAAATAAAAAAAACATGAGAAACCCCGAGATCACTAAAACAACCATAACTTTTGATCTGTGCGTCCGTTAGAGTGCCACGACCAGTCAAATCGATGATCATGAAGAGATCTAGAGGAACGTATAATCAAAACTATGAGATGGTCTACGGTGTGGAAGATATGAGAGTTATAAGAAAGTTGAGAAAAGTTCTCCAACTTCAAACGGTCAAAACTTTCGCTCCGGGTGTCCGTTTGGCTCTACCACATATCAAATTGAAGCCAGCAAAGAGGGCTACGCACCAGTTTGACACAAGAAAGCTTCTATCATGTTTTTTGACCCCCAAAACCCCTCTGAATTCCTCTAAAACCCTGTTTCCTTCACCGGTGTCCCGTCGAACTTGTCTTCAAATGGACCTGACTTTCGATCCGCGTGTCAGTTCGGACTCCTCCACCTGCCATATCGTAGCTCACTCCATGAGCTTCATTTTGAATGGTTGAGGCACCCACAAGCACTCCTGGATCATACGTTATGGCCTTTTTAGTGGGTATCAGGTTTTTCATGTTTTTCGATGCCTCGTTTCTAGCACCCATTCCCCGTCATCTTTTTTTAAAATGGTCGTAACTTCCGATCTGCCTGCCCATTTGGACTCATTCACCTATCTGGTCGAAGATCATTTTAGGATCTTTGATTTGACAGGTCGTGGATCTGAAACGGACTCTTGTTTCATAAGTTATCTCTGTTAGTGTGAGTCCAATGTTTTTGTCACTTTATGACGGTTTTGACGGGTTTTAACGGTTGCTCCATTTATTACTATTTATTCGGGTTTCCATGACTTGTTATCTTTATCAATGGTTTTTTGTGGGTTATTATGATGATTATGTTTAATTATTAAGGGGTTTTTCTAGAGTTGTCATGAGTTTTCATGCGTTCTTATTCTTTCTAATGCCTCATTGTTCATGCTTCTCTATCCGTTTTCATGCATTTTCCTGATTTTTCATCCCTTATAATGTCTTTTCTTACTTTTTCATGTGTTTAATTTATTATTTATTATTTATAATATACTTTCATTTATTTATTATCTATTATTTGTTACTGGTTATTTATTATTTAATATTTTTATTTATTTATTATTTATTATTTATTATTTATTTATTATTTATTATTTTTGTTTATTTATTATTTATTATTTAATATTTATTATTTATATTTATTTATAATTTATTATTTATTATATATCAGTTATTATTTATTATTTATTATTACTAATAATAAAATATTAATAATAATAATAATATTTGTTATTGGTTATTTATTAGTTATTATTTATTGTTTATTATTTATATTTCTTTATTATTTATTATTTATTATTTATTATTTATTATTTATTATTTATTATTTATTATTTATTATTTATTATTTATTATTTATTATTTATTATTTATTATTTATTATTTATTATTTATTATTTATTATTTATTAATCTTAATATTTTATTTATTATGTGTTATTTATTATTTAATATTTATTATTAAATATTTTATTATTTCGTATTTATTATTTATTATTATTTATTATTTATTATTTATTATTTATTATTTATTAATCTTAATATTTTATTTATTATGTGTTATTTATTATTTAATATTTATTATTAAATATTTTATTATTTCGTATTTATTATTTATTATTATTTATTATTATCATTTATTATTTATTATTTATTATTTATTATTTATTATTTATTATTTATTACTTATTACTTATTACTTATTTTTTATTATTTATTCTTTAGTATTTATTATTTATTATTTATTATTTATTATTTATTATTTATTATTTATTATTTATTATTTATTTATTATTATTTATTGTTTATTATTATTTATTGTTTATTTGTATTTTATATTTTTTATTATTTTTTATTTATTTTTTATTTTTTATTTATTATTTATTATTTTTATTTATTATTTATTATTTATTATTTATTATTTATTATTTATTATTTATTATTTATTATTTATTATTTATTATTTATTATTTATTATTTATTATTTATTATTTAGTATTTATTATTTATTATTTATTATTTATTATTTATTATTTATTATTTATTATTTATTATTTATTATTTATTATTTATTATTTATTATTTATTATTTATTATTTATTATTTATTATTTATTATTTATTATTTATTATTAATTACTTATTATTTTTTGTTTATTGTTTATTATTTATTATTTAGTATTTATTATTTATTATTTATTCTTTATTCTTTATTCTTTATTATTTATAATTTAGTATTTATTATTTATTATTTATTATTTATTAATAATATTATTTTATTTATTATGTGTTATTTATTATTTAATATTTATTATTAAATATTTTTTTATTTCGTTTTTATTATTTATTATTATTTATTATTATTTACTATTATTTATTATATATTATATATTATATATTATATATTATTTATTATTTATTATTTATTATTTATTATTTATTATTTATTATTTAGAATTTAGTATTCAGTATTTATTCTTTATTATTTATTATTTATTATTTATTATTTATTATTTATTATTTATTATTTATTATTTATTATTTATTATTTATTATTTGTTATTTGTTATTTATTATTTGTGTATTAATATTTGTTGTTTATTATTATTTATTGTTTATTATTATTTAATATTTATTATTATTTAATATTTATTATTTATTATTATTTATTTATATTATTTATTATTTATTATTATTTATTATTTATTATTATTTATTATTCATTATTTATTATTTATTATTTATTATTTATTATTTATTACTTATTTTTTATTTTTTATTTTTTATTATTTTTTATTTATTATTTATTATTTATTATTTATTAATTATTATTTATTATATATTATATATTATTTATTATTTATTATTTGTTATTTGTTTATTTTTATTTATTGTATATTATTATTTATTTTTTATTATTATTTAATATTTAATATTATTTATTGTTATTTATTTATTTTATTTATTCTTTATTATTATTTATTATTTATTATTTATTTTTATTTAGTGTTTATTATTATTTATTATTTTTTATTTTTTATTTTTTATTTATTATTTTTTATTTTTTATTTTTTATTTTTTATTTTTTATTTTTTATTTTTTATTTTTTAATTTTTATTGTTTATTGTTTATTATTTATTATTTATGGTTTAATATTTATTAGTTATTAGTTGTTATTTATTATTTATTATTTATTATCTATTATTTATTACTTATTATTTACTGTTTATTATTTATTATTTATTATTTATTATTATTTTGTTTATATCTATTATTTATGTATTATTTGTTTTTTCAATTAATATATATAAGTATATTAAATTCTGTTTATTAACCACAAGACGAGCTTGCTAAATATGCAAGAGGTTAGAGGTTCAAATCTCACCAAACGTAATTTTTCTTTATATTGCATGGGCTGTGCATAGGGATGTGCATGTGCATGTTCATGGGATGTGCATGCATGGATAAATAAAGTAAATAAAGTCATAAGAAATAAATAAATAAATAAATACAAAAGAAATAAATAAAATACAAAATAAAGAAATAAAATGTGAAATAAAGAAATAAAATACATAAAATAAAATAAAATAAAATAAAATAAAATAAATAATTAAAATAAATATGAAATAATTAAAATAAATAATTAAAATAAATAAATAATTAGAAAATCACAAAAATCAAAAAAAATCAAAAAACCCCTGTTAAAAAACCGCCGCGAAACGTTCTGCGACGGTTTTATAAACCACCGCGAATAGTTTCCCGATGCACGATTTCGCGGTTGTTTAAACCGCATCGAAACATAAAACCAAACCACCGCTAAATGCCTTTTTTGTCATAGTGTCATAGTAAGATATGTCATCCCCTAGTTAGAATCATCACCTGTTTCCCATTCAGATTGGGACTTACCCTGGTTGATGATGATGAGAACCATGTTAAATGCACAAAGTCGATTGCATGGGGGGAGAATTTGGATTTCAAGGTCCAATGATATGAGGGAGATTAAAGAGGCTCAATGCTACAATAGTTATTACACCCTTTAGGGGAAAAAATCAAAATAGATGTTAAGTACCCTAATAACAAACAAACCATATAAAATGATCATGAAAATAAATAAAGGGAATGTCTTACCCTTAATAAGGAATGGTGCTTGTTTGGATTTATTGAGGCTTATGTCTTGCCCTTTATTATTAATTATTATTTATTATTATTGAGTTTATATCTATTATTTAGGTATTATTTGTTTTTTCAAATAATATATAAAATTATATTAAATTCTGTTTATTAACCACATGACGAGCTTGCTAGAGTGGTAAAGTCTTTGGAAAATATGCAAGAGGTTAGGGGTTCAAATCTCACCAAACGTAATATTTCTTTATATTGCATGGGTTGTGCATGGGGATGTGCATGTGCATGTTCATGGGATGTGCATTCATGGATAAATAATGTAAATAAAGTAATACGAAATAAATAAATAAAATAAATAAAATAAATAAATATGAAATAAATAAATAAAATAAGAAATAAAGAAATAAAATACGAAATAAAGAAATAAAATACATAAAATAAATAAAATAAATAAATAAATAAAATAAATACGAAATAAATAAAATAAATAAAATAAATAATTTAAATAAATAAATATATAAAAATCAAAAAAAATCAAAAAAAAATCAAAAAACCGCCACGAAACGTTCTGTGACGGTTTTATAAACCGCCTCGAATAGTTTCCCGACGCACGATTTCACAGCGGTTTAAACCGCCGCGAAACGTAAAACCAAACTGCCGCTAAATGTCTTTTTTGTCATAGTAAGACATGTCATCCCCTAGTCAGAATCATCACCTGTTTCCCATTCAGATTGGGACTTACCCTGGTTGAGGATGATGAGAACCATGTTAAATGCACAAAGTCGATTGCGTGGGATGAGGATTTGGATTTCAAGGTCCAATGATATGAAGGAGATTAAAGAGGCTCAATGCTACAATAGTTATTACACCCTTTAGGGGAAAAAAGCAAAATAGCTGTTAAGTACCCTAATAACAAACAAACCATATAAAATGATCATGAAAATAAATAAAGGGAATGTCTTACCCTTAATAAGGAATGGTGCTTGTACTACTATGTTATGTTCTAGGTTTTTAGTTATTCTAGGGCCTGTACTACGCAGACAAAAGATATGATTAGCCAGACAAAATATATAATGAGAGATATTAGGAATAGGTTTTATTCATATATCTCCTCAAATTTTTATGGATATTGGAAATTTTTAACAAGTATAATTGATTTTGTTGGAAAAAAAATCTTTATCATAGTTCTATTTATGATTTTATGGGTTTAATATACCCATACCCTAGTGCTATTGATTTTGAGGTTATAACATTACCATTCATACAGTTAATCTTTCAGTATTCTTACAATATTGATACTTCATATTTGAAATTTACTATAAGATATAGAATGAAATTACCTTCATCCAGTGATTTGTTATTTACATTAGGTAAGGCTATACCATTGTGTGATAAATTTGGTAATCGTGTACCAAAGAAGAAGATATATGATAGGATTTATCAACCAGTTAAGTTATATGGTGAACAATACCAGGATGTAGTGATTAAAGGTGTATTTATTCAAATCTATTATGAACAAAAGGATTCACATAAACTAATATACTTTCATAATGTGATATCATCAGCTATTCTTACTAATATTCCCAATATAATGGAGTCAGAAATAGGAAGTTGTGAACTACTAGAATTTCAATCATTAAAGTATAAATATTGTCGTATTCCCACTAAAATAAAGTCAATCAAAGATAGGGTAACAAAATTTTGTTTTTCATTGTACCTGATATAGAGACTCTAATAGTAAATAGTGTTCACGTATGTTACACAACAGGTTACATAGTGGTAAATCCTGGTGATGATCTTAAATCCCTACCTAAATATTCAATCAAAACCTTTTTCAGTGAGAATCAAATCCATTTCAATCCTCCCTTTGAAGATATGAGTAAAAGAATGTTATTTGAATTTATATCTAATTTGGAGGTCTATGTGAATAAAATATCCTCGTGTTCGAAGTGCTTATTTCCATAATTTTTCCCAATTTGATGGAATTTTAATTCTTAGGTATTATACTAATCATGTTAATCCGTATAGAATTAAAACATTGATGAGGAATCATAAAATTTACGAGTTGAAACTATATATTGGTTTTATGATCTTATTACATTTCATAGATTTATGCACATTGCTCACTAACAGTCTTGAATCATTGGGGAAGACATTATGTCCTGAATTAGGTACCAAAGGTTCTATCCCTCATTATTCATTTGATGTGTCTAATCTTCATGGTCTTAGTGAGGATTTGATAAACTATCGACGACAAGATATCCTTATCTTAGGTGGTGTGATGTTGAAGTCATAAGAGATGGATGGGAAAAGTATAATATTGATATCGAGGATGTGATGACATTGTCATCGCTTTCCCTTAAAATCTTTCATCGGAATTATTTGGATGATGAGTCTTTCCATATTCATATACCTAAAAGAAACCAAGACACCATTATTAGGCTTGGCTATAATGGGGTTCATGTTGATTTTTATTATCCCTATGGTGAGAATCTATACTATTTTGATGTGAACTCTTTGTACCCTAATATTATGAAAGAATATCTGATGCCTTACGGTATTACTGTAAGGAGGAATAATTTCAAGAGCGTAGAATTAGATAGCTTGTTTTGATTTATTGAGGCTTATGTAGTATGTCCTAATAATATATCACTTCCATTCTTACCTTATAAGGATATAACTGGTACTTTAGTCTTTCCTACAGGAAACGTCATTGGAGTATTTTATAGCAAATAGTTGAAGTATGTGCATCATTTTGGTTATGATATAATTCTTCTTAGGGGTTATTTGTTTGATAAGAAGGCCATTCCATTCAAATGATTTTTCTCAAACCTCTATGAAGGCAAACTAGAATCCAAGACATCTGGTGATGAAGCCATGACATTTATTTTTAAGATTCTAATGAACTCTCTCTATGGTAGATTTAGTATGAATCCTCAAAGTACAGTAACAGAGATATGGAATCAGAAGAAATATGAAGAATTTTTGAAGAAGGATAGTTTTCAATTAGTGGAGTAGCTTAACGATCATTATTATATTTTCAATTAAATTACCAATTGTATATTTGTGGATGATGATAACTAGAAATCTCCTAAGATGTCGACAGTTCATTTGTATGCAGCTAAAACATGTTGTTCTCTTATTCATATATATCCACAACTTTCCAGACCTGACTGTTATTATACTGATACTGACTCAATAGTTCTCAAAAGTCCTATTCCTGATGATATTATCTCTTCTATTGAATTGGGTAAGTTTAAACTCGAATGCCTTGTCAAGAGAGGAATATTCATTCCACCTAAAAGTTATATGTTAGACAAAGAAGATGATAAACATATTATTAAAAATAAAGGTCCTACTAAAGATTTAGTTACATCTGAATTCGTTAAAATGAAATTGGGATATTTCTCTTTAATGGATCAGATATCAAGTTTAGCTAACATCATAATATATTGTAAATAACTAAATATTTTAAAAAATGAATTTATAATAAACCTCAGACTACCACATAGTAAGAAAATAGACAATTTCTATTATTCAAATAACGTTAGGATAGACACATGACCAATAGAAGTAATAGACTTAAGGAGTACAGATGCAACCACTATTTACCTATTTGAACAATTGGGGGAAAAGGAAGAAAAGGATAATGATAAAAATACAATAGAAGAAAAAGTCAGTAAGTCCCCTAAAGAAGGTAAAAAAACCAAACAAACTCTCTACAATACCAAGGCGGCGACATTGAAGGATAATAAGAAAGGTAAAAGGACCAAACCAACTCTCTACAATACCAAGGTGGCGGCATTGATGGCTATGATAGAAGAAATGAAAGAGTATAAAACAAAACCTAATGAATAAGTTGGAAAGGGCCCCTCCTATAGAATATCATATCCTACCAGGTAGAATATCTATAGGCCAGTCGATTTCATTTCTTACGTAAGTCAATAATTAAATAGTATGATTTTTTAATGTACGCTGTAATTATGACTTCTATTCTCTAGAAGTTTCTTAAATTGATTCCACATATCTTGATAAAGTAAAGACTCTACCTCATTAACTTGATTTGGATTAGAGCACATTGCATCTATATAGTTGTGGTAAGACTTAACAAAGTCAGATACATTTTTATCCCATTTATTTTTATATTTCATTAATGATAGGGGTAAAGTGAATTAAAATAATTAGAAAGATAATCAGATAGCATAAGATTACTATTATTGTAACATGTTAAGGGTAATGTGATATGAATATCTCGATTGGCATAGTTAGGTTGAATATGATTGATCTTAATCAATTCATTAATAATTTTAAGTGGAGGACCCATATAAATAAAGACCTTGATATATATATCTGGTAAAATTCTTACGTAAGGTAGTGTCATTATGAAATTATCATGTACGGTATATATAGGTGAATCTTGTTTCAATAATGATTCTAAAACTTTCATAGCAATGTAAGCATCCTACATATGAATAAAGTTAGCACGTGATGAAAATTGATTATTTTTCTTATCCCTCATCATATTAGGTGAACTTAGAGTAATCCGTCATTTCTTTTTTGTAGTCCTTTTATAAACCATTATCTCTTCTTTTATGAAGGACATATAATCCTGTTTAGTAGTTAAATATAGTATACTATATACAACAACTCTATCCATTGTAGAAAAAAAAAACTAATGATAGTAATAAACTTCATAAAATTAACTATGTCTTTATATTTAGGGTTCCAAAAATCCATGTTATGATTAGCGAGGTTGTAGCTATACTTTTGACAAATCAATTCACCATATTTTAGCCTAATATCATGTTCCATACTGATCATTGTCTTCCCATAGATCAATGACATGAATATACTTCTGATGAGATTTCTATCTAACTTAGATTCAATGATTTCCATCATCAATTTCTAACTGATTCAATGATGAAAAAACACCTTATAATCATGAAGCAAATCATATATACATTTAGTATTTTTTTCATCAGGATCAGGAATAAGATTCATTCTCCTAGATATTTCTTCGTTAAGAATGAAATAACTCATGATCTGATAAGCACTAGCAGCAGCATCTTGATTTATGGGCATCCTATTAGATCCTGAAACATTTTCATTACCCAGTACCTTTTTTATGAACTGAAATGGATCACTAGACTTCTTATAAAATGTTATTAAATTATTATCAATATCATCAATATCATAGATCTCACGCATTTTTTCCTTATACAATTTAAGAGCCTCGTCATAATGATAGAATTTATGATAATTAAAGGTAGCTGAAGTGGATATTATAACCTTTTTCGACTTGTTTCTTTATTCTAGATGATTGTAGGAAAATACAATTAAATTTATAGTTAAATCATGTTCATGAAAATGCATGATACCTAAGCGGTAGATTCTACCACAGAAGTCAAGGAAGGCAGGCAGATAAAAGGCACAATCCTTATATGGGGACGCTAGCCTGATTATGAAATCTTCATACCTAGATGTCTGCACCCTCTTAGCTAATTACTTTAATAGAACACTAAGTCTAGAAGCATTTTGTATTTCATTATTCAGGTAATAATATTTTCTTCATAAGAACATATGCTTCTTTTAGATTCATGTGTGCTAGTATTCCATGCCTAAAGAAGGCCTTGTTTTTCTAAAGTAGCATGATTATTCTTAATAAACCCCAATATATTTTTATTGATCTGAAATCCTTGTTTCTGTAGCCCCTAAAATATATTTCACATTTCATTATACCTATCATCATCTAATTCTATATTGAAATTGTTTATGTTTTTGGATGATATAAGACTAAACCAATTATCTAGAAAGGATCTATTTTTAAAACTATTTTATATATCAAGAGTAGGACTACTTAAGTAACGGCCTCTCATTTCTGAAAAACTAAAAGGATTACATAACTCAAACTCAAAAAATAATTTTTTTTCCAATATGTGCTCCCAATATAATGGCTTGAAAACCATTTGAATATTAAGTTTCAACAGGATAAGACTTAAGTAAAAAATCACATATAATGAACAAATAGTATTTTAAATAACCCTTTCCTTTCTATTTAAATATAGCAGTATGATCATCTGTTAAAAAGGTCTCAATATGGATCCATTTTATTTCAATCATTAACTTGGCCAATCTTTTACCAGTATCCTATTTCATACTTTTTTCTGCTTAATATCTCCATCCTTACTACTATAAAATCAAGTACCTATTGTTGTACTACTTATTGCCTTATTTTTTTTATTATATTTGAATGTGTTTGAACAGTTCTATCTATCGTACCCAACAATTTAGATACCCTCACAACTTAGGACTCTTGAATACTATTATTCAACACCCCTTGGACATATATAATGATACCATCCAGGGTATATTCACAAAATTGAGCTATAGTACTATAATAAATATATTGAGGTAGGTATTTATATAAATAAGATCTAGCACTTATAAGATCATTTCCAAACAATAGTTTAATTAGATTTAGAGTCTCATTAAATATACTATATTCATCGAGTTGACTAGTCATATATTCTATTTTATTCTATAAAATCTACAATTCTTTTTCTAATATAACAAGAGTATTATTAATGTTTTCTTTATCATTATTGTACTCATTAATTAATATCATAACATTTTCCTCATATTTACTACTATATTCTGAATCTATGATTTTAGCTTCTAATTCCCTAAAAAAGCTTCAAAAACTCATTCATTACAGTATTATTAGATGTAATATACTCCTTTCTATGAATGATAAATCTAGACCTTGTATATAGATTAAATATATTATACGTTCAAGAAAATTTCCTTATTAAGGGTAAGGCATTCCCTTTATTTATTTTCATGATCATTTTATATGGTTGGTTTATTATTAGGGAACTTAACAACTATTTTCCTTTTTCCCCAAAAAGGGTGTAATAACTACTATGTATGGATGATGGTGTTTTTGATCTTCAAACCCATTGGTTGATTCACTGAAATGGGTTTGATCACTACTCTGTATTAATGGATTTGAATGAGGGTCTAGGTATCTCTGCGGTAGATAAATCATGGATCTTTGGGATCGAATCAGCACAAATCTCTAGAATCGGTAATGAAAATCCCAAAATGGAATATTCTTTGTAAGATTTTCTATGTTGAGGATGTGTCGAAAAATTCCACATGGGCTTGCTACATGGGATGCTTCCTAGGTTTACATACGGACATCTGTGGTTCGGTAGATAGGGGTACAAATTCTACCATGGAAACTTTGGACTGACTAAAAACAATTAAGATAGAGCAATCGGCATTCCTAAAATATATATAAGTACTAGTGAACTTTATAAGATTATCCAAGATTTCAATAACACGAGCCGATTTCAAGAAAGTCATTCGTTATTATGAGTGATACCCAATTGATCACAATCAGAGATCTTCCAGAGTCATGCTGACTCCCAAATCCCTAGCTCCTGTGTCGATCATGGCTACCGCTCTTTCCAAATTCTTCAAGACTTTCAACCCTTACAAAATAAGCGAGATACAAATATGTGAAAAAATGCACTACTTCTATTTTTTTTTTATGATATCTTTTGCTTAATTTTTTATCCTTACTTATCATCTGAGCTCACCCCCTTCTTATGTTTATTTTTCCCAGGTTATGAAGAATAAAATTTTGAATGGACATTTAAGGATGCAATTCATTTTTCTAGTATGATGTTTTAATTTAATTTACCAATTAATTAAGGGTATCATGAATGTAATATGGTCTTACAAGACTGTTAAACTAATCAGTAATTTGGGATTTGATTCCCGGAATCCATGGAAATTAAATAAAATAATGCACAGACTCCAGGCTTCTGGGGTCAGCGGTTTATAGTTCCTATCTATGGATGTTTATTAGAGAACGTGTGAACTATAATTTGAAAACATATATTAGTAGAACAACCCTATGATAAACATTGATGATAAGTATAAAATAACATCCTAGAATTTTGGTAAGGTATAGATTATGTCGGTATTCCTATCAATACATCCATGTCTGGATACTACAAGTGGTTGTGGTTTTGGCATAGATGTACCTAAAAGTAACAACTCTAATAAGGTGTTTCGTGATTGTCTTGGGGAAACACGGTACATGAAAACGGGCCTTAATGCGCACCTAGTTTTATACTCTCAAGGGATATTCTTAGAATAAATCACATTTTCTTTACAAATAATTATTATGGATTTGAATATATAATGAAAATGAATAACCTTGGTAAAACATAATGTGTTTTAAGTTGAAAATAAAGTGTCATAATATTCTAGAAAGGATTATTTTTTTTATCATTATGACTCTTATTACTCACATTGGGCCTTCTGGTTTTATTCAATGGTTAGAACCTGAAGGAGTCCTGTTAACATTGATCATGATGGAAAAAGTAGTGGTGATGGGAAGCCAAATTGGTTGATGATAAGAGTGAAATATATATTGTTCATCCCTGATCAGTTTTCCCAATATATCATTAACAACATATACCTTAACCAAATCTATAACCCCCCAAATAAGAGAAAAATAAAGTTTGATAAAAGCTTCTGTATTGGAGACCATGGAGAAAGAAAATCTACACTTCCATCATGCAAGAAATGTGGAATGAGACACCCAGAAAAGTGTCTCGAACGAATATAGATATTTATTATTTTTGGGAAGGAATGACATAAATTAATGAAATTTCATGGAAAGAAAAAGAGTACAATGGATGGTAATAAAACCGGTCCTAAGAATCTATTTATAGTTATCTTCCTTAAATGTAAGGGATGTGGACATTACTGGAGTCAATGCCCTATTCTATAGGATAACTTCAGGACCATGAAAGGCCCTATCTTGAAATAAATGTATGATGTCTTTATGTATTGAGGTTGTAATAAAGATCCTAGTTAAAATAATGTTTAATGTTTTACCTTATTTTGGGGATTTACAACACATTTATTTTGGAAGATATACTGTTTTAGATAAAGGACAACTGACATATTGGTTGACTACCTATCATGTCTAGTGAGTTCATGGGGCTTGAACACATAATCGAAGGGCGAAGAGGGTAGACCTCCTCCTACTATTCTACATGTATTCCTGGTTATCATATATTTCTATTTAAAACATATAATTGATAAATTTTATTTTAGGTACTTTTTGTTTTATCAAATTGATAACATTGAGATTGGAAATGATTTTTTTGTTAAATTATTAATGTTATTTCGGAATAAGTTTACAATTTTTGGAATCCAATAAGACTTTGGTAAATAAAGTATTTTGAGGAATAAATGTGGAATTTTATTTTTGATTCAAATACGATTTTTTTGTGGACATATGCTGAACTAGGTTATTTATAGAAATAGCTAGATTATCTGGGAGATTATGTGACATGGAAAATTAAATCATTCGTATAAGATGTTATGAGTTTGTGATGCCATTTGGAAGACTTTATGAACTAATCGTTCTAATTTTGTGGTCTTAGTCTAGAATAATTTTTGAATAATGATAGTAATTTACTAAAGGATCAATGATGAACTTTGTGTTTTATATTTTATTTTTAGAGAATAATGTTGTTTTCCATCATATAAAGGATTATTATTTTTGTAAAATTATTTTATCTTATCCAAACCATTTTGTATTTAGTTAATGAATAAACATAATAGAAATAGATATTTATACATTTTTGGTATTTGTGATTTATAGAAGTTGATTAGAATATTTCAGGCCTGAAAAATTCATCTTGTATGTTCTTCTACATGTATAAGGAATAAAGTGAAAAAAGATCAAAGAACAACCAAATAATGATCATATACTTATGAAATGAAATGGTAAAAAGTAAGATTAATTTATCAAGTGCATATATAGATAGAAAAAAACCACTCAATTATAAAACAAATTGTAACGAAAACCTTATCACTGTAGTTTTTTCTGAGAAATCAATGTTCTTTTAACTGATCACAATATTTATAGCTTTGGGAAGGATAAAAATCTAGTGACCATGTTCTATATCACTCTCCATTATAACATAATGGTTACATAATTATTCGATTTATATATTTTTACTTCACACTAATGTTATCCTATTTGAATGGGTAGTTTTGTAGTAACCTATGCATTTCCCATTCCACCTTATTAAGCAGATATTTTATAAAACCTATTTCTGATGTGGGTTTCCACAATGTAATTTTCAAGTATCAACCTTCAACTTTCGAATTGAAATTTCGAGTTGTGAGAATGCAATTCTATTGAGGGGGAATAATGTAACACAACAATACTTTTTTTTAATTATAAATACAAAAAGTTGTGAAATATAATAATTTTAAATTATGTGTTTTAATTAATAATACATAAATTTCAAATTTATATCTTTTCAATTAATTTTAAATTAATTTTCTAAAAACAAATACTATATTACAATATTATTTTGTGTAAAAGAATATTTAAAAATGAATATATGTATTTGATTATTAATTGAAAAATTTATTTTTATCAATAGATTATTTAATTAAATATTTTAATAATAATATATAAATTGACTATTTAATGTTTTTTATAAACACTAAATTTTTTTGCGAATATGTTCTCTATTAATATGACACCCTAAGATTTTATATTATGTTATTCCATAAATAATTTCAATTCATTAGATAGCTTATATGAACAAAACATTGAGTCTCTATAAAACAACAATTTGTTATAGTTACAACCTAGCCTTTCAAATTAATTTTTCTAGTTCTGTGTTATCAATTTCAAAAACTATAATTATAATGGTTGCATTCTGTAAGATATTTTGAGTTTGATAGAATAAACATATTTTTTAGTGAATAGTAACTTAACCAATATGAATATTAATATACCCTTATGAATAGTAACTTTACCCTTATTAATAGTAATATACACTTATGAATAGTGAAATCACCCATGTATGTAAAAGTAAAATTTAGGCACCTTATAAATGAGAATAAATATTTAAAAAATTAATAATTAAGTGTTGGTATTTTTGTGAAAAATAAATATTTAATTATAATACTATAATTTATAAATATATTTAATATAAAATTAATTTTCATAAAATTTATTATTCAATTAAATTATTTTTTCCTATGATTTTAGGATAATTTTATGGGACCTAAATTATTTTATTAATGTATTATAAAAAGTGTTTTAATTTTAAAAAAAGTATTTTCAAGTAAATAATGATTTTATTTGAAAACTAAATTTCTCATATTTAGAAAAAAATTTGATAAAATGGATTCCATTTTTTACTTTTACTTTCCAAAAAATGGTTTGGGTGAATTTTTCATATTTTTCTGAAATACTTAAATTTTGTGAATAGTGAAATTTGATAATTTACAAAATATGCAAAATAAACGATGTTATGCCACATGCTTGAGTCATGGATGATGTAAATTTCAATTAGTTTGAACTCTCATGCACTTATTACTATATTTGGTCACTATAGTCAATATTATTTTTTATTGAGAAAAATAATAAAATATGAAGAAATAACTCCTCTCCTCCACTAAAAAAACCACCCCTCACACCTCTCAAGTTATGATCTCTACCTATGTTCTTCAAAATACTATTCAGAAGATAATCCCTCATGTCTAAGACCTTCTGATATCACCAAAAGTCTAAAACCAAAGGCCTTAAGAAGGATCTCAGGGATAGGAATTTAAAGGGTAAACATCCACCTTCATTTTTTCCTTTTTTTCAAGTTCCTTATTTTTTTATTATTCTATCCTCACATCCTCTATCCAGATGATCATGATAACTAAAGTATAATATATATAATGAAATTATATCATGTTTATGAAATATAAATCATCAATACCCTTAATCTCTCTCTTTTATTTTTGAAAATGAAATTATTGTCTGGGAGGTGCCAATTTACAACCTCTGTGGATGACGATGTATTGTTATTCCATTTATCCTTCATGTCTGGTCATGAAAGTCGTGTTATGGATGAAAAATATTATAAAATATGTATTATATCTAATTTTAGGTTCTGAAACCATTTTATAAACATTATATTAAATAATGGAACAAAACTAGTTCGTAATAATCGAAATACCGCTGCAATAATCTAAACAATTATCCCAAAAATGTCTTATCTAATGATTTGTCATTATAAAATGTATCCAAATGATATATATAAACATTTAAAAATTTTATGTTCATTAATAATATGTAATTTCAATTCTAAATAATTACATCCATTCTATAGGAACTTCTATATTCATATACAAGTATATCCATTAAAAAAGTCAAGGAAATGAATGCTACCAAGAAATAAATTGGTATATTATAACTCATCCAAAATGAAATAAATGAACTTAATAAAATTATTCTAAATCATGTAAATATATATAAGGTTTTTAATTAGTTAATTACTGTATTTAATTTTATTATTCTAGACGTTAAGGTCAAGTGGAAAATACATTTGGACACAAGGTAAGGGGGTTCTCATCTCACTTTTATTTCCATCAGATTTCCATTATTCGCCAAATATTTCTTGTATGTGGAGTATGTATACTAAAATTTGAGATATAATATCATGGATATATTTAAATTCATGGTATTAAATTATTCATTTGATTATTACTAATTATTTGAAATTCGATTCAATTGATTACAAAGTAGTAATGGTTTTCTCAATTCACTTTCATTTGCATGAGATATTCCTTAGTAACCCATAATTCTTGTGCATGGTGTATGTATAGAGACCATTCATGTATAAAATCATGAATATATTTATTTTAATGGTATTAAATGTATCATATTATCATTATTAATTTTTGTTCATATGATTCGATTAACTACAGAGTGGTAATGGATTCTACCCAACCTTTATTTTTCATTCATGTTATTCATTCATTATCCTTACCCAAATTTAATGATATTTTTTAAAAATATTTTATATATTGTTTTTATGATCCAAAATAATATATTCATGTCATTTTATATTTCTTTTATGGGGATTATATGTTATAAAAAAGATCCCTTATTAATGTTAGCTGATAAACAAGTCTGGTTCAAGGAAACTTCAAAAGAAAATACCGATTTTCAAGTGCACTATATAATATTTTTTAAGACACAATTACTTTTAGAAAATAAAAAAATTATCATGTAGAACTATCTTGGTTCATTTATGGTTTTATGAAAACAAACAATCCATTCCACATTAAAATATCTTCAATATTTTTCTTAAACCGCACAAAAAATATTTTGTTTGTAATGCTTCTTAAGAACTCGTTTTTACATGATTTCACATCAATGTGACAAAATTTATGTGTGAAATATAATTTAAATATCTGTACCTTTTATTTTTTTGGATATACATATTTACAATATGATTTTATGACAAATACAGTTAATTTTCCAAATAAACTCATCTTTCTGAAGTAAAAAAGGATTCTACTCATCTAAAAGTTACTTCTAGTATATATATGCCATATTCACCACTTATTCCTTGCATGTGGGGGTTTTAATAAACTTTTTTATATACTGTTATAAGTATCCATATTCTCTTATTATTCTAATGGATTATTATTTGAAATTTTCAAAGTGGTATGGGACACTTTGGAATGTTTAAATATTATTTCCTCGTGAACATTCAATGGTCTCATTTAAAAGTATCATCATATATTTCAACATCCTTTATTAAATCTTGTAATTCATTGAGTTGTATCTCTAATGATATCATATAAATAATGTTTTTAAAGATTTTAAGGTTAGTTCCACTATGGGCATGCTAATTTTATAGCATTCATAGGTTATAGTTAAATTATTCACATTTCCTTTGATAGTTTTTCAATATGAAATTTTATGTTGTCTAGGGATAACCCTTTTCATATGAGGAATTTATTTGACTTATTAAGTGATGGGAATGGCCTTCTATATCCCCTCGATACATTGGTAAGTCTCATTAGGCAAACTACTATACTCGCATGAGGACTTGAAGGTATGGTTATTATGGTATTCTCCTGAGACATTGATGGTATGATTATGAGGTATAAAATTATGCATTACCTCATTAAGATATTATTAATTGATAAATCATGTTATTATTCTACTAGTATAATATACATTTTAAAGATTTATTTGATTTGTTATGTGGAATTATTTACTCATCCTTCATTACTTCAGTATTATTCCCAAGTTTATTTTTAAAGGCGTCTGTTTTTAGTTATTCTCCATTCCTAATGTTTTTTATGATATCTTTTTCTAAATTCCTTATCTTTACTAAGCATTTGATCTCACTACTTTCTTGTGTTTCTTTTCCCCAGGTTATGAATAATAAAATTTTGAATGAGATTTCAAGGATGCAGTTCATTTTATATTTATTAATGTATTAATTTCATTTCCCATGGTATTATTAATATCATAAATATAATCTGGTCTTCCAATAATCCTAAACTGAATGGTCCTTGGGGATTTGATTCTTTGTAATCATTCCAATGTAAGAAAACAATATACTGACTCTCGGCTTCTAGGGTCGAGGTGTTACATATGTGATGTAAATTGGAATATAAATAAATAATTAGTGACATTTTCAACAATATCATAATCAAATTCATTTTTAATGAGGTTTTATTATTTATAAAAAAATTTCTAAAATATTATTTTTGGTAAAATATTATTTTTGTTAATTTTGACACTATTCATTGCATGGGATTTTAAAATTTTCAATATATCAATATAACTTTGAATATAATATTTTATTATATACCAAAAATATGAATATAATATATATAATTTTTTGATAAGATTTATTATCAAAATAATAATTATTTTAATATTTCAAATAACATTAATTTGATATTTCCTTTAATTTAATAATTACTGCATCAACTTTTTATTGACATTTAAGGTAATTATTTAATAATTAAATATTATAAATAAATTTCAAAGTTGTAGATAAATATTTTTTATTTATAAATACAATCTATGATTGATTTTATATCATAGTTAATGCAATATTAAAAATATTATACTTATTAAAAATAATAGATTGACATTTTTTCACTTTCTCTAATCTTAATAATATATATTTCATTTTCATGAACCAAGTTTCCCTTAAATGGTTTAATTTATAAAAATAGGTGTTACATGTTGAATTTAATTCATATAATAATATTTGGGAAAGTGGTATGGTCTTTTAATAGTCCATATAAGTTCATTTTTAACCTAAATTAACAAAATTGACCCTTTATTGTGGTAACAAAATTTTCTAATGTTACTATTCATATTGGTCAAAAGCAAAGGTTCCTATTCAATAAAATATTAAACTCAAATTCCAAATTTGGAATCAATTTTTAAAAATTAAAAAACCATATGTTTTATAATTTAATAAAAAATAAAATTGGTAAAACACTTTGAAAAACAATTTCTATGAAAAATACCATTGTTAAACATAAAATTATTTTTTATTACATTCATGGATAAATTTAATTTAAAAAATCATAATTATATTATTTTAGATAAAATTAAAAAACTAAGATTTATAAATAATCCGAACATAATTTTTACATACTTAAAACTAAAATATAGTTTTAAATAAATATCGATATTTTCACTATTCCTTAAAAATAAATTCATAATATTTTAAAAATGATAACTTTAAGATAATTTTTGACATGATTAGCACAAAAATAAAATTAATTTTTTCAATTAAATTTTCTAAAACTTCTAGAAAACAATATTCAGTCATAAAATGAATAAATATCATTTGGGAAGAATTTATATGTATGAAAAATAAAGACACTTTACTAAAAGTTGTGTGATATGTTTTTAATCACTTATGAATACATTCATATTGATTTTGACTTTTATATTAATTTCATAAATTATTTATTCATATTTATTCACTGAAATTTAATTTCAATGCTATAATGAGCATATAATATTTCACTCTTCATGTAACATAGGCTATCTATGAAATAAAATTATCAAAAGTGGCATATTTGATAAAACATATATCGGTGTTGAACTAATTGTAATATTTCATAAAAATTTAATACGTATCATGTCATTTATCATCCAAATAAGTTGTTTCATGAAAATTTAGGGTGCCCTACATTATATTCTCTATAAAAATTGTCTAATGAGGAGACCTAGAGAATTAGGTGCCTCATTTTATTGGAATTTTCATTAGGTTACACATATCCAATAAATCCTAAGAGTTGAGGCATCGTAGTAATTGTCCAATGATCATATTGGAATATATCATGTGAAAAAGGGTATGAGAACTTTATATTATCCAAAAAATCACACCCAACAATTTAGAGACTGATATCAATAATTATGTATAAAAAATTAGTAAGTCTGAAGATTGTGGAATCATAAAAAATTAATCTTTATCCATTAGTTCAAATCATAAGCATAATAATATGGCATAAGAGTATGTCACATCGTAGGACTAAAAACCATATCAGGTTTAACAGCCTGAAATTATAGAAGAATAAAAAAAAATTAAGTAGAAAATGTGACATGCAACACGAGACTAAATAACTAAAAAAAATATATTTTTCTTTAAATTCATCTATTAATTGGCTTCCATTACACAAAACTTGTGTTTATCTTGTGTAATACACAATAATCATTTTAGCTTGTGTTACATGCAAATCTGAGTTTAAAGATAATTTGAAATGTCATTAAAATATTATTATTTAATATAATATTTGTCTCCTAGATGTTGGACTTGTGGGTCTTAATAGTACTAACTAATATATGAAAATTATAGTTATCTATTGATTAGAAGACAAAATAATCCTTTAAAAAAAGAAACTTTTTCTTAAAAAATGTAATTTTCTAAAAGATTAATTAGTTATGCATTGCAATCCAAATATACAATTCATTTCTAACAATTTGAAAAAAAATTACAGGAAAAAATAATCTATTATTTTTTAAAAAATAAATATTACATTGTGGTTAAAATTTTGGATTTTTCTAAAATGATTCATATTTCAATGAATAGTTAAAATGCTGAATTTTACTTGAAAACTACCATTTAGATTAAATAATTCATAAAAAGATATTATATTTTAAATTTTTTCAAGAAATTTTATTAAAAGTTTCTATCCATTAATCCAATTTCTCTCATTGGAATCAATTTCATAATGATTTTTAATATAAAAACATTTTATGTTTTTGAATATTTTCTCTTTGAAAACATTCTTTCTCATCTGGTTTGAGTGACTAATTTTAAATTACATTTTATTAAATAATTTGGATGGAATATCAAAAAATAGGCCCCATATATTTAATAATGATACTTTTAAATTTATAAAAATTTAATCACAATTTTGGAACAAAATGAATACTTATAATAGAAATAATTAATTATGTCAGTTAAGGTAAAAATGGATTTACTATGGGTTAATCTAAGAAGATAATGGTTAGAAATGACCTAAAAACCTTTCAAAAAACAATATTATGACCATAATTTGTTCTTATCTCCTCCAATTACATGAATATATCCTTTATGAGTCTCTTGGGATGATAAAAATGAGAGTACGGTTGAATCTTTTCAAAACAATGCATGTGTTCCATTCACCTATATTATAAAAGGACACCAACTCTCTTCTCTCCTTCACACCTTAAAACCATGTTATTTTGGTAGATACATACCTAAAATCACCACAAAAAATCCATAAACTCATGTAAGGGGCCTTTTTGGGGTATAAATCCTTCTGAGGAAGGTTTTGGTGCAAACTTACTGTGGATACCTGAAAAAAGAGGTAACATTCTTCTACAAGCATTTTTCTTTTAAATATTCTACCACCTAATTAAATTTTTATTAAACCATGATTATATAATAAAATTAGTATCTTAAATATACTTATAAGTTGTTATAAAAATTTCATGACCAATAACCATAACTAATTCCATCAAATGGGTTATGAAATCATCATTCGTGTGTACGATGGACTACCACCACGCAAACTGATGTCGTTTTTCTCCATTACCACCTCTCAAGGTTTCTTATTATGATGGATATAAAGTATATATATGATATTAATAACATTATTATTAATCTAGATTCATTATATCATATATATATATATATATACCTTTTTAATTTACATTCTATAGGGGATATGATAATATCGCTTCTGTGTATGGTGACTAACGCCTCATGAAACAATGTGATTTTTCATTAACTAATGCTTTAAATGGAATGTAATAGGGATAAAAATAATGAATTTTTACAAAAAACATTAAATAATTACATTATTAATGAAATATTTATCATTCTTTAAATATAATATATCATTTTATTTTTTTACACTAATAAATGATATCATCATTCATATATGTGTAGACTTCCTCCTACACAAAACTATATGACTCTTTTTTTATCACCACACCTCATGGATAACATATATAATTATATTTAAAGAAATAATATTGTAAATATGGTATTATTATCATTATAGGATGATATATAATTACTTACCACCTTTCCAAGATGATCATTAAAAAATGTAAATGTTAATATTGAGTACGTACAACCTAACATCTTAATGACTATAACATAGTCCATTTTTCAAAACCATATTTCTTAATTGGTTTCAAAAGTACATTTTTTTAAAATATTATAATTATTTCATTATTATTATTCTATAGATGATATAAGTATATATTATTCACAATAAATGAATCTATCATAATGAAACATGCATGAGAAAATAGGGTAATTCAGAGCCAAAAAAATCGAAGCAATGAAATATTATTGACGAATGGGTAATAAGATGTTGTAAAAGGATTATATATAATGTTATAAATATTAATATGGTTATATAATTTGTTAATAAAATTTTTAAAACCACTATATATGAGGTTAAATCTTTCTCAACTAAATTCAAGCTTGAGGTAATGGATTTCATATCAATTTCATTTCATTGAAGAATATTGAAATGTTATGCATGGAATTTATTTTATATGGTGTATATACGTCCCATTTAACATGTTATATCATTAAAATTAATAATTCATTATAATTTATGTTTAAATTTGAATTATTTCATCCATGTTTATTTGAATTTGAAATTATCACATGGAAACAATTTCATAACATAATTTATTTTGATTTTGTTAAATTACTTGTTCATTGTTTTTGATATTATATGATTGTGTGTAAAATTACATTTTATTATATTATGTGGAATTTCATCTTATTTTATGTTTAATTATATTTTATAGGCATAATATATTCATTTATTGAATTTTACATCAACATTAAGATCATAATGATGGTTTATTTTAGAATCACATTCTATTCAAGATTGTTTATACTTGAATTTTAGTTGATGGAACTTATATGATAATTTTATTATAAAACCTTCAATTTTCATCCAAAATTGTTAATAAGTATATATTTTTTATAATATAACCATTTTAAACTCTTTTAATTAAATTAATTGAAATATTTTTTAATAAAATCTAACATCATTTCTTTTTTCGCCCAAAAATCTTTTTTCTTCCAAAACCATGTTTGAAATAATTTATTTAAACATATCTAAACGATTTATTAATAAAGTATTTTCAATTTTTTTACAATTTAAATTTTTTTCAATGGAATATTCTTATTTTTTCTGAATAAGGCACTTTTGTATCCTTTTTACAATGAAAATGAAATGTTATTTTTAACTGTTATGATATGTATGTAATTACCCACCATCATGGCTATCACTATTTGGATGATTCTTTTCCAATATTTCAAGGTTATATTTAATTAAATTTTCCCCTAATATTCTATATATTATTATTCATAATTTAATATAAATTATTAGTCCTAATATTCTATAAATTTTTATTTTTTATATGTAAATTTCATTTAAAAGTATTTTTTATATGATTTCAGTTTCAAAAAGTTATTTTCATAATGAAAAAGATATTTTCCTAAAAAATCAATATCTTTTTTGGGTATTTCAATTAATAAAATAAAATAATACATTATTTTACATATTCACCATGATGGAAATATTGTATTGATTCCATACTTATTATTCCTCAATATGGTTTATGATTAATTTTTCTAAGGATAGTGTTGACATTCATTTATCTGATTCATGTTTTTAGTTAGAAACATTACCTTCAAATGTTCACATTATTTTGACTATTAAACATTTAATAAAACTTAAAAATCCATATTATTTATCATATATATGTCAATTTCATAAACCATATGTCATTTCTACATATTTTGTGCTTTATGTAATGTCATTTATTTATCTGGTGAAATATTTATAAAAATATATTTTTACTCAATAAGGATATTGGTTAATAGTGAACATTGTTTATGAATTAAATTTATTATCCAATATATAAGGAATTATTATGATAGTTATGACATGGGTAGGGACTGATAAATCATATACCCTCTATGCATTGGTATTCTAATGAGGTGAATCAGTAAGCTAGCAAGAAATCAGTTGGCCAAACATAGTTGTTTTGTACTCAAAATATTAAACCATATTGTGAAAGTTCATAGAGGTAAAGGTATCATGATACTTGAGATCATGAAATCCAATAATTAAGTATTACCTTCATAATAATTTCATTACTATTATTCACGATATTTTCATAATTATATTATCTCTAGATGCATTTCATTCTCAGTTGATTTATTAAATGGTATGTTTTTCCTATTAGTTACCTTTCCATTTTCATTATTATCCAGGAAATTTATATATTGATATTATCTTTGGATTGTCCTACATTTTAATTTATTGACTACATAGATTATGTTTTCTAATATTTTCCTTCAAATATTGATTATTTTAGTAAAATAATTTAAATTTCATTGTAACTCAACTATTTTTCTTTTTATGATGATAATTATCAATTATTAATAATAGATTCTGTTGTACTAAACCCTTATAGTGCATTCGATATCAACCTTTTTGTATTAACTTTTTCAATAATCAATGAACTGTACTAAAAAAGATGTGAATGAATATACAGTAGATAATAATTACATTCCATTAAAAACTTATGTTGTAATGTTTTTATTCAAATGTAACATGTGAATCATGTATTTATCTAGTTTACCAAAACTACTAACCTATTTATCCCTTCGAGATGTCATTTCCTTGTTTAATATACCAATGTATTAAATTAGAAATTGGCTCTAGGATACTAGGTTCTAGGTAACTACAACTGGTATCAATGGATGTTTTGTATAAAACATTTGAACTAGATTTAGGAAAACATAGATTATGGAACATAAAACTAAAGTAGATGTTTACAATAAGTATAAAATAACAACCTAAAGTTCTTTTATAGAAGATATTATGTGTTTTTGTTTGAAATGAATCCCTTTATGGACTCTACATGTGGTCATGGTTCTGAAAAAGATGTAACCAAGGGTAATAACTCTAGAAAAACGTTACACTATCCATGACCTGATCACCACCTGGTACATGAAAATGGGTCTTACTATACTTCTTTCTTGACACTCCATGGAGATATTCATTTGATAATTCAAAATTTCTTCACAAATTTTTTTGATGTATTTGAATTGATGATTAAAATTAATGAGTTATGAAATACATAAGCTGCCTTAGATTGAAAATAAAGTTTCTAAAAATAGAGAAAAAACTTTATGTGTGGAAAATAAGGGAATAAAGTATTGAATTTATAATGAAAAATGAAGTGTGTGATAGAATGAAATAAATCTCATCCTCGTAATATATTTATATTCTATTGTATTAAATGTGGAGGAACTAGGAATTATCCAAGTCAATTACCTATTCTAATGGATAAATCATAGAACAAGGAAAGATCTATGTTGAAATAAAATAGTGGAACTATTTATTTGGATTCAAAAATTATATTATAGAATACTTTTTACCAATGGTATTTTGGAACAATAATCATGAATCATTTAAGGATACTATTAAATTTTAAAATCATATATGTATTTATTAACTAATAGTTATGGATACCGTTATTGGATAGTGATTTAAATATTGATCATAAATTCAAAGTCTTAAACACCACATTTTGGGTTTTTTGAGGTGAGAGTTTACCAAGATTCAGGATACATTGGGAGAAATTTATGGAATATGTTTTGGTGGAAAATTTATTTAATGTACAAGGACTTTACATTTTATAGACATAATTTTAAAGGTATTGATAATCTTTAGGGTTGATATTTTCATTATTGACATTTTAGAAATGGTAAAACAATATTATTAGACTTTTGTAAATAATAATAATAAGTTGTTTTGAAAACCTTAAAAAATTTATTAATTAATTTTATTTGAATGATATAAATAATATTGTTATGGGAACATTATTGGAATAGTATTAATATAGTTTAGAAAAAAATAACCCGAATAATGGGAGAAAACTCATATACTCTGGAAAGAATGTTGGGTATGAACCCATTCCTGAAGGATGATAAGGGTTGATCACATACCACTGGCCTACATTATGTCCAGGTTAATATGACATTGTTTTTAGTTAAATGATATTATCATAAAGTATAAATTATTTTCCAATAGTGTTACTATTGAGGTTTAGAGATAAATATATTTTCTTGGATAAGTTGTGCTAACCATATTGGATTTGGAAAATAGATTCAAACCTACGGAAGGACTTTTCAATCTTTTATGGATATTAAGATTTGTTAAAATTTAATTTTAGTGCTTCATGCATAAAAAAAATTCAATTTTGGATATAATTTTTTTCTATTAATGGTTGAATTGGAAATTGATTTGAAGTGAAATAAATTTTTAAAATTGTGAATATGAAATATAAAAGTATCATCAAGGTATATTTATTTATATTTAAAGATAGTAAAATAATTCCTCAACATTAGGAAATATATCATTAAACAAAAATGTTATCCTATTACATTCATTTATGAAAAATCAAAATATATTTAAAATAATAAAATATTTATGGTTTTTGGTCCCTTAATTTCCCATTGATCATTGAATTTATCGTGTTCAATGATCTTAATAAATCTCTATAATTATTTACAATTTTCTTCCATGTTAATATCTTCAATTTATAATAATGTTCGCCTACCTAGAATCCTAATTATGTGTTTTTTCACAACACCATGGTAATTATTTTTCTATAATATTAAGCAGATTTATTATTGACTCACTTTATTATATGGGATTTCAAAAAAAAATATTTTTTAAAGATCAAACACATTATTACTAAAAACACGTTTTAATTGTGAGGATGAAATTTATTTATGGTGGGGAGAAAGTAACACACTAATATTATAAAAGTGAAATATATTATTTGATATGGTATGTGAAAAATTAAAATCACAAATAAAAAATAAAATATAAATGATTTTATTTCATATATCCAATAGATTTCATTACATGAAACACTAAGATTATCCGACATTACACACAACACTCAATTTTTCTTACATTACATGAAACACCATGTTTTAAAAATGTGTAATATTATGAAAATATTATTATTTAATTTAATGGTTATCACCAATACATTGGATTTTTGGGTATGAATAATACTATCTGAAAAATGGAAATTATGGTTAACTATTGATTAGAACTAAAATAAGAACCACTTAGAAGAAAAGTAAATGTTTTATAAAAAAATTTATTTTTCTAAAATACAGAAAAGTAGCAATTTTAGAACCTAATATAAAATTAAAATAGAAAAAATTTATAAAATTTACTTCAAAAAGTAAACTCCATTTTTTAAATCAGAGTACCCAAAAAAATTGGGTGACTTTTTGGATTTTTTTCAGTAATGATTCATTTTTGGAATATTAGTGAGAAGTATAGAATTTTAATTGAAAAATTAATTTAAATTTAAAATTTTTATAATGTAAAATTATTTATTAAATTGGTTTTAATGTAATATTAGATAAATTAAAAATCAATTAATTAAATTTAGGCAATCTAAATCATTTTCGTATTGAATTTTGATATAAAAACTTTTTAAACTTTGGAACATTTTCTATATGAAAGCCCTAATTATCATCACGTCTGTGATTGGAATTTCCAAATATAAATTCCATATTATGAATCATAATAAATTATAATTTCTATTAATTTTAACATAATGGTTTCCGCATATTAATAGCTAAAATAGTAAAAATCAATTAAAATAGTTAAGGTAATAATGGATTTGTTCGGGGTAAACTAAGAATATAAGGGTTGAAAAAGATCAAAAATCATATCCAAAACCCACTTGATGGCCTTATTTAATACATATATCTTATAGGATATATAATGGTCCATTTATGAGGATTTTTTAATGATAAAAACATGGTAATAAATGATTCTTTCCAAAACAAATTATATATGTGCCACCCACATCACCTATAAAAGGTCACCTCACTCCACTAGTTTTCACACATTGAAACATATTTGGTTCAACCAATACATATAAAAATACTTTCCCTACATCACACTCCTAATAAAAGAATATTTTTTTATCATAAATCTATCCTAGTAAGTATTTGGTGCTAAACTAATAAGGATACCAGAAGAAGACGTAAATTTCTTTAACAATAATTTTTATTTTATTTCTTCCTCCACCACCTTAGATTATAATTGAACCATAATGATATAATAAAGACTATATAATAAATATAATGGGTTGTTTTTATAAAAATTTAATTACCTAAAACTATCTATACTTTCCTCAAATGGGTTACGAAATCATCATTTTTGTTGGTAGTGGTTTACCGCCTCGCAAACCAATGTCATTCATTTTTCCATTACCACCTCTCACAGTTTATTATGATGATAGATATAAATATTATATATGATTATTAACCAATAATTATTCATATGGACTCATTATATCACATATACCTTTTTTCATTCCATTGTATATTTTATATAGTAATATTTCTCATGTGTACGACGGACTACCGCCTTGTGAGGCGATGTGATTCATCTTTCACCAACGCTTTACATTGAATGTAATATGGGTAAATACAATTAAAATATTTGATATAAATGAAATAATAATTATACTAATGACATATATATTAGTATAAATGTATAATATGTCATTTTATTTATTACACACATAAATGATATCATTGATCGTGTACGTGTGGACTATAGCCTTCACAAAGCGATGTGACTCTATTTTCTTCACCACACTAAATGGTTGATATATATAAATATATATATAATAGAAATTATTTTTTATTTTATTTTATTATCATTATTTAAATATATAATAACAATTACATACATTCCATAATGATCAATGAAAAATATAATATTTACTCATGTATATGCACGGCCTACTGACTCCATGATTGTATCATAGTCCATTTTTAATAGCAATCTTTCATGATTGATTTTAAAAGTAATAACTGTTTAAAAATATGATAATTATATCCGGAGTATTATTTTATATCTAATATAATTATAAAATATATGATTGAACCTGATCTTTCATCATGAAACATGCATAAGAAAACAAGGTAGTTAACGTCGGAAACGATGAAAAAAATTACTAAAGAATTAGTGATGATATGTTATTAAAAAATAATATATGATATTAAAAATATTAATAAGGTTATACAGTTAGTTCAAACCCTATTTAAAAGCAATATAAATTAGTTTAAATCACTTTCAAACAAAAGTAAGTGTGAGGTATGAAATTTCATCTCAATTTCATTTCATTGAGCCATATTGTATTGTTTGAGAAAAATTTATTTTATATGCTCTATATATTGCCCATTTAACATGTTATATAATTATTCATTAATAATTAAACGTATTTTTAGTTTTAATTTTAATTACTTCATGAATTTTTATTTGAATTGAAAATTACTAAGTTGTAATTAATTTTTTAAATTGATCTCTTTTCAGTGGGATATATTAATTATTTTTTGTTATTAATATTATATTATTATGTGTATAATGACTTCTTATTATCATATTTTTTATTTAAAATTATTTTATGTGGAATTAATTTTAGTAAACATAATCTATTCATTTATTTTTTCTCACTTTATTGTTATGATCACTATGAGGGTTTATTTCACAATCTCATTCTAATTGAGAATTTTTTTACTTGAATTTCATTTGAATGAAATTATTTGATAGTTTTATATTAAACCCTTATATTTTATTTTCCTATGGTTATTCATTATATATTTCATTTAATATTGCATTTATTTCACTTTTTGATATTTAAATTATTTAATTACATATTTTTAATAAATTCTGACATCATTTCTCTATTCTGTGGGAAATCAGTTTTCTTACAAAAACATGTTTTCTAAGAAAATCATAATTTTTTAACCTTTTAAAAATTAATTACTAAATAAATGTTTACTCATATTTTCATTTTACAATTTTTCTTAAAGGTATCAAATTTTCATTTTTCGAACAAGGTACTTTTCAGAACTTTTTATATTTAAAAATGAATGTTATTTTTAACTTGTATAGGAAGTATGGAATTACTCACCAACATTAATATAATTTATTTGAATATTACCCTAAAAGAATAAAATTTTATTTTTAATGAATATATTTTTCCAAAACTTCTGGAAATTATTATATTTTAAAATTTATTTTTAAAGAAAAGGATTTTAAAAATGTTTTATGTTTTATAAAATGAACATCATAATGAAAAGATTATTTTCATTAAGAATTTTGCGAAAGATAATTTTAGGTTATTCCAATTTATTGATTAAAAAAACAGTTATTTTACATATACTCCATTATGTATATCATTTAATGATACCATCCTAAATCTTCCACTATATAGTTTTTGATTATTTTGAATAATAAATTTATTAACATTCACTTCTATGATTAATTTTGTGTAGTCAATAACCTTCCCTTGAAATGTTCACTTTGTTGTGGTCATTGGATATTAAATTTCACCAAAATGTTTATATTTTTTATTATGTATAATTTTATTTCATAAACCATGTATTATTTCTACATAATGTGCTTTATATTGAAATTTGTTTGTTTATCTAGGGAAATATTGATAAATAATTATTCATTAATCAATATGGTTATTCAATGATAAGGAACATTATTTATGAATTAAATAAATTATTTGATATATGTGGAATTAGTTGGACATTAAGGAAATGGTTGTGGCCCGGTTAATGATAGCCAATGGATGCATCGGTAGTCTCATGTGTCCAATTAGTAAGATTGCATGAAATCACATGGATAGACCCAATTAATTTTTACCCAGTAGTTTAAACCATCCTATGAAAGGTATTGATATTTAAGGTGTCCTAATTGATGATATCACAACATCCAATAATTAAGTATTTCCTTTTTTGATAATCAATTTACTATTATCCATCATATTTTCACAAGGATATTATCTCCATATGCATTTCATTCTCAGTTATTTTATTAAATTGTATGTGTTTTAATTTATTTACCTTCAATGTTAATTATTATCCAGGAGATTTTTATATTGATATTATTGTTGGATTCAAATTCTCTTTA
Source organism: Viscum album (assembly GCA_963277665.1). Classification (NCBI taxonomy): domain Eukaryota; kingdom Viridiplantae; phylum Streptophyta; class Magnoliopsida; order Santalales; family Viscaceae; genus Viscum; species Viscum album. Next base: position 967,389,394 of record OY728122.1, read on the forward strand.
TTTTATTGATTATTGGAATGTGTGTTTCGTTATTTACCTATCCATATTGATTATGCTAGTAAAATTATTTATGTTGCATGTTTGTTTAGTTACTTAAAATTACATGTTGATTGTGCTCATTTATTCATGTTAGATTCTTCTTCAATTACACCTTATTGAGAATTTTAAATCACCCTTATTTCATTTCCTTTTACATGAATCCAAGAAGTATACTAAGAATGATTATCAATAATATTCTAGAGGTAATAATGATATTCTCAAAAAAAAATCACTTTTTATATTCAAATATAATATATAAATCATGTATGTATGTAGTTTACCAATTCTACTAGACTATTTAGTCTTGTGGGAGGTGATTTCATTGTATTTTATTAAATTCTAATAAAGAAAATATCAAAACTAGGTTATTGGGGTTGGGGTCACTAAATCATGGGTCAAGCTCAACTACACGGACCATAATATCTTAGTGGATCATGCTTCATCACATTTTTCCCATATCATAACAAATTTATAATCACTACATGTTTCCCATAATACTTTTGATAAGGTGTACATACATGTTTCACAAAGTGGATAGAGCACATCAACTATTTTCCCATAATTACATCATGAGATATATGGTTTTACCCAATGATCTAGAGAGATTTTATAGACCAAACACTAAAATTGTAAACTATACATATTTGTGACAAAAATTAATAAATCATTCGTTACTTTAATATAACATAACTTATGGAAATGGAGTGAGTTTCATAAATATCTCATCATAACATAATTTAACCATGGAATGAAACTCAATTCATATAATCATCACCATGATAAGCCTTCCAAATATTATAGATGGTACCAAAATATCATAACCACAGTTAATCATACTATTCATTAATGTATGATGATATATATGAAAAATATCATTAATAGTTATTTAGAACCTTTATTTGAAAATTATACAAAATACCATTTTCCGTTGAAAATATTCTAACTAAAAACTCATAGAATAATAAGAAAATAATTTTAATTTGAAGTAGATAAAGAAAATATTAATGTAATATTAAAATAAAATAATAATAATAATAATGGAGAGAAAATACAATCATGTTTTATATTCCAAAAGAAATAAATTCATTCACACTTTTGTAAAAAGTAAAAAAATGAATTCATTTGAAAACTATTTAGAAGATTAATTTTTAATCCTTTAAAAATAATGTAAAGAGTATGGAAAATAATTTTTATAAAACATTTCAATTATAGGAAATAACTCTCATCAAATAATTTTGAAGAGTATGGACATTTAAGAAAAATTATACTAACCAAATATGAAATAATTTCATCTTTTCTTTAAAAACATATTCTCAATTATTTTTTGTAAAGAAGATTGGAAAAATAGTAATAATACATGAAAAATTAAAGGAACTATGAGTCTATAAGAAAATAATTTTGTTTTAATGGATCATGTTCAAAAAAATTAATATAATTTTATCATGGACCATCCCTTTATGAAATGAGATTTTAACATAAACCATTACCTAAGCCTCATCATCTTTTGTTTGAATTCAATCATCTAGTATAGTAAATAAATATTTATTATAAATATATTATATAATTGTACCCAGGTACATAATACCTTAAAATATTTACCTATAACATTTTTTTAACTGTTTATTAATAATATATTATTAAAATCATTATTTTGTGTGATAACTTCTTAGTTTTTATGATATTGTTTTGTTCATGAATCTATGTGATTTTACTTTGATCATGTTTCCATCATATATAGAATTTTTATCTTTTCAAAAAAATATTATTTTATCTTAATCAATCTTTTATAACTCTTAATATAATGTGGTGTTGAATAATGAAATTCATCTCTTTTTAATGATGGTAGTCTGTATATATGGATGAGGTATGTTTCCACTTTTTTATGGAAGGTATAAAAGAAAATTAAATAACAAATTATCATTAAAAACTATAATATTATCATAAATATAATATAAATTTATTAACTATATCTTTGCTACCATCAATGTAATGTAATGATGAAAAACAAAGTGCATCGCTTATTGAGGTGGAAGCCAACATGTGTGTACGAGTGATGTTTTGTTTTCTCATAAGATAGAAAGGAGGAATATAATAGCTTTCAAATAATTATAATAAAAATTTATAACATTTAATATATTAATATACTTATTTTATAATGGATATAATATATTTATAGGATGTAGAATTATAAATAAAATTGATATTACATGATTAAGTGTTATATCTCTTGGATGAGAAACCTCATTTAGTACACACATTAATCCTTAGAATGGTGGTATTTTGAAAATAATTGATTCTAAAATATGTGAATAATCAATATAATTTGATATTAGGTTATTTATTTTCCATGATAAATGGTTAGAACATTGAATGTAAGGGATAATATTGGGTGCCTTTTTATAATTGTGTGAATGGACACATAATGAATTACATAAAATATTAAATATTATATATTTCAAAATTAGTTCATGTGGAAGAAATTCCCAAAAAAATAGAATAAAAAATGTGATAGGGTCTAAAAAACTCACCAAGTCACCTTTAATTATGTTTAGGAAACATTTTAAGATGAGTCTCATAGTTAAACCACTTTAAACCCATTTCAACCTTAAATGTGATAACATAAATATTTAGCATGATAACATAATTATAAAACCAAAATTATAAGGGGAATTATAACTAAATATGGAATTTATATTTAAAATTTCATAATCCATTTTATCAGATTCAATTTTTTTATTGGTGGTATAAATTACTTTTAATATTATAATAGAGAAGGAATAAAAAATTATTTTTTTGGAAAATAAATTATTTATGAATAAAAATCATTTTATATTAAATGTAATTAAGAAGTTGTTTTCCAAAAATTTATGCATTAATTTAATAATAAAATAGTGGTTTTTAGACTTTTGGATCAATCTAAACCCCATTGGATCCTTCAAATCGTACCATTAAATTTAATTTCTTAAAAATAGTATTTATTTTGAATAAAATATAACTTCTCTTTAGAAAAGTAATGTCTGGGATCCCAAATTCAATATAATATTTTAAAATAAATCATTTAACTCATTAATTGTTTTATATAGGAACATATAATTTGATATATTTAAGTTCTAGAGTTGTTTTAAGATCTTATCCTAATGTTTGACCTTATTTTACCCATTTAATCTATTCTGATGAGACCAATATTTATCATGGATACTATTCATAATGAAAACATATGTCTGAAAATATTTCTATTTTATTTATGATGATAATTAAAAATATTGAAACCGTTTTTTAGGATTCAATTTCTATTTGTGGAAGACATCCATTTTAAAATAAATGCACAAAATACAATAAAAAGGGATTTAGAAAAATGTATTTTTATGTATAAAACTGGATTTATTCTGATCCCATGACAAGTAAACTCTACATTATAAATGAAGAAAATAATGAATATACAATATTAAAATTTCATCAAAATAATTATTTTATTGTGATTAATTTAATTTATTAAGATAAAAATAAATTTCAATCATAAAAATAGTTTCTTTTGAGAAAAAAACTATTTTAATTTCAAAAAAAATTATCTTCATTTTCAATCAGTTAATAAAAAAATTATTTTAAATATAACTACATAGTAATATATATTAATTTAGTTAGTCCTATTTATACCTTCATACCCAGAAATTATGTGAAAACACTTGAATTAGATAATACTACTTTAATTTTATATCATATTTTTTTATAACTCAATGTTTTATGTGAAGAAATGAATCATGAAAATTTTATTAATTTAAAGAGAAACATATCATAAAATATTGAGGTGTTATGTTAAACACCTTTATAATAATTTATCAAATAAAATTATCTCATTCTGATATATATAACTAAGGACAATTTTGTTACATCACATCCCCAGGTTCCCATGAAGCATCCTATACTTGATTATTTCACCACAATACCTTGACTAAAGGAGTCATATAATTTCATATATCTCTAAAATCCTGAATCATCAACATTTATATCTCATAATAAATATCTTTACCTAGTGGTATGACCTCAAATTTTATAATATATAAAGGATTGGGTATGTACTTTTTCATGAGACATACTTGGAACACATTACAATTTTGACAGAGATCCTGTGGAAACTATAGGAGATATTAACTCATTTTAATAAGTCCAAGAATCTCTAGTGAACCAATATAATTTGATTATAATGACCATTTTTCTAAATCTTGTTGCCTTCTTATAAGAAAAAATTCATTTGAATACCTTATCACCTAATTCAAACTCTAGATCTGATACATGACTTTCCGCATAACATTCCTATCAACTCTTATCTTCCATGATGTGTTTCTAAATGGATTTCAAATTATTTTTCATTTACTCATATAGATCATGCCTTAATATTTTTTCTATCCAAATTCATCCCACAACATTGGTTTTTTTTCACATGCGTCAATATAAATCATCATAATGGGTGATCTAAATGTTCTTGTGAAAGATATTGTTCTAAGAAAATTCCAAAAAAATGAAGGTGTTCAACCCAATAAACATTTAAATCCATTGATAAATATCTTAACATGTCCTCTAGAGTTTGAATGGACCATTATTACTGACCATATATCTAAGTATGAAATATAGTATCGAAACTCAACTATATATCCAGAACCTATTGATGACTTCTCCATAACATTGAGGTAAATCGCATACCCATATCATATATGATTAATATTGGTACTCCATGAAATCTAAAAACACCCTAATGGATAACCAAGTAAGGTGATAAATAGTGAAATATTATCTAAGATAATTAAAATAATTTTATTTAGTAAATTAGTGGAATACAACCCAAATAGAATTATTCCCTTTAATATTTTGGGGGCTTTGAGAAATGAAATTGAGGGTAATGTTTTCCCATTTTCATTATTTTGTGGGTAGTTGTTGTAATGTCCCCTTAGTTGTGGCCTTAACTTTCTAATAGACCATTCATCTATATACGTAATCTATTACATCCTTTTTCATTTTTTCACACCATAATTGTTTTTTTAGATAATTATAAATCATCATATGTTCAGTATTAAAAGAGAATGATGAACTAAAATATTAATATAATAGTTCCTTCTTCAATTTTGGTGTTTATTAGAAATATATTCTATTCATCAACCTTTTCATTCCATTATAATAATGGTTGAACACAGGAACATTCCTCTCAAACTTCTACAGTTCTATATCTTAATTTTGTACCTCTTTAATCCTTAAATGGAGGATGGTTAAACATTCATTTGATAAATATAGTATTCATTACCTATGATCAATATTTCAGGTTTTATCTTCTACAATGCCATAATTATTTGATATATTTCAATCTCGATCATCACCAAACTAGAATGGTCCATTCAAGATAAAGAATCACTCGTCTTGTTCACCTTCCCAAGGTGGTGATGTATTGAGAATTCATAATCTATAACCATATAAAACCATATTCTTTGGTAAATATTCAACTCTATTATGTGTGAATATATACTTATGGATTTTATGATCAGTATATTTGTACTTATTTTCACTATAAAGATAATTCTTCCATATATTCAATGTAATAATTACCAATAATATAAGATCCAGACCATTTCAGGAGATGTATCAAGCTCATTTATTGGAAATTTGTTTCCATTTTTTAGTATATATTTTATGGGTTTCATCTTGGGTGTCTGGGTTAAATTTGGTATTTTAGGGGGGTTAGGCAATGCATGGTTGGCGCACGGTTTTCCCAAATCGTGAGACCTTCCCTAGTAAATCATAAATCACTATATATAGATGTATTTCAAGGATAGTTCATGGATTTTTAAACTATGTGACCTCTTAGGAGTAACCATTCCTCCTCTAAAAATATATAGATTTTAGGTGCACTATTTATAAAATAGTGCACCCCTACCTAGGAAACCGTTTATGTGGAATTAATTATTCTAAACTTAGTTTTAAAATTCTCAAAACCACCATAATTTACCCAAAGTCAACTTAACTCCACCATAACACGTTCCAATTGTTTTTTTGGACTATGGAAGTTTTCATATTTCTCCCAAACACCATTATTGACGAATCGTAGGCTAGAATGATGGATCTTCACCCCTCTAGTTATGTGATTTCATCCTGATTAGTTTTCTCTATACCTCATCTGTCTTTCTAGACAATAAGGGGATGTTATTCCTTTATTATTTATGGATCTAGATCTATTTTTGATGGATCTGTATTTATTTGATCTTGGAACATAGTTTTGGATATAGGTCATTTTCTTTATTGTGATATTGTATGTTTCGCTTCGATTGGAGAGTTAAATTGGTGATCATTTCCCATCAATCTTGAGGTAGGCGGTCTAAATTTAAAATCACATGGTCTTGATTTAATTACATTTGTGTAATTATGTAATTTTAATTTCCATGACTGGTAAATTTCGTTTATTATTGAAGTGATTATATTTAATTACCATGTGATAATGATTTTCCTTAAATTTGGGAAAAAGAAATTGGTTCAATGGGATTAATTAATCGGATAATTAATTAATAAAATATCATGATTATCAAATTTATGGGAAAATGGTAAAGTTTTTTGGTTAATTAATTTGTTTATTAATTAATTGTTAATAAAAATTGTGATATGTTGGCATAACATTAATGGATTGATGAGTTTTGTAAATATATATTGATAATTGGTTTAACAATAAATTTTTCATATTATTCCACATGTTTAAATTAATGAGTTAAGATTTTTCCTATAAAGTGAAAAGGTACACCTTAATGAGAATAATTTATGAATAGGTTAAGGATGAAAAACATTATTAATTTTTATTTTATGATATTCTGAAATCTTTTATATATGTAATATTAACGTGTGGGATAGGGATTGAGCCTCTAAATTCCCGTATGTGATTAACATATGTGGGAAAGGGATTGAGGATCCAAATACCCATATGTGATATTGAGGTGTGGAATAGGGACATTGCATCAAAATACACATATGAGATAGTGAGATTGGGACAAGTACTGAGGCTCCAAATACCCATGTGATACTGAGGTGTGGGGCAAGGAAAGAGGATCCAAATACCCACAGGGTGTTAGATATGATGTTATATGCCCATGAAATTTTCATGGGTATATGGTTCCATTTGATAGTGTTATTATTTAAGATGAAATATTAATTGATAACCATTGAATTTTGATATGTGTTATTTTTCAGAATTTGAAACAGACTAAAGAATGTATTGAGGGTTCGGGTGTCCTTAAGAACCTGTGGGTTAATGTGGTCAACTAAACAATGAAATAATATATGTAAAATGATTACATTATTTCTAGTATTTTATTCTCCATATAACTTAATTAACTATAATTGAATGGATATTTTTAGAATTCATTGGTTGTGGCCTATTGAGTTTTACTCACACAATACATGGGTTTCTTGATCAGTACACGAATATACTTTATGTTTACATGATAGGATAAGGGAAAGAGTCGTATGTTAGATGTATGAGTTGGGATGAATCATGGATGAGGGAACCATAAATGATTCAAGACTCTTTTGTGAGTTTACAATGTATTTACATATTTTGGTTTTCCCACAATAATACCTGACACATATTTTTCATGAGATATCTACTATTAAGTTTTGGATATGGTATTTCCTATTTTGTTTATCATGTGATACTTGTGTTTTCTTGTTGTTGGTTATACCTTTTGGTTATTATTATTTATTTCCATTGTTATGATACATGGATAAATATGGTATAGTCTCACTATGATTTATATTAGACTATGGCTACTAGCCGACAGCCTCTGGCATATGGGGAGGCACACCTAAGGTCATGTAATTTACAAGGTTGGAGAACCGATGTGTGGAACTCAGGTTGAGACATTATAATGTGGTATCATAGGGGTTTTATTTCTTTTTTATTTTTACAAATATTTGGTAATATTAGATACGATAATATGATGAATCATTTCTTATTTAAGAGTTCATGGATGTTTGAGGGTAGAATCTAAGTACCCTAGGTGGGATTGTTGTTTTTGATTTGTTTTGTTACAGTTATAAGATATTTAAACTTGAGTGATTCACTTTTTGTGTGATGTGATTTTTATTGAGATTTTATGATATTTCACTTGTTAAATGGTTTGAAATGATAGTTTAGTATAAATTATCCATTCTAAGAACTTGTAATTATTATGACATGAATCATTTTTTTCATTCATAGGAAACAAGGTTTTGGGTATGTTGTTTAGGTTGAAATGTTTTTCCTTTCCTGTGTAATTGAAATAAAAAGGCTTTCTAAACTAAAATTAAAATCTTTTAAATGATTCAATGTGTTGAAAATGGATTTATTATAAAAAATATTAATAAGATAATTTTTTACCCTTTGGATAACCATTTCCTAGATGTAGGATGGTTAAGGGTAGTTATAATGCCACACTTTTAACTATGTGGATGGGTTTAGGAAAATGAATAGTTAGGACTTACAATGAATCAATATTATGGTAATGTTTTATAGTTTTTTTTGTGTCTAGAGACATGTGTTTTAAATTATATAGATATTCTTTCAAGACAACATTTTTAGATAGAACCACCATAGTATATGGCTCGAAATGGTCCTCCAATAGTGGAACCTAAGTCACTGATAGTGTAGTGTTTAGGTGATGGAGATAATTTCCCTAAGAACTTTACTTGAATCATAAATTTTGTGTATGCAGACTCATAAGAGGTTTTGAAGAGTGTCTCTAACATGAAATAAGTGTTTCAGATGCATCACCCTCTGAATTTCACCAGAGAGGGTGGGATTGAGGCAGCCGAGTTCTAAATTATGTCTATCTAGACTATAATTATTGATTTAAAGACCCCTAATAGGAAGATGGTCAGTTTATATTTTATTATGTTATGAAGATTAGTGATGCACTGGTGGGATTTTCAATCTCAATATGGGAAAGAAAATGGTATATAAAGGAAGGAATTTTGGAGAAGTTCCTAGAGCACATTCATCTAGAGACACTGAGACAAGAGATGGTCATTGAGTTAATACATTTGAATCATAAGAGTATGTCAAATACAGACTATATAGACCAATTTAATGACATTTAGAACTTTTATATGTCCCTAGATAGGGATGATACTACTATGGAAAAGTGTTTCTAGGTTGGGATTTAATATGATATTATGTCCCATGTCAATACATTTTAGATGAAAAAAAATTAGAAGTGGTGGATCAAGCTCTCATATATGAGGGTAACTTGAAGGGTGATTCTAGTGGAGGACATGTGTTTTGTACATAATGATATGGAGGTACATATTCCAAGGGTTGAAAGCATCATAATAAAAATATTGATCAAATCATTGGAAGGAAGTGTGTCTAGGGAAAATGACCAGTTACTCATGATTATACCTGATTTCATTTCCTCCAATGTGGTAGGCTGGATCTCTTTCATGGGGATTTTCCTCAACCACCATTATATTTTTGATCTTACATAAGGAATAGAAATCTACATCAGGTCTATAGGAAATCCTGATTGATTGGTAATGAAGGGGAAGCTAGGTAGAACTATGGTACGACAAGGGCATATTATACACCATATAATTCTTGAAGATGGAGTTCTATTGGTCTTGGATGTAGAGGTGGTAGACATGGTGTATCTAGGAAAGCGTTCCAATATTATTATATGGGTATACCTCAAGGGACTCATGGGGAAGAAAAATGATGATGGGTAGGACAATTGCATATAGTTCATCCTACACTTGTAGAGAGCATGGCTGGACCATAAAAAATAGGTAATATTATTATAGATTCTATGTTGTCTAGTGCCGTATTTAATACCCATCCCTCTCATTATTTTATATATACAAAAGTTGTTAATGTTTTGATCCTGGTGGTTGAGTTTGTGAGTCAGTTGAAGAAGTTAGATACACCTTTTTTTGTACGAATGAGAGACATCTATTTTTTCATAGGTTATTCTATGAGGTTGTGGAGTATTGTTTCCTTTGGGATCATTACTTTCTTGATATGTCGGGACTTGACCTAATAATTGGTATGTAGTGGTTAGTATCATAATAATCACACATATATTGTTACTTTAGTAGAGTGATGATTATGTCACCTTTAGGTGACAAATATATTCACTGTGGAGGGAGGGATATCTGGGATTTCCATGCAGGTCCAATTCATTAGAAACTAGCTGAGATCACCACCCAAGTAGAAATACTTTTGGTAGATGATGGGGGGTGAAATCGGGATCTATTTCCTCCCATGGATGATAGGTTCTAGAGCATGTTTCTTGAGAACTTCTTTGGGCTTCCACTTAAGAGATATGTTGAACTTACAGTTGAGATCATGCATGGAGGCATACTGGTTTCATTTCCACCTTATAAGATGGTGCCAACATGGATTCAAGAGATCATGTCTTAGAAAAAAGAGTAAATGGATAAGCGGTTTTTTTCTATCTTGAGTACATAACCTTTGGTTTCTCCAGACAAGTTTTCAAAGAATGTCGATGGGAGCTTGTGATAATGTATTGATTACAAAAATTTGATCCGGATGACTGTGAAGAATCTATATCATTTTCCATGTATTGATGATTTGTGTCTCCTACAATATTGACTTGAGATCACTATAATCATAAGTTGAGAGATCGACCTTATGACATACCGAGGGCTACTTTCAGAAGAAGGTGTGTCCTTTATGAGTTCATCTTGATGTAGTTCGGGTTGAATAACAAATTAGTAATGATTATATCCCTGATGAGAAAAATCATTCATCTAGACCTAAATCATTTTACGATAGTTTTTGTGGATGAAATATTAGTGTACTCTAAGACTCCTAATGAGCATGCCCATTATCTTGAAATTTTATTTATTAAACTAGGAGAGCATATTCTATAGTCCAATTTATCTATGTGTCATTTTTTGTTGATTAGGTATACTTTTTCAGTCATGTCATCTTAGAGGAAGGTGAGTCAATAAACTAGAGAAAATACAGGAATTGTTTTCTAGGGATAATCCCAATAATGTTTCTAATATCTATAGATTTATGGGGTTAGATGGATATTATTAGAGGTTCATTAAAGACTATTCTTGATTGGAATCACCTTTTTCGATGATGACCAAGAAGGGGATAAAGTTTTAATGGAATGGAGAATGTGAGTTAAGAATATCTTGATGATGACACCAATATTGAGCACACCCATGTCATGTGAGAAGTATATGGTTTTTTGATACCCTTCAAGGTTCAGTCATGTAGTAGTGTTGATATAGGGAGATCGAATTGTGTTGTTATGGTCATAGAATTTGATGCCACATAGATGTAACTACCTTATGAATGTCCTCAAATTAGTTTTACAGGATTGTGATTTAATTTTTTGGTTTCATTATCTTCTGGATAATATTTTGACTGTGTATACATATTAAGATATCTTAAGGTATATTTCATCATTGTGATACATGAATCTCTAGCAGGAGATATGGGTGGAATATATGCAATCATTCAACTTTGATCTAGCTTATATTATTAATAATGGAAATTGTATTATGGATGTTTTAAGTAGGAACACTCAAACATATATAGTTTAGCAGTCTAGTGATGAGTGGAAAGTGAGTAGTTTACTAGATGAAATGACATTTTTAGTTCAAGTGGGTTATGAGAGGATGAATCTCAAATCATTTTTAGTAAAACATATATTTTTGTTCCAAATTAGGGAGAGGTAATATGAGGATCCATAATTGTTTCCCTTGAGGGAAATATTATAAGGTGGTGAGTCACCATCAAAATAGACCATAGATGGGATAAGATCCTATATGTCAGTAATTGGGTTGTTAAGCCTGTAAGTATGTGGGGGGGTCTGATGCATTAATTTTATGGCTTGTAATGGTATGTGTATACAAGTTTTAAAAAACCATAACATGACCTAAAATGATAGTTTTGGTGGATAATAATGAAAAATTAGAGAAATGGGTTAATGACATGATGCTGTACTTTTTAATAAGTAGTGGTTGAGCATTAATGGGCTAGTGTTTTACAATAGTCCTTTCCCATTCCGAAATGGGAGTTGGGTGAAATTACCCTAGAATTTTTTATGGGTATCTCAAGGACACATTGAAATAATGATTCTACCAGAGTGATAGTGTAATTTTTGACAAAGTTCTCACATATATTTCTTGTATGGGGTACTTTCTTAGTGGACTAGTTGGGAGATTTATTCATTTGAGAGATAATCCATCTATAAAAGTTGTCATAGAGTATTGTTTTAGGTCTTGTATTACATTTTACTTCATTCTTATAAGAGGTCTTGCAGATGGCACTTGGTACGAATCTTTTACATAGTACAACATTCCACCGAAAAATAGAAGGGTAGTCAGAACGTGCAATTGAGGTTCTTGAGGATATTCAACAAGTGTATGTTTTTAATATTGGTGGGTGTTGGGATAATCACATAACACTCATTGAGTTTTCTTATAACAACAGTTATTATGAAAATATGCATATGGAACAATTTGAAAATATTTATGATATGCCATGCATATTCCCTCTATGTTAGATGGATACAGGAAAGTCATAGTTGTTGCGACTTAGTCTTCTATAGGATATGTTAGAATAGGTTTAGCTCATTCATAAGTGTATTCCTACATATCAAAGTAGATCTATATATATGTTTTATAGATATTGATTTTTTTAGTCTTGGATCCAGGTTTCAGATCTCGATTTGTTCTTCGTTGTGATATTTGTTGTTTTGTTTCGATTAGGGATTTCTTTTGGAGTGTTTTCAATATAAAGCTTGAGGTATGTGGTATAAATTTATAATACCATTTTCTTTATTTATTTACCTATATGTAATTATCAAATTTAATTTTCCATGATTGCAAAATTTCACAAATGATTGAATTGATTTGATTTAATTTCCATGTGATAATGAATTGGGTTAAATATGGGAAATTAAAATTTATTGAATTGGAGTCATGAATTGGATAGTTAATTTATAGAATATTGTGATTTTGGAATTGAATGGAAATTTGGATTTTGATTTCGGTTTATTAATGTTTTTATTAATTAATAGATAATGGGAATTATGAGATGTTGGGTTAAACATAATGGGTTGATGGGTGAATAAATGTTTATAATTGGATTAATGATGAACTGTTCATATTATTAAATATATTTAAAATAAAATAGTTATGACTATTGTGATAAAGTAAAAAAGGTGCAACATAATGATAATTCTTGATGAGAAGGTAGATTTTTAAAAACCTTTTTAGTTGTGATTTTGTTATACTATGATATATGTGATATTGAGGTGTCAGATTGGGAATGAGGCTCTAAATACCCATATGTGATAAACAAGTGTGGGAATGGGACTAAGGCTTCAAATAAAAATATGTGATATTGAGGTGTGGTCTGAAAAATGAGGTCCCAAATACCCATATGAGTTACAAAGTTTGGGAAAGGGATTCAGGTTCGAAATGCACAAGTGACATTGAGGTGTGAGATAGGGACATGGGCTCTAAATAGCCACAGGGTGTAAGGCATGAGGTTCTACACCCATGATCTTGGCATTAGGATATGGTTACAATTGGTCATGTTATTAGTTGAGATAAAAAAGATAAATTATAACCATTGTATTGTGAAATGTGTAATGTTTCAGACACTCGTATGGGTTGAAACAGGTATTGAGGGTTCAGGTGCCCTTAGACACCCAAGGGTATATGTGGATAACTAAATAATGAATGAATATATGTAAATTGTTTAATATATTTCTTGTATATTATTATTTATAAAACTACATACATTTTTATTGAATAGATACTGTTTTAGATGCCATTGGTGTTGGCCTACTATGTTGTACTCACAATGTACTCTGGCTTCCTGGTCATTACTCGAATAGACATCATGTTTGTAGGTTAGGATAAGGGAAATATTCCTATGTTAGATGGATGAGTTGGGATGTAAAATTTTTGAGGTAAGTGGCCATGATTTGGAAACCTCTTTGGAGTTTTTAGTGTCTTTACTTTTTTTAGTTTTTCATATTGACACTTAACACGTATCTCACATGAAATTTCTACTGATTAATTTTTTATATTTTATTCCATTTTTTTCATAATGTGATACTGGTTCTGTCAGGTTATTGGTTATAACTTTTGATTATTCTTATTTATTTACACTATAGTGATGATTTGAAAAAGAGGTTATTGTATACCCATGACTGATAGATGACCCTCGCTATTATTCGGAAGACTCTAGTGTACTGGGAGGTGCTCTTGAGGTTATATAACTGACCGGCTCGGGGCACCAATGTGTTGAACCAGGTTCGAGATGTTAAAATGTGGTATCAAAGGATTTTTCATTTACATTATTTTATCTTTTATTTGAGAAAGGTCTATAAGAGAATATGATGAGTTTGAAATTAGTTAAGAGCTCATTATTGGGAGTATCCAACCAATATACGAGTGTTAAACCATAATACCATGTGTGGGATTATTGTTATTGATGTGTGTTATTACAGTTGGAAGCTATTTATCCTTAGGTGATGCGCTTTTTGTGTGATGTGATTATTGATTTAGAGATTTTTTGATATTTAACTAGTGTCATGTAATGGATTGAGATTTTATTATGAATGCATCATTCTAGGAACATAGGACTTATTGTGATGTGAATTATTTTTGGGCATGTCTAGAAAAGTAGGTTTTGTGAATGATATTAAAATTGAAATGTTTTATCCCTTACTTGTGTAATTGAACAGAAAAATTTTCCTAATGTGATATTAAAAACATTAAATATATGCAATGTGTGGTAAATGGGTGTCTAATGTTATGTAATAATATGAGAATGAGTTTACCCTTTTTAACCATGTACTATATATAAGATAGTTAAGGGTAGTGATATCTCCTCGATTTTGACCTTGTGGCGGGGTTTGGGGGAATGAATTGTTATGACTTATTATGAATCCCTATTATTTGAATGTGTTATAGTTTAACTATGTGTCCAGAGATGTGTGTTTGGAATTGTAGATAAATTCTTCTATGGCGATGTTTTCATATAAAATGAAAAGAGGATATGGATGGAAATGATCCTGTAGCAGTGGAACCTAAGTCCTTATTATAGAACTGGAAATGATCCCCCATCATTGGAAATGATCCTACAATAATGGAAGTTTTATGAAATGATCCTTCGGTATTAGAACAATGTGGTGGGGTTTCAGGGAACCGATGTGTGGTATCGGGTTGGGAAATTGCAACTACTAGATCTAAATAGTGAGTCAGATAATTGTTCTCATTTTTTTCAATTAGCAATAGGAATCTGATATCACCTTATCATTCTATAAAAGGAAACATCCTAGTCCATTATTTGATACATCACAATAGTTGACCAATAATTATCCATTATAGGTATGTGTGAAAATAGATGCACCAAACAACCTTCTCTTCAGCATCATGAAATTTTCATCTCATTTATTTGACCATAAGAACTTAATCACCATTCGAGTCAACATTTTAATTTGAATATATATCAATGACAAATATATCACAAATCAAAATAAGTATCCATAAAACCCATTAAATCTATGGATATTTGATTCCATGGTTGGTCTATGGCATTTCTAATTAATATTTAGGTTTTAAGGATCCATAGATATATCCTCACTTGAGACTATATAACCTAGGAATGAAACTTTTTAAATCCAAAATTAACCATTTGAAAATTTAGCATAAATATTATATTTCATAGTGTTATTAAACAATATTCCAAAATTATCATTATGATTTTCCCTTCTCTCTTAATATATAATAATATCATTTATAAATACTTCCACCAACTGATCAAGGTAATTTCTTAACCATTATTTCCTTAATTCCATGAAGATAACATAAGAATTTATAAGTCTAAATGAAATAAATATATATTCATAATAAACATACATTATACCAATTTTTTTTATATATATCCTCACTAATAACAATAAATTATTGATATCCAATATGATGTTCCATCAAATAAATTATTGATTTATGCACAATTGATCAAACATGTACTAAATAAGGGGTGAAGGATACTTTTTCATGGTAGTGATCTTGTTAATTTCTAAATAATCAATGTAAAGATACATGGAACCATATATATTCAGTAAAAATAATGGTTTCACCTAATGGTTATATACTGGGGTATATGATTCCCTTTTCTATATTTTCATGGATTAGATTCTTCCTTTCTAGCAACTCGATTAGAGAAATTTTACCTGGATTTTTTCAAAATGGTGTAGCACCAGGTATGAGTTATGTTAAAAAATAAAGATCACAATTTTTTAGAAGAGTAGGAAACTATGTTGGAATGAAATCAATAAACTCTCATATAATTGAAATATCCCAAATGTTTATTTTCTTTCAAATCATTTTAGATAGACACAATTTATGGATAGGAATAGGATCCCACATGATATACGTAGTTTCCATTTGAAGATTTTATTTATACTCACATTCATAATTGGTCATAACATCATTCGGAATATAAAATTTGAAATAAATTCCTTGTAAATTGATATAGTATCAAAATAAATAATGTTAATCCATGCCTAAAATCTCATAAAACTCAACTAGTGGGAGAATCAAAAGATTTTTAGGAAGCACATTCCCACAAATATAAATTGGAGAGGAACTATAGAATTTATATGTTATCATCATACCATTAAAAATTTTCTCCACTAACAAAACATCTCTTCATTGATGTTGTAATGTGACACCCTTAAAACATATTAACAGAATAGTGGGTAGTTTCCTAATAAAATATGACATTTTTTATTCTTGAGTTGATGATAAGGGTACCTTTCACCACATAATTATCATAACCAACTTTAGTAATCATGATCCCATCATATTTCCCTTATTCCTTTGGGATTAAGAGGTTGTGGAAATAAATCATCATCATAAAACTTCTGTTTCATACACTTCTTTGTATACGTCCCATACTCCTTGCCCATAAAACATTAGAGTTTCGGTGGTGAATTAGTTGAAATTTATATTTCCTAAACTGTATCGAACAACCTTTTTACCCCCCATGACAATTCATTAGGTTTATGGCCATAACTTCCATAATTAAAAAACCACTTGGATCCATTCTATAAAATTAATTGATGTTTCATCCCATAATGTTTCATGTAGTTAACTATAATTTAGTTCCAACAAATTATTTAATCATGTATTCATGAGACTCCATAATCCATTTCTTATCAAAACCATTATAATGACGGGAATCTACTATTTCAAATTCTACCTTTGGATAATATCAAATTATATCTTCATAGAATGTAATGTATCTTATAGATAATGACTTTACGAGACATGGTTTTAAGCCACCAAATACTCTATCAATTTTTCATCCAAGTATGATGATTAAACCATAATGATGCATTGAATATATTGAAAAATTTCCCAGATATAAACAAAAAGATTCCTCATTCATTAGATTATGATTATGGAATTAATGTTTAGTGACTCGGGTTTTTCTAGAATGACTTTGGAATGTTCCTATGAATAACTCTACAGTAAGGTTTGCAGATGACGTGCAATTCCATGGACCAGTGCGCTCGGAATAAATTTTATAAAAATATTAAGTATTTTTACACTATGAAAGTGTAGGAAATGAGGTATCCCCTAAATGGTATATTGAATTAGGAAATTTAGGGAATGGTTTAGTCTATAGCATACCATTTACCCAAGGTGGGGTATAATTTTTGAGGGAGCATTCCTTCTGTGGAAAATGTATTCAAAGGTGTTTCCATAAATAAATTAAATTAAATTATTTTGTAATCTCGATCAAATAACTCTTGAATGGAGTCTCTGATCAAAATTTTAAGCTTGCAGTTGGGTTCCAAATGTCGTTTTAACCATATTTTTGACCTAAATTTGTCTTCTCCATGTGTTTTTGATGGAGTCGTGCTGAAGGGGAGTTAAATGGGGAAAATTATTTTCTAAAAAAACATAAAATCAATCAAACCTCCCACTCCACCATTTTTGTAAACTCTAGGAGCCCCATCCTTCTTCCTCCACACGGAAAAATGAACTAAGGTGCCTCCAAGTGCCACTTTGGTTGTCGATCATCATCAGATAGAGAATTAGCATGTCCTGAGCTTTGTTTTACACCTGAAGCTTCAGTGTTTCACCTGTGAGGTTGGTGGTTTGAGGTTTAAGTTCATAACATTGTTTTTTTCTTTGAATCACTAATAAACCTTCTATTTTATTTTATAAAAGAGTTTATTGGTATCTGAGGATCTCGAGACTAATTTAAGGTTTGAATTTGGATCATCGGGGTTCTCTTGGTGGTCCGAAAAAGGTTTTCTAATGGGTGGTGGCTATGGGGGCGGTCAGACAGGTGGCAGTGGTGGTATGCCTATGGGTTGTAGTGGCAGTGCGGCAACAGGGAGTAATCATCATGGTGAGGGTGGAAGTGGCCACTGGAAAGCATTGTGGTGATAGATGTTCTGGTCGAGTAGGTCGACCCAAGCGGGGGCTGACCGATCCAGTTAGAATGGGTAGGGGGTTCATTAAACTGGTCGTTAGAAGCAAAAAAGATATCTGATTTGTAATCTACCTATGGATACATGAATCTCACATCAATAAGGACCCTTTGAGGATAGTTAGGGAATATAAATAATTGGGTTCAGGGCCCAGGGCCACAAACATTAAAATAATAATAATAATATTTTGTTATTATTCTACTTTGACCTACCATAACATCTACACAAAGTATCTGATTGATGTGTCATCAGTGGATTTGTGATCCTGATGGTAAGTTTCACATTTATAGATCAATTTTGGGTTCTTAATCCTAAATCAAGGTATGTTCCCCATGTGACATTTTCATGCTTGATGTGGTGAATAGTGACCTTTTCATCCGTTGTCTGTTTTGGGGGAGTAAATAAATAATCTTGATTGTTTTTTCACATAGAATGTGATAATAGACTAATTTATTACTTAAAAGACTCCCCAAAATATGGGTACAGGGTTATTAATTTGGTTTGTTACTTCCAGGGTTGTTACTCACCTAATGGATTAGGGTGTAGGTTTCCCCATGGCATCTGTGCAGTTAGATTGCTCCCCTACTGCGTCATTGTGCAGTCTCCCCTATCCCATTGGATGATAGGGTTATTACTCCCCTTCCATGAGAGGGAGTGGGTCCCCTATCATTTTAGTGGCTCTACCCTACAATGTTAGGGTGCAGGATCATGTTTCCCAAATTGGTACTCCCCTATAGTGGGTGTGGGCCCATGTCTCTAGTGGTCGTGCTCCCTACCATGGGTGCATGATCTCGTTTTCAACAATGGTCCTCCCCTACTGTGTTAGGGTGCGATCTCATGTTTCATAGGGTGGTACCCTCATGGCGTACCAGGGTGTGGGTTCATGTCAATGGATTAGTGCTCCTCTATTCATGACATGCAGTGCGGAGTCGGATCCTCCACTTGTTATTGGTGATTCCTAGTATGGAGTTAGCTCTCTAAGGATGTACTGTTGTTTGGGCCCCTCTAAACAAGAGAGATAGTGGTTTCTTAGGTTGGTTTAGGAGATAATACTCCCTTGATTATAGGTTACTGATGACGTGTGGGACTCTTTGTAGTTTTTTTACCTTTTGTCGGTCATTGGTCAACAGTTGAATGATCTCTTATTCTGGGCACTAGAGCTGGGCTTAGTGCATTTTTACGAATAGAGCTTCTAGTAGGAAACTATCAATGGGGATGAGGTTAGACCTCATAAGTCTTGTTGCCCGAGACAAGTAAATCTGGTTGATTTTGGGGTTTTCCTTATGGTGTGGTCACATTTTTGAGGACACACCTTGTGGTTTGACCTCACGTGTCATGTTTGGCCAAGGATGGTCTCAAGATAGAGCTTCTTTCATGTTTGGTTTCCCTCTGGCTAGGATGATTGGTTTTTTGACTTCCATTTTCTCCTTTTCATTTAGTGTTTTTGGGGTGCCTACTAAGTATCCTTATACTCACCCCTACATATAATTTTCCTGCTCATGTCTTTGAGTCTTTTGGACACCATCAGCCTTTTGATGGAGTCTTAGGCAGACACGAAGTAAGCAGATCTTAGGGAGCTAGACTGACCGGGGTGTTTACCGAAGTTCGGTTGAGGAGAATTTTGGTGGGTTCATTTGAAAGTGATCCCTTCTTTCTAAGAAATTTGGGAGCTTTTACAGTTTTATTTTTGTGGACCCTATATTTTCCCTTTTGTACTTATATTGTACTCTAGTTTGGAATATTTTTATACATATATTCTTTTTAGTTTTTATATATATCTACACAATTTCATAGAGGTGTATTTGGGTGTGTGTGTACAGCTAAATTAGGATATGGCCTCCCATATCTTTGATACCCTACTCAGTGCTAGTCACCAGCCCCTAGCCTATTGGATTTGGTCTTGGGGAGTCGCAGCATGATCCCCATTGGTTCGGGTCATATCATAGTGGAATTAGAGGTAGGTTCCATTTTGGCACCGCAGTCATGAGTTTGGGTTAGGTTTCACATTGAAAATGTTAGAGTGTTTTGAGACTGGCTTGCAGGCTAGGGACTCTAGTGTTGGTGTGGTGGCTGATGTATCCATTCACTATGACTCTGAAAACCTATCTTTCAAATTAGGTCATTAGGAAACTAGTCATAGGGAAATAAATGGTACATGCATCATATATGACTGGGTTTTCAGATTCTATTTTCCTTCTTATGTCAACTCCCCATATATACTCTTCGACCATTGTCCATATTAATGTTATTTTAGGATTGATCCACGATGACTGCCAGACATGGTTCCATGAACAGATTGTAGTGACGATCAACCCCAAGTGGAGGATTTAGAGTAGGCCATAGGTTCTAGGGCTGGACCTCCAGGAGGACCTCGTATTGAGACACCACATGTTAAGCAGTAAGTTTTTTCAGTAGTGCAGGACGAGAACACACGTAGGATGAGTGTGATGCACGAGTTCTAGAGGCAGCAACCTCTGATGTTCTTGCGTGAACCAAACCCTCAAACTACTAATGAATAGATTGTAGCAATCACTTAAGTTTTACTCCTAGTGAGGTCACCCTTTGATCATATTGTGGTACAAGTGGTGAGCCTTTCTCATGGTTCGTTTGGGTGATGTTGGAGTCTTGTGACATAGACCCAAGATGGGGAGATGCTCACCTAGGATAAGTTTGTGTGGATCTTTAGGGATGAGTTTTATCCATCCATGATGAGTTCAGTGTGGATATAGGAGATTCTACATCATCTGTAGGATAGCAGGATTACATACTTTTCATGTTACTCCATCGACAGGGTTTGGTGATGGATCTTTGGGGCCCATAATTTCAAGTAGGGCCTCTATAGTGATGTCTGATTTTTTGTTGTCTCCTTATGCCCTCCCACATATATGGGGTTATTGGAGCAGGTTCTAGCGGTCCAGAGTTTCTTGGCTAAGGAACAGTAGGATGTGATTTGTAGTGGAGTTTTTGAGGCTGAGGTTTCTTCCACAGCTGGGAGACAACACGCACCCATATCAAAGCACAGGAGGCATACACATTCCCAGAATCAGGCACGTAGGTATGAGGGGGAGGATCAAGGATAGGTATTAGGTCAGCAATAGGATATGTGATGTTATTCTTGTAGCGGCTGAGGACATATTTGCAGAGATTGTCTGACCCACCATGCTACTGTGAGTGAGTCTATCGAAAGACTACCTTGGAAGAGGAAGTATTTCGAGCACTTAGGTCTGCAAGGCAACGAATATATAGTAGGAGTCTATGTAGCAGCAGGAGATGGGAGGTGGTATGAGTTTCCACCACCATCACCCCCATGTGGTCCAATTTAGGGTCTGGGAGATAGAGGACAGGGGGCGATGGAAACTGCAGGCCTTATAGGCCATTAACCCAGAGGCTATGTAGATGGATAGAGGTACACTCTATATTCTTTCTTTTTTCTTTATTTTTTGGATAAATACTAGAATAAGGTTATCTTTCTATTCTGTTTTTTTCTCATAGTTTGTTTGGTGTTTTTATTTGTTTCTTAAAATGCATGAGGATGTGGGATCTTTCCCCTATTGAGACACATTTTAGCAATGCGATGAAAACTGTGCAGGTGATTTTGTGGTTCCTAAAGTGGATAATGTAAAGGTGTATTGGATGAGTCACTACGATTTTTGTGTTTAGGGCGGGGTTGTGTGTTCAGTGTTTTGCATGAAGGGCCTATTAAGACTCAGTGTGTGCTTGAGAAGCCATGTTTGTTCATTTTTACACTGAGTGTTGAGACATGAGAGTGTGCTTTGGTTCAATGTAGCTTCAAGATCACTTGGATGAGGAATACATTCCCCATTAAGACATGTTCCTGAGATGTGATGCAAAGTCATGCAGGGAAGTTATTGCAACCCAAAGAAGATAGTATTAGGGTACGGTGGAAGAACACCTTTGAATTTTTATGTATAGAGTGGGTTTTTGTTTCTATCTACATCACAATAGTGAATGGAGAGTTCTTATAGACCTAATGACAACTGATAAACCCTATGCATGGTGTTTTCCCCCCATCGTGGTTGAGGAGTCATGTGTCTGCTTTGTCACACGATGTCTACCTAGTTGATATGGACTTGGTTATGGCCTTGGGTTTCACTGAGTGTGTGTTCGTTGGCAGCACAAGAACCCATGGTGGCTTGTTGGTGTTTGGGTGAACTCGTTGGTGTGGGAGACCCATCTGAGAGTTCAGATTCCTTCCCTCATACCTAACTTTTTTATTTTTTGGGATGAAATGTCTTATGGTGGGAATGATTTAGAAACATGGGTTTTTCCACTAAGAAATTGTAATATTTATATGAATAATTCTATAGCTAGGCCCAGAGAAGAAGTGAGATTATGTGGTCTGGTGTGCCTAGAATAAATATTATAAATATATTAAGTATTTTTATATAATACACATGGAGGAAACTTGTTATCTCCCAAAAGGTATCTCGGATTATGAAACTAATTGTATAGTTGAGTTTGAAGCATGTCATTTACCCTAGGATGGGTATAACTTTTTTGGGGTCATGCCTTCCATTGAAAAAGTATTCCTAGGGGTTTCCATAAATAAATAAAATTAAATTATTTTGGACACCTTATTGAAAAACTCCTGAACAGAGTCTCAGATCAAAATTATGATCCTGCAATTAGGTTCAAAACGTCATGTTCACCCTAGGTGTGACCTAAATATATATGTACCATGTTTTTTGGATAGAATCATGTTAATGGTGAGTTAAATGGGAAAATTGATTTTATAAAAAAAGTAAAAATCAATGAACTCTCGAGCTCCCCCTTTGTTGCACATGTGAGGAGCCCCATCCTTCTTCCTCCTCACCGACCAACGAACCAAGGTGCTTTTAGGTGATGATTTTGATCAAAATCATCACCATATTGAGAGGTGTCTTGAGTGTCATTATTCACCTGAAGCTTCATCATTTCACTGGTGAGGTTGGCAGTTTTATTTTTAAGAATGTTCCTCTTGTTTTTTCATTGAATCTCTAATGAACATTCCATTTGAGATTATAGTAGTGTAGATTGGGATACTATGATACCGTATCTATTTTCATAATTGAATTGGAATCACTAGGGAAATCTGGTGTTCCAAAAAAGATTTATTGGTAGGTGGCAGCTTTGGGGGTGGTCCGAAAGGTGTTGGTGGTGGTCCAGCCATGGGTGGTGGTAGCAGTATGGCAATAGGGTGGTAAAATCATGGTTAGGGTGGAAGCAGCCAATGGAAAACGGAGTGGTGTAGGGAGCTACACATCAGATGGATGGCCTATTGGGGAGGTCATGTTGTAGCGGTTGGGCTAGATAGAGCGGGCCATCCCATGAAAGGGAGGACTGGACAGTGCGGGCTATTCCCGTCTGAATGGGCTAGGGTTTCTTTAAACCTCTATAACGTTCAAATTGGGTGTCCGATTTTTGATCCATCTGCGAAAATATTACTTTCACATCAAGACGGACCCTTGTATGTTTCTTTTGAAATTTAAATAATCTGGTTCGTGGTATGGGTCCACAAAATGATGAAATAATAATAATATTTAATAATTATTCTACTTCGACCAGCCATAAATTTTTCGCGGAGTGTCTGATTGACATGCCATCAATGGTGTTGTGACCCTGATTCTAAATAAGACGTTTCTATATAAATTTTGGGTTTTTAATCTGAAATTGGGGTGAGGGACACATGTGACACGTTCTGGCTTACTGTGTTGAATAGTTCTGTTTTCACCGGTTGTCCATTTTGGATGATTAAATAGCCTATCCTAAGTGTTTTTTCCATGTAGAACATGGTGATGGACTCTATTATAGCTTTTGGGACTCCCCAAAGTATGGGACCATGTTTTTTACCTTTGGGTGGTAACATTCGGGGTTGTTACTTACCTGATGGATTAGGGTGTGGGTTTCCTCATGGCGTTCATGCAATTGGATTGCTCCCTTATCGGGTCAGGGCACGGGATCTCCAATCTTGTTGGATAGTCAGGTCAGTACTCCACATCGGTGATAGAAAGAGGGTCCCATGTCCTTCTACTGGTGCTCCCCAACCGTGTTTCGGTGTGTTCTCGCATTTCATAAAGTGGTTGTCCCATACTGTGGGTGCGGGCACACATCTGTCACGGTTGTTCTCCCCACTGTGGGTGTGAGCTCACGTTTTCCAAAATAGTGCTACCCTACCATGTTAGCATGAGGGATAATTGTTAATAGGGTGGTACTTTATTGATATATTGGGGCATGGGTTCATGGGTATAAATTAGTGCTCCCCGAAACGTGATTTACAGTGGTGAGTGGGCCCCTCCACTTGTTATGCGTGATTCCTGGTTAAAAGTTTTCTCTCCCTTGACGTACTGAGTTGTGGGCCTTACCAGACAAGAGAGACAGAGGTTTTGCGTGTTGGTTTTGGAGATAGTCCCCCCCCCCCCACAACATTGGGATATTAATGAGGTGCATGATTCTACGTAGTTCTTTGGAAAAAGTGTTGGGTGGAGGTCTGTGTTGGCATGCTCTCTTGTTCTTGTCACTCGAGTTGGGATTAGTGTGTTGTTACCGGTAGATCCACAAGTACGAACCATTCTCTATATCTGAGGTCGGACCTCATGTGTCTTGGTGGCTAATTTGATTATATCTAGTTGATTTATTTATTTTTCTTTATGGTGCGATCACAAAATTGGTGACACACCCTCTGGTTTGAGATGAATAGTCATGCTTAGCTAAGGACGGTCTGGAGATGGAGTTTCTCTCTTGTTTGGGTTTCCTCTGGCTTGGATGAGCGGACTGTTGCATTTCAGTTTCACCTTTTATTTTGGGGGGTTTTTACCTACTAAGTATATTTGTAATCACCCCTGCATGGTCTTTTCCCGTACATGACTTGTGTCTTATGCAGACCATAGGCCTTTTAATGGAGTCCCTAGAGGACCTGGAGCAGGCAGATCTTTGTGAGGTAGACCGATTGAGGTGTTCACTAGATCTGGGCTGAGGTTCGTTCTCATGTGTATGTTTGAGAATGATACCATAATTTTCAGTAGGTTGGACGCATTTATATTTTTCTTTTGGTGGGCCCGATATTTTCACATTTTTTACATCTGTTGTACTCTGGTTCAGGATAGTTATAAGCATGAATTTATTTTCAGTTTTTATATATCTCAACATTTTTTCTTGGAGGTGTATGTAGGAGTGTGTGTACATATACCATAGGCTAAGTCCTCCCATGTTTGTGACAACCTACTCGGTGCTATTCCTCTGCCCCTGGTCTATTTGAGGCAGGCTTTCGGAGTCATGGCTCGATCCCCATTGGGTCGGTTCGTGTCATAATTAGCCATTTTTATATAGAATATGATGGAATTACTTACCAAAAAGTATCCTCTTAAAATCATCCAATTCCATGGATTAAATTTCTTCCTCATTCCATATATTCTTAATAAGATTACACCATTGATCTTCTTGTCCATACAAATAATAAATGGATATGAAACCATTTTCATGTTTTGAGCATAGGATAACAAAAAATATTTTTTCAACGGTAAATCTTCAATGCTCATCCACTAGTGGATTAGAATACCCACTAAAGTAATTTCTATTTTTCCTCTGTAAGGAATCAATATTATATTTTTCCCCTACTTGATAATTTTGTGGATCAACATGATTTATTACCTAATAAAATTATGAGAGTATAGAAAAAAGATCTTTTATTCAAGCTCCAATAGAATTTAGTTTATCCTAGTTATAGTCATTTCATTGTCCATAAAATTCATAGTTTTCATTATTAATTTTAGTTCCATTAATTGATTATATACTACAAAAATAGTGTAAGCATAAAGATATAATTATCAAAATGATAAATCATATAATCATGAAAAATCATTTGTAGGATATATAATCATTAAATTGTATTTTCAATCTGTGATTCCTTAGGCTTAGATAAGGTCATCCATGGTCATTATCTATGAATATCCACTATAGTGGCCCACAAATAAACTGTTAACTAATCCATGGAAATATATCTAGAGTTTCGAACCAGGTATGAATTAGTATCCCATTAACATTGTACTAAAAGTATGGATGAGATATAATTGACCAAAATTGTTCATGGTTATCACACCTTGATGCATCTTTTCCAAAACCATGTCCACATAGAGTACCCATAAAGAGATTTATTGCTTTGAAAAAAACACAACCTCAACCTAAAGAAAACATTAGGATATTGTTATACTATATTTAGGCTTATTCAGGAAGTTTTTACCAAACATCCCTAATTATAATAACCAAATGTAACTAAACTCTGCTATGATACTAACTAAGGAGACCCAATAATTTCATGCACAAATATTTCATCATTTTATATTAATATTAGATATATCTAATAACATTACATTCCTCCAA
The DNA here is from genome assembly GCA_963277665.1 of Viscum album. NCBI lineage: Eukaryota > Viridiplantae > Streptophyta > Magnoliopsida > Santalales > Viscaceae > Viscum > Viscum album. The sequence goes on from OY728122.1 coordinate 967,416,321, forward strand.
ACCATAGAGGTTTATTATACATGTATAATAGATAAATTAAAATATTATTTACGTATAATTTTCATCATCTCTTATATTATTCTTTATATAATGTAACCTTCTACACTCATCAAAATAAGCTTCCTTTTTAATAAATTGGGGAAAATTTAAATTTTGAAAAAGGTGATCTCAGACACTTAATATGTGTAAACAATGAATATATCAACAAATGATCATATATAAACATATCAAGTGCATATGGGTAGATAAAATGAGATTATAAATAGAAAATAATACCTAGAAATTAATAGATTTGAATCATTTATCATGGAGTATAACCTCATTAGGAAACATGATCGGAAAATCGTAAAAGAGTTATTTGTATCCATAAGTTCACATCATAAACATAAAAACATATAATTAGAGAATGGAATTATCAATAGAATCCAAATCTTGTGTTAAGGTTAACTATTGATACATTCATATCATAGTGAGTTAGGAATCAAAAAACGTTTACCATATCAAAATGGATCACACATCACCACCTAATTCACATATAATTATGGATCTGGAATCCCAATATATTTCCTATTTTGGATCAACAATATAATCTCATTTCCCATAATTATCTCATGAGATATAATAATTCTCCCAATGTGTTAGAGGGATTTAATATAACCACCTATCATATGATAAATAATTTACATATGTTTTCCATAAGATCTTAAATCATTCATAACTTCAACATATCATAATACCTGGGAAATAAATAGGTTTTATAAAAATATCCTTTTAACTTTATTAACTTTTAAATTAAAAATAATTGAGCTTCAACATGTAATTATCAACTTAATCCATCCAAATAATATAGATGGTGTCATGAGATTATAACCACAGTGAATTGTAACCATCCTTAAAGGATGATGATATAGATAAAAAATACCATTATAATTTCATTATAATATTTCCTTGAAAACATGAGAAACATACATTTTCCATTAATAAAATAGAATCCAAAATTCCCAAAATTTTGATAAAATAAATTTTATATTTACAAAGTACACATTTAATGGAAGCATAAAATCATAGAACAATCATGACTGTGGGGAAAAATTTTCTTGTTGTATACATTAAAATAAAACATTCCGTTCAAAATTTTATTAAAATTTTAAAAAAAGAATACTGTGGAAAAAAATTTAAAATATTATTTTCTTAAAAAAATAAAATAAATTGAATGGTGTTGAATGTATCATTTTAAAAACATTTCTTTTAGATGAAATAACATCCATAAAAAAAATTTATGAGTATCAACAAGGAAGAAAGTTTTTTACCAAACTGTAAATAAGGTCAGATTTTATTTAAAAAGATATTCAATGTCATATTTGGGTAAAATAATTGAGCAAAATGTTATATTTATTTAATATTATTGGAATATCAATATTATAAGAAAAATTATGGTTTTTAAATGATGATATCTATTAAATTTTCCCTCGCCATATATTAAAATACATAATCACAAAAAATATTAAATTATAACATAATCCCTTACCTCAAGTCTCGCATTTCCTCATATGTGTTCAAAACATATGTTTAATATATATATATATATCATAAATATATTATCAAACCATAATAATTTTTATTAATAAAAATAATTTGCTTATAATATAATATCACCTGTTTAATAATAGTTCTTTATAAAAATAATGTCCCTATGTGATAAATTCTTTATTTTTCATGTATGTTTTGGTAAAATAAATTTTTTTCTAATACTAATATCATGGTCCCATAATCTAAATAAATATAATTATGTCATTAATATCATATTTAATCATTATATATTCTTTTATAACTATTCGTATATAGAGTAAATGAAAAATGAATTACATCACTTCATGGAAACAGTAGTGTGTACGAATGGACTAGTGATGTTTTAACTTTTCAATAGACTTAATTAAAAAATAACAATTAATTATTAATAATTAAATAAGTATAATAACATCATAAAATTCATATATTTTAAGTAAATAAATCATTAAACCATCAATGTGAAGCAGTGATGAGAAACTAAACTCATCACTTCATTTAGGTGGTAGTCCATACATATGCAAGTGTGATGTTTTCATTTCGTGTATGATAGAAAGTAGGATGATAATGGTTGTTAAATAATAACAATTATTATTATTATTATTAAGATAAATATTATTTTATTATAGAATGTATACAATAGATTTAGATGAGGAATAAGAATAAATAAAATTAAAAGTATTCGGTTAAAAGTCTTACCTCTTCATTGAGAACCCTCCTTTGGATTACAACTTTAGCCCTAAAAAGATCATATTTTCAAAAGGAGAAAACTCTATAATGTGGTTAATGAAAAAATAATGGAATTAGTCTAGAAATTAGAAGATGTAGAAGGCTCAAACTTAGTGCATAATAGATTATAGGAGGCTCCATTTTATAATAGTGGGAAAGGACACACTAGGAATTAATGAAAATATTAATAATATATTTTTAATATTACTGTAATGTAGAACCAATGAACCAAAAATTACAATATAATATGTGACAGATTCTAATTTATCTCAAATAAATATATTGAGGTATGTTTTTGATACATTTTAAGCCTTACCACACAGTTAATCCAACATAAAACCATTTAAACCTTAATCATTATAACGTAACATTTTAACATGATAAATTAATTGTATGACCAAAAATTAAAGGGTCCTTATAAAAAATGGACATGAAGATTCAGTGTTTTTAACCGATTTTTTTCAAATCAATTACTATAGGAGTTATACATTACTTTTAATATAAGTACACTAAATTCCTGGTAAAGAGTTTTTAGGAAAATGCCTAATTTAAACGTAAATATCATTTTACATTGAGGTTAACTAAAAAAAGTTATCAATGATTTTTTTTGTTTATTTAATAAAAATTAATCAATTTTAGAATTTTGGATATGTCCAAAACCAAATGATACCTTCCAAACATACCATTTTATGTAATGACAAAAAAATATTTTTTAAATTTAACAAATTATAACTTATATTCACACATTTCATGAATGGGATCCATAATTAAATATAATGTTTTAAAAAATCATTTAACATGTTGAGAATATTTTTAGTAAAAACTAATATTCAAATAGGATAGTGTGAATTTTTTGAGAGATTTTAAAACTTTATCTCAATTTTTTAACCCAATTTAACCCTTTTACCCTTAATGGGGTGGAAAATATTTATCATGGTTACCATTAACAATGAAAACATGAAGTTATAACTATTAAATTATATTCATTAATTTGATTAAAAGTACTAAATCCATTTTTTAATATCCAATATCTAGAATTGGTAGAAACTGTTTTTAAAATAATGGCTCAAAACTCAATGAAAACTGTTGTTAGGAAAATATATTTTTTACCTAAAACTATATTCATTCTTATCCCATTCATAGTAAATACCCTTAGAAAAATATTATAAAATTTTAGGGAATAAATATTATTTTCATGTAAAAATAATAATTCATGTGTGTTTATTTATTTAATTTACAATGATAAAAACATAATGTTCACATAAATGTAGTTTTTTTAGAAAAAAAATATTTTACTTTCATTAATGTAGTATTTTCAGTTCTAATAATTTGATAAAAATAAATTTATTTTATAAATGAAAAAAAATCATAATTTAGTTAGTCCTATTTATACTTTTCAATCTAATAGAAAGGTAATAATATTAACATTAAAAATTAATATTTTAACAGTATAATGTGTTTTTCTAAAACTCGATCTTGCGTGTAAAGATAACTATCATAAAATAATACTTATTTTTAGTGAAATATGTTATAAAATCGTAGGTTGTTATTGTAATGACTTAGTGATATTAAATATATTATCATTTGATATTTCTAGATATTGAATTCATTTTTAAACATTTTTGGAAATATTCTGCCAATGTGAATGATTTCAGTAAAATAATAACCATTTTGTAACATGTTGAGGATATGTGAGCAAGAAATATGATGTGTAATAACTAAAATAGTTTTTCTGTGTGGGAGGTTAATGATTTGATCAAAATAAATATTAATATATTTTTCCAAAAGTTATTTTAAGTCATTGAAACCTAGAGTCATCACAAAGAGAAGGAAATATTACATTTGATGGAATTATCTAGGATACCATAAGGAATTTGGTGAACTTCATTGTAGTATCCATATTAAGTATCAATGATATAGAATCAACTATTCAATTTTAATGAATATATGATTCTAAAGGTTTATTTTAAAAATGTTTTAAGTATAATGATGTTCAATACCTATTAAATAATTGATGAATTGTATATATTTTATTACAAATAGGTTAAAAATAGACGTTTTATCATGTGTATGAATGGAATAGAATGTATTATTCTATAATGTATATGAATAAAGTATATTTATTTTCTTACAATTTCTTTATTTATAATAGAAAATGTCTATAAAAAATGTCTTGTTGTGAACAATATGATTTAATTGTTTTTATATACATGTGAATTATGATACATTAGACTTTAAAATATATTTGAAAATGAGAAGAGGATAAAAATATTTTATACAGGATAAAAAAATTTATCCAAGATATTTGTTAAAATATAAGGGAAAAGAGTTCCCACCACTCGGTGGCATCACTTATAAAGAATCAAACATTCATTAAAAAATAATTACCCAAGCACATGTAATATCATATGATATATTATTGTTAATATTTTCATATATTTTTTCACTAATTAAAATTAGTGTTATTAATTTACTCAAATTATTTTTTAAGATATCTTGATATTATGAAGAAAGTATAGTCTCTAAGTGGATATTGTTTAAATTTTATTACTTATAGGAGTTAAAAGTTAAAAAATATATTTGTATACTCATTAAAAATAAAAATTAAATATCACTTTATATGCTCAAAGAGTTTAATATGTGTTAGTAATGATTATGACGTAAATAGTTTTATTTTTTACCATAATGATTTCAAGGGAATATTTCTAGGGAAAATTTAGAATTAATTTAATAATGATGAAATTGTCATATAGATAATCTGATTTTTTGTAATGCCCTTATGGAACCTCACACATGGAACAAGGATGTATGTTCTAAAAAAAGTTGTACCAAATTTCAATGATTTAAAAAAGAACTACACTAAAACTGAGGATAGCATACATTTGGGGTTTTATAGACTGGAAATGTTTCCCTATTGGTTGTGGATATTTCCACATATTTCTAAATTCACAGGCTGATTTCGATCGGGTGTGGAAGCTAAGAAATTTTCAACTCAAACCTTTTTTTCTTAGAATTTCAGAATGGGACATTGTCGTCAACCTGCATACATTCAGAAATATGATGGCACAGGTCTACGTGAGGCTATGTGGTCTGAACTGGTTTTTCTGGAAACCAAAGATCCTCAATGACACCGCCTCTTACATTGGAACACCTCTAAAGATTGATCAAAGAACCCTCAATGCTGATCTTGGAACATATGCTTGAGTTATGGTAAAGGTGAACTTGGAATCTATGTTTCCAGACACTATCTCCTTCATTGTGAATGAATACAAGGTCGAGGTCAAGCTATAATATGAGTGCAGACCACTATTTTTTGAGCTCTACAAAATCATTGGTCATTCCTTGATGAATTGCAGAGTTATGAAAAGTCAAATTGAACAACCAAGGGAAGATTATTGGACATAGGTTCATGTGAAAAGGAAAGACAAGGTTGTGGCCCCTGAGAAAGCTGAAGCACCAAAGAAAAAATCTAAAATATGGGTGATGAAATAACCTCATGTGGGGGGAGGCCTCAGGTAAAAACTAGGTTGTTCTGGTTGAGGAGGAAGCAAACACTGACATTGAGCAAGACAACATAGAGGAGTTGGAATGGTTGGTTCTGAACACTTTTGAGTAGTATAAATCTACTCAAATTTTTCTGGATCCAGGCACATCCGACCCACTGGATGCTATTTAGAATGACCCAAATCGTATGGAGGTTGCTAAATGGAATACAGGTGTTATCCTGTCAGCAGATGTGGTCCCTATTTTACTTCATAAGATTGAATAATGTTACTTGGTCTTGGATACTAGGAATCACCCCAAGGATTCTTATGGTTTGGTGCAGGTCATGTCTATCACAAAGGTATCTTCACAAGCTCAGTATAATCTGCCTCTGGAGCTATCAAGGGGCAGCCCACTGGCTACACCCATGAAAGCCAATGCTTCTGGAATTATTCAAAGTACTAAAATCAAAGGTACTTCTAATGAATCTTCAGTTTCCTCTAAGAGTAAGAAGGGAAAAAATCCAGTTCAACCACTACTCAAGATGTTATAAGATCCAAGTGGAGAAAAGTCTTGGGAGGCTCTAAAAAGGGAGTTCTAACTCTAAACATAGGTTCCAATGAATATCATTTTTTATAATTTTCTGGGTATTGCTAACCTGCACACCTCTACTATTTTGAAAGGATTTATTATAACTCACAAACTAATTTTTTTCCTATTTATGAGACTATAATCAATTTCTCTTCAAAATAAACGCATCTTTGTGCTTACGGTTATACGTTCCTAGGTTCTTCTAAAGAGGGTATTGCTATTGAGTCTCTTTGGATTTTTTTTCATTCCTATTTGAAATCAATTAGTGATTTTATAATTACTGAGAAAATATTTACCTGTGAATTTACCTCTGATGGTTTACATTCTTAATGCACTATGATCTATGCTAAAAATAGATACCAAGATCATAGATCTCTATGGAATGACCTTAGGATTTTAGCTAACAACATTCAAGATCCTTGGTTTTTGATTGGGGATTTCAATGTGATTCTCACATCCAGTGAAACAATTTGCCTGTCTAAATCTCCTATCTCATCTAGAGAGTTTAGAGCTTCGATTGAGGATTGTAATCTTATTGAGATTAATCTTATTAGAGCTAAGTACACTTGGTATAGAAGTCACTACAATAGGGTGGTTTCTAGTAAGCTTGATAGGGCCTTTACTAATATCTCTGCCCTTGATAAATGGGAATCCATGTCGAGTATCACTTCAGCTATACTTAACATGGATCATCATCCAATTCTGGTCACTCTCTCAACTAAAATCTTTAAGATCACCCTCCCTTTCAAATTTTAAAATTCTTGGAGGGTGGATCCTGATTTAGGTAACATCATAAAAAGATCTTGGGAAAGTATGAGCCATGACAAGGATTATTTTTCCTAGCTTACTAAATTAAAACATCTGAAGAAATTTCTTAAAATTTGGTGTACACTAAATCATTAACAACTTTACAATGAGATTTCCCCCTTTGAAAAGGAACTTATTAAAATCTAAAATTCTAATACCAGTTCTGATTTCACTTTGTATCCTCACCATGAACTCAATATGTTTATTAATATTAACTCTCTTCTTATGCTTAAATATTACATTGGTAAGAAAATTTTCAAAACTAAATGGATTTTGTATGGTGATAGAAATACAAAATTCTATAACACACTTCAAATAATGAGGAAAGTTTGTAGACCTCTATCCTTTCTCTGATATGAAGATCTTATCATTGACACTGAGGAGGCGATTGCAAATCATGTGGTATCCTATTTTATTAATTTGTTCAATGGTCCATATGTTAACAAGGATTATTTTCTTGATATAATTCAAACCTTGTAGACTGAGGATGAAAATGACTTTATCTCAAGTTTCCCTCTTGAGCATGAAATCAAGGACACGACATTTAACCTTAATCCTGGTAGTGCCCCGGGTCCTGATGGTTTCCATAATGGCTTCTTTCAGCAATACTGTGAGATCATTCAGTGGGATGTCTGCAAACTAGTAAAAAAATTCTTCCCCACTAGTGCTCTTCCTCCTGGTATCAATTATCAATTTCTTACTTTAATCCCTAAAGTGGATAATGCCTTTGAGAATCATATTTTCTGTCCAATTTCTCCTATCAATACTCTTTATAAAATTATTTCTAAACTTCTTGATAATAGAATTTCTACCATTTGATATAAAATTGATTCTTAGAATCAATTTGGTTTTATCAAAGGTAGGTTTATTCAATAATGTATATGTCTTGCCTCTGAATGCACTAATACCCTGAATAAATCCACAAGAGGCGGTAATTTTGCAATAAAGCTTGACATTAGGAATGATTTGGATAAAATTTATGGGACTTTCATTTTCAAAGTTCTAGAGTCTTTTGTTTTCAATGATACTTTTATAAATATGATTAACTCCTTATTTAAATTGGCCTTTATCTCTGTTCTTGTCAATGGTTCCCCTAAGGGCTTGTTTAAATTCAATAAGGATGTTAGACAAGGGGATCCTCTATCTCCCATTCTTTTTTCTATTTCTTAATATTTCTTAAGCAGACTGCTCACTCGTCTTGTGGAACAAAACAATATTAAACCTATTCAATTTTCTAGGAACATAAATGTGCCCACCCATATTTTATATGCTGATGACATCATTATGTTCCTTCAAGGAGATAAAAGGAATATCCAGAGTCTTAAAAGTGCCATTTCTCATTATGAATAAGTCTCATGTTAATCTATAAGCTGGAACAAATATTTTGTGTTATTTGGGAAAAACTTTTCAACCAACAACAAAGGTAATATCAATAATTATTTAGGCATTAAAGAAGGATCCTTTCCTTTCACATATCTTTGAGTGCCTCTCTTATGCGGTAGACCAAAATCCAGTTACTTCACTAACATTGTAGATAAAATCATCAATCATCACTCCTCTTGGAAATTTAAATCCCTATCTATAGATGAAATATTTGTTCTTGTGAAATCCACAGTTGTTTCCAAAAATGGTTTAGTCACTGATGGTTTATAGTTGGCCTGGTGTTTTACTTAAAAAATTACTATTTTCATTAAGAACTTTGTTTGGACTAGTAGGATGGTTGAAAGGAAACATGTGACCATTCCATGGTACACTTGTAGTAAGCTCTTAGATAAGGGTGGCATGGGCATTAAAAATCTTCGTCTTTTTAATGACGCCCTTCAGGCTAGAATCACTTGGAGGTTGCTTCACAACAACTCTAACTCCACTACTTTTCTCCCTAACAGATCCATATCTTAACTTAAGAATGGTAATTTTAATTATATCTCTTCTTCCATCTAGACGTCTATTAGACAATAATTTACCAACATTATGGGAAACTCTTGATGGATGGTCAGTTATGATTCTTCCATGAATTTCTAGATTCATAACTAGACTAGTGCGACTTTAATTGACATGTTAACTGCCACTGAGCATCCTGTGAACACCAACTCTTATATAATGGATGTTCTTGAATCTCATATAATTTCCCTCCCTAATAACATCTATAATATCATTGACCACTATCCCTATTCCAACTCTGATGATTTCCTCATATGGGAGCCTGCACATAATGGTGTTCTTGATTCCATGATTTTTTACAATCAAAACTTTCTTGCCTCGGATTCAAGTTTTTGTTGGTTGAAATAATTTGGCAAGCCATGGATTAAGCCCTCAAGTCTAACTCTTATTTTCACATAATAGAGTTCCCACTAATGTTTTTCTTCAATCTTTTGGCATCCAACTCTTCTCAAAATTTCACCTTTGCAACCAACATAGAGAAGATGATAATAATCTGTTTCTTTCTTTTGATAAATCTTCATCTCTTTGGAATTAAGTGTTTGACATATTTTGTTGCAGATGTTTACTTCTTCAATCAATTATCTCACAACTGCAGCATTGTGTTGAAATTGAAGTTTCTCACCAAATCAAGAATCTTTTTTGGTCGTTTTGCCTGAGCTTCTCCATGTGATCTATTATGATAGAAATAATATTATGCATGATAATTATTCATCCAAGATTAATGATGGTCGGACATGGATTCTCATTCCCATTCGAGATGCTTCTGAGACTCAGAAAGTATTCTGCAACAACTCTGTTGTAGATTTTGAGATTCTGCACTATCTTCATATTGCTGGGCTCTATAGGCCACCTAGATGGACTTTTGAGGTATTCTGTAAAGCTACGCTTCAAGGATGGATCAAAGTGAATGTCGATGGAACTGCCAATAGAAACCTGGGACTGTAAGGTTGTGGTGCTATCTTCAAAGACTATCATGGTCATTTCCATGGTTGTTTCATTGGAGGTTCCGGTATGACCTCTTCACTAGAAGCAGAGACGTTGTGTGTGATACATGTGGATGACTTTTCCAAACCAAAAGGTCGGAACTATATTTGGATTGGAAGTGATTCAAACACTATTTTCCAGGCTATTTCGAAAGGGGTGGTGCACCTTGCATGGCCTCTCACAACCCGATGGATGATCTGTCATCCCTCTCTCATTGAAATCAATTATATCATAACCCATGCCTTCCATGAAGAAAAAATGGTTGTTGATGCTGTTGAAAATAGGGGAGTTAACCATGATATTACTTAGCAGGATGATCTTCCTAGAAATCATATTCCTTTTTATGAGAAAGACTATAATAAAGTTTCATCTTTTAGACTCATGTAGCCTATTGTTTAAAATAAATTGTGCCTTGGTCTCTGACTGAGGCAACACCGTCATGAAAAAAAGTTATCCAACTCATTTTTTAGATATAACTGTAAAAGTTATATCATAATCCCCAACATTATGATTTTTAGGAATGACACTTCACTCTATAAATGCTACTTTAAGATGCTTCTCCAAAACTTCTAATTTAAATTTAATAGTTAAAATCATTTGATTTACTATTACATATTCCTCTTAATCTATCATACAAATCCCATTAAAACCATTTAGTTATTATATATCCAACTAAGTTGGTCCTTCTGAGTCATTTTCTTCTTCGAAAATTCCACCATATATATTTAAAATATTATCATAGTTCTAGAATCATCTTTGGATTTCATACATTCTAGGATTCATAGAAAAATCAATTCATCTAGTTTTATTATATATCCTCACAAAATAATCAACCGAAAAGTTATATTTAATTTTATAAGAAAATTATTAGTAATATTACACAAAAAAATATTATATAAGAATTACTTTATCTTATATACCACTAAGTCATTTTTTATCACATAATACATCTTAGTGCCCCTCCTATACTCCTTCCCTAATAATGGTTAGTGAGTCTCTAGTTTATTTCTCAGTCACTAAATTCACACTATTCTGTAGTTATTCCTACAAATTTCAAGGACTACGAACTTTTCTAGAAAATTAGATGAATGATAAATTCTTCAAACTATCCACTTCTCTTAAACACCATCTTACTTAAGCTTCTAAATGAAATTGTAATTCTAGTTAATGAATTTTTTCTTGGGTGGAAAGAGTAGATTTTTTTGAAATGATTCACATTGTAACAATAAACAAATAATGTCTGGTTCCACTAATTCCTAATCATATCCTCTAAAAACCTTTTTAGTTATATCTTCTCCATTATTACTTCCATTATTACAATGCACTATGCTACTATGGTTCATAGAAAAACTACCAATTTTAGTATTAAAATACAATTTTTTGGAGGTTCCCAGTTGGCAAACATAAATCTTGTAGCACAGTATTGGGTTTCTAAATCTCCTCCACTGTTTATAGAAACATACACTTCCAATATAAAATCTATTTTATAATTTATGGAAACTCCTTCCAAACCATTGACATACAAGTGTATCTATATTCCAGCTTCCCCATTATCCTTTTTCAAATTTTCCATGAACCAACTAACTACTCTCACTGCTTGAGAAATATGCATCCATATACAAAGCATGAAATATTACAAACCACAAACTATTGATAAATGAGGAACCATTTCAATATAATTATCTATTCATTATTTTAATGGTTTATTATACTTGTGAAATTTTAAATATCTATCTAATGTGGTTGGTAGTGGTTTAGATCTAAATATTGTAAACCATTCATCTGTCATCTGGATATACTCCAACTGATTAAAAATCAATATTTTGTGAATATATTCCATAAAAATCCTAATCAACAAATATATTTGGCTTCCCTGATATCCATTATCTCTAATCTACTAGATAACTCATCCTCTATTTATTAAATTCATTTTTGTTCGGTACCTTTTAAGATAATATAAGTCATGTACATGAGAACTATAATGAATCTGCAACCATTAAACTACATTTGGTAATATAAATGTTACAGAATGGATGAGATGAACCTTTTTATATAATAAAGTCAAAAAACATCTAGTTTCACTACTTAGGTGCTTCATTCATCATATATAAATTTCTTTCGAGTATATACACCATGTTACTTATAGATTTATTGAATTTTTTCTGGTTTCATCATGTAAATTTAAACCTCTAAATTTTATTGAATGAAATATATCCCTATATATATGTGTTTAATATTAATAACCTCTTTTGAAACCATACTGACCATTTTATGAATTATTTATTACTTAACAAAAAGAGAAAATATTTTTCTAAAATAAACTACTATTTTTTAAAATCCATTCAAAATAGACCTTTACTTGCCCCACTTCTTCCTTTATATAGTATACCTATTTATTGTACAGTTCCTTCCTTCCCAGAGAATTTTTTGAAATATCCCATGTTCTAAAATAATGATGGATTTACATCTCCTTTTCCATAACTAACTCCAATATACATTTTCTTCACATTGAGTTTCCACATTTTTTGGGTATTTAGGTTATCCACTATCAATATGAAGTATATAATGAAAAATAAATCCATGATTTTTTTATATATCTTATATCTATTATAGAGTGCATTGATTCATAATGTTTTTCTCCTTTCAAAAATACTTCTTCTAGAACTCTTCCCCAAGATTCTATAGTCCCTTATATTTTTTATACTTCTATCCTTGGATGAACCTCTAGAATCTGAACATAATTTGAATCTATAAATTCTAGAAAACTGGGATCTTCCAAAACCTAATTATTTTCTAAACATTCCAAATTTATAAAATTTCAATTTTGATCAACCATAGCATGCTATGTTTGTTCTTTATCCTCAATTTTTTTCTTCCGATGGGTTCTAACTCTTCTATATAATACCTTCATTGAAGTGAACATTTTATCTTATGATGACCATTCTAAAACCATTATTCTTTTTCCAAAATATAAACTCTTCTCCTCTGTAACCTTTGAATCGAAATTACGATTCAATTATTATTATTTTATCCATTTTCTATCATTAAAATCGAAATAATCAATACATTTAAATAGATTTAGGATGGACATGTCAACCATTATTTTATCCCATAACCATTTTATACTTTTTTTACCTAGTGGTGTATAATAAATTATTTTATCAAGGTATACTACATAATTAATAGTTTATGCCAAAATATTCTTGGGAAACCAACAAGATATTCCAATTCTTCTTTCTCTCTTATATAGCATATAATTCATCCACTCTACCATAACATTTTCTTCCAGTTTTCTTTGCATGATCATCATAATATGTGTTTTAATCAAAAATAGAAAATACTATAAAACCCTCAATATATATAATCTACAATTAAAATTCCTTAATAACTTAATTTTTATAACATAATCATTTTCCACCATTATTATCCATCAAATTATTCTCTCAAAAACCTCAAAATTTGTAACAACCCATAATTTTTTCAAAAACAAAATCCATTATTATAATTACATTATATGGTATAAAACATATACATAACATATAGACCCCAATAAAAACATTAATCTAAAATGTAAAGATTTAAGTAAGTGGTATTTGGAGAAATTAATTGTTTTATACTGATGGAACAGTATCCTGACTATTGGAATAGTGACATAACCATTAGGAATAGTAATTCGGCTAATATAATAGTAACCTCACCTATAAATGTATAAATAAAATTTAGGTATCTAATAAATGAAAATATGATTAAATTAAATCATGGTATAAGTAAAAATTTTTTTAAAAATGATAAATAATTTTTTGGTATTTTTATAGAACGTAAATGATTTTTTACAATTTTATAAATAATATAATAATTTAAAAGAAAACATTTTTAAATAAAATAGATTGATAAATTAATATTATATCATTTCATGATTATAATAACCTTTTTTAGGATCTCAATTAAATTTTTAATGTTTTATAAAACTGGTTATAATATTAAAATCGACATTCTTTAAATAAATGATGTTTTTATTTGAAAAATAAATTAGTCATATTTAAAAATTTATTTTCAAAATATTGATCCAATTTTTGAAATATAAATTTGTAAAAAATTTTGGGGTGAATTTTTCGTATTTTTCTAAAATAGTTGAAATTTTCGTGAAGAGTAAAATACGGTAATTTACATTATATAATATTTTCAGCCAAATATATAATATTTATGTCATTCATGATTTAATAACCCATTGTTTTGAACTATCCTAATCAATTTACTATTTTTGTCATAGGAATCAATACTATTTATATTATTTATCCAAAATAATAAAAAAAATGAATAAAATAATCAAAAAAATACCCTTCTCCTCCCATATTAATACCACCCCTCACCACCCCTTCTCCTCACACCTTAAAAAATATGTAACTTTTCTATGTTCTTCTAAATTACCATACCAATACTCTTTCCCACATCTAATAGCTTATAGACTAAAGAAAATACAAACCCCTTTTTCTTAAGCAGGTTCTCAAGGAGGAGATATTTAAGAAGTAAAATCCTCTTTGATTGTCATTTAATTTCTTGTCTTTTATTATTCTCTACTCACCTACCCTAACCAAACTAGAATTATAACTCTTATATCCAATATATACTATAAAATTATTGTCTTAGTTTAATATCCACCAACAAATAATATCCCTCATCCTTTTATTCTGAATGATAAAAACATTATATGTGATGCGCCTTTATACTACCTTTGTGGACTATGAGTTTACATTTACATTATCACCTTCTAAGAAATTCATAAAACCATTATTAAGGTTAAATTAGACTTTAATATAAGTTATATACAATTTATAATTTTATATAAGCAATATGTAATCATAATATTAAATAAAATAATACAAGTTCATGATGGTTATAAAAGCTACTATGATAAATTAAACATTTTCATTTATATTTTATCTAATTAATAATTCTAATATCTGAAAAAATGATATATGGAAGCATTTAAAATTCCTAATTTATATTAAAATATTTTTTTCAATTCAGAAGTATCACTTCTATTTTATAAGAACTCGTATATTATATTTGATGGAACCGACCATAAAATTGTCAAACGAATGCTCTCGATGCAAAGATACTAAACATTATAAATCAATAAAATGGACAAAAAATAAACATAATAAAATTATAATAAATAAAATATATGTTTATAAGGTTCTGAATTTGGTATTTAATGAATCTATGTTTTATTATATAGGATATTAAGTACATGTCGAGAATATAATCAAACATATGGTAAGGGGATTCTCAAACCGAACTATATTTCTTTTGGCATTACCTATTTCAACCCAATTATTATATGGATGTTCTATAAATGTTTTTTATATATCATTTCATTATTATAGTCTTTTATTTTTATAGATATAAATGTTTCAATACTTTATTTTATGAAAAATATAAGTATTTTACTAAATAAATCTTCTTTCCAAAACACTTCTTGATTTCTCTTGAGTTATTTATTCTTCACTCAAGAGTGATGATTTCTAAACCTAATATAATATTCATTTTTCATTTGGTAAACCCTAAAAAAATTTATGAATGATTTATTTATGAAATATTTATGAAATACATACCTTTCCATTGGTTATTTTATTACTATGATTGTTATACATTCTATGTTGAAAGCATGATTATGAAAATGTTTGGATGTGACGGGCGTGCCCTAAATTATATAGCCCTAAAATGTATTAGGTAATTTGATTTATTTCATGTGATAAATTGTAATATTCATGAAAATTATGCTATATGTTTTTAAAATAAATATGATGTTATGATTATTCACATATGTTTTGTGTGGTCATGGTGTTTTCTATCTTTACAACTATGTGTGGTATTTGAACACTATGACATGTTGTTACATTTTTATGTATTTCCACATTCCATTACATTATCAATATATTTCTATCATGATTATGATGATGATCCTATGATTATGTTATTATGATGCTTATTTTTCTTCCCATTTTATATTGATTTGTGTTACCTACTCATCCTCTTACCAGGTTTTAGCTCACCCCTTTATTTGATGTATATCCTTAGGTGATTACTTGTACTAAGACGAACATGAGATATTAAGGGAAAAATGAAAGATTTAAATAAATTATTATGTTTTATTATATTAAAATTATGTATGAGCCTAATTTATCAAATACACTAAACCTTAAAAATCCTAGATATGTATATCTATTATATTGTTTATCATTAAATGATGCAATAGTAATTTAATAAAATGATGGGTCTCTATAGTTAGTTTCATAGAATGATTTAGTTAATTTGGGATATAGTATTATAGAGTGTTAGTGAAATAAATTTCGATAAGACTAAGTATATATAAATATCCTCGAATATTTGTTTTATAAAAATGATAAAAATTTGGATGCAATAAGATATTACTTTTCTATTAATTGGGTAAAGTAATAAATTATGCAAGCTTTGTTCAATTACATTTTGTTCAAAACATTTCAATTTTAGAAAATGGTGGGAACCGGTAGAAACTAGGCCAACAATATATGTTAGGAACAACATAAATATTTCATAAATGATATCCTAAATTCCTTAGGATGGGGAGTTAAAAACATCATGGTGATTCTTACTCAGAAGTCTCATGGTATGAATAATAACAAGAACCAAGTGGAATGTTCACCATCACATAAGAAAAAATATTGGATATCAAATATTTTATGTGGGGATGAACACTAATATTTAGTTTATCTTCCAATCCACTTATTTAGGAATACTGGGTTAACTAAATGGTTAATATATTTTCTATTCTCTACTATATTGATAAGGATATGGTGGCTCTGTTCGTCTACCATTTAGATGGATAGTTCAATAAATGGTGGGAGTTTCTTAACAACATCAAGACAAATGATGAAATAAAATTTATGGAGGGGGAATACATTAAGAACATATTTCATAACAAGTACTTCCTTTGAAATCATTAGAAATATTCCAACAGGGAACTCATAGAGCTGAATAAAAAGGAAGGTAAACCTATCCTAGATTTAGAATAAACTTTTATAGGGCTTTCAAGATTCTCATTAGGTTTTAATATCAATAATGATATCAAAATATACCGATTCTTTAGTGTTTTAAAACCACACATTTAAAAGGATCATGATATTTAAGACATCGGTAGTTATAATTATGTTGTTCAATGTTATCTTAAAGTGTAGATAAAGTTTGGAGAATGGTCACATTGATAAGAAGACAATAAATGAAAAATTAAGTTTAAAGCTAGAGGATCTAATGTCCATGGTTGAAAGAAAGATCAAATATTCACATTTCAAAATGTGGGAAGAAGTATCCTAGGAACTAACTCAAGGGGATATGTAAATTCTATAAGTGTGGGAGAGAATTCCAACAAGCTCATGAATACCAAATAAACAAAAATAAGTTATCCATTGTGATGAAGGAATGAAGAGAACCACCCATTGTTCAATGCTTCAACTATGGAGAGAAAGTGAACTATAAAAACTAGTTTACTAATCCTCAAGTCATTGAGTGTAGTTTAGGTCAGTAGCCACCAAATAAAAAGGATAAAGGAGAAGATTATTATATCAATACTTCTGAATGAGTGAAATAAAATTTAGTTATACAATGTACACTTTATATCCAATCAATAATAAGAAATGTATTATTTTATTCTTGTTCTTCAAATTCCATTAAATTCTTCATGTTTTTTTGAAATATTGAATCAAATACCAGACACCATAATTTTGTTATATATGTAAAAACACCAAGTTGTGTGATCATAGTAACCCAAGTGTTGGACTCTTCTCCTATTAGCATATGTGGGATGATTCTTCCATCGAATCCCATAATACATCCCTTGGCGGAATTTGACTCTATACTAAGAATGGGATGGAACTCATTATATAGAGAACAAATCATCTTTCCATAAAATGAAATATAATTTCATACTCTAAACCATCTCATAATCCACTAAAAATGTAAGGAATACCATGAACCTCCATTTTAAAATCCATCAATGGTGTGGGTGTTGATTCCCTATGACAAGGAATACCACGCCCAAGTGATTGATTCAATGGAAGGTATAAACTTGGAGGAAATTCACATTTTTAGGTAATAAACTAAGGTAAATCTTGAAGAATTACCCAAACATCACCCAATTTGTGAGATGGAGTTCTCAATAGAACATATACACAAATCCACTCCTATCTCAACATTCAACAAAAATATGGACTCTAAAAAACAAGATTACTTAAAGAAGAAGCTACAAGGGAACTTGTAAAAGGGTATCATACACCCTAGTGCATCACCTTGGGGTGCCACAAAGATCTTTGTAGAGATAAAATATGGATAAATGTAGATTTTTATTGATTTCAAAGAGCCTAATAATATCACCATAAAGAAAAAAGTGTCATCTTTATAGGATTAATGATTGTTCAGTCAACTACAAGGAGATCATTTCTTCTCAAAGGTGGATATTTATTCTAGATATCATCAAATAAAGGTAAAGAATGAAGATATTGAGAATAATTCCATCCATAGGATATATGGGAATTATGAGATCTATGAAATTCCATTCAGACTCAATAATTCACATGAAATATTCATGGATTTTATGAATAAATTCTTTAGAGTCTACATTGAAAATTTTTGGTTAGTATTTATCAATTATATTCTCATCTAGTCCAAGAGTAATGAGGAACCTGAAGAACATATATGGATTTTTTTTGTGATGTTATGAAATGAAAAATTGTATGCCAAGTTCATTAAGTGGGATATTAGACGTGGAATGTCACATTATTAGGGAACTTGATCATATATGATGGAATTTTTGTAGACTCGTCAAAAACATAGATCATTTAGGAATGGCCTAGACTCAAAAGTGTCATGGAAATCCATGGTTTTCTTAGCATATCTTGGTATTACTATGTTTTTTGGAAGAATGTGTCAAGATTTTATAACCTTATAACTATGATAACATGAATCGGGATAAATTATGTATGGATGGAAGAATTCAAGGAAAGCGTCAAGGATCTCAAAAATAGTCTTATAAATGCACATTTACTCATAGTACTAAAAATTGGAAGAGGATTTATTATATACAATGATAATTCGAAAATGGATTGGGTTCTGTACTCATGAAGAATGATAAATTGATAGCCTACACATCCAAGAAGTTGAAGATCCATGAGAAGAAATAAATTACAACTAATCTGGAGCAAGCAACTATGATTTTTGTCTTGTAAATTTGGTTGGACTACCTCTATGGTGAGAAGTGTAACATATATAGAGATCACAATAGTATAAAGTATATATTATCATCATAGGATCTCAACATCCATAAAAGGATTTGGTTAGAGCTAATCAAGGACTATGATTATAGTATTTAATATCATACAGGGATGGAAAATAAGGTTGTTGATTCTCTTAGAAGAAAAGAACATCCCACTCTATCCATGATTTGGATTGAAAATGAAACTATTTTCAAGGAAAAAATAAGGATGATTATTCAAATTATAACATTAGGGAATATATTATACCTTTCCCAAATTATTTCTCAACCATATATCTAATATAAGATCAAGGTAGAATAAATGGATGATCTAGATACAGAAGAAATGTTTAATGAAGTAAATAATGGGAAGCTACATGAGTTATACATCGATGATGGGGGTGTTATTTAGTTTGGAACAATGATTTTGGTGCCTTCATCATCTGAAATAAACAAGGAGCTACTGGATAATGCACATAGATCATATTTTTTCATCCATCTGAGAAGTACCAAGGTGTACCCTAATCTTTCAGAACACTTCTGCTGGGACAATATGTAAACAAATATTGTAGAGTATATCTCAAGGTGTTTGGTATGTCATCATGTTAATGTGGAGAAACATGAGTCAAAAATAATAATGAAATCATTACCTATACCTACAGTCTCATGGTATAATATCACTCTGTATATTGTAACTGGTCTCTTCAAAACATCCAATGGAAATTATACAATATAGGTTATAGTGGATCGACTTGCAAAGGCTTCCCACTTCATTGTTATTCAAAAAGATTTTCCACCTAAAAACGTCCCAAGATATATGTGAATGATGTTATGAGGTTTTATGGGGTTCCAATAACAATAATTTTACCATGATACATGTTTCACATCTATATTCTGGATAATTCTTCAGTATTATTTGAGTATAGAATTGAATTTTAGCAAGGACTATTAACACCAATGTGATGGAAAATCTGTAAGAACTATTTAGAATCATGAGGACATTATAATAGCTAGATTAATGGAATTCAAAGGTGGATGTTTTAAATACCACCCATTAATTGAGTTATTATATAATAATAGATTATAATTGATTATTCAAATGGATTTATATGAATCTCCATAAGGGAATTGATGTACAACTCCAACATTTTGGGATAAAGATGGTGAATGAAAGATACATTCACCTGATCTTGTGCCAATGATAAAAGAGGAGGTTCAATCCATCCAAAAATATATTAATGCTTCCCTAAATCTAATTTTTTTGTGTTGAAAACCATCTAAGGTACTTGGAGTTCTATGTTGGATAAAAAATATTCCTTTGAATATCACCCTGGAACAGAATGAAGTGGTTTGGAAAGAAAGGAAAGCTTATATTAAGATACAATGGGTTATTTTAGATCATTGATCGCATAGGAGTGGTGGCCTATAAATAGAGACCTATTATTAACATACAGAAATATTAAATCATATTTTTTGAATATTTATCAAATTATAAAATTACATTCCCTAGTACACTAATAGTTTAGAGTGTTTGAAAACAAGAAAAAATTATTCTATCTTGGAGAAAGATCTTCACTGATTCCCAAAAAGATCTTCCCCTTCAGTACCTCTTTATAAAAATATCATTCATAACTAGGGTAAATGATACATAAGGAATCGTGGGCTTGAATTCTTAATAAGGGTAAATTACGGAAACACATAATCATAACATGTACATAAGGGTCTGAGAACTTGATGATAACATTTTAAGATCGTACCATGCATATAAAAGACAGGAAACATGATAAATTGCATAAATATTTGCAGTTAATAAGACATGAATAATAATATAATCACAAATAAGAACCATGTGAGTATTACATTGGCATAAGTCATTGAATTTGTGTAAAAAACCCAAAAAATTTATTATCTTTCCCAATAAGTAATGGTTGGTTGCCAAACACTTATTAGGGAACTTAATGGGGACTAAACCTACTAGGTAGGACGCATCACCATCCTTTGTCATAGTCTATTATTAGTAAGGGGTAACTTTTCAACATATTCCCATAGTATATCGGGTTTCCCCATCTTACCGTAGTGGATCAAGATTCCCCATCTTCTCATAGTGGATCAAGTTTCCCCATCTTCCTATAGTGGATATGGTTTCTCCATCGTCCATAGTGGATCAAGCCCATCGATGTGATTTCTATAATTATGTCATGAGACATCAATATTTACCCAATTCATTCGAGGAAGATATAGGTTCTAACCATCTCATAATGAAATCGTATATACAAGTTCCACAAGATTATAACCCATCATATCATAAACGATGAAATTAAATGGGTTTCATAAACATGTAATCATATCTTAACCTTTTAAAAATGGTTGGTTTCATATTCCTTTAATCAAATTATAACCCATGAAAAAAATAAGGTCTCATAAGCATATAACATGTGAAAGAGAAATAGGGTTCATAATAATCAATTCACCAAAATATAAACCATTTAAATAAATAATATGAATGGAACCTTTTTATTATTTCCCCATAATGTATGTATTCACACTAATGGATTCCATATTTGATTGAAAATAATTTTTAAATATATCTTAATATAAGTTCATGATGAAAATATCATTTAAGATTTGAATTTTTTTCAAAACATAGAACAATTTTAACAATATTTTCCTTATAAATTACATTTAAAACATATAAATAAGCTTGAAAACATTTTGAAAACCATTTTCCTTGAATACTTATAAAATAATCATGATAATGCTCTGAAACAAATTCATGGAAAACATATAAAAGAACCTTGAAAATTTTTGAAAACATTTTTCATTAAAAATAATTTGAAAAATTATACAAAAATTTTAGGATCATTGAAATCATTTTCTTTGAAAACAAACATTTCAAATATTATAAATGGGTTTTTGAAAATTATTTAAAACTAATTTTATCCATAAAAAACTTTTCAAAAAAAATTTCATTGAATACCATTTTAAAATAAAAAAAACCAAAATATTAGGGGAAAAAATTCGTTTAAAAAATAACCATGTAGACATACAAAGGAAGCATCAACTGAATGGAATTCATGATGATAGGTAAGTCTATATGTGTTGAACATTCCTTCTTAACCTAAAAATTTAAAAAACGTTACTTGATTAGAAAATAACAAGAAGTTTACATTTAAAATCATATTTCAATAGTAATAAATGGGTAAAAATGACCTTCAAACATCATATTATAGTAGTAAAGCTTTTTTGAAAACTTTTTTATGAAACACTTTTTTAAAATAAAATTGTTTTCTGTCCAAAAGGGGAAATAAATTCTGATTTTCATAAAAACATTTTCATAATTTTCATATATAAAAAATAGTGAGAAAATTGTACCATTACATCAATATAATATGAATAACCACTTTTTAATAAAATTGATGAGTGTTATTGAGATATGGATCGAAATATTTCATTAATGGAAGCATAATAATAATAAAATCTTGATAAACGGTGAGATTGCGGTAATACACCATTACCACTTTGGTAACACTATATCATAATTAAATGGAAAAAATAACATTACAAGAAGATTAAAATATCATGAAAATTGATATTGATTATATAACTTTTCAATAGTATTATATAAACCTAATTGAATAATATTGGTGCATAACATGTCATTTGTATCAAATAATGAAAATTGAGGCAAAATTATATTAACAAATTGGTAACTTTTGAGACATAAACCCCATGAAATAAATATAATCTAATGGATATATGAATAACCATATATATATGTTTTAAAATAATATAATACATCCCTAGTTAGTATATAGACCACATATAAGAAATATGAAGTGAAAATGCCTTGTGTCTCTCTGAAAATAAATGTTAGATGTGAAAACCCTTACCTTAAACCTTGAATTTATTAGTACACCATAAACCCTCATATTTAATAAATATATAATTATTATAAATATTAAATAGAAAAATATTCTTATATATAATATCAAATTTTATTTTTTATGACTTTATATTACCCATTTAATAACAATGCCATGTTCAAGTAACATTTCTCGTTATATCTATTTTTTGTATATGTTTTGAATTTTTATTTTTGATCCTCTCACATAGATCATCATTTAATTATTTAAATAATTTAGAAAAATATTTATATATCATACATATTTATTATATAAATATTTCTACTAATATATAAAATATAGGTATATTAAATAGAATACACTGTTCATAGAGATGGTAGGTCGTACGTAAGCTTGAATGTTGTTTTTGATTTCTTATCATATTTAAAGAATGAATTTAATTGACATATATATATATAATGACTAAAGTAGAATTATTAATTCATATATATCATATAATTAAACTAAACCTATCTTTAATAAATTCTATGTAAAGTGTGAATGAATCAAATCTCTTGGAGGAAGTTTTAGTCCACACATTATAATATTTACACAAAATAGAAAGCATGAAGGTATGTTTTATATAACAATTATAAAATAATAAATATCATATATATCATATAAAAAATAGTTTCAATCATAATTTCCAACCATTACAGTTTGTAAAGGAAAAAATGAAAAACTTTGTTTCATGAGGACGTAGTACACTGTACAAAAGAATGGTAAGTTCTTAACCCGTCAGATGGGAATGTGTGAATGTTTAGGTAGAAACCTCATAATTACAATATATTAGTATATTTAGTATATTTAGGTTATTATATGATCTTTTAATAATATTATTTCTGGGGGTGTGAAGAATGAAAATAAAACAATGAAGCTTAAAGGAGGATGTTACCTCTTCTTTCAAAAACTCACCTTATTTTTCATCAAAGGGATTCCATGGTTGGATTTATTACAAATGAGAGGCATCTAGGATGAAGGGAGTT
This sequence comes from Viscum album, assembly GCA_963277665.1. Classification (NCBI taxonomy): domain Eukaryota; kingdom Viridiplantae; phylum Streptophyta; class Magnoliopsida; order Santalales; family Viscaceae; genus Viscum; species Viscum album. Next base: position 967,440,596 of record OY728122.1, read on the forward strand.
ATTTTTTGAGTTTAGTTTATTAGTTTTTTGGATATACAAAGGTCTTCAGTGGTGTGAATGTAGCGTCTCGTGTTTTGAATCAAATGAAAAGGCTGAGGGAATAAAATATTTTCAGTAACTAGGTAGACCGGTCTTAAAAACTAAGCATCGGAACATTTAATTTCTGATAGTTGACATTATGATATGTCTTTTAAATAAATTTTATTAAATTAATTATATTAAAATTAAAATAGACACAAATTAAATAATGGTTAAAAGTATTATTAAAACTTTGAAATATTTTATGAAATATTTTCAGAGTTTGACGATGTGTCAGTGCAGGATTCATAAACCCACAGACACTCGGTGTTGATTGTGAAAATTTATTAAATTTATTTTATTCATACTCATTTATGTTTTTTTGAAATGAAATAACCCTAAAACGGTGCATCATATAAGAAATTTGAGACCACTGTTAGGTCTGGCACGCCGGGTTTTCCCAAGGAAATGTATAACTATGATTAAATTTAGGTGTTTGGAAACCTCGCATGTGATAATACCCATGTTATTTTTAATTAATTAATTATTCTTATTTTTTATAATAAAAATTTATGTTCTCACAAATAGTGCGTCGAATGAAAAATTTGAGACCACCGATAGTTCCGGGACATGGGGTTTACCGATGGAGAGTATAAATTATGTAGGCATCAGATGTTTTTTCAGATCGTGCCTGAAGATAATTTAATTGGGTTATAATTATTTATTGGAAAGTTATAAATAATAATAATAATAATAATTTTATTAATAATAATATTATTATTTTTTGATGATAAAAAATTGAAAATGTGCTTTCACAATTAATAAAATGTTTCGTGGTGTAAATGATAATTGAGAATTCTAATAATTGTGGAAATATTATTTGTTCTAATTAAATAAAAATGTGCAATCAATATTAATTTAATAACTATTATCCTTTTTTATGTTTATTGTTCTTAATATATTAATGGTGCCATTGATGGGCGGAATTAAATAATTATTATTTTAATTGTTGTTAATATTATTATATTAGGACAAAAACATTGATATATATGTATATGATGTGTGTATATACATATATAGGATTAAATATATATATATATATAGTTATATATATATACATGTGTGGGTGTATACGTATGAATATACAGATGTTTGTAGATATATATAACACACATATATATAGGGGTGAATTTTTATTTTTGGCTTAGATAAAACATTATTAATTACCCACAAAAATGCTTGGAACATCTCATCTTAAACCATAGTGTAGAAAGTTTAAGTTTCTAGACCATATCTTTAATTTGACCCAGTACATGCGCTTGTGCACCCTATTAGGGGTCCAGGGTAGCTATTAAAATTAATTAAATAATTGTTTGGGTTTTTTTAATTTTTTACATCCTGACCTAGCGCTGCGTTCAGGATAAAATTATTTTAAAATATATAAAAGAGAATAGAAATAATTTAAAGGAAATTAATTCAATTTAAAGAGGGATAAAAAAAATTAATAAAATATATATGGTTGGAGAGGAATTAAAAATAATTAAAATGGGGTAAACCCATTTTAATTATTTATTTCATTTTGTCCACCATTTTATTTTTATTATTGTATTTATATATCTCCTCTTTATTTATTTTTCCTTTTTCTTATTTTCAATTTCCTTTTCATTCTTTCTTTTCTTTTTCTTCCTCTCCTCCATCCCTCATGTCATGACTCCCCTTCCCCCTGGCTGGCACACCACCTTCATCCACCTTCGGAAGATCGCCGCACCTCCGTTCATCATCCGTTTTCTTTTCCGTCAGGTGCACTGCGAATCTCTCGGTAAGGCTTATCCCACACACTTGGAATTGTGTGATCTCCTTTCAAATTTTTCGCATGATCTTCTGTAGAAGGATTTTACCCTATTTTTTTTGGTTTTTAAAAAATCATATGTTTTCTTCTATTTTAATCCAAACCAAATTATACAGGAGAACATAGGTGCATCTATGACCATAAGGTCGGTAATATACTCTCATTCCCTTTGTTTCATTTCTTCATTTAAATAACACATTGTGTCTCAACTTGGTGCCTACTAGTGTGGTATGATTTTTACCCTTTCTAAATTAAATAAACAACATTTTTGAACCTTCTCATCTTTGTTTGAGACATTTTAACATTTTAAAATGGTTTCAACATCATTGGATACCCCTTTGGGTGTTCTAATGTTCTTTTCCTATTTTCAGTTATCCCAGTATTAATTAAATTACTTAATTGCACATGTGTTGGGATCACTTTTATTGTGTTTTAATTAAATAAAATATTTTGGGTAATTATGAACAATGATCCTTGATTATGTTGGTTAATTATTCCATAATGAATTTCAACTTTATTCAATTATTATATTATTGTGCCTTTATAAATTAATATGTGCCTTTTATTACTTTTGTTGATAAATTGCTTTGGTTATAGCTGATCGATTTAAATGATCATTTGGTGTGGTAGAGTTACCTATGTTGTTTAGTTGAAATTATAAATGCAATTATGTGATACCTATTCTATGAAACTTTAATTAAATTTAGGTCAGGGAAAGAAGGTGGGTCCCATATTAAGGGCCACTCTTAGACCATTCGTTCCTAAATGGTGACCACTATGCATTGGGGGGTGATGTCTTTGGCTTTTCTAGACCAAGACTTCCCCATGAATTCTAATAGTTATGTGTGACACTGGTTCCAAAAGGGCCTATAGATGATGAATATGTTGGAAATGTTGTTAATCTTGCCTCAGATGATGCTCAACCACTATTTGTGAGATCATAATGGGCTCATTGTAATGTCTTACCTCAAGCGATACTTGGTCATTCGAAAGATTTCCTTGGACGAGCTCAGCGGTATTATATAATTAGAAGGATACTCTGTAGTGATGCCTTCAAAATGGGCTCGGAGTCCAACTCACAACTTGAACATTAATAATGATGGACTGAAGGTTTATGATAATGCCTTTTTGAATCTCTTGAGAGTTGGGATATTTTCTAGTATGTTGGAACACACATAACTGACTCATGATTTCAACCTGAAGTTAAAGAATAAGCTTGAGGGTGTACCTATTCCTTTTTTACCATTATTTTCGAGGCTTATATATCTGCATATGTGCATTCTGCTTATTACAGGTACTTCTTTCAGACTCCTGGCTTAGGTCAAAGCAGGTGATTAGGGATGGGTGCCTTTGGGAACCTAGGATGAGTTATTTATTTTTTTATGCTTAATTAATTACCTGAATTTATTATATAATAACACACTGCATTTTATTACTTCACAAAATGGAAAGGTTCAGACACTATGGGTGATGGCATACTGGGATTTTATTTCACACCCTGCTCAGGCATCGTTGACACATGAGTATATTTTATGCTTGGAAGCATTGAAAAAGGGAAGTGTGCTAAATCTGATGCTTGACTATTTATTGTTGTTTAGGATGGTGATTGGGGGCAGAGGAATGAGCCTTGCTCGTGATGTAGTTCTCACACTTTGTGTCTTTTCATTTTAGTTGACAGCATGCATTTATTCATATTTTTCTAACCATTACTTTAGTATAGACATCATAGCATGGCGTAATTTTGTATATGGTTTTATTTATCATCTCCCATACCTGATTCTTATTCAGTTGTATTATTCATATTTCTTCTGCTATAGTTTATTCATTTATATGCACCTGTTATTTTTTATTAGTTGATGTTTACTTCCATTTTGTATTAACTATTACCTACGAGGGCGTAGTCTCTCCCATAGCCATGTTAAAAATTCCCTCTCTTCTAGTCGGCAACCTCTTGCATTTGGGGAAACACCCTTGAGGTCATGTGACCCACTGTTCTAGCCACAATCTTAAAGGTGAGTCTGGTCAAGATATTACAAAGTGGTATTAGAGGTGGTATTTTTTACTTTGTATTTCTATTTTGGGTTAATAGACATGAGACTAAAAATGTGTTGGCGCTTGGTTAATAGTCATGCCTAGGACTGATCACAACATGTACAGGAAATGACAAAGTGGAATGTGTTGGGAATTGATGTTCATGCTTTTATATATTACAGTTGATATGATTTCACCTCCAATGATAATCATAATTTTTTCTACTTATGATTTATGAACATTATAGTATTTTACCCCTGTCTTTTTAAGGTAAGGATGGAGAATTGCATGTGTCATAATAGGAACATAGGAATTCGCATTCCATGCATAATTCCATGCCATGTAGTTTAATTTTACGCTGCATGTTGATTCAAATTGGGTGCCTTGATTGTATGTCATACCTTGTATTTGCTTAGCATGCCTATTTAGATACCATGTTTTGGTGATATATTTACCATGATGCTTGTTTAATACCAGGATTTCCTTGTATCATGCTTATGTTCCTATTAGCATGTCTCTGGGATTAAAATGTTGTGCTTCTGTGATTACAACATGTCTCTCTCTATTAGCTTCTTGTAGTTACCTGCTAGCTTATTTTTTATGTAATTGGTTTTTTTGAAAATATTTATTGGTTTCCATTGAATGGGGAAAAATTCCAAAAAATATAATGTGTATATTCTCTTATTAGGTTGATAGACACCCATATATCTAGGATGATATGTTTTTTGTCGTGTTATAATTTCAAATGAATTGGTTAACTACCTAAAGGAACAACTAGGCCAAAGTAAGCTAGTTGATGTAGGTTCTTTATGAGACAAACTGGTATGGGGGTTTTGCCTCTTAATAATTAAACAAATATCTTTTGGTTGCATTATAATGAACCCCGGTTAGCTTTTTGGTACCCTTATAGGCCGCCTTATCTTATTAAAATAATTTTATGTGACAGATTTCCTAATTAAGTACGAGATGAAAACTAATGTAAAATGTTTCAAAATGGAGTTTTATAAAACATACTTGTTTTCCCTTGTGGATGTGGTTAAGATCAAGAACCTTGTGATTTGTTTTTGAAAAAATTTACTTAATGTTTTGATTAAATATTTTGATGATTAAAGATTAAATGTGATTAAATATAAAGGGCTTGGATATGGAACCTATATCGATGTCCAATATTTAAGACCCTAGTATAAGGGTAGTTTGAGTTTCTCCTTGAGTTGCACTAGAATAGATCCTTTCGCATGTCGTTTTCCATAGTTGGACCCCCTTTCCTAAAATGACACCCTTTTCCAGACAGGTGTTCCTGTTTTCCTTGACTTTTGTTTCAGGATAGAGCATCAGTTAATTCTCATTTCCATTAGTTTAGGCATGCCTTATAAAGGGTCAATTTCTTTATAGGTCCTTCAACCCTCTCTTCTCCACAGTGATTGATGAATCGGTACATCGTCATCCAAGTAAAAATTAATCTTGCTTTTGTATCACCTCAGGGTAGTATGTGTTCATGTACACGATGCCTGTCTAGTGTTTAATGTTGTTAGAACTAGACATGTTCAGTGTAATCATCAAGTCTTGCGTTGTTAAATACTTTTCAGGTCACCTCTATAGTAAAGTGATTTCTATGTTAAAGGAATCATGTTTGTCCCAATGCCCAGGATTATATCTAGAGACTTCGGTGTTTTACACAACAGAACAATATGTTTGGGCTTTTATTCTAATTGTTTAATCATTTTCATTCTGTTAATATTTTAATCCACTTACTTTACTCATCCTTAAGTGATGATCATGTCTTATATCTTGCCTTCGTCCTTAATGCACTAAGAGAGCATCAGTTTTATGCCATGATGAAGCTATAAAAGTGGTTGGTCTTGTTTGGGGTGGTTTTCTTAGTTTTTTGTAGCGATGTGTTATTCTTATCGAAGATCTGGTTAGTCTTCAGTGACCCTCGGATTTCAATGTAAAAATTATTTGGAAAAACTCTTGTACACCAGCCATTTCTTCTGATGTGACCACTAGGTGGATGTCGCTCTAGGATTAGTTAATGACCTGTTTTGGATGTCTTGTCCTTGTACCAACATCTATCTCATAAACATGGTGTGTGGACTACCTTAGGTTAGTTCCATATACTCATGTTGTTCCGATCTAAGGTTACCCCAGACATGTTATCAGGATCGATGATGCCTAAATCAAGGAACGCCACCAGAAGTCATGTATGGATTTCTGTGGATGTGTTCTTGGTAAATTTGAGATAACATGGAATAAGGAATCACAATTTAGTTCATAAAAGGCTGGAGGTCTAAGTCGCGAACCTTCTGAAATGGTTGGATGAAGTGGGTAGACTAGTTCTATGTCTTGTTCATTGAATTAGTCAGTGAAATACCTTTTTTCTGGCACGCCATCAGGTGAGAGGAGTGTGTTTTGGGTCGGCCATGGATTTTCATGATAATTTGGCTTAATTGGTCATTTAGGTCCATTGGAATTGATCATTTTATACATTTCAAAAATCATGGTAGAAGCGTTGCTAGAATGCTTAAGGGTGTGCCTTGTAGGAAATTATGATTATGGAATGTGTCGTAACTATGAATTTTCCCCTTTCTAACGTTATAGCCTAAGGTGGGAAGTAACTTTGACCAGATGTTTAATGAGATAATGACATGGTCTTGTCTCTATCAAAAAGGTTTTGGATAAATAATGTCTTGTTGTTTCAGTTGGAAAATTAATATTTTCTTAAATCTTAAAGTCTTATGTGCCACTTTCCTAAACAATGTTTGAACGTGCGTTGAACATTCGAAGATGCAACGCGGTATTTTGTATGAAACTGCATGACCCAATAGATCTAGTGAGGATTATATTGTTCTTGAAGGATTATTGGGTATGATAAGTTCTAAGGTGTGAAGGTTTTACCATCCCGTGTTTTGAATCAGATGCAAAAACGTAAGAAATAAAAAAAATTGATAGCTGGGCTGGCCTATCTTAAAAACCATGCATCAGAACATTTTATTTCCGATAGTTAACACAACGATGTTCCTTTTAAATAAATCTTACTAAATTAATTAAATTAAAATTAAAATAGAAACAAATTAAATGAAGGGTAAAATCCTTATTAAAACTTTTGAATATTTTATGAAATATTTTTAGAGTTTTATAATGTGTCAGCGTGGGATTTCGAGACCCGTAGACTTTCAACATTGATAGAGAAAAAATATTATATTTATTTTATTCATACACATGTGTTATTTTTAAAATTAAATAACTCTGAAACGGTGTATCATATTAGAAATCTGAGGCCACTATTAGGTCTAGAACATCGAGATTACCATAGGAAGTGTATAGCATTGATTTTCATTAGGTGTTTGTAAACCTCACATGTGATAATACCCTCGTTATTTTAAATTAATTATTTATTATGATTTTTTATAATAAATAATTATTTTCTCATAAACAGTGTGTCAAATGAGAAATTTGAGACCACCGATAGTTTTGAGACATGAGGTTTACCCTAGGTAGGGTATAAAGTTTGCGAGAATTGGACGTTTTTTCAGATCTCACCCAAAGATAATTTAATTGGGTTATAATATTTTGTTGGATAGTTAGAAATAATAATAATAATTTTATTATTAATATTATTATTTGCGTTGATGATAAAAATATGAAAATGTGATTTTAAAATTAATAAATTGTGTCATTGTTTGAATAATAACTGATAAATGTAATAAATCTGATAATATTAATTGTTCTAATTAAATACAAACGTACAATCAATATTAATTTAATAACTATTACCATTTTTTATGGTTGTTGTTTTTAAAATACTAATGGTGTGATTAATAGGTTGAATTAAATAATTATTATTTTAGTTGTTATTAATATTATTATATTAGGATAAAAACATTGATGTATATGTATATGATATATATATATATGGGATTAAATCTATATGTTGTTATAAATACATGTGCGGGTGTATATATATAAATATGAAGATGTGTGTATATATATATATAACACGTTTATATATAGGGGTGAATATTTATTTTTGGGTTAGATAAAACATCATTAATTACCCACATAAATGCTTGGAACTTCTCATCTTAAACCAAGGTGAGAACTTTTTTAGTTTTTAGTCCACATGTTTAAAACAAATCAGGACGCACACCTACGCACTCTGTTGTGGGTCCCAGGCAGCTTTTAAAATTAACTAAATAATTCTTCATTTTTTTGTAAAGTTTTTCATCACGCCCTAGCATTGAGTTTGGGATAAAGGTAATTTAAAATTTTGAAAAAGACTAAAAACAATTTGTATAAAATTAATTCAATTTAAAGAGGGATAAAAATAAATGATAAAAAAGATATAGTTAGATGGAAATTAAAAATAATTAAAATGGGGTAAACCCATTTTAATAATTTATTTCATTTCTTCAACCATTTTATTTTTATTATTTTATTTATTTATATCCTTTTAATTTATTTTTTTTATTTTTTTCTTTTCTTTTTATTTCTTTCTTTTATTTTTCTTCCTCTACTCCCTCCCTCACATCATGCCTCCCCTTCCCCCAAGGTGGCTTACCACCCTCATCAACCTTTGGAAGATCTTTGCACCTCCATTCTTCATCTATTTTTTTTGCCTTCAGGTGCACTATGAACCTCTTAGTAAGGATTATCCCACGCACTAAGAATAGTGTGATCTCATTCCAAATCCATCGCGCAATCTTCCATGGAAGGTTTTTACCCTATTTTGGGGTTTTTCTAAAATCAACTGTTTTCTTCTTTTTTAGGCCAAATAAAAGCCTACCATAGATCATAGGATCATTTACAACCATAAGGTAGGGAGTTAACTCTATTTTCCTTAATTTTGTTTTATCATTTAAATCACACGTTATATCGCTCGTTAGTGCATACCGGCATGGTCTAATTTTTACCTTTTATAAATTAAATAAGCCATTTTTATGAACCTTCACACCTTTGTGTGAGAATATTTAGACCATTTAAATTGTTGCAACATCATTGGTTACCCCTTTTGGTGTGCCGAAGTTCTTTTCCTATTTTTCATTATCCCTGAATTAATTAAATTAGTTAATTGCAAATGTTGTGTGATCTATTTTATTGAGTTTTAATTTAATAAATTATTTTGGGTAATTGTGAACAATGAACCATGGTAGTGTTGGTTAATTATTTCATAATGAATTTCTTCTTTATTCAATTATTATCTTGTTGTTCCTTTATAAATTAATATGTTCATTGTATTGGTTTCGTTGATAAATTGTTTTGGTTGTAGCTTCTTAGTTTAAATGATCAATTGTTGTGGCGGAGTTACCTATACTGTTTAGTTGAAATTTTAAATATAATTCTCTGATACTTGTTCTGTGAAAATTTAATTAAATTCTTATTGGGGAAAGAAGGTGGGTCCCATATTAAGAGACATGTTTAGACCCTCTATTCCTGACTTGTTACCAATACTCATTGGGGGCGGTGTATTTAGATTTTCCAAACCGAGACTTCCCCAATCTTTCTAATACTTATGAGTCACACTAGTTCCAAAATGTTCCATCGAGGATGGATCAATTGGCAATGTGGCTAATCCAGCCTCAGATGATGCTCAGCCCCTTTTTTCAAAATCGGAATGGACTCATGGTAAATCCATGCCTCGACCGATACATGGTCTTTCAAAATATTTTGATTTGGACAGGCTCAGTGGTATTGGATAATTTGAATTATGTTCCATAGCGATTCCTTCAGAAAGTGATTTGACTCCAACGCTCAATTTAAACATTAATAATGATGCACTAATGGATTAGGCTAATGCTTCTTTGAATCTCTTGAGATTCAGGATATTTTATAGTATGTTGGACACACCTAGTTAACATATGATTTCGACCCAAAGTTAAAGCAAAAGCTTATGGGTGTACCTCTTCCTTGTTTTACCTTGATTTTCCATGCTTATATATCAGCATATGTGCATTCTTCTTATTACAGGTACTTCCTTTAGACTCCCGGCTTAGGCCAAAGCAGGTGATTAGGGGTGGGTTTCGTTGGGAACCTAGGCCGAGATATTTATTTTGTTTCTCTTAATTAATTACATGCATTTATTATAGAATAACAAAATGCATTTTTTTACTACAAAAAAATCGAATGGTTTAGACATCATGGGTGCCGACCTGCTGGGATATTATCTTACACCCTACTCGGGTGTCGTTGACACCAGAGTAGATTATATGCTAATAGGTATTGAAAATGGGAATCCTGGTACTTCTGATGATTGATTATTTCTTGATGTTTATGATGGGGACTACGGATAGAGGACCAAGCCTTGCTTGTGATTCAATTTTCACACATTGTGTCTTTTCATTTTAGATTAAATCATTCTTGTATACCTATTTTTTGAATCATTACATTCATATAGGCATCATTCGGTATCTGGTTTTATTTATTAGCTTTATCACTTGATTCTTATTCAGTTGGATTATTTGTATTTCTTATTCTACAGTTTATTCATTTGTATTCTTACTCTATTTATTATTAATTTTTTTTTTACTTCTGTAGTGTATTACCTATTACCTATGATGGCATAGTCTCCCCCACAGACACATTAAAAAGGCCCTCACTGCTAGTCAGTAGCCTCTGGAGTTCAGGGAGATACGCTTGAGGTCATGTGAACCACTGGTCTGGCCATCATCTTATAGGTGAGATGGGTCGGGACGTTATTGTGAATAAATTGGAAGTGTAAGTTCCTTTTATAGTGGAGGATGAGTGGTATTCCTGGAAATTTTTAAATGGGAATTCCACCCACATTTTTTCTAAAAAAAGTGGCTCTATTAATTATTATATTCAATAAAATTTATGATATGGTCCAAATACGGACATCCCGGTATTTTTTATTAGATTTTATGTCATTTTTTCTCTTACGTGTAAGATATAGTCTTTTGTTATGCTAATTTTTCTCTTAATCGCTGTAATTAATTCTAATTAATGTTACTAATATTATTTGTAAAAAACTAGGTTGAAATTATTTGAAATTATATAATATTCTTATTTCATATATGGAATCCATTTTTCTGAATTAAAAACATATAGGATCTATAAATTAATTCATATTTAATCCCGCAAACAAGACGACAAAGAGGGGGTTTAAAGAAAAAATGTTCAAATGTTGGGTAGGTTTTTATATCCAATTTCTAATTGAAATTAATTCCAATGACCTAAATTATATTTATTGATTTCTAATTGAAATAATTGAACTTTAAAACCAATTAAAAATAATAATTTATCTATATACATAAATTAGAAAAAATCTATCTCAAATTTAAATTCAGTGTTTTTCACTAATCATCAAAAAAAGAAACTTCACATAACAATACCAAAAATTCACAAAAAGTATATTTTTATATTCTCCTTATAAAAATGGAGTTTTTTTAGAATTTTTTTTATAAAAGTGTCAAAAATATGATTTAAAATGGGTTCTCTATTTGAAGGTGGAAAAATTATCATTTATAAAAATACTTCGTTTTATTCGTATAATTAAATTTATTCTTATCTTATACCAATAAAATATATTGGATGAGTATCAAAAATATTTATTGAATATAAAATATATAAATTTTATTGAAAATATTAATCTATTGGTATTTTTTAATTCATTGTGATAAAATTGTATTTTTACATAGAAACAAAAGTTTTCATAGAAAATTAACTTCTTTATTTTCAAATAGTTTATACATTCAATTGTACAAATTGATAACCAAAGGAATTATTTTATAAACAAATTCAAATATTATTTTAAAATTTTAGTTAATATTATTCAAAACGTCCATTCCAACTGCAAGGTGGTAGCTATAATAATATTTCAATAATATTATTAAAAAAATCTTATAGTTTGGTAAAACTCAACCTTGTGTGTAACACAAGCTATCAAAGGGACTCGGAATTGTGTTTGATACAATCCAAAAACCGTGTTTTTTATACCAAAATCTATCTTAAGTTTTGCGTGTAGCATAAGATTAAATTGTTTTTGCATGTAACCTAAGACACACTTAGTTCTTTCATATAACAATGGATATTTTCAATGATGTGTGAAATGTGAAATATAAAAATATTAAATTAATACAAAAAATAATTATTAACAAAATATTTGATTGTAACATTATCCACCCCTTCAAATTAATTTTTCCCTCAAAATTATTCTAGGTTATCAATGGATTAATACTTTAATGTTCCTTTCTTAGAAACTCGCATCATGAAAATTAACACTAAAAATAATTTGAAAAGTGATAGATGGAAACATAATAGTTACCCAAAGTGACACATAACTTGTTTTTCACACAGTTGAACTAGGTGGTAAGTAAAAACAAGGAAATGGAAGATTAATCAAACTATCATGTTTTTATAGAGAGTGATAGAGACCATGGTTATGAGAATGTTAAAAATCATAAATCCATAAATCTTCAATAACATATGGGACCATTTGATTTATCAGAAACTAGGGAACTAGTAAAACATTTTTTGTTTCAAGATCCTCTATCAAAAATTTAATGATTTTTTAAAAATATATACTTATAATAACTTAGGAAAACTATTCCCTTTGAAGTGCCTTGATCAACTACCACTTCATATCTTATTCTAATAATTGAATGTCAATTTTTAATTCATGAAGAACTAAAAAATGACTATAGTGCTCTAGGAATTACATACATGGGTATTATATCATTTTATAGTAATATTTATTATAATATAGAGATAAATTCTTGAGGACCACAATAGTTTAGTGTTTTTGAAACATGGAACAAAATCTTCTTATTTAGTGAAAGATATTAAATTTTCCCCTCAATGATCAATCCCTTTTTTACATTTTCATAAAACTATTATTTATAACCTATGGAAAAGAAACATAAGAAAGGGGTTGATCTTAGATGCTCATATAGGTTAAACAGAGGAGATACATAAGAATAACATGATCATAGGGGTATTATGACATGATAAACATTTAAAGATCATACTCTACATATCAAAGAACATATACATGAGTCATGGAATAAATTTTGGTTGTTCATAAGACATGACTCATATGGGAAAGAAGAGAATAATCCATGAAAACATAACATATTAATAAGACATGGAATGTTAAGCACACACATAATCATATATAATCCTATCCCAAGGCTACCTACCAAGACCTTCACAATATGATAAGATTCAACTAATAACACATGTACGTGTTTTAGACTTGGGATTCCCTCCTGTGTACCCTCTTGTTTTAGGATTTGGATTCCCTCTCATTTTCCCCCTTTTTCAGTCCTGGGATTCCCTCCCATGTTCACTCTTCTTTTGACCTTGGTATGCCCTACTGTGTACCATTTTGATCATAAAAAACATTTACTTTTTCATAATTAATTTGAGGGAGATATATGTACTACCCATCAAATAATGAAATAAAACATGCATGTTCTAAAAGATAAAAAAATATTCATCACATCATGACCAATAAAATTAAATCAGCATCATTAACATTTCATCACATACTAACCTATAGAGAAGGAATAGGTTTCATAATAAATTCATCGCGGCATAACCCATGGAAAGAATTTGGTTCCAGAATCATATAAACCATTAAATAGAAAAAAGTATCATATAAATAATTCCATCAAACCATTAACTATTCAGGAAATAATATGAATGTTATTAATAAACTATAATAATGTATGTCATTTTAGATGGATAAGGAATATCAATGAAAAAAATGGAACATTTCTTGAGGAAAATATCCTTTCATAGTAATTAATTTTCATAAAACCATTCAAAACCCATTTCATAAATAAATCATTAAAATTTCATTTAAAACATTTATTATTGAAGATATATTTCCTTTTAAAAACTCATTTTAAAACATAGAAAATTTTGAAAGACTTTTTCATTTAAAATTCTTTAATAAAATAAAAATAACGGTTGAAATTATTTTTGAAATACATTTGATTAAAATGGTTTTCAAAAAATATAAATAAAATTTGAAATCATAGAAATCATTTTATTTGAAAATAACACTTTTTAAATGATATAAATGGATCTTTGAAAATCATTTAGAACAATTTTTAAACATAAAACGTTTTTATAAAACTTTTTCATTGAAAACCTCTTAAAAATCAAAAAAATTATAGAATATTAGTAGAAATTTTTTATTAAAAATAATATTGTAATCATAAAAAAGAATCATGAGGTGAATGAAAATCATGAAAGCTGGTATGCTCGTACATACTGAACATTCCTTTTTCACAATAAAAATCTTAGAAAATTGAATTGATCAGAAAAGACTAGAGGGTTCCTTTTAAAACCAATTTTTAAAAGGTAAAACATGGGTAAAAATTTAATTTAATCATGATTTGAGAATATTATAACTTTTTTGAAAACATTTTTACCAAACATGGTTTTGAATTAATACAGATTACCAACTGAAATGAGAAATAAAGTCATATATTTGTAAAATAATTATCCTAATTATCCTAAGTAAAAAAAACTAGAAAATGGTACTAATACTTGAAGACATAATATATAACCATAGTATAATAAAATTAATGGTTTTCTTGATAGGTGTATCATAATATTTCTTTAATTGAATCAAAATCATAAACAATCTTGATAAATAATGAGATTCAAGAAATAAACCATTACCACTTCAATAACATTGATTCATAATACTGTGTAAAGGATTTTCATAAATTAATATAAAAATAAAATTAAAATAATTATATTCCTAATATAACGTGTCAAAGGGTAGTATATACACCTCATATAAAAATGTATGTGCTTAACATGCCATCAATCTTAAAGAAGGAAAATCGAGACAAAATTACTTTACCGATTTGGTAACGTTGGAACCATAAACCTCGTTAATGTAATATAATAAAATTCATATTAAACTAACCATGAATATAATTATACGAGTAATATAATACATCCATGGGAATTATAAACACAAAAAATTTAAATGAGATGTTAATATGACATGTATCTCACAGAAATAAAAAGTGAGATGAAATTCCCCTACCATAAGTTTTGAATTTATTTAAACACATTAAAACCTCATGTATAACAAATATAGTTTTATTATAATTATATTAAAGAGACATATTATTATATATAATTCTGTATATATCTTTTATGACTTTATATTTACTATTTATTAACAAATCTATGTTAATGTTGTGTTTTGGGTAATATTCGCTTTATTTTTCGTACATATTTTTACTTGTTATTCTTGATAATCTTACTTAGATAATGATTTAGTTATTTCAAAAATATAAATCACGGTATAAATACCATACATATTCATTATATATGTATTTATAATAATCTATATTATATATAATAATTAAATGGAATACACCATTCATGGAGATGATGTGTCGTATATACGCATAAACATTGATTCCATTTTATTTTTGTATTGAATGAAAGAAAGTATATGAAATATATGTATATATATTAAAATTAAAGTATAATTATTATTTAATATATAACATATATTTTCAGAAAGGGCATCCTTTATAAATTCCATGTATGGTGTGAACGAATCACGTCGCTTTGCGGAGGTGGTAGTCCACACTTTCCGAGACGAAATTATCATTTTACACAAAATGGAAAGTATAAAGGTGGGTTTTGTATAATAATTAAAAAAGAATAAATAAATCTTATATATCATATATAACACATCAAAATATTTTTTCCATCATAAATCCCAACAATGGGATGCAGAAAGGAAAAAAAATAAATAGCATCGTTTTGTGAGGCGGTAGTTCATCATACATACAAACAGTACATTCATTACCCATTAGATAGAAGTTTGAATAATTTTAGGTAGAACCCATATAATAAAGAAATTATTATATTCAGTATATTTTTTCCACTTTATATTCTTGTAAAAATAAAAAATTAGGTTTTTTATACAGAAAATAAATGAAAGGATCTTGAGGAAAGATGTTACCTCTTCTTTTTGGTAACTGCATTTGCGTTGAAAAAAAAGGATTACATGGCTAGAATTCTTCCCAAAAAGAGGAATCAAGGAAGAAGGGAGATATTTTGGAGATTATTTTATCATATTTTTTGTGATACGAATGGAATGAGATTTGTGAATAATAGGGATGTGTGAGTTCTTTTTTATAGTTGAGGAAAAGTGGCATTCTTGTAAATTTTTTAAAAGGGAATTGAACAAACGTTTTCCTATGAAATGTAGATCCATTAATGTACCAAATTCAATAAAATTGTGTATGGGGTTTATATTAGACCATCCAATGGATTTTTGGAAATGTTTATAGGTTATTGTTCTCTTTAAGTGTATGTTGTAGTCCCTTGTAATGAAAAATTCCCTCTTAATCGTTGTAATTATTTTTAAATAATTTAACTAATATTTTTGTCAAAAACTAAGTTAACCATATTTTAATTTATAATGTCTTATGACCCCAAATATGGACTCCATTATTTCAAATTCTAGTCACATAAGTGGTTAAAAATAATTTAAATGTAATCCCATCAACGGGATGATAATGCAGGTTTTTTAAGTAAAAAACTTTCTAATGTTTACTGAGTTTTGATATCTAATTTCTATGTGAAATTGATATAAATGGACAAAATAGAATGATATTATCTAAAATATATACCATTATATCTTAAAACCAATTAAAAATATAATTTTACATTCTAAATAAATTATATGAAAAAACAGTTTTGAATTAGAATTCTGTATTTTTCACCAATCATCAAAAATAGAAACTTCAATAAAAATACCAAAAAATCACCCAAAACAAATTTTCAACGTTTTTATTTAAAATATATTGGTTATTTTATTTTATAAAATTTATAAATGAACCATATTTTATATATAAAATAGGTTCACTATTAAAAAATTGTAAAACTGATTTAATAAAAATATATGTTTTATGCATAATATTGGGATTGTTCATATCTTATTCCTATAAAATATATTTTAATAATGTAAAAAAATATCGAATTGAATATATAAAATAATTAATTAATTAATATAATTATAATATATTAATTAAATTTGTTTACTAGGATAAAACTCAATTGTGACCATAAAATTATTTTTTTTATAAAAACATTCACTTTGTAATTGTTTGGTTCTTATATTCACTTCTATTTAATTTGTAACGAATTAATTCGGCCATTTATTCTCATAATATAGTTAATATTATTCATAACTGCCAATATAATGGGTAGGTTATATCCTATTATATTAAATAATAATATTTTTAATAATATATTATTGTTCGGTAAGACTGAGTCTGGCATTAAACATAAGCTATCCTCAGTGTTTCATGTTGAGAAATCTAGAAATTATGTTTCCAGTTTTTCATTATGAACTTGATGTTTTTTATAATTTAATCCAAACATAGTGATTTTGAAAATAAAATTTTAGTGTTGTATGAAATGAAAAATATCCAAAAGAATACATTATTTCAAAAAAATATGTCACGAAATTTTGGGGTGTTATTTTATACCCCTTTAAAATAAATATCACCATCAAAATTCATCTTAGTATAAATAGTTTAATACTTGAATGATAATTTCATATAAACCAACCTATTAACAATTAATACTATAAATTCCTTTTAAAAGTGTCACGACCCGACCCAACGGGGCTCGAGCCGCGACTCCCCAAGCCCGCCTCCAATAGGCCAGGGGCTGGCGACCAGCGTCGAGTAGGCTATCACACACATGGGAGGAATTAGCCTAAGGTACCTGTACACACGCACCCACAAACACCTCCATGCAACAGTGCAGAGATATAGAAACTGAAAAGTAAATGCATGCATACAATCTATCCCAAACCAGAGTGCAACAGCAAAAGTACAAAGGGCAAAACAGGGCCCACCAAAAGAAAACTACAAAGCGCGTCCAACCTGCTCTGAAGGAGGGGAACGCTGCCACAATCACCCGCCGGAAAGCTCCCTCGGCACAGCTCCGGTGAACACCCCGGTCAACTCGCTCACTAAGCTCCGCCTGCTCCGGGTCCTCCTGGGACTCCGTCAAAAGGCTTGTGGTCTGCACAAGACACAAACATGTGCGGGCAAAGCCCGTGCAGGGGTGAGTATAAACATACTCAGTAGGCACCCCAAAAACCCAAAACCCAAGGGAGCAACTGATAGGCAACAGTCCGCTCAACCCAGCCAGAGGAAACCCAGACGAGAGAGAAACTCCATCTCGTGACCATCCTCGGTTAAACACATCAAGTCAGCTCAGCTCAGCTCAGGTGTATGCCCATACATACACCTTGAACAATCCAGATATACACAGCTCACGCCACAAAGCCAAAAGAGGTACCGACCTCATCACCAGAAACTGTCCACAACCAAAAGAGTACACCGCGAACACTGTCATACCAGATGACACTCATCCGAGAGATACACTCCATCGGGATACTCGCAAACATCACAGACTCTCACTCAAGAGACCACGCTCGTCGGATAACATCACTGAGGAAACATCGCTGAAACAACATAACCACCAAACTCCTCGGAGAGGGGATCGCCGCTAGGGTCCGCTAGGGGATACCAAGACCCACTCCGGTATACGTAACTCACAGATAGGGGATCACTCCCAGGGTCCGCTGGGGGATACCACGACCCGATCTGGCATACGTAGTTCTCACAGATGGGGGATCACACCCACGATCCGCTGGGGGATACCACAACCCGATCTGCACTCGACAGAAGCTTCACACTCAGATAGAGGATCATCGTCCATATAAAGATGGTCACGACGATACCGGAACCCTATCTGGTATAACTCGCGATGTAGGGGATCGAACCGACGATGCCGCAACCCTACCGAAACCTCGCGCTGAGTAGGGGATCGCATAACCAACGATACCGCAACCCTACCGACACCAAGCGCTGAGTAGGGGATCATATAACCAACGATACCGCAACCCTACTATAAACATCATGCTGAGTAGGGGATCGTAAACCCGACAATGCCACAACCCTACTGTGCACGACCCACCGCGTAGGGGATCATATTCTCGATGATTCCACAAACCATATGGGGTTAACCTGCTAGATAGGGGATCGCCGCCCGTGAATAAGCGGTCACAGCGATACCAAGAACCCGATCTAGGGTAAAGATGCTAGAGGATCCACTCCGGGCCCACCGGAGGGATACCACAACTCTAACAGTTTAAACATCCCATCGAGAGGATCACAAACCCATACGAAGGTTGTGATACCACACGAACCCTCGTAGGAACAAACCAAGGGAGAACCCTCAACCACTACTGGTCCAAACGTCGCTAACCCGAGTGACTCGCCTCAAAGCCACACTGCGCACCTCCGAAGCCAAACCGAGGCCACCATCGCGTTCCACGCGGAAAAACACGCAGGATAGGCTGTTTACTCGCCCGAAATGGAGCACCGGTGAAAACGACACTATTCACCGTAGCTAGCTTGTGCGGGGCCCACACAACGATCCCGAAACCCATCGGGCGGATCACACCACGGCGATCCTCTCGGAAAAACAAGCGGAATCGACTACTCGCTCGCCCAAAACGGACACCCGGTGGAAAAGGTACTATTCACCGAAGGCCGGCTCGGGTGGGGCCCACGCCTGGATTTCGAAACTCGTCGAAGGGATCGCGCCATTGCGATCCTCTCGGAAAAACACACAGGATCGACTATTCATCCGCCAAAATCGGACTCCTGGTGTAAAAGCTGCGTTTCTCCGCAAATGCCAAAACCCGGCCTCGTGGGGCCCGCACCTCGTTCTCAGTCCAAACACCCGGAAACCATCTCAAAATGTCCGTCGTATCATCAGGGTCCCAACTCCACTGACGACACGTCAATCGAACGCTCCGGGTAGAAGTTACAACGGCCCGAAGTCATAAAATAATAAAATAATATTATTTTATACGACGTTTCTAACTCCCGGGCCACGATCCCGAACCATAAAATTCTCAAGGTGATTTCAAAAGGTCCGTCTCGACGCAAGGAGCGCGTCGCCGCAAACGGCTCGCAAATCGGAGTTACGGTTTGCGAGTTACGGGGGTTTAAAGAACCCCCAGAACAAACTGGCCGGACCACCGTAGGGTCGCCGGAAACAACCGCGCCGCCGCCGGACTCCGCCGCGCCGCTGCCGGACTCCGCCGCGCCGCCGCCGCCGCTGCCGGACTCCGCCGCGCCGCCGCCGCCACTACCGGAAACCGCCGCCGCGCCGTCGCCGGATTCCGCCATGGCCGCCGCCGGAAAACCGGGTTTTTGTCGGAAAACTTCCGGGAGCCACCGAGAGCACCCCGGTGCTCCAAATTCAGATCCGAAACATGTTTTGGAAAGCTCGGGACCCGAACTATAAAACCCATATAAAAATTTGAATAAAAACAACACAAAAATGGGATCCGGGATTGTAAAACTCAAACCGCCTACC
This sequence comes from Viscum album, assembly GCA_963277665.1. Classification (NCBI taxonomy): domain Eukaryota; kingdom Viridiplantae; phylum Streptophyta; class Magnoliopsida; order Santalales; family Viscaceae; genus Viscum; species Viscum album. Next base: position 967,460,904 of record OY728122.1, read on the forward strand.
TCGCGGGCGAAACGCCGACGTTCTGCCTCAGATCCGCGCTCCAAAGCATCCGTTGCGCGCTCCTGGAACGTCCGCCGTCGAATTCTGAGCTCGTGGGTGCTCCGTTTGCTCGATTCGGCGGAGTGGAGACGAAGAATGGCGAAGAACGATGAAGAACGATTAAAAGGGGGGGGGGGGGCGCTGATATTTATTTCAGCGGCCCGCCGGCGCCAAACCCGCCTCGGACCCGACGCCCGATGCGAACAAAAGTAAGGTCACCCCTAGGGTAAACGCACCGTTCTGAACGCAACGGCGGTCTCAGATTTTCCATCCGAGACTCCGTTCAGAAGTTATTCAAGCCGACGCTCGCCCACTAAGTTGCTACTTATTTACGGAAACGCCCCTGGTGGTGTTTCTCACCGCAGGCCCGCGCCCGAAAAGTTTACAACCCGCCTAGGGTAAACGGCATGTTCCGGACGCAACTGTGCCCTCATATTCCCGTTCTGAGCTACCGTTTAGGAGATATCACACCCCCGCCACGTGCATAGTATAAAAATACTTAATATTTTTATAAAATTAATTCCGGGCACACCGGGCCTCGGAATCTCACGCCGTCTTCGCGCCTAGCTCTGGAATTATTTGTAGAAATATTCCAGAGTCTGACAGGGCCAAAACCGGAGTCGCTACATCCTCCCCCCCTTAGAACTTTTCGTCCCCGAAAATCCCCAAGCACAAGGAAAGCGACTGAACTCTCAACTGGGTCTCACACACCAGCGAGCTCACCAACAACAACCACTCAGGGTCTTACCAACGCCCTGAACAAAACTTGAGCAAGCAACAAAAGGAAAGAGTACCGCTAAACAGTGTCTGACAAACTATTGCAGTAAGTAGAAAAGACACAAGGCATACCTCTATCCATCCATGGTGCCTCTGGGTCAACAGCCTCCAGGGTATGCAGCTGTCCTCGCCCTCGACCACCAGTTCCCTGAGCTTGGCGTGGACCACCTGGGGGTGGGGGTGGTGGCAACTGGTACTGCCTACCACCGCCTCCCGCTGCACCAGCTCCGCCGCCACGTCTGCCGCCCTGCGGACCTCCATGCTCGAGACGCTGCCTCTGCCAAGGCGGTCCATCGACCGGCTCCCTCTCAGCAGCATGTCGGGTGGGACAATCTCTAGCAAGATGTCCCCGACCATCGCAAGCGTAACACCGCCTCTCCTGCGGCTGACCAAAACTGGCCTACGATCCCTGTGAGCCCCGAGGCTCAGATCCTCCATCCTGGGGTCGCCTCCTGTATCATCGGCCACGTCCAGACCCCTGAGTCTGACGTCGGCTACCAGATGCCGATCCGACCGACGAAGTCTCAGCTCTCGAGTGCCCAACACTAACAGGCGAGATCTGCTCGGCCAGAAAGCTCTCCACCACCAACGCTCGCTCCAGCACTCCAGCATAGGTGGGCAGGCACAAGGAAACCACACCTCCTCGGATATCCCTGCGTAAGCCCTGCTCGAAGGTCCGAGCCCTAAAGAACGGGTCTCGAACCATATCCAGGGAGTAGCGCGACAGGTCTGTAAACCTCGCTGAGTACTCCGACAAAGTCATGCTCTCCTGACGAAGCTTCAGAAGCTCCTGGATCCGCACTGACCTCAGTGTCACCGGATAAAACTCCTCCCTGAAGAGCCACTCAAACTCTGCCCACGTGAGTGTCTCCTCATCATGGGACTGCGTCACCAAACTCCACCATCGCCCGAAAGAACCATGCAGAAGGCTCGCCGCTAGGACCACCATCTGATCTGGAGGTGTCCTCACTAGGCGGAAAACTCAGGTGACTGCCTCAAGCCAGTCATCAGCTGTCTGGGGGTATGGATCACCCCGGAACCTCAGAGGTCGCTGCCTCTGGAACTCGTGCAGCGCACTCAGCCTGCGCGCAACCTCGTCCTGCCCCGCCGGCACAACCAGCTGCTCGACAGGTGGTGGCTCAACTGGCAGACCACCTGGAGGTGCAACCTCAGAACCTGCGCCCTGCTCCACGGCCACTACACGGGGCGGGTCATCAGCACAATCCTGCTGCGGAACCCTTGCTGGTTGTCGTCGTGGAGGCATCCTGAAATACATTCAAGACACACCACAGTCAAAGAGTATATCTGGAGAGCTGACTCAAGAAGGACAAGGAAAAACCAAAAACCCAGTCCTATATGATGCATGTACCATGATGTCCCCGCGACCAGTGTACGAATGTCCCGAGTCGAAAGGCAGGTTATCAGAGTCCTGGTGTATGGATACGTCGGCCGCCGCACCAACACTGGAGTCCTTGGCCTGAAAGCCGAACTCGAAACACCCTAACACTGCCGCTATGCAACCCAAACCAAACTCACAGCTAGACCAGCTACACTCTGAGACCCCAAAGGTGGAACCTCCTCTGATACCACTCTGTCACGAACCGACCCAACGGGGCTCGAGCCGCGACTCCCCAAGCCCGCCTCCAATAGGCCAGGGGCTGGCGACCAGCGCCGAGTAGGCTATCACACACATGGGAGGCATTAGCCTAAGGTACCTGTACACACGCACCCACAAACACCTCCATGCAACAGTGCAGAGATATAGAAACTGAAAAGTAAATGCATGCATACAATCTATCCCAAACCAGAGTGCAACAGCAAAAGTACAAAGGGAAAAACAGGGCCCACAAAAAGAAAACTACAAAGCGCGTCCAACCTGCTCTGAAGAAGGGGAACGCTGCCACAATCACCCGTCGGAAAGCTCCCTCGGCACAGCTCCGGTGAACACCCCGGTCAACTCGCTCACTAAGCTCCGCCTGCTCCGGGTCCTCGTGGGACTCCGTAAAAAGGCCTGTGGTCTGCACAAGACACAAACATGTGCGGGCAAAGCCCGTGCAGGGGTGAGTATAAACATACTCAGTAGGCACCCCAAAAACCCAAAACCCAAGGGAGCAACTGATAGGCAAAAGTCCGCTCAACCCAGCCAGAGGAAACCCAGACGAGAGAGAAACTCCATCTCGTGACCATCCTCGGCTAAACACATCAAGTCAGCTCAGCTCAGCTCAGGTGTATGCCCATACATACACCTTGAACAATCCAGATATACACAGCTCACGCCACAAAGCCAAAAGAGGTACCAACCTCATCACCAGCAACTGTCCACAACCAAAAGAGTACACCGCGAACACTGTCATACCAGATGACACTCATCTGAGAGATACACTCCATCGGGATACTCGCAAACATCACAGACGCTCACTCGAGAGACCACGCTCGTCGGATAGCATCACTGAGGAAACATCGCTGAAACAACATAACCACCAAACTCCTCGGAGAGGGGATCGCCGCTAGGGTCCGCTAGGGGATACCAAGACCCACTCCGGTATACGTAACTCACAGATAGGGGATCACTCCCAGGGTCCGCTGGGGGATACCACGACCCGATCTGACATACGTAGTTCTCACAGATGGGGGATCACACCCACGATCCGCTGGGGGATACCACAACCCGATCTGCACTTGACAGAAGCTTCACACTCAGATAGAGGATCATCGTTCATATAAAGATGGTCACGACGATACCGGAACCCTATCTGGTATAACTCGCGATGTAGGGGATCGAACCGACGATGCCGCAACCCTACCGAAACCTCGCGCTGAGTAGGGGATCGCATAACCAACGATACTGCAACCCTACCGACACCAAGCGCTGAGTAGGGGATCGTATAACCAACGATACCGCAACCCTACTATAAACATCATGCTGAGTAGGGGATCGTAAACCCGACGATGCCACAACCCTACTGTGCACGACCCACCGCGTAGGGGATCATATTCTCGATGATGCCACAAACCCTATGGGGTTAACCTGCTAGATAGGGGATCGCCGCCCATGAATAAGTGGTCACAGTGATACCAAGAACCCGATCTAGGGTAAAGATGCTAGAGGATCCACTCCGGGCCCACCGGAGGGATACCACAACTCTAACAGTTTAAACATCCCATCGAGAGGATCACAAACCCATACGGAGGTTGTGATACCACACGAACCCTCGTAGGAACAAACCAAGGGAGAACACTCAACCACTGCTGGTCCAAACGTCGCTAACCCGAGCGACTCGCCTCAAAGCCACACTGCGCACCTCCGAAGCCAAACCGAGGCCACCATCGCGTTCCACGCGGAAAAACACGCAGGATAGGCTGTTTACTCGCCCGAAATGGAGCACCGGTGAAAACGACACTATTCACCGTAGCTAGCTTGTGTGGGGCCCACACAACGATCCCGAAACCCATCGGGCGGATCACACCACGGCGATCCCCTCGGAAAAACAAGCGGAATCGACTACTCGCTCGCCCAAAACGGACACCCGGTGGAAAAGGTACTATTCACCGAAGGCCGGCTCGGGTGGGGCCCATGCCTGGATTTCGAAACTCGTCGAAGGGATCGCGCCATTGCGATCCTCTCGGAAAAACACACAGGATCGACTATTCATCCGCCAAAATCGGACTCCTGGTGTAAAAGCTGCGTTTCTCCGCAAACGCCAAAACCCGGCCTCGTGGGGCCCGCACCTCGTTCTCAGTCCAAACACCCGGAAACCATCTCAAAATGTCCGTCGTACCATCAAGGTCCCAACGCCACTGACGGCACGTCAATCGGACGCTCCGGGTAGAAGTTACAACGGCCCGAAGTCGTAAAATAATAAAATAATATTATTTTATACGACGTTTCTAACTCCCAGGCCACGATCCCGAACCATAAAATTCTCAAGGTGATTTCAAAAGGTCCGTCTCGACGCAAGGAGCGCGTCGCCGCAAACGGCTCGCAAATCGGAGTTACGGTTTGCGAGTTACGGGGGTTTAAAGAACCCCCGGAACAAACTGGCCGGACCACCGCAGGGTCGCCGGAAACAACCGCGCCGCCGCCGGTCTCCGCCGCGCCACTGCCGGACTCCGCCGCGCCGCCGCCGCCGCCACCGGAAACCGCCGCCGCGCCGCCGCGCCGTCGCCGGATTCCGCCATGGCCGCCGCCGGAAAACCGGGTTTTTGCCGGAAAACTTCCGGGAGCCACCGAGAGCACCCCGTTGCTCCAAATTCAGATCCGAAACATGTTTTGGAAAGCTCGGGACCCGAACTATACAACCCATATGAAAATTTGAAGAAAAACAACACAAAAACGGGATCCGGGATTGTAAAACTCAAACCGCCTACCTCGCGGGCGAAACGCCGACGTTCTGCCTCAGATCCGCGCTCCAAAGCTTCCGCTGCGCGCTCCTGGAACGTCCGCCGTCGAATTCTGAGCTCGTGGGCGCTCCGTTTGCTCGATTCGGCGGAGTGGCGACGAAGAACGGCGAAGAACGATGAAGAACGATTAAAAGGGGGGGGCGCTGATATTTATATCAGCGGCCCGCCGGCGCCAAACCCGCCTCGGACCCGACGCCCGATGCGAACAAAAGTAAGGTCACCCCTAGGGTAAACGCACCGTTCTGAACGCAACGGCGGTCTCAGATTTTCCATCCGAGACTCCGTTCAGAAGTTATTCGAGCCGACGCTCGCCCACTAAGTTGCTACTTATTTACGGAAATGCCCCTGGTGGTGTTTCTCACCGCAGGCCCGCGCCCGAAAAGTTTACAACCCGCCTAGGGTAAACGGCATGTTCCGGACGCAACCGTGCCCTCATATTCCCGTTCTGAGCTACCGTTTTGGAGATATCACACCCCCTCCACGTGCATAGTATAAAAATACTTAATATTTTTATAAAATTAATTCCGGGCACACCGGGCCTCGGAATCGCACGCCGTCTTCACGCCTAGCTCTGGAATTATTCGTAGAAATATTCCAGAGTCTGACAGGGCCAAAAACCAGAGTCGCTACAAAAAGTGAATTTTGGGAACATTAATGTTATCCAAATTAACTCATAACTAGGTATCCACATGGGAGAACATTGGTGGAAATTGAAAATATGAACTTGGAAGAAAAGTGTAACTATTTATAGGGATTAACTGAGGTCATAAATCATAAAAAAGTGAATGATAAATGAAAATTTGAGGTCCTGATATTCATAAATCTATCATTATTTAAAAGGATATCAGCCTAGAAAAATAAGTTACTATCACGATTTTTTGGATCATTTTTCTAATGCTGAGTAAGTATTTTATTGACAAAGAATATAAAGAAATATACTTACATTATATATTTATATAAAAGAAATTCATCATTTGGTTCTTCTTCCATCTATTTCTAATTCTTCCATTAATTTAGGAAATCAATATCCAAAAATTAACTTTGATTCCTGAATAACTAAAATACACTTTCAACGCATGTTTATTCCCCTAAAAGAGTGAAAAGTCTTACTAATTTCTATAAATATTATCCAATGACTATATGGTTTATACCATAATCTATAAACCAAAAAATTAACACTACTTTATCATCATTAATATTTATTTATTAAATTTTTTAACTAAAAATATAATTAAACTTTATCCAAGAAATTACTTAGTATAGTGATAGGAATGAAACCCTAATCGTCCTTCAATCATGGGTTCAAGACATACAGTATGGATGGAAATGATGATTTCTCCCCAGATATATAGTTTTTTCTTTTCTAAAACTACATTTATATTATTTCCAAAATTAATATGACGGGAATTCATAAAAAAGGTTGATAACTAAATATCCTTTAACTAAGGTTTTAAACACAACCTTAGTATATAAATTCTTCATTCAAATATTAACAAAAAAAATTCAATAAATGGTTATCGTTATAAAACTACTAAAATATTAGAATCCAATAAATTATAAAAAAGTTCCCAAAATCATCTCCACATTGGTCCCCCATATATCACAAAGTATCTTTTGGTTATCACCTTCCAAACATATGAATACCCTCATTGTATATTCTCTTGAAACATGGTAATAACCTGAATTACCAAAAATGATGTTTGATAAAAATCTTTCTTCCTTATTACAAATATTACTGGATATTTTCCTTAAATCCACTAAGATGTAAACATCATCTATGATAACATAGACTACATTTTAAACAAATAATTTGTCAGATTTAAGGTAATTAGTATCGTCCAATTTAATTATAAATATCTAATATATCCATATCCAAGCATCGTTATCTCAACTTTAGGAATAAATTAAGTGTTACCTTCCCTTAATAAAAATACGACCTTTCCATGAAATCACTTTTATACCTCCCCATCACCACTGAACATATACTATCAAATCCATAAAGAAAAACATATACTAAAAATAATTTTATGTCTCAAGATTCATGATACATATTATTTTAATTAAAAGTCATAAATACATCATTCAGACAACTTCATTCTCAACAATTTACTAATCTTTGTCAATTTTTTCCATAATACCCCTTTTATAAAATATAAAATAATAATTATGTCTAAACGTTTATCAGAATCAACTCATTATTGCATGTAAACAACACTATTATAACAACACATATATTTCAAGTGTTGTTTGTGGTTACTTCATCATCATCAACATAAAAACCATTACTTGTACCACCTTGATGATTCTATTCCTGATCCTTCGACCTAGGATTTCTATTTTCATAATTATCAAACTTTACACATTTAAAATCATTCATTAATTGATAATACCTTAGGGGGAATTTTATAATCTATTTTGATAACTAATATTTTCATTTTTCCTTTTCAGTTACTTTCTTTGTGTACTTATTTTCCATAGTCAAAACATCTTTTTATTTCAATGAAACATTCACTTGGGTGTTTCTTCACACATTATTGACATGTAGGAAATTGAATATTCAATCCTCCATGGTCTCAATTACCAAAATCTCAACGAACAACTCCCTTATTTTATTTAGATAGTTCAGGTGTTGGTCAAGGTCAATGTTATTAATCTTGTTCTATAGAAACTGATTACTCATGAATATAATGTCATCTACTCAAGTGATCATCCAATTTTTCTATTAATTAGCACATTTTCCATAATATTCATCACTGAAATAGTTCCTTTTGGATCCTACCATTATCTTAAACAAAACCAAAATCATAGAGTGCGAAATAATATTCCTAGCAAGGAACCACGGGATCATAGAACACTACTTATAATATATCCAAATTATGAAACTTTAACTAATATATGAAACATTAGTTTGATAATAGGTTATTCATATAAAACATATTTTTTAATCCTTCATGATTACTCATGATGAATTTGTTAATCCCAAAAGCATATCAACTATCAGTGTCAAACCATGTGGGCAATAAGGCTTGTTTTCGTGTGCTAGGTTATGCTCAATTTATTCCCTACACACCTTGTCGAAGTTGTTACTCCTAGGTATATCATGTTCAGAACCATGTCCACTTGTAGTATCCATATATGGATGTATTTATAGGAAACACTCACTCTATCATTTACCAAAATTTCAATACATTTTCCTTTAATTTTCCTTATCCTTAGACTTATCCTTAGGGAATTCCCTAGACATATCATTCTAATTATCCTTTGTAGTATCACTAAGGTTTCTTTTACTATTTTCAAATTTTTGACTAAATCATTTCATTAATACCCACTCTAGTGACCCAGGATTAACATACAAGGATATTACATCATTTGAGATGAATATTTAGAACTTCACAGAGATACATTCCTGAGGACCAGGGTAGTTTAGTGTCTTTGGAAACATGGAAACAATCATCTAACATAGTTAAAGATCTTCAATGTTCCCAAAAAAATCACCCACTTTAGTACTTATACTTAAAACCTTTCTTCATAACATGGGTAAAATAATGATAAGAAAGGGTGGAGCTTAGATGCTTAGTAAGGGTTAACAGAGAAGATACATAAGTATAACATGAGAATAAGGGTATTATTACATGATAATAACATTTAAATATCATACCTTTCATATCAAAGTACATATACATGAGTTGTGGAATAAATATTAGTAGTTCATAAGACATGAATCACAATGGAATGAAAATAATAATCAATGAAAGCATAACATAGGATTAAGAAATGGAATTTGGGGATTAAACATAAGCATTAAAAATCCTAGGTCAAGGATACATATCAAGACCTTCATAACATGTTAGGCTTGGGATAATAACTTTTGTAATTACTTTGGGATTGGGATTATTTACTGGGTAACCTCTTTTTCTGGCATGGGATTCCCTCCCATGTACCCTATTATTTATGGGCTTTGGATTCCCACCCGGGCACCTGATTGTTTTGATCTTGTGATGTCCTCTTATATACCCTCTTATTTTAGGCTTTGGATTCCCTCCTGTTTTCCCTCTTATTTAATTCTTGGGATCCCCCCCCTCGTGTACCCTCTTTTTTTTTGGTATTGGGATTCAGTCCCGTATACCCTCTTGAGATCATAAAAGATTTTCAGTTACCCAATGAATTAGAGGGAGATATATGCCCCCACACAATACATAATGAAATCATACATTCATGTGCCATAAGATAACAAAAAATTCATCATATCATGACCCATGAAATGAAATTTCTTTCATTAATGATTCATCACATCATAAACTATGGAAAAAGGATAGGTTTCATAATCATTCCATAAAATCATAACCCATGAAAATAAGATGGTTTAAAAATAATATAACCCATTGAATACAAAAGGGTATCATAAACATCATTCCATTAAAACATAAATCATTCAATAAATAATATGAATGTTATTCATAAACTACAACAAAGTATGTTATCTTATATGGTGAAGTATTTTAAATGATAACATGGAACATTTATTTGAGAAATATCCTTTAATTAAAAATATTATTCACAAAACCATTTAAAAAACATTTTATATAAACAATACTATACAATTTCATTTAAAACCATTCTTGAGGAAAAAATCATTTCCACGTTAATTTTTTTTTAAAAACATAAATAATTTTAAAATCCTTTTTCAATGAAAAAAACCATAAATACCTAAAACGAAGGGTTGAAATCATTTTTTAAATCCTTTTAAAGAATGTTTTTGATAACTTCTAAATAAATATTAGAATCATTGAAATTATTTTCTTTTAAAATTACCCTTTTTAAAACTTGTCAGGGGATCTTTTAAAATCATTTAAAACATGCTTTAAACATAAATTTTTTTTGGAAATATATTTTATTTCAAAAACACTTTAAAATAAAAAAATGGCAGATTATAAGTAAAATATTTCCTTATGAATAAAATTATGATCTTATAAAGGTAGGTTTAGCGAAATTAGGGTCATGGTGGTGGGTTATTCTATACTTGGTGAACATTTATTTTTCACTATAAAATGTTTATAAAAGTTCATTGATCAGAAAAATAAAAGTGGATTTGATTTAAAAACTACTTTATAAAAAGTTAAAACATGGGTAAAATTGTTTTTTAGAAAACATAAGATGATAGTAAAACCTTCTTGAAAACCTTTTTCATAAAACACAGTTTCAAAAGAAAATATATTTGTGACCGAAAGGAGAAATAAAGTCATATTTTCATAAAAACATTTCCTTAATTATCCTATTACCAACTTGTTTTAATATGGTATTTACACATTATTATATCATGTATAACAAAATGAGAATAAAATTAATGATTATTATTATTGTATGGATTATAATATTTCATTAATGGAAGCATAAACCTAAACAATCTTGATAAACGATGAGATTGTATCAATAAACCATTACTATTGTGCTAACTTTGAATCATATACTATGGAGAGAATAAAATTACATGAATCTAAAAATATCATGAAAATAATTATATTCAAGATAAATTATTTCAAAATAATTATATGCGCCTCATATAAAAATATATTTGTACATCATGGCATGTGTCTTAAGAAAAGAAAATTGAGACACGATTACTTTACCGATTTGGTAACTTTTAAACCACAAAACATATGAAGGAAATATCATTAAATGGATATTTAAATACCCATAAATTTAATTATAATAATAATATAATTAATTTAAGGGTAGTATACACAACACCTAAAAGAAATTAGTGGTGAATAAGGCATGTATCTCACAGAAATAAAAAGTGATATGAAATTCCATTACTTTAAGCCTTGACATTCTTCAAACATGTTCAAAACTCAAGTAAAATAAATATAAGTTTTTTAAAAATCTATTATAGAAACATATTATTATATATATATATGATACCAAATATTATTTTTTTATGACAATATATTGCCATTTTATTAACAACTCTATGTTAATGTTACGTTTCAGGTAATATCCGCTTTATTTTTCATATATGTTTTGACATGTTATTCCAGATCCACTTACTTATATCATGATTTAAATATTTTAATAATGTAAAACATGGAATAAATATTTTATTTATTCATTACATATATATATTTATTTAATAATCCATATAAGATAAAAATATGAAATGGAATTCACCATTCATTGAGACAGTAGGCCATATATATGCATGAATGCAATTTCTATTTTATTGTCATATTTAAAGAAATAATGTTAATGAAATATATGAATATATATATATATATATTAAAATTCATGTAAAATAATTATTTCATATATAAACTATATTTTCACTAAATTCATCCTTAATAAATTCCACGTATGGTATGAAAAAATCACATCGGTTTAAGTAGGTGGTAGTCCAAACTTCCCCAAATGAAATTATCATACGTACAAAAAATGAAAATAATCATGGTATGTGTTCTTTAATAATTAAATAAGCATAAATATATCATAAATATTATATATAAAATATAAAAATATTGTTTCCATCGTAATTAAAAACAATGAGAGGTGGTAAGAAAACAAACAACCTCATTTCATGAGGTGATAGTTCATCGTACATATGGACGATATATTTGTTATCCATTAGATGGAAGTATGTTTACATGGAGGAATAAAACTTTCAATAAATAGATATAACTCTATTTAGGATACTTTTTCTACATAATTATTAAATATGATTATTTGAGTTGGTGGATAAATAAAATAAAAATAAAAGATCATGAAAAAGGATGTTAGCTCTTCTTTTGGGTAACTTCTTTTTCCCTGCACAGAAGGGCTTCGTTGGTTGGATTTAAGCCCAAAAAGAGGCTTCAATGAGTATGTTAGGTATTTTTGGAGAATATTATATCAGATTTTGGTTAACCTAAAGGGATTTATAGATGTTAATAAGTGGGTAGGTTGAGTTCCATTTTATAGTGGAGGATGAGTGGCATTCTTGTAAATTTTTTATAAGAGATTTCCACAGTCATTTTTCCTATGAAAAGTGGATAAAATAATTGAAAAATTAAATAGATGGTATTATTTATTAGAAATATTCCCATAAAATTGATTTTTAAATGTTTCTAAGTCATTTAATCCTGTATTTCTAAGGTTTTTTCCCTTGTTATGATAATTTTTCTATTAATAATTTTAATTAATTTTAATTGATTTCACAAATACTTTTGTCAAAAACTATTTTTTAATTATTGGATATTATAAATTATTATTATTCCAAATATAGAATCCATTTTTCCAATTTAAATCACATACATGGTGTAAATTAATTTAAAAATCAATCCCAAGGATGAGATGACAATGTGGGTTTTAATGTAAATAATTTCACAAGTTTGCTAAGTTTTTATATCTAATTTGATGGTGAAATTTATCTATATATCATAAATTGGATTACCTGACATATAATTAATATTATTAGGCCATAAAAAATTATAAATATAATTTAACCTTATAAATAAATTATGTGAAAGATCACTTATAAATTAAAATTTAGTACTGTTCACTATTCATCAAAAAATGAAACATCACAAAAAAATAACAAAAATTTACCATAACATATTTTTCTAACTCTAAATAAAAATTGAGTTTTATTTAGACATTTAAAATTTATTAAATTTCCAAAATTTATATTTAAATTTTTTTCCATTAAAATGTTGTGGAACTGCTTTTATAAAAATATATGTTATTATGATTAATATTGGGGTTATTCATATCTTATGTTTATAAATTTATTTAATGAATGTATAAAAGTATTTTATTTAAAATATAAAATATATATTTAATTAAATAAGTCAAAAAATATTAATTAATTTAATTTATTAGTTTCAAATTCATTTGTGAGAATAAAAGTACTATTTATAAAACATTCCCTATATTTTTATTAGGTTCATATATTCATTTCTATTTAATTTGTAACCATGGAATTCAACCTTTTATTTTTCTGAATTAGTTAATCATATTCATAATCTCCAACTTAATGGATTTTTTATATATTATTATATTAAATAATAATATTTTTAATAATATATTATTGTTTGGTAAAACTTGGTCATCTATGCAACCTAAGATAACCTCAGTGTTCTAGGTTAAGAAATATGATAACTTCATCATGTATTCCCTTGAAACATATTAATAACCTAAATTACCATAAATATTTATTGAAAATATTTGTGGTTACTTATTATAAATTTTATTGGATATATCTCTTAAATCCATAAATGTTGAAAACATCACCAATGATAACATAGAACACTTATCAACAAGACCTTAATTAATTTCAAAGTAATCAGTATCATCTAAATTACGTATTAATATCCCATATATATTTTTCCTAACAATATTATCATAACATAAGGAACATATTATGGTTTATATTTCCCTTAATCATGTCTTTTCCATAGAGATAACAACGTTATTACATAACTTTCTGAGTCCATCAGAACCATTCAATGTATGCTTTTAAATCCATTGCGATGAAAACCATAAAATGAATAATCATTATATATTTCACCATTCATATAAAATAATTCTTGAATCCTAATATGTTGAAACATATATTATTCCATTTCATCCTTAATCCATAATAAGGCTACCTCATCTTATTACTTAATACCTCTTTTCTTTCAAATTTCTTTTATAGTATCATCATCAGTAGCAATATAACCATTACTCATACCACCTCCATGATTCTATTTGGGATATTTATACTTAGGAAGTCGATTTTCATAATGTCCATTCATTCCATGCTTCAAAATTTTTACATTTAATGATTTCATGTGGAGGCCTATATTCACAACCATTATGTTAACCAAATCCTTATTTTTTCCTTTTTCAGGTACATGCTTTGTGTCCTTATTTAATATAGTAAAACCATCATCTTGTTCCAATAAGATATTCACTTAGTTCATTAATTCCACATTCTTGACACAAATAAAATTGAATCTTCTACCCTCCATGGCCTTAATTACCTGAACTCTTAGAGAAATCCTTTATTCACTTCCTTGGTGAGTCTAATAGTTGACTAAGGTACACATTATTAATCATTTTCCCTTAAAACTGATTTAGAATTATCACAAAATACTTCACTCCAGGGATCATTCCATTTTAATTATACTCAGAAAATGTTCCATCCCATTCAATATTAATCTATTTCCTTAAAGTTCCCGCCATTGACTAATACCAGAAATTATAGTGTGAGAGTCAATTATCATAGTAGAAAACTGTATAATCATGAAAATAATTACTTATAGGATGTCTAAATAATGAAACATACATATTTAATATATAAAACCTTATGTTTATCTGATTTTATTAATAGTAATACTCTATTAAAATTTTTCATTGTAGTTCATAAGGATTTATTGAATTCACAAATCATATACCTCTGTAGTTTTAAACAATGTGTTTAAAAATGCCTATTATCATGCGCATATTCCCAATCGAGTCTAGCTCAATATGGAGTTTTTATGTTACCCCTATGTGCCTATTTTCCAGATCCACATCCACTTTTAGTATACAAAAAAATATTTATTTCTAAGAAACCAATCACCATATACTTTAACAAATTTTAGAGACATTTTTTCAAATAATAACTCATCCTTATTCTTATCTAAAGAGACATACCTAGATATATCTTTATAAATATACCTTGGTATTTCACTAATGTTTAATCATCCCAGTTTTCGAAGGATGAATAAAACATTACTTTGATATCAACTATAGTGTCACACACTTAACATACCAGGATATTACATAATTTTTTATGATTATTTAGAGGATTACAAAAGAAAATTCCTAAGGATCATACGAGTTTAGTGTCTTTTAAAACATGAAACTAAATTTCTTAACACGCTGAATGATCTTAAATAGTTCCCACAAAGATCTTCCCCTTTATTACTTCTACTTAAATTCATTATTCATAACATAGGGAAAGAAAACATAATAAAGGGATGATATCAAATTCTCAGTATGGGTAAATAAAGAAAATATAAATCTCTACATGAACATAAGGATATGAGAACATGAGAATAACATTTGAAGATGATTCCCTACATATCAAAGATCCAAAACACGAGACCAAGAATAAAAAAATTCAATATATAAGACATGAATCTAAGATAGTAAATAACATGAACCATGTGATTGTATAATAGGAATAAGATTTATAATTTTTGGTATACATGTAAACTTGTAATACATTTCCCTTTAAGTAAAGGATATTTTCCAAAAAACAAATCAGGTCACTTCATAGGGACTACATACTAGGTGGGAGACACCACCACCCCCATCAAAGTCCTTTCTTTATAAGGGATTGGTTTTCCCAATCTTCCAATAGTGGATCGTGTTTCCCAATCTTTCTAATGTTTATCTGGTTTCCCCATATTCCTATAGAGGATCATGTTTCCCCATCTCCCATAGTGGATCAATCGAGTCAATATTATTCCCAACATTTTCTCATGAGATATAAATATATATCCAATTAATTGGGGAATGATTTAGGTCCCACCCATATCCTAAAAAAATCATACCTACATGATCCAAAAGATAAAAATTAGTCACATCATAACCCGTCAAATTAAATTGGTTTCATAAAAATGTAATCATATCTTAACCTATTGATAAATAAAGGTTTCATAAACATTTCATCAAACAATATCCCATGAAAATAATCTAGTTTCATAAGAATATAACCCATGAAAAAGAAATCGATTTCATAAAAATCATTTCATAAAAACATAAACAATTAAAATAAATATTATGAATGGAAACTTCAGATCATTTCCCCAAAATGTAATGAGTATCACCAATGTATTCCATCTCAGATTCAAAATAATTTTGAAATATATTTTAAAAACATTTCATTAAGAAAATATCAGTTATTGTTTTAATTTTTTTTCAAAAGATAAAACAATTTTGATAACTTTTTCTTTTCAAATAACCTTGATAATTTATATATAATATTGAAAACTTTTTGAAAACTTTTTTCCATGAAAACATATAAAAAACATGAAAAAAATTAGAAACTTATTTCCTTTAAAACATATAAAAAAAGGTTGAAAAAAGTATGAAAACATTTTTTTATTTCTTTAAACTTCTAAAATAATATTAGTGATCAGTGAAATCATTTTCATTGAAATAAATCTTTTTAAAGAGTATAAATGGGTCTTCTAAAATAATTTAATCACTTTTTGAACATAAAATAATTTTTCAAAACTTCTTTTCTTTGAACACCATTTTAAAATCAACAATTTTCCAGTATATTAGAGGAAAAATCTTTAAAAATATCCTAGTAAAATTATAGAGGATTCATGGAGTAAATTATATTCATGATGGTTGGTAAGTCTGTATATAATGAACATTCATTTTTCACCTTAAAAGTTTATAAAAGTTCCTTGATCGAAAATCCACAAGAAGATTCCATTAAAACCCATTTCTTTTAAGGGCAAAACATTGGTAAAAATTTCCTTTAAATATTATAATATAATATTAAAACACTTTTTAAAAAATATTTAGAAACCAAAATTTTCAAAGAACACTGATGTCTAACTGAATGGAGATATAAAGTAAGATTTTTTGTAAAAACATTTTCTTAATTGTCATAAGTACCAAAGAGTGTAAAAATGGTACCATTAGTTTGATATAACATCAATAACTATAGGGTAATAAAATCAATGAGGATTATTAAGATATGTATCATACTATTTCAATGTTATTTTATACAATTCATAGGCAAATATAGGGGTATAACATGGCATGTGTCACAAAGAAGGCAAATTAAGAAAAAATTACAATACCGATTTGATAACTTTTGAAAAATAAAACCCATGATATAAATATAAAAAATATATATATGTAAATACCCATAAATCTATTTTTATGAATAATAATATACATCCATGATCAGTATACAAGACACATATAAAAAATATTAGGTGAACATGTCTTGTATCACACGGAAAATAAAGGAGGGACATGAAAAACCTTACCTTAGGTATTCACTTTCATCATACACATTGAAATATAATGTATAATAAATATAATATTATTATAAATATATTGAATAACCATATTACTATATCTAATACAACATATTATTTTATTGTGAATGTATATTACCTGTTTATTAATAATTCCATATTAACGTTGTGTTTTGTGTAATATTTATGTTTTTTTCCTACATGTTTTGACTTGTTAATCTTGATACTCTTACATAGATCAGTATTTACATATTTACATAACATAAAACATGCTCTATAAATAATAAAAATTAATTATATAAATATTTATAATAATATTTAAAATATAGGTATAGGAAAAGGAGTACATTGTTTATAGTGATGGTAGGTTGTATGTACGCATGAACATTGTTTATGTTTTCTTATCATTTTGAATGAAAATAAGTAATTGAAATATATATATATATATATCATTAAAGTGGAATTATTATTTCATATATATCATATAATTTCACTAAAACCATCTTTAATACATTCAATTTAATGTGTGAATGAATCACATCGCTTTGAGGAGGTTGTAGTCCCCACATCTACAAACGATGTCATCATATTGAAAAAAAGTAGAAAGCATGAAGGTATGTTTTTTATAATAATTTAAAAATAATAAATACTTAATAAATATCATATGTATATATATATCATATAAAAACATATGTTACATGATAAATCCCAACAATGAGAGGTGGTAATGTACAAATGAACAACATCATTTCATGAGGCGGTAGTTCCCGGTATATACGAATGGTATTTTCATTACCCATTTGAAGGAAATGTGTGTATGTGTAGGCCAAAAAAAATAGAATAAAAACATCTCAGTATATTTATTATACAAAATTTTTTATATGATCTTGAAAGAAGAACCATTTACGGGTGGATAATGATAATAAAACTAAGGATCTTGTGGAATGATGTTACCTCTTCTTTTAGTAACTCCTCTTGGTTGCACCAATGGGCTTCCTTTTTTGGATTTATACCAAATGGTAGGATTATGTGACGAATATATAAATGTTTAAATATTATTTTATCTTTTTTTGGTGATTTAATGGGATTTATATGTGTGAATAAATGGTAGTAGTGAGGTTATTTTTATAGTGGAGGAGGAGTGGCATTCTTGTAATTTTATTCAAAGGGAATACCACCCTTGTTTTCCCTATGTAAAATATATCAAATAATGAACAAAATGGTATAAAATGGAGGATAGGCTCTAAATATGGTGATCCAATGAATTTTTTACATGTTTATAGGTCATTTTCCACTTATGTGTAAGGTTTGGTCCTTTGTTAAGCTATATTTTCTCATAATAACTATAATTAATGTTAATTACTTTCACTAATAATTTTAAAAAAAAAAACTAAGATGAACTTTTTTAAATTATATATTTCTATTTTTCAAAACATAGAATCCATATTACCTAATTCCAAACATAGATATGGAATAAATTAATTCAAATTTAATCCCGCACATATAACAACAATGTGTCTTTTTTAATTAAAAAATGTTCAAATGTTTGGTATGTTTATATATCCAATTTCAGAGTTAAATTCATTATAATGAACTAAATTTGATTAATTAATTTATAAATAATGTAATTTAACTTTAAAACAAATTAATAAATTAATTAACAATATTTATAAAGTAGATGAAAAAATAAATTTTAATTAACATTTAGTGTTTTCACTTTTCATCAAAAAATGAAAATTCTAAAAAAAATGCCAAAAATTCCTTAAAAGTAACTATTGATATTAAACCACAAAAAATGAAGTTCATTTTTTCAAATAAATAATATAAATTATTCAATATTGATAATTATAATGTGTTTACCATTAAAAGTTGGTATAATTACCTTTTAGAAATATACATATTTTTATTCATAAAATTGGATTTATTCGTTTCTTATACCTATAAAATATATTCATTTTGTATCAAAAATATTTATGAAATATATATTATTAAAATTTATATAAAAAATTAATCAAAATTTTTCAGTATAATTTATTGAGATAAAATTGTGTTTGTACATTAAAAATATTTTTCCTAGAAAAGTAATTTCATTTTTTAAAATAGTTATCACTTTCACTTATACTGATTGATGACCAAGGGAGTAATTTTTTATATAAGTGAAAAAAATATTCTCACAATTTTGTTAATCTTATTTTTAATTTCTATTCCAATGGCTAGATGGTATCTATAATAATATTTTAATAACATTTTTAATAGTATCTTCTAGTTCGGTAAAACTTGACATTGAGTGTGACACATGCTACCAAAAGGACTCATAATTGTGTGTAATACAAGACAAACATAACATTGTGCATACTAAAATATATTCTATGTGTTTTTTCCTCAATATTTACATGGTATGGAATATAATTCAAGCCACACTTAGTTATTTGGTGTAAATAAGCCTATATTCAGAGTTGCGTGAAATATAATATATCAAATTATTATATTAATTCAAATAAACTCAGTGTGTTTCAATCTAGTCTTGAACTTCTAGGAATATGGGTAATGTTCATGATTTTTTCCATGTATCTCTCCTATGGAAGTACATGCCTGACCCATCACATGTTCTAAATTCTTAGGTGGTATAACTAGAGAATGGACTATCATATAAAGAGAAGTCGGTGAAGATCTTGGAAGGAAGAGAAAAAATCCGATGAAAAAAGATGAATCACCTTTTCAAAGTGTCATAGAGTAACCATAAGTATAAAGAGGAGACATGGGAACTAGAGGAAAAAATTAAGGATAAATACCTTCACCTATTTTTACTTTTGTATATAAAACCAAATTTCGAGGGAGACAATATTTCACATTCATGGGATAAAAATAAGGTCAGGATCACATATTTGAAGTCATTCCACACATTTAATTTCCCTAATATTCAATTCATTTTGACTAAAAATATAGAAAAATATTTTATTATCATTATACACATGAATATCTCAACAAAGACTTAGTGTCTCCAATATTTAAGATCATTCATAACTTCTTACATATTAATTTCTGAGGTTAGGACATTATTTTTGTATGGATGTAATTAGAAAAATATAAATTACACCATGTGATCTCATAGAATTATAACATATCTCATGTTCATTCAAAATGAAAAAAAATACAAAACATATCCCTATCCAACCTCAGGAAGAACCAACATAGTAGTTGAGTTAAATACTTTTTTCGACTCATTAAAAGATACATGCCACTTAGGGATCCACATAAATGTCTACTCTTCTAGGTGGGGATATTCAAATGTGATATACACCTAGATAATTACATTTCAAATCACTGGTAGTAACTGACTATACCCATGAAGCCATGTATATCTTGGGAATTCTTTGGTTCATTGCAAGACGTAATAAACTTCTCCTTTTCAAGATTAAAATAAATTCCTTTTTCGGAAACCACATGTTATAATAACATGACTTCCTATATTTAGAAGATACACTTTGATAAATTTTCCTAAAGCAAATGTCCACTAATGTTTCCCAAAACACCCCTAAAATTATCATATTTCTCCTCTACAAGTTTACAATATAATATGTTTTCATTTATGAATACCTTTAATAATGAGTAATTGTTTATGTGTAATATCTAGTTTATAAGTTACACCAATATTATAGGAGAATTTGTTGAACTATAATGTGTTACTTCATTATAAATATTATCATATCTAAATCAAAACTTATTATGAAGAATGTTGTACGCCTTTACCTGGATTTGATGGTACCCTAACTATTAGTCAAACATTGGGAACCACCTTACCCCTTTAAATTAATAAATGGGGTCATAAATTCATGGAAAGGGGTTCTTGCTCCTATTAGTCACTGATTTATTCATTATGTATTCTATATACAATTCAAGACCTCCATACATAGTCATTGTTCAAATTATAATCATGGTTTATAGAAACATACTAGGAATAGTAATATACTTTTTCCTCTAATTGATCCAACTTGATTTTCAATTCCCTCAGTTCAAATAGTTCTATTTTATATGTATATAAAGAGGTTGGGTGAGTCCCAAAACAACATAAACTGATGAATTGAAATCCCACTTAGGTAAAAACCAAGATAAGTCATCTAGGAACAAATCTGGAAACTTCTTAACAACAAGAAGTAACTCTATCCCTATGTTCCCTTCACCTATCACTAAAAAAGATGAAATCTTAAAAATCAATATAAAAACCTCAATAGAATGTGGTGTATCAACCCAAAATGGGTTCCATATACCAATTACCCAATCCAATTAATCAACTAACCTCATATTCATCTCCTAGTATTCTATAGGCTACCGACTAGCCGTGAGGGATTAATATGTGACTTGAGGAGACTATACCCTCTTTATCAAAGTAGTACAATAGTAGAAATAAATTAACAATAACCAAAGGATAATAAATTATATACAATTTAATATCATAACCAATATAATACCAAGAACCACATGATGAATCCAAAAATTGTTAACAATAATGAAAACCAATGAAGAAAATATTTCATGTCATATCATTGTTAAGTTTCTAAAGAAACCCATAAATTAAGACACATTTAAAACACTTAGGCGATTCCTCAAATAATGTATGGTTCCCTTACACATGCTCTATTCCCAACCCAAAATCATCCATCTAATATAGGGAACTTGTCGTTATCTTTTCCTGGAAACATGATATATATTCAGGTATGGATTAGGTATCCCAAGTAGGGTGTGAGAACAACTTATTAACCTACCACTAATGGAATATAATGAAATATACATCCCAAAAAGTATCTATAGTTTTATAAAAATTAAATTATAGGTTAAAATTTAGTCAATATTTATATTTAATTATTATTTAATTAACCACATAAACCCTTGGGGTCATAGTAACACCCGAACCAATCATACTTGCCTCAGCCTGTATTGGACTCTGAACCAAAAATCCTAAAAATATCACAATTCATTATTTTATAGGATTTATTTATCATTTAATTATAACTATATTTGAGCTACCTAGGAGAAAAAATCCAAGTACAAATATCTTGGGAACATGGAATAGAAGTCCAATACTAATATCATGGGGTCCTAGAGATTAGTTTAGAACCCCATAGGTATTTAGAGCATCAAACCCTATCCTACAACTCATTGGTATTTGAATAATAATCCCCTCTACCATAATATATTGATCACAAGGATTCATCAGGGTCATGGGTCATTAGTGGGTCAACCCATGGGTATTTGTAGAATCATTCTTGATATTACACCTCATTTATCAATCAATCAAAAATATCACAAGTTTCACATTCATATCAAGGTTCAATATCATTAGCATTTTCTTAAGTAATTCTCATCGTGTTGAACCATTAATGTTATCAATCACATTAAATGTTATTTTCATTAATTATAAAGAATAAAAAGAATAATTATCCCCTAATCCAATTAACAACATTTAATCACCCAATTCATTAAATCATCAAGGTTAAGAAAAACATAACATTAAATCCCATTATCTATCATGAAATAAGGATTTAGTTCAATTCCATTAACCCATCATTCCAATTTTTATAAATCAAAATTCACCATTTCAAAACTATTGGAACACCCCTTGGGTTTTCATATATTCTAGTCTCAAACCTCCGATAGGTCCATTGGGATCCATGAAGGGATTCCAAATTCAAATTAATTCAATATGTTAATTTAGATAAAAATAAATTTCCCAAAGTTGAAAAGAAATGGTACAACTAAAAAATAGGATCATAATCAAGATAATGGTAATTAGTAACTAGAATTCCTACGTTTAGGTTATTGATGAACCCCTTCCAAGTCATAATAAACCATTTGACATCGAATTACTAGATTAACAATGACGGTGGAGATCAAGAATCAAACCCAGAGAGCATTATTCTTCCACCACAAATTATATTCACACTAGAAGAGGTTTTTTAGGCTTCTAATCCACATTAGGGACTCCTAAATAATGGGAAACTATATTAGGTTTATTTGGGGTGATTAAAAATATAACTTGGGGGTTTATGATTTTTTAATAAAAACATTTTTGGCTTTAATTTCCACACACAAAATTTCCTGGGTGGGGCCACCTTGTTTTCCAAATCATATACCCAAACCTTACACGCATATTATCTAGGGTTAATGGGTTCTAATAAGTGGTAAAATGGTTTTAAAACCAAATTTCAACCATGTAAACCCACTCTATCTTAGGGTGTATGGTTTCCATGGGGTATGTTGATGGTTTCAGAAAAACATGTGCCAATAGTGAACTACCCAAAAAACCCTCCAAAAGCTTAAAAACACATGAAATCACCTAAGTCAATATCTAGGAAAACTATGATCACAAAAAGGCTAAAAGGCCCATGAAAATAAGTATGAGTAATCTCTATATAGTTCAACAACATAAAATCTATCCATATTTAATAGCTCATCAAGGAGATATACTCCCATGAATCATTGTGATTCCAATGTAAAATATTTTGGCCACAAAGCCCACATATTTTCTTCCCTCTCTCATGTTTCCTCATAAACATATTGATTCTTTAATAGAACTTGGACTATAATCATGGTCATTCCCCACCACACATTCTCATTATGATCCATAATACAAATCAGATGAACCTCAAAGGACACATCAACCTCAAGCACAACATTATCAACATAGATCCCTTGAGAAGTGTTAGGAAGGTAATGAAAAATCAATGAAACATTAAAAATATCATGCATAGAACTATACCTGTGTGTATGATCAAATCAATATTCCACCATTATGATTCTTTCCACGATCTCAAATTTTCTGACAAACCTAGGTACCAAATTTCCCTACCAATGAATCCTATGGCGACCCAAACTCAGTGAAACCTAATGGAATACATGATCTTTCCCTATAATCTCAATAGTTCAAATGCATCATTGGAATAATACTTTTTATACTCTAATATGTATACACACATTTTAAAATCATTTTAATATGCTCTAATGTTTCATACATGAGACTCAGTCCCAACAACTAAGACTCACCTGCTTCTATCCAACATATAGTTGATCTGTATTCCCTACCATAAAGAACCGCATATAATTCCATCAGAATAGTCACCTTATAACTATGTTTTAGTTTAAATCAAAAGGTTATATTTTTTCAAGTTCCACAAAAATCAAGGATTCCATCTCTCAACATGTATTCATACACCTGGATAGTACACTCTAATTACCAGTTTGTCCCCAAGTGGAAAGTTGTACCAAGAAGTACATGGGTACCCCACACCTTCTCTAATCCTTTTTATAAGTTTCAATTAATGTTTTAATCATGGTCTAAAACTATACTCTATAACATTTTTCAATCGTTCCAGAATCACCCCAAACACATCATTATTTAGAGGGATCCTTGAAATAACCACGACAAAGTACATGGTAATTTCACTATATTTCTCTTCTAGTTTGGGAAATATTTTTAGAAAACCACTAGGTCATTGATTATTCAAAATATACTACGGAAATGTATAAAATTGTGTCACGTAACCTATAATATCCCTTTTCATGCCCAACCACCAATACTATTGATATAGTTCATGGAATATTTTAGTAAAATCAGGATGCACTACCTACATAGAGTAATGGAACTCTTGTGTCAACTCCACTTGCATACATGTAGGCATAACAACATGATTATAAACATAGATGATCTCATCACTATATATAGTTTAGTAGGAAGGTGAGCCCCCACCATCAAGGCATTCCCTCATCGAATAACACTCCAAATCATCATATTACCTCTCCCAAATCCAAATCAAAAGTTTTGATTCAATTGAAAGTATATGAATATAATATTATTATGGAACTCTTAAACCTCAATATACATCTTAGCTAGTACGGTCATCATCTTCCACATAGAATTGGACTCTTGAACTTTCGAAGTTTGTATCTTTTTGCTCAATGTTTAAATAACACTATTTTCATTCCAAAGGTATATGATATATAATATTCAAATTAATTCATACACTCAACCCATCTCTGCCTATTTATTTTCTAGTATCAATGCAGAAAGATATAATTTCCTTTTTTTTGGGTGATATAAACAGTAAATTTTTCTCCCAATACGTAATTCTACCAATAATTTATGGCATAAAACACCATAGCTTACTCGATATTATATGTAGGTTAATTCAATTAATGTTTCCTCAATTATTAGGGATTATAATCCACAAAATTATCTCCTTGCATCAATACTACTCAAATTCCAATCCAATATTCCTCACAAAATATACCATAGTGCTCACCCAACTTGGGTAGGGAAAAATAGTTGTGGAATTAAAACACTTATTCAACTCGTGGAATGAATTATCACATTCTTCATAACATTAAATATTTATCCTTTTCATGTTCTGACCCTAAATTAGTGCTTTTAAATGGGAAAATTCCTGGATAACCCTAAAAAATAACCCTGCAACCCCATAAAACTTATTATATAAAAATAATTATTTGGACAGCCCCAATAATCCACTTCCAAAACATTTTATAGGTGAATTGACACACCTTCCTAAAAGATAATGTTACCCATGAAATTTTCCCTATCAATCTATAATTGATACTATTATAGCTTGGAATATAGTCAATTCTCTCTCAGTGTACTCATGATGACATCTAGATGTTGGGAATGATAGTTATGAGTCTTGGAGTACACAAATATTCCATCCCCAAAAACAACCGAAACTGATCTTGGTATGGGTGAAATATTTATTTTATAAAGTCCACAAACACTATCTAAGAATTTATTATCCTAATGGCATCAAGATGAACTCATATAGGCCATAACTAAATTTTAATTGAATACATGGTATATCTGATGGCCTAACTCTTAACTGATGATAAAATAATCTCATGTAAATATTTTATAATAAAAAATATTATATCAACTAGTCAAAGAGGTCATCAATATGTGGAAAAGGATATCAGTTCTTTAATATTATCCACTTCTACTTATGTTAATCGATATATAAATGTAATTTTATGTCATTCTTCTATGTAAAAAATCATAGAACCCAAAGGAAACTTACTCGAACAGATTAAATCCATATAAATAATCTCTTCTATCAGAGTTTTCCATTCTTGAAGATCTGTTTCTTTCATTATAAAAGGGGGAATAGAAAATGGATTAAATCCCTATATGAGCTCAATTGTAAACTTTGTATCTCTCTATGGTGGAATCCTAGAGAATTTATTAAGAAACAGGTCTAAAATGTATCCACAATGGGTGGAAATAGATCATCCTTTACACCCTCATCATCTAAAAGGATACTATCAACGTAGGTGGTGAGATCTAATTGTTGTTGGTGAACTAACTTGTATGACCTTCCAGGATATCCCATTCCCCACGATGAACATTACAATCACCCTTAGGATATGTAATGGAAACTCCAATTTGGTAACAATATATGTGGGGTCAATATGATACAAACTAATCCATACCCAAAATAAATGAAAAACCTGACATTTCAAGTATATAAATATCTTGATGGAAATGATACTCACCTTCCTTGAGAGAAAACACATTGAAAAAAATATTTCCTTTGATCGTACTCTTATTGGAGTGTCAATCATCATAACCCCACTAAAAAACTTCACTTTTAAACTCAAAAAATTCACAATTTGAGAAGATATAAAAAATGATATGTTCATGTATAAAATAAAATGTTAGAAAAGCTAGAAGATATAAGAATAGTACTTCTGAATATCGACAGACCAGCCTCGCTACCAAAAATTACCAGTTGACTGGCATGTCACTATCATGCCCCTCTATCCTATCATACATTTTGAGTCCCCTAAGTCTATTAGTAGGCACTCTTTCCCCTAAGCACTATATCCACCACCTTAACCATAATAGATAGAATAACTCCAACTACCCGACTAGTATATGGAAGAAGACCCCCTTCCAATACCTTAGTCTTGTCAAACTCCTCAATCATTACCCATCTATCATTTTTTTATAAGACCAATATAGATATACCATATTTAAACATTCTTGGAACCCTACCAATGTTTGGGGACATTATTGATTATAGTGATCTAACCTATCACATTAATGGAAATGAACTCGATTATTTTCCTGAGTAAAAGATCATTTACCCAAGACACTATGCTTGTCACTAATCGGGTTGACGTTCTCATTGTAATTCATCCAACACTCAGAAAATGTACCTCCTAGAAAAAAAACCCCTAATCTTCCTCCACTAGATTCTTCCTTTAAGTTTTCCTTTGAAATGAGAGACTGATTCTCTACCTCATCACACTTATTCTCTTAAAAGATATTCACCTGGGATGTATTCAAACATTTAATTCCTTCATGAATTTTTTTTCACGGTTTATTCATATCCTACCAAGTATGGAAAAAATAATTGTAAGTTAGTAAAGAAATCATCATATTTATTAAAAAATATACTCCCATGGGTCAACTTAGTAATCTATAATTTCATCGCCTACTTGAGAATCTATGGGTTAAAGTGTTCCAAGAACTTATCCTAAAAGTCCTTCCATTCCATGCATTTCAAATTCTCTTCCCTAACCTGAATATCCCACTACTGATTTCCATGACCACATAACATTTATGTTGCCAACCTGACTCTTTTCTCTGTAGGACTATCTAACTAGTCAAGGATAGTTTAGATAGACTCAATATATAACTCTACTACCTCATGTCCACCCTCTATGGCGATGATCTATGGGTGTTGTTTTTAGAACTCCCATGTCAGGCCAGAAATATTTTTCACATCCCACCCTGGATATTTATTTACGAAAAACATAAAGAGTGAAATTTTCTCCCATAATTTCCCTATCGCCCCTTCACCCTAAACTATCGTGGCCTCTAGGTCCACTACTGGTTGATCATTTCCATCCATGTCCTCATTTTTTCTTATCAACAAAGTTCATTATAGAGGAATGTATCTACAATATCAAACACAAGTCTTAAGTAACATAACATGTAATTAAAACATTTTAACAATAGGGATTAAATATTTCTATGGAAATTCATCCCCCAAATTTTTTTCAAATGGTCAAAACTGAGGCACTATAACTTTCTAAACCATCCCTCACGTGGTTCATGGATAACAAATGTTAAACCAATTTCATAAAATCAATGATTCTCATTAGACACAAATTTTGTATCATTTACAATTATCAATTTTTTATTAGGAAACATGTCATGTTTTTTAAAATACTTAAACAAAGAAAATTATTTCATTTCAACAACTCACCAAAAAACTTTTTTTCTATGCATGACTAAAATGATGTGTGTACCATAAAATTTTATGTTCCTAGAATGATGTGTGGATACTAAAATCACATTCCATACCAATACATGATTAATATTTATGAAAATAATAAAATCACACATCAAGTGTGTCACAAAGGTGAAATAACATCAAATTGTATTTGAAGACATGGAGAAAAATAATCTCACCCTAGGTGATTAGGTTTTCCCATGCACATGGGTTAGATACTCCATTGAATAAGCTCATGACCAAGTCCTGTCTTATACAAGTCCTCTATATACATTTTTCCAAAAAAAGAAAACTAAAAAAGAAAATGAAATAGGCTTTGAGACCAATTTGTATCATCCCAACCCGAGTGACACAAACCAGTTCCCTAAGATAGTTTTTCGTGTGACATAAGGCACGCCTCCTTGTATGATAAAATATTTCAACTAGAAATGATGGTCTAATATGTAATATGGAGAGACTAAAAGTGAATGTGGATCTATAACCAAGGTGTATAGGAGTAATAAATCTAAAAAAAGTTCATTGATTTGGACTCAATCATCACATGGTGCACGAAATTGGGCCATACAGTACACCTAATTTGAAACACTCATGGTATATGTTTTGGAAATTCAAAAACTAATTACGAACCATTTTTATGGATTTAAAGAGATATCTATTATGAATAAATTAGAATAAAACTAATGTATCATTGATTAAAAAATAATGTTTCATGATTTAAACATCCTATAATTTTTTTTTATAATTATGTGGTTCCACCCTACGATTATTGTTGCTTTCACTATGATTTTTAGTTTTAGTCAATAGATAGAAACTGAAGGAACCATGTTAATGTTGATTGTCATAGACAATTCATTGATAATACTCCATATACATAAAAATTTATAGGATATGGAATGAAAACTATTTTTTACCTTTATCACAAAACATTACAATGATTTGAATCATGATGAACATACAATTGATCAACAGAGGGAATAACATTTTGTGGATTCCTTCATGAGGGGACATAATCCTCATTTTAGTGGATTAGTTGATACATTGTTTTCTAAAAAAATTATCATTTCCACTGAAAATATTTTTTCCATTCTTCAATGTTCGTAGAGTGAAAATTTCATTTTTTATGTCTACTATTTGGAATGTGAGGAAGATCAATGATAAAATCTTATTAAGAATATGAATCCAAGAGAAAAAATTTAATCCATGAAGTGGGATGAGTTTAAGATCATATTTAAAAAAAATACAAATATTATTCCTAAAAAAATTTAGAAGGAATTCCTCAGGATTAATAAAAAGGATGATGAATGTATCTTTACATTTGAAGAAAACGTTTCTATCCATTTGATATAATCTTATAGTATTATCATTCGGCAAGAAATTATGGTTGAATGATTCTTCAGAGGATCAAAACAAAATATCCAAAGGGAATTATCCATAATGGATATTGGAATCCCCGAAAAAAATTATTCTATGTGAACTAAAAAGGGAAATTTAAGATAGAACCCCTTGTTTTTCTGCTCATGAGAAAAGGAAGATGGGGTTCTAGGGTATCTCCAATGATATTTCACATATAAGGAATAAAATTATTCTAACTAATACATAATAATAAAATGGGAAGGATCACATATGTGAGTTACCAAAAGGAATAAAAAGGTGTTTCATGTTTTGGAATCCTAACAATCAAGAAAAAGAATTTATTAGTAGTGTAAAGAATCTAGTTAATGAAATAAATGGAGAAAAATCTCTGTAGAATGCACCACACGCACTCTAGTATTTTAAATGAAAGGATTATGGGAAATATGATATCTAATGCCCAAATTCAAACGTAAATGATTGTGATTAATGTTGAAAACCACTTAATTCGTGAAAAAGGGTAAATATAATTTGATCATAGTTCTAAATACAAGTTCAATAACAACTTGATGAAAGGTACACTTACCATCCACTCTAGAACTGTTATTGTCTTAATTAACTCAAGATATACTCATTAATTCATATTTGAATAATTTTGTGAGGGAATATGGATTCCACAAAAATTATTATATTTAGAATTATTAAGGAAGAAACCTAATGATATGATGATCATATCCCAAGTATATGATTCATATGTAGTTAAATTTTGTGAGAATGTGATTCCAAAAAATATTGTAATTATTCCTATAGTTGAAATTTTTGTTTCTCTTACAATATATTGGAATTAACTACATAAATACCACATTAATGTCATAGGAATGGAATTAAAAATTGATATTCCAAACCAACCTTTGATCAGTTATCATTAAGATGATAAAAATGAACATCCAATGAAAATCACATTCATTTTATGGATTTCGATTTATATTCAAAAGGGGTGTTTATCTCAGATGGTTTTGGAAAACTCAACATATATGATATTACTATTGTAAAGGATTTTGTTGAGGTATTTCTAGAATATGGGCCAAGTCATATACCAAAATGTGAAGTTGAGTTCAAAAAAAATATCATACCTACTTCCATGCCTATTTCAAATACTTATTTTAGAATGGTGCCAATTCAGTTGTAGGAATTGAGGAAAAACTCCATAAGAACTTTAATAATTGATTTATTTAGACAAGTGTGTCACCTGGGAGTGCACATGTTCTATTTGTTATAATGAAATATGGATCAGTGAGACTCTTTATTGATTATCCAGATTTGAATATGTTATAGATAATATGCATAGATCTTATTAATTATATTAATTAATCAATCAATGAACACCTTGGGAAAGTGTACAAGGGGGTCAATTCATTGAGTTAAAGGGTTCATGCTAGATTATCCTAGATGAGTATCACAAAAGATCCAATATTTCTATATTTTCAAAGTATAGATCTGGAAATCCTAAAGGAATGGGAGAAATATTATCTTTCTAAATTGAATGTTCTACCATCTATCCAAGTGATTATTAAAGATGTGTTGAAGGAATATGTATAGATTCAAAGGAATGTTAAAATAAACCTAATTTTAAACTTGATCATGATATACTAATAAGGTATATGAACTATGTATATTTTCCTTCCATTCCATATTTAATGAATTAGTTTTTGGATTAATAGAAATTTTCTCCATTATCAATTCACAATGGAAGTAAAAATGTTTTATAGATATTTGAATGAGTATTTATAGTGGGATGGCATGAAGGGATACATCAAAGAGTTTGTATCTAGGTGAATGGTATGTCATAAAGACATGTTTAAGAGAAAAACTCCAAGGTGATGTTACATACATTACCCATACCAAAATGGAAATAGGAAAAATAACCATTGATTTTGTCATTAGACTCCCCAAAACTTCTGAAGGGAACATTGATATATGGGTCATAGTTGAGTATCTTTCAAAATTATCACACATCATCAATAGAAAATATGATTTCTCTCTAGATAAAATTTCTAGGATACACATTAAGGAAGTGGTAAAGTTTAACGGAGTACAACATTAAAATATTTTAGATCAGGATCTGATGTATACCTCGATGTTCTAGAAAAGTTTCTAATATGTTCTCAATGCACAGTAGAGTTTCAACACTACATATCACCCTTATATGGATGGTTAGTCTAACAGAATAATTAAAACTCTAGAGAATATTTTGAGATCATTTTCACTAGATTTAAAAGGTTTTTGTGATCAACACCATCCTCAAGTTGAGTTTTTCTATGATAATATATTTACCCTTTTCATTCATATGGAACCATATCAATCCCTTTGTGGAAAGAAGTGTAGAACTCTAATGTGATGGGATGAGTGTGGATAAAAAATATATTAGCACCCGAGATAGATATATGAATTAAAGTGAAGGTTAAATCTATTCAATAATACATCATGGTGGCATAAAGTTGACAGAAAAGTTATGTTGACAATCATCGATGTGTTCTAGAATTTGACATTGTTGATAATGTGTTTCTAATAATTTCCCTAAGGAAGATGGTTATAAGATTTAGGAAGAAAGGGTGACTAATATAATTGTATATATTTCCCTTTAAAATTCTTTATTGTGTCTATATTGTAGAATATCAGTTTGAACTTCCACTAAACCTCTCTCAGGTTTATGAAATGTTTTATATATCTGTCTTAAGGATGTGCATTTATGATCAAATAACATGTATTTAAATCAGAGTATGTACCACTAGAGAAAAATATTATTAATTACTAACAACGTTTTAGGATTCTGGATCATAAAGATAAATGTTTACAAAATAATTTCACTCCCCTAGTCAATGATTTTTTCAAAACCACCAATTTAAAGAGTCTATGTCAGACCTGAAGAAATGATGAGGTAGAATTATCATCACTTTTTTGTATCAGAGTGGTGAATTTTAAGGGAAAATTAAATTTCAAGGGGTGGATAATGTAACACCTAGATATTTTGTTGATTTTTTCAAAATAAATCATATTTCATTAATATCTGGTGTGACATGCAATATAGAGTTATGCTGGCACTATATGAAATAACGAGTTTTAACATACAGTTATATATAATTAATATTATTGTATAAATGAAACCATTATAACATTGAAATTAAACATAGTGGTATAAATCGTAATAATTTTTTTTAAATATGAATTATAATGGGTTTAGTTAAATAAATCATTTTTATTAGAAGTGCTTAATTTTTAGAGAAGTCTTTTTATATTTTGTAAATACAATTTTCTCAAAAAATATTTTTATTGAATTTTGTGATAAAATAAAAAAAAGTAATTTTTCAGACTTTAATAGTGCCTATTTTACAAAATAACCTTAATTTTTTAAATCAATATGTCAAAATTATCTTAGAGTGTTTTTTTTAATTTTTCAGAAAATTTAAATTTTTCAGTCGATAGTGAAAAATAATGGTTTTTATTCAGAATTACCATTTCTTTTATATAATTTTATAATATTCCAAATAGTTTTAATATGGTCATAATTGTAAAATTAATTTAACTACATGTTTATTAATCAAATTTATTTTATTGGAATATATTTCAAATTGAATTGGGATATTAAAACATTATATACTTATGAAAATTTTCTCTTTGGAAAAAATGTTTTCTCATCACATCTATGGGTTTTATTATAAATTTATTACTACCACATGTGTGAATTGAATATTTCTAAATATTAATCCAGATTTTTAATCATCATTATTTATATTTTATGATAATTTAAACATAATTATTGACCACTATGAATAGAAAAATCACAAAAATTATTTACCGAGGTTAAGGTAAAAAAACTTCTAGGGGTTAAACTATAATAAAAAGGTATAAAATAACATCAAAACATATAGAAAACCATTTTTATAGTCATATTTCCACATTATATATTTTATTCTCAAAAAATATTCTTTTTGGATCCTTTTGGATTTAGAAAAATGTGGGAACCCCCTTTTCTTATCAAATATTACAAGTGTGCCACTCACATCACTTATAAAAGGACACCCTCTCTCGTATCCTATTCACACATATAAAACCTATTAGTTCAAAAAATCCCTACCTAAATACCTTATTTACATCCCACCTTTCTTCCTATTATCCTTGTATTTATCATAAATCCATCTTGTTACAGATTTTGTCGCTAACCCAAGGATTTTACCCGAAGAAGAGGTATTGTTCTCAATGAGCATTTTTATATTATTTATTACCCAACATACTTACAATATTATATATTATTGTTAATATAATAAACTCAGTATATTAAATACATTAATAGTTTTTGATTTCATTGGTGTGGACTAAATATATCTCATCATTCCTTAAATGGGAAATGATAACGTCGCTTGTGTGTACGGTGGACTACCAAATCACGAACCGACGTGAAACATTTTCCATAGACACCACCCATAGTTCAGTATTATGGTGAATATAATTAATATAAAATCTATTTTTAACATAAATATTTATATTTAATTATGATATCACATATATGTTCTTAATTTCCATTCTTTGGGGAATACAATAATTCTATTTGTTTGTATGACAGACAATAAGCTCACAAAGTGATGTGATTCATTCATTACATATGCTTTACATGTAAGGTAATAAGAACATGTTTAAAAAAATATTATATTTTAATTGGATAAAAATTATTCTATAATATTAATTTATTATTTACTCATATTTATTTCAATCCATCAGGAAAATGGAAATAACATTCATGTTTACATATGTCCAACCATCTCCAATAACGATGTATCTCATTTTTTATCCCTATATTTTATGGATTATTCAATATAAATATATAAATAATATATATTATATTTATATCATGATTAAAATTCAAGATATGAAGGATCCATGATCAAATTAAGAGGATAAATAATATAAAATAAAAATCTTCATGAAAAACAGAGTAGTTATTACCTACAATGTGATTTTAACAAGGAATTGTTAATAAACGGGTAATTAAAGTCCTAAGTAAATAATATATGGTTATATATATATATATATATATGTAATTATGGTTCATTAAAAAATTTATAAGAAAATTATATTTATTAAATATTTTTTTTAATGTGTAATAAGTTTTTTGAGATTTAATGTAAGGGATTTTGGTCTCACATTTTACTTCTATGAGACACATTCCATATTCAAAACCTATTTATTTTATATGGTGTATATACTCCTCATAAATTAATTTTATAATGATTTCACTAAAATTATAGGTAATTTATTATCTATTTTAGTATCTCTCTACCATGGTGATTATGATTCATTGTTTCCAAAGTGATAAATGGTTTCATTATACAATCTCATCGCCTATCTGGAATTTTTATGTTTATAATTTTGAGGATGAAATATTGTGATATCTCATGATTCACATGGGTTTTATTCTCCACTATTTATATTAATATAATATATGTTTTCCATTCATTTTACCCTCTTTAGTTATTCAGTCAATTAAGAAAATATTTCCTTAAGAATAAATGACATTATTTTTCTCTACAATCAAAACACCTTTTTTCCATATCCATGATGTCTAAAAATATTTTCAAAAATTTTGTATAATTACCTAATGTATTTAATATATTATATCTACACTTATTTTATGTTATAAATATTTTTGAAAATGGAATATTATTTTTTTTCCATATAAGTATCATTTGGGTTTTACTAGAAATGTTCAGAGAATCATTATTTTAATGTGTATGACATTTTCCTCCATAATTTCCACTCAATATTTTAAATATTCTTTTTATGAGTTCTGAAGGTTATATTCAAAGAAATGGATTTTAAAAAAATAAATTTTTTAAATGTTTTTTCAATGTGGAGAGGATATTTTCCATAATAAATGGTCTAATTTATTTTTCAAAATCATTTTCCATCCAATATAAAATCATTTAATGTTAATTAAACATTACTCAAGATATGATCCAATTATACCATAATTTTTTTTTTTTATGTTTTATGATTATAAACATAAGATTTTTTTACAAACTAGTATCTTTCATTAGGATATACTATAAGAAAATGATTATCGTACCATACCCCTTTCCACAGGTTATGATATGTTAATTGTTTTATTATCATGTGGCACAAAGATGTATGGATTATATGATTGGTGAGACCTATATCCCCTAACAATTCATTAGTTAAAATGAATTACTCATGATTAAATATGATATTTGTGAGCCTAATTACTTTTTCATAGTTTCATGTGTGAAACTGATGGCATAATCACAATGTTAAGAATGAACCTTATTACATGTTCATAGTGTTATGTGTAGAAATGGAGTTGATATCCGTAAGGTTATGCATGGATTTTGTTTCCTAGCCATAATTAAATGAGAGGGATTTATTTAATGTAGTTAACTAAATGAGGGAACCTCATTGAATTTATAAATACTCATGTTGTTATAAGGTTATGTGTATTCAAAAAATTTATGTCTCATTCCAATGTTATATTCTCATGGACTAGGTTCTTTGATTCTATTATGATTAATGATTTTGAACATCCAATATTTACCCCATAACCCATTATTTTGATCTTTCATTTGTAGGGTATGGTTTTTATATTCAATCCTAATATTATCAAGCCCTTATTCTCGTGTTATATTTACATATTTCCCTTATTTTCCATTATTGATCATTTGAGCAACCCTTTCTTATGTTTACCTTACTGTGATATAAATAATGGTTTTATATAGGGTATGTTTTTTATGTTCACAAAATGGTAAGATATTTATGGGATATACTATGATCATTCCCTAAATAATACTATTTTGTACCTATTTTCTAAAGGCACTAATCCATTATATTCATTTGGCATGTATTTATGAAATGTGATGAATATTTATCTGTCAAGATATGATATCTATGTATGTTAAGATTAGGTATCTACAGATTTAGTTTAAGTTTTTAGTTTTTATTCAACTATATTATGGTGGAATCATTCATTATTATGTGGATATTGTGTAAATTGAATAGTTATCTCCCTAATATGATGTCTACCCACCCTTTTATAGTGTTTTGATTGAGGTACATGTAACAGCCCGAGATTTTATGAAAAAATATTCTTTTTATTTTACTAATGTCTTGTGTTATACGCTACACCAAAAGGAGCTTGCACAACACGCATCCTTGACTTGCCTTGCATTACACACAATCGCAACCTTCCTCGATAGCGTGTGTGGTACGTAATCCTGAGTTTCACGAAACAATGATATGCTATTAAAATATTATTAAAACTAGCCGTTATGAATAGTAATAACCACTTTTTAAATTTTAGAAATTTTAACTCTCAAAATGGACTTCATTTTTGGATTCGGAGTATCGAATTTAGCCTAAGGTGAAATTTTGGTACTTTTCGGATAACTTTCATATTCTGATGAATAGTGAAAATTACTAAATTATAATTAAAAACAAATTTTTTAATCGAAATAATTAATAGTGATAAATCATTAATTTGAGTGGTTTTAAAGTATATTTATAATATATTTTTACAATTTAATACAATGTTGGTCATTGGATGTAATTTCACATTTAAACTAGACATAAACAAGTGTCAATCTTTTGATAGATATTGTTTCTTAAAAACACGCTATTTGTTTTAACAACGGGATTTAATTATAAAATTAATTAATGCAACTTTTATGTTATGAATCTGGTAAAATAGACTTCATTTTTGAATTCGGAATATGAAATATAGCTTGGGATGAAATTTTGGCATTGTTCTGAAAAACATCAATTTTTGATGAATAGTGAAACTACTAAGTGGTAGGTTAAAAACTGAATTTTGCATAA
This sequence comes from Viscum album, assembly GCA_963277665.1. Classification (NCBI taxonomy): domain Eukaryota; kingdom Viridiplantae; phylum Streptophyta; class Magnoliopsida; order Santalales; family Viscaceae; genus Viscum; species Viscum album. Next base: position 967,498,654 of record OY728122.1, read on the forward strand.
AACTTAATTTTACCGCTTCTGTGAATGGAATTTCGAAAATCCGAGAGACACGGTTAATATCAAGGACTAAAATGTGGTTCAATGAGATGAAAATAATATTTTGGTGAATAGTAACTTTTTACTTTTTTTTACCACGGTTAATAGTAAATAGGGTAACTAAGGGTAAATATGATATCAATATTACCCTAACACATGTCCTAATTCTATTGGACAAGTGTAATTCGACCAAAAACAAGCTTAGGAATAAAATATGACCATTTAGGCCCACTTGGATTAGATTAGGACATTTATTATTAATTTATTTAAAGAAGGGTTAAAATAGTTAAAATCAAAGTTTAATAAGTAAATCATTTTTAATATGGGGTTATACATAAGATAAATTCGATTGTAAATATTCATTAGAAAGATAAAAAGATTTACTACATGATGGTATTTTATTTGTAATTTTTAGACATTAAATAATTTAATTTATTTATGACACAACGATGATGCAGTAATTATCTTATTAATGAAATATTGACATAATTGATGTTATAAACACCAAAATAAATGTAATTTGAGATTTTTTATGAATTCCACTAATTTTCTAGGTTACTATGATATATTAATGTTAATTTAATCAACTTGGTTCGAACATTTAATTCTGTTATGACTTTCACAAAAATCATATATCAAATAGTGTCAAAATTGACACAAAATAGTTTTTAAATCAAATATTATATTATTAATTGTTATTGTATTCCTAAAAATCTAAGGTTCGGCCAAATGACTTAGATAAGGATATATATATTAATAATAAACAATTTGGGGTTCGTTTGGCATGTTATAGTAAGTGTATTAACCATATAGTGAAAGAAAACAAAAAGACACGGTAAAAGTTAAATTAATTAACTTAGAGTTAAATCTAATTGATAAGGTTAAAATAATACCCTAAACTTGTCTAAATCTTATTGGTTTATAGGATTTAGACCCATACCCACTTTAGCTTCAAAATAAGACCCTTTGGAACCATTATAAACCGATTTTGACTTTAATATAAAATAATATTTTGAGATATTCCTAAGGTGCCCCTCTCCTCCCTTATAAAAGGACACCTCCTCCCCCTTCCTCCTCACACCAATTTGAGCACTCAAGCTCGGCCAACCCCTGCCAAAATCTCTTCTCCACTTCCCTAGAAACATCCTAGAGGTTCTGGTCTTCCTCAAAGACCAATTCTAGTGCCCTAAGAGGAGGTCTCAAAGAGGCGCTTCAAAGAAGAGGTAATTACCGTTACCAATTCTTTCATCTTTATTTCTTCTTCCACTTCTTCTTCTTAGGTTGTTTCATTATGAAGTAATAACATCAGTATCAATCATATACTGATATGTTATTATAAGTATGAAACAACCGTATATCACCATCTATCCATCCTACGGAAAAAGAAATCACCGCGCGTGCGTACGTACGGAATACCGTCTCCACGCCGTGGTGTAATATATTTTCCGTCACCACCTTAATTGGATTGGTATAATGGTTTAATGAGTAACTATATATGATTATTATAAAGTGATATTGATACTGAAATAGTATACATACACTTCAACACAATTCCACGACCATGGGAACGATATCGTCGCTCGTGCGTACGTACGGACTACCGTCTCCACGACGCGATGAGATTCATTTTCCATGTTAACCATTTAAGAATGATTAAAAAGTATATATAAGAAATAATAATGAAATATGAGACATTATAAAGCTACTGGATTTATGTATATGTATGTCATCTACTTACTTCCATTCAAGACAATAAGGAAAGGAAAACAGCGTTCATGCGTACGTACGGACTACCGTCTCCATGAACGGTGTTTTTCATTTCATTTATCTATCTATTATATATATATATATATATACTGAATATATAAGATATATAAACCATATTTTATATTCTAAGTAAATCATGATATATGTAATAATGATGTCAAGAACAACAAGTCAAAACACCTACGATAAATGAAACGATTTTACCCAAAACGCTTCTTTAACATGGAATTTACAAAAGAACGGGTAATATAATGTCATAAGTGAACCATATATGATATAATAACAATGAATATGATTCTGTAATAAGTCAATAACATGATTTAAATCATTATACAGGAGGTTCGGACACTTACAAAGCAAGTCGGACCTAAGGTAAGGCAAATATCACAATCTCGTTTTTATCCGAGATTGTTTATTCGTAAGTATTTACTGGGGTGTATTTTATCATCCACATCCATGTTCCCTCAATATGTAATATTTTTTCCATCCACTTGAAATAGTTTAAATCCAATTTTACCCTTAGGTGAGTTTTTAGTAAAGAATATGAAAGGAATCTTTTGTCGTTTTTCCGTACGAGGTACTTTTTGACTTTTCCGACAAATGTACGAAGAATGTTTTTTTTTAACTTATACGGCATGAATGGATTTTTAAAACATTGTTTCCAAGAAGCTTCCTTTACAAGTTTTCAAGTTTATTTTTAATCAACTTCTTTTATTTTAAAGTTGTATGACATGTTATGAAAGGAAAAATGTTTTTGAAGAAGAAAGGATATTTTCCTCAAGAATGGAGTTCAAGTGTTTTATCAAAATTAATTTCCATCTAAGATAATAAAGGGTTCTGTTTTTATCCCTATTATTAAATTGATTTGTTCATGTTGTGATGGAATTATTTTTATGAATTCCTTTATCTTATATGAATTGATTTATGATGTCATGATGTTTCAAGAATCCCATTTTTGTTACATGTGTTATGCGATGATGTATGTTTTATGATTATGTGGCACACATAAGAAAGGATTAATTATAAGATGGGTGGGACCTATATCTCCCTCCAATGAATTGGGTAAAGATTTTATATCTCATGGGATAGACATGGCTGGAACGGAAGGTTATTTCGGTTCAGTGATACAGGACTGAAACGAGGAGTGAACTCGGTTCAGAAAGGGACTTTGTCCACTAAGATAGTCTTGGCAATGAGTCATGACTAACAAGAAATGATTTTCCATGATTATGTGTGCATGCCACAAAGTTCAAGTTTTAAGTTATGATTATTGGGATCTCATTTTCAATTCTATGATTTATCCCATGTTATGATATTATGAGCTCTTTTGCAGGTCAAGATTTCCAAAAGCTACGTTCTTATGTATATGATGTGATTGATATTTCTTTTGTTTACCCTTACTGAGCATTTGAGCTCACCCTTTTTTGTTTTTCTTTCCCCAGGATATAAAGAAAGGTTTTAGGTAAAAAAAAAGGGGAAGGTCATTATTGGAGATATTGAAGATCTTTCACCACGTTTAGAAGATTACGTTCCGAGTTTCCAAAGACACTAAACTATTACGATCCTTGTGTGTGTGTTTTTGTTATGTACTAAGTATTCCGCAAAAGTAATGTAATGTCCATGTATGATAAGCTTCGGGTCTCTACAGTACATCCCCATTTGGATTTCTCATAGGAAATTAAATTAATTTTTTTAATGAATCATTGTTGTTTGTTATGTATTTTACACTTTATGATGTTGTGGGTATGATACATACATTATATGGGTAATTGGTCATGATTCTGATGTGTGTAAGAACCTTGTGAAATTTTAGTCAATATAAATATTTTTATAAAGTATGTTAATTAATTATAATGTATTAATAGTTTACTAAATATTTAATTTAAATTATTTTTGGAAATTATTGAATGTGTTGACATGGGTTTGGGCCTTGCATTGATGGATGTTGGTTTTAAGGACATGGAAGATCATTGTAATGAGTTATTGGGTTCTAATCTAAGGGAATAACTTTTTTATTATCCAATGTGCACCCTCACACATATCTATATGGTTTTTTTCTTCTCAATATTAAATGGAATAAATGGTCACTCCACTGAGGGTGGATGACCTATTAAATTAAATTAATTACATAATGAAAAACTAATGGCCAATTTTTAAATTGAATAAAGTCCCAAGGCTATGAGAGATATTACAAATTGTCTTGATTTCCTCTATCGTTGATGGTAGAGTCCATGATTTTAATTATATTCCTTGAGATTAAAATACTCTGAGGGGTGAAATATTAATACATTTAGTGAATACATATAGCAACCCAAGCCATTTACATATAACATTTCATTATTTTAAGCATAATTAATCATCAGAGTACAAGCCAAGGATCGTTAATTCTAGTGTCTGGGAAGACTAGGTACATATAACATAAAACACAGGACTAAAAAAACATAATTATTTAATCTCCATAAAGATATTATAACATACTTTGAGCTCTTACATCTTCCTAGGGTACCCTGGGGAACACGTGAACAAAGGGATGAGCTAAAAAGCCTAGTAAAGGATTGAACATAAGGACACATCTCAAGCACCTGAGTTATGAAGCATGACATAATTATATCCAAAGCATGAAACTTATAAAATCATTTAATATAAGCATGGTATAATATAAACATGGAATAATATAAATTTGGCAGAATAATAAATCATATCTTTAGTATGGGTCGAGGCTAACCGCCAATCCCGTTTCCCATTTCAGTACGGGTCAAGGCTAACCGCTAATCCCGTTTCACATCACATTTCATGAGACTTATCCTTAACCAATGCATTGGAGCGCTATCTTGGCACACCCATATCAATATATTAATGAATATTCTTTCCACATAAATAATATTTCCACATAAATAATCATACATAATCAACCATAAATAAACATAAGGGTACCCATCGAAAGAATTAGGTACCACAATCATGACATAAAACATATCCAATGGGCGTATCACAAAGGTTTCCATGAAAAGAATGGATTAGAAAATACATGGACAATAATAGGGTAAAATAGGTATATAAAATGGTAAGTTGTGTCAAATATAAGTGACAACATACTAAAAATGTATTTTAGAAACATTAGCATTAAAACATTTTTGCGCAGTTTTTAAGGAACACACTCTAGATCTTTTCAAATAGAAAAGTGTACATTATTTTATATAAGACAAGAATTGAAAAAATAATATTTTCATAATAAAAATACTTATTTTATAAATACAATGGTGTTTTAAAACATAGGATAGAGTGCACGTGAAATTTAGGAAAAAAATTGGGAAGTCCCCTTAAAACAGGTTTGCTTATCGGAAAGTTCTAAGGAGGGAATATTTCAAAATCATGTATATCCCATAAAGAATGTGATGAAAGATTCTTGATATAAGAATATTTTAAAAATAAATAGAAGTCATAAGACTCACATAAATATATAAGATAACACCATTTTGAAAGAAAGATAAAGAAACCTGAAAGAACAATGAATGTTCGGGTAGAATTCGTTACGATTTTATCAGCATGGGGTCGTGTGTGACCAAGAGGGATTGATGAGAGAGATAAATGGGGTTTTTAATCACTTATAAATCCATAAGGATGTTTGGGGGAGGTTCTTAATCATACCCCATCATTTTCTAGTACACATATAAAGGCATATTATTGAGGACAATCTTGATTAAGGGAGAAAAGGAGAGGATCCCTTACCTCAAATCTGGTGGTGTTCTCCTCTTGTTATTAATGACCTGAATAAACAAATTAGGATTATTAATTCATAATTAAATAAAGTCTTATATATTTAATTGATTTATTATAAACATTTTTAGTTTATTCAAATCATTTTTTATTAGTTATAAGGTTTAATTTCATTGTTCGGGCTCGTTTGTTTATTTGGCTTTAAAAGATCGGTTCACTTATATTCAAGTTTGGATTATATGAAAGATGAAAGTTTTTTTCCAGAATTTAAGTTAAATTATTTAGTTAATATCCAGGTGATTACATAGTTTTAATTTTAATTAGTTTACTTATAGTGATGTCAAAGTTTTATATATATAACCTTAGTGATAACTGTTTTTGTTAATCGATGGATTTGGTTACAAAGAATGTGTTTTTCATTATAAATTAATTCCATTTGCACCAAAAGATTATAGAACCAAAAATAGGATATATTACATATATAATAATCTGGTTAAACCATAACACAAATGGTTTCATAACCATAATTAATGATGATAATAAAAATTGATAAATTGTTGTCCTTGAATGTGCTAAATTAGCAAATCTCAAACAGTGCTTTCATTTATTCAAATAAAAGGGTGGGGAAAGGGGAAAAGAATATGAAATATACCAAGATCATGATGACATTAAATTCCATGTATGTTACTGGATTTATCATACTATTATGGTTAATGGAGGTGAGGAAAGAAATTAAAAAAAGAAAGGAACTTAAAAGAAAAGAAGAAATTTGGGAAGAGGAATTTACCCCATGAGACATCCTCCTTTGAGAACCCTTAAAGGGAGAGGTTTTGGTATTTTGAGGAGTATGAGAACTTTTGGAAGTGAGGGAGGACCTTAGGGAGAGGTTTGGGCAGAATTTATAGAATTCATGGAGCTTGAGATGAGTGGAGAGAAGAGGGAGTGAAGGGGGGTTTTTATAGTGGAGGAGAGAAGGGATTTCATGATATAATAATCATTAAATTATTATTTCTTACCAAGATAAGGAATAGTAAGTATTAAATGACCAATAATAGTAAATGGGTCATGTGAATTCGAAAAAAGTGGGATTACATCAGTAGAGCATCATCGATGACTCAATTAATCCATTATATAGCATTTTTTTGTGAATTATCGGATTCTACTATTAATAAAAAATTCAAGTATTTCAGAAAAATCTCAAAAATTTAACCTTACCATTTTTCTACATGTAGAATCCAAAAATGAAGTCCATTTTTCAAAAATAATTTTCTAAATATTATTATTTTAATATTTAATTAAAATAATAATTTATTATCAAAACCAGTTTTAAAACATTCATGAACTCATTCTAAACTATATGTTTATCATACTTACAACTTGAATATTATTTTTATACCACCAAATGTGAGGTTAATATTCATTAGGGTATATCACTATTCATAAGGTTATGTTACTATTCATTAGGGTAGGTTACTATTCACCAAAAATTATTTTTGTTTAATTAGACTCCAAAAAGCATCTTGAACACAACTGTGTATGTAAGATTTTCAAAATTACAAACACAGAAGTGAAAAAAAATGTTTAAAGGTCACTTATCACTTATTAGTTCATTATTATATAATTTTATGGCATATTTATAAGAAGGGAATTTCCATTAAAATCCTTGGGTCATTACATTCTTCCCCCCTTACGAAATTTTGCCCCCAAAATTTCATTTTACATTCTAGGCCAAAAACAGATGTGGGTACTTTTCCTTCATTAATTCCTCCAGTTCCCATGTTGCTTCCTCAAACTTATGGTTCCTCCACAACACTTTTACAAGATGGGTTGTCTTGTTGCATAGAACCTTATCTCTCCAATCCATAATCTTTACTGGGTCCTCCTCATAGGAGAGATCATCTTCCATGTGCACCACCTCTGAGTTTAATACATGTGAGGGATCAGGTATATACATCCTCAAGAGTGATACATGGAAAACATCATGAACTCGAGTCATATTTGGTGGAAGTGCATGCTGATAGGCCACAGATCCTATGTGGTCAAGGATCTCAAAGGGGCCAATATACCTTGGGCTTAGCTTCCCTTTCTTCCTGAATTTCATGACTCTCTTCCATGGAGATATTCAAAGGAAGACTTTATCTCCAACGTCGAACTCCAAGTCCCTTCAATGGTTGTCAACATAGCTCTTTTGCTGACTTTGAGCAGCCTTGATGTGTTTATGGATGACTTGAACCTTCTCTGTTATCTCTTGAACAATATTGGGTCGAAGTATCTTTCTTTCTCCAACTTCATCCCAACAGGTTGGAGTTCTACATCCCTTTCCATATAGAGCTTCATATGGAGCCATCTGAATACTTGAGTTGAAGTTGTTGTTGTATGAGAACTCAACCGATGGGTGATGTTGCTCCCATCCACCTTTGAATTCTAAAGAGCAGGCTCTAAGCATATATTCAAGTGTCTGAATATTTCTTTCAGACTGGCCATCAGTATGGGGGTGATAATCCGTGCTAAAATTTAATTCAGTACTCAAAGAATTTTGAAGGCTCCTCCAAAATTTAGATGTGAACCTTGGATCGCGGTCAGAGTCAATTGAGAGTGGAACACCGTGCAGTCTCACCACTTCCATCACATATAACTTTGAAAGTTTTTCAAGCGATAGATCTTCCCGAATAGTGATGAAATTGGATGTCTTGGGGAGTCTCTGAACCACAACCCATATCGCATTATTTCCCTTCTACGTCTTTGGGAGACCCGTGACAAAGTCCATAGTAACATTTTACCATTTCCACATGGGTATAGGCAATGGCTGCATCATACCTTTTGACTTTGGTCGCTCAGCTTTAACTTGCTGACATACCAAGCACCTTGATATATATTCCACAATCTCCCTCTTCATGTTATCCCACCAGAAGTGTTCTCGGAGATCACGATACATTTTGGTACTCCCAGGATGGATAAAGAAGGTCGAGCTATGTGCATCATTCAATAGCTCCTTCTTTATCTCTAGATCAGATGGTACACATTATAGTGTCCCAAATCTTACAACACCTTCCTCATCAATTTTCAAATCAGAGGATTTCCCATTTTTGACAGCTTCCATCCTTTTTTGAATTTCCACATCCTTTCTTTGAGCATCCTTTATTTTCACCAAGAGGGATGGATGAGCAATCATTTTTGAAAGGATTGATGATGTTCCTCCCTTAATGATTCCCATGTCTATCCTTTTCAAATATAAGAGGATTAGATCCTTTTAAATTCTCATCATTGATAAAGATGCAAGATCCTTTCTACTTAGAGCATCTTCCACCTTGTTTGCCTTGCCGAGATGGTAGTGGATTGAGGATTCATAATCCTTGATGAGATCTATCCATATTCATTGGAGCATATTAATCTCTTTTTTTCTGAATATATGTTTGAGAATCTTTTGGTCAGTATATATCTCACATTTTTTCCCATAGAGATAATGCCGCCAGATTTCCAATTCAAATATCACATCCGCCAACTCCAGATCATCCGTGGGATGGATTTTCTCATGGATTTTCTGCTGCCTTGAGGCATAGGCTATCACTTTATCATTTTTCATTATCACACAGCCTAATCCTTTCTTAGAAGAATCACTATACACCACAAAGAGTTCTCCACTTAAAGGGAGTGTGAGCACCGGCGTAGTGATAAGCCTCTTTTTCAACTCCTTGAAACAGTATTCACATTCCTGTGTCCATATAAGCTTTAATCCCTTCCATGTCATCTTGGTCATTGGGTTTGACAATAGTGAAAAGTTCTCCATGAATTATCGATAATACACAGCTAGACCTAAAGAGCTGCGGATCTTTGTTACAGAAGTTGGCCTCGGCCACTCTTCAATTTCCTTCATCTTAGAAGGGTCCACATATATCCCTTTCCTAGTGATAACATGCCCCAAGAATGATACTTCCTCCATCCAGAACTCACATTTACTGTACTTTGCATAAAAATTCTCCCTTCACAAAGTCTTTAACACAGTTTCCAAATGCTCTTCATGTTCCTCCGTGCTCTTGAAGTATATCAGAATATCATCAATAAAGACCACCACAAATTTGTCGAGGTAATCTCTAAAGAGTCTATTCATTAAATCCATTAAAATTACTGGAGTATTAGTGAGTCCGAAGGGAATCACTATGAACTAATAGTGTACATACCTCATTCAAAAGGCATTCTTGGGAATATCTTCCTTCCTCACCTTTAGTTGGTGATATCCTGACTGAAGGTCCACCTTAGAGAAATAACTAGCCCCCTGAAGCTGATAGAACAAGTCATCTATCTGTGGAAGGGGATACTTGTTATTTATAGCGATTTTATTGAGATCATGATAATAAATGCAGAGATGCATTGATCTATCCTTCTTCTTGACAAAGAGGACTAGAGCACCCCACGATGAAGCACTTGGGCATATAAAACCCTTCTCCATATTCTCATGTAACTACTTCTTCAGCTCTTCCATCTCTACAGTGGCCATTCTGTAAGGTTTATTTGAGATTGGCAGAGATCCATGGATATTTTCAATTGAGAACTAAACCTCTCCGTCAGGAGGAAGACCAGGAAACTCTTCGAGGAATACATCAGTGTAATCCCTCGTGATGGGCATGTCTTCAAGCATGATTCTCTCCTTTGTCTCAATAATTTGATCTAGATATGCATGATCATAAGGAAGCAATATCCAAACGTGAGATGAAGATTCTAAAGGAGGCTCATCTTCCTCCTTGAACTTGTAAATAATCAGAGGATTCTTCAGGATGTAAAGAGTAATCTCCCTTTCCCGACAATTGATGTTGGCTGTGTACAAAGTTAGACAATCCATGCCCAAGATAGCATCGAACTCCACTAAAGAAAATATGACAAGATTTTATGGGAGGTTTTGTCCAAAAACATTAACCTGTGAGGAGTTATAAACCATGGATGCAACAATTTCCCCATTTCTGTTCTCACAGATAACTTTTCCTCCAAATTTCGAGGTGGTGTTTGAATAGTTCTACTAAACTTGAAAGATATGAAAGAATGTGTAGAACCAGAATCAAATAGTACATTTTCTATTCTTGAATGAATAACTAACATACTTGTAACCACATCATTTTCCGGCTCCACCTCAGCAGTTGTGATAGCATAAGTCCATCCTTATTTCCTTGGAGGTTGTTGTTTATTTCCTCCAACAACCCTAGGCTTTGGGTAATTGTTCGCATAATGCCCAAGCTACCTGCAGTTATAACACTGCACTGCAGGCTGAGTGTTGATCTAAACCTTCCTTTCTTCTTCAACATTATCGGAATTTTTCATATCCCTTCGGAAGTTCTTGGAAAGATGACCTAACTTTCCGCATTTAAGTAATTCTTGGTTCCCTTCAGACAGTCACTAGGATGATTCTTCCCATAATTTTTTCAAAGGGGAAAGTTAGGCGTCTTTTCATCATGGGATTTTTGTGATGAACCACCCATGTTGTACTCCATTTTTTGCATCTTTTCACTAGTCCCATGAGACCACTAAGAGTCTCCAATATCCATTTCAACCATGAGGGCACAATGGACAATCTCCTCATAGCTGTCAAAGTCTCTAATCACCAACACTTTTCATAGACTCGGCTTTAGTCCTCTAAAGAAGCAATCCACCTTGCTTTCAGTGTTCATGACAAAGCCATAGGTGTACCATGCAAGCCTTGTAAAGTTTTCTTCATAAGCCCCAATGGACTCATCTTCCTTCTGCTTGAGTCCAAGGAATTCTCTTTCCATCTTGAGACGGAGGGTTCGAGGAAAATATTTGTTGAAAACATCCTCTTGAATTCCTCCCAATATATGGAATCAATTTACTTTTGGGACTTTGTATTCTTTATTATTGTCCACTAATGATCAGCTTCCCCATCAAAAAGATAGACTTCCACTACAACTTTCTCTTCTTCCGAGCACTAGAGGACAGAGAAAATATTTTCAATGGAGTTAATCCATTGTTCTGCAAGGAGGGGATCAGAATACCCGCTAAACAAGGGAGGCCTTTGCCGCATGAAGGATTCTATGAAAACATTATATTTCCTTGGAGGAGGGGGAGGTTCCACCTAATTCAAGTTATATTTCATAACTCGAGCCAACTGAGCAAGTACTTCCATGAAGTTTTCAGCACCCGCTTCCCTCACATCAGGCATGTCATTAGGGAAATCATCACATTGTCTATCACATTGGTTGTTGGAACATGTTCTTCTATTTTCCTCCATTAACTAAGAAAAAGAACGTATAATTAGAGGTCATGAATACATAGCTATTGAGCATAAAAAGAAACTTTGAACATAATAGTATGAAATTATAAAGAAAAAGTATATCCCATATTGTGATTCCTTATTTTTATATCTAATTTATCCTCGATCTATTTCTTAACTTATATTATTATGGTCCTTTTTGTCCCTTAATAATGGTTTGTACTAATCTCGTGCATCTACAAAGTATATCCTCCAGAAGTGTCGTACCCAAGAGTGAAGCAAGGCATGTTGTCATGCACCAGTTCCCATTTGAGTCTAGATCAAAGGGTTGTTTTGGGGTTTTACCCCTAGATACATTTGTGCAAGAGCCGCCTCTACCTGCTCATATCCAGACAAGGATTTATTTTCTTGATAAACCACTTACTCTATACTCACCAAAATTTAGGACTGTTTTCTTATAATTTGTCTCATCCTTAAGGTTCTCACTAAGGTTCTCTATTACTAATCTTCAAAAATAACTAGACCATCCTCTGATACCAACTATAGAGACTCAATCCTTTTACATATAACATTTCATTATTTTAAGCATAATTAATCATTAGAGTACAAGCCATGTATCATTAATTCTAGTGTCTTGGAAGACTAGGTACATATAAAATAAAACATGGGACTAAAAAACATCATTATTTAATCTCCAAAAAGATATTCTAACATCCTTTGAGCTCTTACATCTTCATAGGGTACCCTGGGGAACACATGAACAAAGGGATGGGCTAAAAAGCCCAGTAAAGGAATGAGCATAAGGACACATCTCAAGAACATGAGTTAGAAGGCATGACATAATGATATCCAAAGCATGAAACTTATAAAATCATTTAATATAAGCATGGTATCATATAAACATGGAATCATATAAATGTGGAAGAATCATAAATAATATCTTTAGTATGGTTTAAGGCTAACTTCCAATCCCATTTCCTATTTCAGTAAGGGTCAAGGCTAACCGCCAATCCCATTTCACATCGCATATCATGAGACATATATTTAACCACTGAATTGGAGCAATATCTGGGAGCACCCATCTCAACATATTCATGAATATTCTTTCCACAAAAATAATATTGCCACATAAATAATAATACATAATCAACCAGAGATAAACATAAGGGTGCCCATGGAAATAATTGGCTACCACAATCATGGCATAAAACATATCCAATGGGCGTATCATGAAAGTGTTCATGAAAGGAATGGATTAAAACATAAATGGACACTAATAGGGTAAAATAGTCATATAACATGGTAAGTGGTGTCAAATATAAGTGACAAAATATTAAAAATGTATTTTAGAAACATTAGCATTAAAACATTTTTGTGCGGTTTTTAAGGAAAACACTATAGAGATTTTCAAATAGAAAAGAGGAAATTCCTTTATATAAAACCAGAATTGAACCAAGAATATTTTCATAATAAAAATACTGATTTTATAAATACAATGGTTTTTTAAAACATAGGATATAGTGCACTTGAAATTTGGGTAAAAATTTGGGAAGTCCCCTTAAAACAGGTTTGCTTATCAGAAAGTTCTAAGGAGGGATTCTTTCAAAATCATGTATATCCTCGAAAGAATGTGATGAAAGGGTATTGATATAATAATCTTTTAAAACTAAAAATAAGTCATAATACTCACATTAATTGATAAGATAACTCCATTTTTAAAGAAATATAAGGAAACCCAGAAGAGCAAATAAGGTTCGGGTAGAATTCGTTACGATTTTATCGGCATGGTGTCGGGTGTGACCAAGAGGGACTTATAAGAGAGATAAATGGGGTTTATCATAACTTATAGATCCATAAGTAAGTATGGTGAGGTTCTTAAGTATACCCCATCATTTTCTAGTACACATATAAATGCATAGTATAGAGGACTATCTTGATTAAGAGAGAAAAGGAGAGGATCTCTTACCTCAAATCTGATAGTGTTCTCCACTTGTAATTAATGGCCTGAATAGACAAATTAATATTATTAATTAATAAGTCCTGAACCTCTTATATATTTAATTTGTTTATTATAACCCTTTTTGGTTCATTAAAATCCTTTTTTATTAGTTATAAGGTTCAATTTCATTGTTCGGGCTCGTTTGTTTATTTGGCTTTAAAATATCGATTCACTTATATTCAAGTTTAGATTATATGCAAGTTGAAATTGGTTGTACATAATTGAAGTCACATTCTTTAGTTATTATCCAGGATATTACATGGTTTTAATTTTAATTAGGTTACTTATAGTGATGTCTAATTATTAAATATAACTATAGTGATAACCATTTTTGTTAATCGGTGGATTTGGTTACAAAGAATGTGTTTTTCATTATAACTTAATTCCATTTGTACCAAGAGATTACAGAACCAAAAATAGGATATATTACATATATAATAATCTGGTTCAACCATAACACAAATGGTTTAATGACCATAATTAATGATAATAACAAAAATTGATAAATTGTTGTCCTTGAATGTGCTAAATTAGCACATCTCAAACGGTGCTTTCATTTACTCAAATAAAAGGGTGGGGAAAACGGAGAAGAATATGAAATATACCAAAATAATGAATACATTATATTCTATGTATGTTACTTGATTTATCATACTACTATGGTGAATTTAGTTGAGGAAAGAAAAAGAAAGAAAGGAACTTAAAAGAAAAGAAGAAATTTGGGAAGAGGAATTTACCTCTTGAGACATCCTCCTTTGAGAACACTTAAGGGGAGAGGTTTTGTTATTTTGAGGAGGCTGAGAGATTTTGAACGTGTGGGAGGACCTTGGGGAGAGTCTTGGGTGGAATTTAGAGAAGTATTGGAGCTTGAGGGGATTGGAGAGAAGAGGGAGTGAGGGGGGTTTTATAGTGGTGGAGAGGAGGGATTTGATGATATAATATTCATTAATTTATTATTTCTTCCCAAGATAAGGAATAGTAAGTATTAAATGACCAATAATAGTAAATGGGTCATGTGAATTCGAAAAAAGTGGTATTACATCAGTAGAGCATCATCAATGACTCAATTAATCCATTATTTAGCATTTTTTGTGAATTATCGGATTCTACTATTCATCAAAAATTCAAGTATTTCAGAAAAATATCAAAAATTTACCCTAACCATTTTTCTACATGTAGAATCCAAAAATGAAGTCCATTTTTCAAAAATAATTTTCTAAGGCTGATTATTTTAATATTTAATTGAAATAATAATTTATTATCAAAACCAGTTTTAAAACATTCATGAACTCATTCTAAACTATAAGTTTATCATACTTCCAACTTGAGTATTATTTTTATAGAACCAAAGGTGAGGTTACTATTCATTAGGGTATATCACTATTCATAAGGGTATGTTTCTATTCATTTGGGTAGGTTACTATTCACCAAAAATTATTTTTTTTATGAGACTCCAAAAAACATCTTGAACCCAACTGTGTATGTCAGATTTTCAAAATTCCAAACAAAAAAGTGACAAACATATGTTTAAAGGTCCCTTATCACTTAGTAGTTCATTATTATGTGATTTTATGGCATATTTATAAGAAGGTAATTTCCATTAAAAACATTGGGTCGTTACAATACAATGGACCTTAGCATAGGTTCCATGTATCATTCCATGTAGAGTGTTTTATTAGCAAAGGGTGCCCTGAGTATTCCATGATGGAACCATGAGATGACTTAGAGCCATTGGTATAGTATGAAGAGAATGGGTTTATTTTTTCCTCCCCTAGTGATGTGACCAATGAGTAGGGGTTACTTGGGTTATATTGCAATATATTGGGTGTCAAGACCAACCTAGGGTTAAATGGGATGGAAATGGGTACGAGGATATATCCCTTATGAAACTTTCCTAAGAGTCTAGTGAGGTGTCATTGGGACATTTGAGAAAATTGAGGGACATTGTGACCTCTATTGGTTTTAACCTAAGGTATTTGTTGATATAAGATGGCCCATAAAAGGTTTAATGGATATTATAAGACCTAGGGGACCCCAGTGGGTTCCCTAGTGACAACAGACCCTATTGAAGGGTGTGTATAAAAAGTTGGTAGTGATTATTATGGGTGTCACCATAGAGAATTTATTGATTATTTTAGATTTTTATAGTTGTGATGATTATTTTTCATTCACCTAAAATTCCAACATATATTATGTGATAAAATCATAGGATGATCTTTAGATGGTATGAGATGTGAATATTTTGTGTTATGAGAGGAATCTACTTCCCATTGAGATCTGTTTACAACTATTAGATGCCTTGGAAATTGTAAATAGATCTATCATTACATGTATATCGTTATTGAATGAACATGATATTACATGGGGTTTGGAGTAAACACTCTATGACTCTGGATCCCTCCATATTACCTTTTATGGATCATATATAATAATTGATGACTACTGTATTGGGTATTATTACCTCGTAGGGATCAACAACGATGCTTGCTGAATACTGTATTTCCTAGTATTACCACTGGGGGATCAATGATGATTCATAATGGATATTATTTTTTAAAGGATTACCTCCAAGGGGTCATATTAGATCCTAATGACTATATAATTCTTAGTATTAACACCAAGGGTTTGGTGATAATGTTTTATGATTATTGGATTGCCTCTGAGGGATTTGTATGGTGTGTGATAACTATGGAATGACTAGGATTAACACATGGGATTTAATGAAAATGTTTAATAGTTATTAATTTACTCTAATTCCCATATATGGATTATATTATGTTATCTAAAATTTGGATATCTTTGGATATTTTCAAGGATTCAGCAATTACACCTATTATAATAACACTCCAAGGATTTATAAATAAATTCAATATAGAATGAAATGCACATGATATTATGTCTCTGCAAAAGAACACATTGTTATTCTAATGGTTATAACCTTGCCATTAAAATATAATTTTTCACTATAATGAATTGAATTTTGAAAAAATGATATTCACGTTTGGGATCAAAAAGATATTTAGAGTTTTATAATATCAACATAATTTTTGGTGAATAGTTACTTTAGCCTTTTGAATAGAAATCTTACCCTGATAAACATTAATATGACCCTTATGAATAGTAAATTGGAAAAATGAATTGTAACCTCACCCATGAATGTATAAATAAAATTTATGCATCTTATATACGAAATTATCATATAATTATAGTAAATAAATCTTTTAGAAATTATTAATTAATTTTTAATATTTTGAAAAACATAATTTTTTATTTAAAATTTTATAATTAAAATAATGATTAAAAAGAAAATTTATTTTCATAAAATATAATAAGAATTTAATATTTTTATTTCTTATGACTATAGGATAATTTTATGAGCCCTTGGTTAATTTTCCAATGCATTATAAAACTGGTTATAATTTAAAAATTGGTATTACCGAGTAAATGACGATTTCAATAAAAAAATTAAATTTCACACGTTTAGAAAATTATTTTATTAAAATATAGTTCATTTTTAGATTATACACATTGAGAAATGGATAGGTTAAATTTTTTATATTTTTATGAAATACATGAATTTTGTGAATAATAAAATGTGGTAATTTAATGTTTATGTGCATTATAAGTTAAATACACTATTCATTGAGTCATGAATGATGTAATAAACTTTGTTTCTAACTAACATGAACCAACTACTTTATTTAGTCACAATAAACAATAGTATTTCTTGTCTTAAGAAAAATAATAAAATAATGAATTAAATAATGTGAAATATCTCCTCTCCTCCACTATAAAAACCACCCCTCACCCCCTCTTCTGCTCACTCCTATAATCCTTTAATCCTGTCAATGTTATTCCAAAATAATATTCCCTATTATCTCCCACATCTAGGAGCTCTTGTTCTTAATAAAAGTCCAAATACCCTTATTTGAGGAGGTTCTCAAGGAGGAGTATTCAATAGGTAAAATCCTCTTCTATTCCCTTTTCTTTTCATTTCAAGTTATTTTTTCCTATAATATACTAATATCCTCTATCAAAATGATCATGGTAAATATATTATAATATATATACTTTAATGGTATAATTTTAATGGAATTTCGTTTCATTAAATACCTTTCTCTCACTCTTTTATTTTAAGAAATAAATCATCATTCGAGAGGTAGTGATTTGCAACCTTCATGGACAAAGAACTATTGTTATTCTATTTATCCTTAAATGATAGTCAAGAAACCTTTTTTATGGTAGAAACAGTTTATAAAATATATATTATATCTTATGTGATGTTCTGGAACCATTATATATACATGATATTAAACAACAGGACAAAACAAGTTTGTTGGGATTGAAAAACCACTAAAATTAAGCTCATTGATTATCATTATCATGTTTTATAATGATTCATCCTAATATATAGAACAAAATAATAAATAATACCCATTTTAATCATGTATTTTTATTTATAATTCCAATTATGGAGAATTATTACCATTTTACATTAACGTCATTACTTATAAATAAGAAACCCGGTCATTATAACCAAGGGAACAAATGTTCCTGAACCCCCATTTTTTTCCTTCGAGTTACACATCCTCTTTCTTTTTCCACAATTGATTACAAAATATTCCATTAAATAAATTAATTAGTAAGTGTTTTTAATATATATTAATGATTTTAACCTTCATTAAGTGTCATACTACTATATATAAAATTTTAAGACATCTTCTTCTCAGTCTTTTGTCAATTTCCCATCAAAGGACAAGGATATTTCCATGTCATCAAATAAAACCATCCTCAAGGGTGGATGTCATTAACTGTATATAATATATAAACATATAATTATATTAATTATATACTTCTATAATTAGTTTTATTAATTTAAAATTTACATTTACATAAAATTTAAAAGGTGTTGAAAAACTGTAAATTTTTAAGTAAAAAATGATATCAAACACTTCAATTTTCATCAACAGAAAATAAGAAATATAATACCTCGATTATAATTGATAAATAGTAATATAAACTAAAAAAAATCACTTTTATATCTTCCTTTTAGTAAATATATGTTTTTTTGTTCTTGTGTCCCAAACACGAGAAAATTATGTCAGGATTAAGGTAAGGGATTTTCTCTCAATTTTTATTTAAATAGGACTTACTTGGTAGTGTGCAACAAATAATATTTATTTGGTGTATCTAATTCCCCCTTTGATGTCATTTTTTATTTTAGAGTAAATTTAATTTAAATATCCATACGTTTTTCAAGGATATGATTATTTCATCAGTCGTATACCATTTTACATACTGTTTTTATTTTGAATGTTGTTTTAAATGAGGAAATATTGATGAATCTATATCCACCACTAAACAAAAATTTTTATTAGACATATTTTCTTTAATTAAATATAAGTATAATGATTTTTTTTGGAATTTCAATGACTGGTGGGGAACACTATAACCCTTCAATGCATTGTCGTGTGTCATAAGATAAAAAATTTGGCGAAACCCCTATGTGTTTGTTTATAAAACAGAATAAAATGGGTTTATTCCCACATACATATACCATCTTGGTGGTATAATGGTTCATGTTTAAAATAAATGACATCCCATAAATAATAATTTCTTTATTTAATAATCGGTTATCCCTTTCCATGAGATTTTCAACATGAAAAAATCTATGGATTCATTTACATTCTCAGTTTATTAATTGAATGTGTTTTTTAGATTATTTAACATGTAATAATTTCAATTCCTTATTGAATTTAATTCTCTTATTATTTCTTTATATAACCCTTAAAGAGAGTTTGAGCTCATCGATATTATTTTTTACTTTCCCAAGTTATAAAGAATAAAACATTGAATAATCTTTCAAGGATGCAATTTATTTTATTTTGTTATATATTATGTTTTATTTTCAATCTTTTCCAATGTATGATGAGTATCATGTGTATAATATGATCTTCCAAGACTATTAAACTAATCGGTCCTTTAGGATTTGATTTCATGTAATCATGCCAATGTAATAAAATAATGAACTATCTTTGTGCTTCTGAGGTTGGGGAATTAGAGTTTGTATTAGAGGAAGTTAAGAAGAAACCTTGGAAAATAGATCTAGATAACTTAGTTTAGGGAACATAACCCTATAATAGACTTTTAAGTTAATCATAGAATAAAATCTTGGAATTTTGGTAAATTATATATTATGTGGGTATTCCTATCAATACAACCCTATCTGTATACTAAAATTTGTCATTGTTCTGGCATAGATGTACCTAGAAGTGAAAAATATAAAAAGTTGTTTTGGGCCTAACTCAGGGTGACCTGGTATATGAAAATTGTCCTTACTTCACACATAGTTTGACACTCATAGGGGATATTATTAGGATAATTCACATTTTCTTTACAAACCAGTATGAAGGATTTAAAAGTAAATATGTCCCCAAAGAAACTACGTTTATGACATTGAGATTAGTTATACAAAAATCTTCAATTTATGTTAGTGTTTTACTAGTATCAACCTTTTTTCTTTTTTGAATTGAAATATCAAATTTTGAGGATGCAATTTATTGAAGGATGGGATAATGTAATGCCCCAAGGATTTTATAATAAATTTAATATATAATTTCATGTGCATGAAATGGTGTCTCTTTAAAATAACACTTTGTTATTATAAAGGTTATAAACTAGCCATTAAACATAATTTTTCCACTTCTGTGAATCGAATATTGAAAAACAGACATACACGGTTGTGATGAGTAATATATTTAAAGTCTGATAGGGTTAACATAATTTTTTGGTGAATAATAACTTAACTCTTTTGAATATTATTGTTACCCTTATTTATAGTAATATAAAACTTATGAATAGTAAATCACCCAAATTAATACTAACCTCACATATGAATGTATATATAAAGCTTACGCATCTTATATATTAATATATGACATAATTATAGTAAATAAGTATTTTAGATTTTATTAATTAAGTATTAGTATTTTTATAAAAGATAAATTTTTATTTACAATTTTTTAATTCATATAATGATTAAAAATAACATTTATTTTCATAAAATATAATAATATGTTAATACTTTGATGTCTTACGAATATTGGATAATTTTATGAGACCTTAGTTAATTTTTCAATGTGTCATAAAACTTGTTATAATTTTTACATTATTATTTTTAAGTAAAACTAGTTTTAATTAAAAAATTAAATTTATCATATATAGAGAATTATTTTCATGTAATAGAGTTAAATTTTTGATTCTAAACTAGAAAACAAATTATGGTAAATTTTGGGGATTCTTTTTCAAAATACTTCAATTGTTTGGGAATAGTAAAATACTGTAATTTATGTTAAATATAAATTTTATGTTAAATGAACTATTCATTGAGAAATGAATGATGTAAGAACCATTGGTTCAAACTCACATGTACCAATTTTTGTATTTTGTCACAAGAATCAACACTATTTCTTCTCCTGAGAAAAAATAATAAAATAATGAATTAAATAATGGAAAATCACCCCTCTCCTCCACTATAAAAACATCCCACACCCCCTCTTCTCCTCACTCCTCTAAGACTTAAAGGCTGTCAAAGTTATACCCAAATCATCTTCCCTAGTTTTTTCCCATTTCTAAGTGCTCTTGGTCTAACCATAAGAAAGAAACCCGTTTCTTAAAGGAGGTTCTCAAGGAAGAGTATTCGAGTGGTAAAATCTTATTCCTTTTCCTTTTGTTTTTTTTTCAAGTTATTTATTTTATTATACTGTCCTGACCACCTATATCTAAATGATTATGATAACTACAATATAATATATATATTATAATTATATCATGTTAATGTAATATCCTTCATGAAACTCCTTTATCTCCCTCTTTTATTTTAAGAACAAAATCATCATCTGGGAGGTGCTGATTTACAACCTTCTTTGACGATGACCTATTTTTCATCAATTTATCCTTAAAATTTGGTTATGAAAACATTTTTATAGTTGAAAATTATTATAATATATTCATTATATCTTATATAATGTTTTTTTAACAAACTAGTTCCAGAAGCCACCCAGAGATGCCCCGTACCTGGTTGGTCACATGGCTTCAAGCGCATTTCCCCAAACGCCAGAGGCTGCCGACTAGCAGCGAGGGCCTTGGGTGTGATAGTGGGGAAACTATGCCCTAATTGGTAGAGTATACAACAGAAATGAGAAATAATAGATAATAACAGAATCAGTAGACAATCCAAACACCAGTGAGCAGCGGAAGACTAAATATGATAAACAACAGGAGCACATATATATAGAAATGATGCATGATACATATATTTCTAAGAAAGAATCAAAACAAGTCACAATGATGAATAATGTACTAAACCAAAGCACAAAATAAAAACAGATGAGCAACTCCTAAGCATCGCAAGCCTGGGCTTGGACCCATCCTCTCCAGATCCAGTGCAATCAAGAACCTGAAGTAGAAGGGCAGTTTCCCTTATCTTTACCTGCAATAATATAATCTGTTTGGGCCCAAAAGAATGACCCAAATACGGTGTGAGAAAAAGACCCCATAGGAAACCACTCCAAGATCTGTGCCTAATAGTCAGTGAATATATGGAAGTTAAAGGTATATTAAACAGTAAACAGTAATCAGGAAAGTACTCAACAGCAAAAAATCCACAGTTCTAGCATATAATTTACAAACAAGAAGGCATGAACTCAAGTAAGTAGAACAAATAGGTAACATCTAGGTAGTTCTCATAGCCTAACCCCTATGGTTCAACCTACAAGTACTAGAAACCCTTTCAGAGGCACACACAGTCTCACTCCTCTGGTTCAGCTAAGAATAAAATAGACTCTCTACAGAAGTACTCATCGTCAATTCCCCTTATAGTCTCGTATCATACTAAAGGCACTCTAGGGAAGCACTCAATGTATCATTCCCCCTGTGTCCTGCATCAAGGAACTACAGACACTCTGGGGAAGCACTCAACATCAATTCCCCATGTGGTCTCCCATCATAAATTACTGACACTCTAGAGCAGCCCTTACGTCCTTTCTCCTCATGGTCTACTACACTAGGTTCTCATAGACCTGTGTAAAGTCAGCAAGTATCGCATCATGTAATGGCCAATGTAACCTAAAGAACTACTTGGATAGAATTCTACAGCATCTCAGCGTGGAAGAACAACAATCGCACCATCCTACAACTAAGCATGGAACTGGAAATAGCCTATCAGGAAAAGCTAGACCAAACAGTCATAAACAGGCTAAACATGAATGGGAAAACATCCAAAGCACAGTATAATTACCCTATTCACAAGGAAAGTACTCTACACCGGCATATAAACAAATCAGGAAAATAACAAGGGAAAATAGGAAACACGCAATACCCTGTTCAAGGGTATTGGTGGAATTTTCACATAATATTCAAAGACTTTCTGCAGAAAGCCACAAACCACCTACCTCAACGTTAGGAGATCAATATACTTCAACCTGAAATCTTTATTCTCCTTGTAAATTCATAGATATAAGAAAAAATCCAAAAAGATCAACCCACGATAACTTGAGAAAGATAAGGAATTGGAAAATGAATCTCTAGGAGAAGGAAGAGCTTACTATTGCGGTTCCAACGCAATCGATGGCGGTCGATTCGGAGGACAGAAGGAGGATCGAGTCTTGGAGAAGGTCTATGGTCCTACCCTCGATCTCGGTCGAAGAAGTTGGAGAAGAAGACGGTTATGGGGTTAAGACGTGACCCCAATCCATTTAATGAAAAAAAATAAAGTACACGGCATGTAATTTTGGAGTAAATGACGTATACTAGGATTTTACGTACTCTGATTTATGCGGCCTCCATGTCACCCCAACATGGTCGTGTGTATGGTCATGACACAGCCAGCACATGGCGTCGTGCGACAATGAAGTACACAGCATGTACTCATAAAGTACATGACCTGTACTTCAAAAATTTCAAAAAACTCCTCTTTTCTCAAAAACTCTAGATAATGGAAAAAAGTACCTGAAAAGAAGGTTTGGGTACTTAAAAACTTCCCCCTGTAATGAAATTCATCCCCGAATTTCCCTAGCGAGGTGTAGAAGAAGAAACCCCGAATAACTCTGGCCACTATGATCGTATATCTGCCTCTCTCTCCCAAGTCTCTTCATGTACTTTCCCGTGCTGCCATAGCACCCGTACCAAAGGAACAGACCGGCCACGAAGAACATTCGTACTATGATCGACAATCTGGATAAGATGCTCCTCAAATGATGCATCCGCTTCGGGCTCAACCTCCTCAGGTTGAAAGACATGAGACGGGTCTGAAAAGTAACGTCAGAGCTGAAAAATGTGGAATACTTCGTGCATATCCCGGTGCCTCTGAGGTAACTGCAACCGATAGGCAACCGGTCCAACTCTCTCCAACACCTCAAACAGTCTGACATACCTCGGTGAAATCATACCATGTCTCTGTATCCTGTTGTGTCCCAACCTCAGTGCGACACACCAAAAGACCTGATCCCTGGCCTTGAACTCCAAAGGTCATCTCCGCTGATCAGCATAAGACTTCTGTCGAGACTGTGCAGCAGTCATCCGCTTCTGAATCAACTCTATCTACTCAGTGGTCTCCTGAACAAAACGACGTCCTAGAAAAGTTGCCTCTCCTACCTCCAGCCAACATAAGGGCGATTGGCATGGCCTACCGTACAAATCCTTATAAGGTTCCATCTGAATAGTTGCTTGAAAAATATTATTATAGGAAAACTCCACAAGAGGTACATGCTTCTCCCAAGAACCTCCAAACTCTAGAATGAAAGATTTGAGCATATCCTCAAGCACCTGAATCGTATGCTCGGACTATCCATCTATCTGGGGATGGTATGTTGTACTCAAAAGTACATGTGTACCCAAAGCCTTCTGAAGCCCCTTTCAGACCCGAGAAGTAAAATGTGCATCACTGTCTGAAACAATGGAGTGTGGAACTCCTTTTATACGTACAATATCTCGGATGTACAATTGTCCCAGCTCTTCAACACTAAAGGTCTCCTTGATTTGAAATAAGTGAGAAAACTTCATAATCCTGTCGATGAAAACCCGAACGGCATCATTCCCTCGACATGATCTTGGAAAACTGGTCACGAAGTCCATCGCGACATCATTCCACTTCCACTCCGAAATAGGTAACTTCTGTAAAATACCCACTGGTCGCTGATGTTCTGATTTCACCTGCTGACAAGTGGAACACCTCATGACAAAACCAGCAACATCCCTCTTCATACCTGGCCACCAATACTGATGGTGTAGATCACGATACAACTTGTTGATGTCAGGATGAACTACCCAAACCAAGGAATGAAAGTCCTGCATTAGCTCCTCACGTAAGTATGTTGGCACCCATAGGCACCCCTGGAAATGCAAGATCTCATCCTCGCCTACTGTACATCTAGGAATAGGGTCCTCTCCTGACACATTTTCTCGTAGCACTAGGCCTTCAGAATCTGATAGTTGCCTCATTCGTACCCGATCAAGAAGTGTAGAGGTAACAACTACAGAAGAAAAAAAAGTCTTCCCCTCTCTATCGTGCTCCTCCAAATGCATCTCATAGAACATATCCATAAGATGCCACTCATTGTTGGCCTTCTGAACTTCCTGTATATGAGTCCTCCTGCTCAACGCATCAGCCACTGCGTTTCCCTTTCCCAATGTTTAGGCAAGCTAAAATTGAAAGGACTGAAGATACACGACCCACCTGCAGTGTCTCTGATTCATATCACACTGAGTGAATATTTACTAGAGACTCTTGTGGTCAGTGAAAACCACAAAGTTCTCTCCCAAAAGATAATGCCTCTAAAAGGGCAAGGCATGAACAATAGTTGCTGACTCCCGATCGTGCATTGGGTAGTTCCTCTCATGTGGCCTTAACTTCCAAGATCCGTATGCAATGATTCCATCTCCCTGCATAAGTACAGCTCCCATCCTGATACCTGAAGCATTACAGTAAACAATGTAGCTCTTGCACGGATCTAGAAATACTAGTATCAGTGCTGATGTCAACTTCCCTTTCAGCTCTTGAAAGGCTGACTCACAAGAATCTGACCATAAGAACTTCGCACCCTTCTTGGTCAGACCCGTCAGTAGTGATTCTAAGCGTGAAAAGTCCCGTATGAAGTGTCTGTAGTACCCATCCAACCCTAGAAAACTTCGCACCTCAAATACGTTATTCGGTTGCTCCATGTAAAATATTGCTCTCACTTTCTCTAGGTCTACTGATACTCCTGTATCTAAGATAACATGACCCAAGAAATGAATCTGATCCATCTAAAAGTGGCACTTTGAGAGCTTAGCATATAACTAATGCTCTCTCAGTTTACTCATAATGATATCAAGATGGGTATCATGGTCATGTCGAGTATGATATTACACTAAGATATCGTCCATGAAGACCACCACAAAAGAGTCTATGGATGGATGGATCACTCGGTTCATCAGTTACATGAAAATTGCAGGCGCATTCATGAGGCTGAATGGAATAACCATATACCCGTATAGACCATACCTAATTCTGAATGTTTAAAGAGGTATATCGGATGGTATAATGCACAACTGATGATAACAGGACCTAAAATCGATCTTCGAGAACACCGGGACTCCTCGAAGATGATCAAAGATTTCATCAATCCTAGGCAAGGGATATCGGTTCTTGACCGTCAACTAGTTAAGCTTTCGATAATCCACACAAAGCCTAAGGGTTTCGTCTGCCTTCTTCACAAACAGGACAGGAGAACCCCAAGGAGAAGTATTGGGTTGAATGAAACCCTTTTCCTACAACTCCTCCAACTTCTTATTGATCTCCTACAACTCAAGTGTAGCCATCATATAAGGAGGAATGGACACCAATTCCTCTCCTGGAATGATATCAATAGAAAAGTATACCTCACACTCTGATGGTAAACTTGAAAAGTCCTCTAGAAAGACATCCCTGAAACGATCCACCAATGAGGAATGTATAACTGTGAAGTCCCCTGGTCATTCAGATGTAGACTAGAAATCTGAACTGTAACTCCACCTATCCCATGATGCTTGGGTCCTGCTCTACTCTCCTGGACCTCCCAATCACCTGGATGAAGAAAAGATCCACCCTCTGGTGATATGAAGCTCACCCTGTGGCAATAACAGTCGACAACTTCCTGTAAATGAACTAGCCAGTCCATTCCGAGAATGACATCATAACCTGTCACCTCTAGGACATAGGGGACCCATAGAAAGTGATACCTAGCCACCTCCAGAGGGAACTCCTTGCACTAATGTACACTAGCCATCCTAGTCCCTAATGGTGTGTCTAGTGTCAAAGTATCGGTAGAGGAAAATATATAGAGCCCAAGGCTCTCCACATCAGCAATAGATATAAAGCTATGTGTAGCACCAGTATCAAAAATAGAAGAATATAAAATTGAGGCTACTAAGATCGTACCTCCACCTGTAGAGGGTCCGGGATCCTGCTCTTGCTGGTTCTGCTCCACTGCAAAAGCCTGAACTATACCACGGCCCTGTGACCCTTCCTGACTACTCTGAGCTAATCCACCCTGCTATTACTAAAGGGTTGGTGACTGACCACCACAGCCTCGACCTCCACCTCGTCTCGAATGGCCAGAAGTACTCCAGTTCCAGGACTGGTGAGAAACTGGCAGCGCTGCTCACGAACGAGGAGTCATGGATAAACCTCTATCACTAGATTCTGGTGAGAAAACCTGAAAAAAAACCGATGAAGGTGACCCATCTTTCCGCAAGATCGGCACTCCAATGGGTCCCTCTGGCACTACAACCTCGTATGCCCAGCTCTTCCACACTAGTATCATACCACCTCACTACTTGAATATGTGTCTCACTGCCTCGGATCACCACGTGTAGACTCCCTACGGTGCTTCCTGCTGTCCTCTGCTGAATCACTAATTCTGGAAGTGGAACTGACCTGGCTCTCAGATAAAGAATCTCTCATATTGTTCTCTGCAATCAGTGTCTATCTGTTGATGGAAGCGATAGAATTTAGCCTAAAGATATTCACCTGTGAGCGGATCTCCCGTCTGAGCTCATCCTCAAAATTCTTTTCCAATAACAACCCATCTTTACCCTAGAGGGGTTTGAAATGCTAAATCTCGGTGAAATGAGAGTAATACTCCATGACAAAAAGAGTACCCTACTCCAGACTCATAAAATCCCAGGATTGATCGGCCCTCAGGGTCTCCGGATAGAAGTAGTCAAAAAAGACGTGCTAAAACTCCTCCCACGCCATAGCCTGCTGATAATATTCCTGTAAGATCATGTCCCACCACATCTTGGCAGAGTCTCATAGAATATAGGTAGAGAGCTAGACCCGCCTCTCTGGAGGCGTCTCCAGATGCTCGAAGATCATCATCATGGTTTCTATCCATGACTCTGCAGCCTACGGTCCTCCTTCCCCTGAGAAGGTGGTAGGATGTTGCTATTGGAAAACCCGCATCATGTCTTCCATAGTCGAGGCAGGAGGCGGAGCTCCCTGGAAGGTCTGCATCATCCTCAAAAACCCTTCCCTAAACTGCGCATTAGTTCCTGCAACTGGTATAACTGCTGGTTCCAAGGCTGACATAGCGGAAAGATCTGCAGGAGGTCCCTAATCAACCATATCTGGCGTCTGATCACTGCCCTACAACTGACAGACAACCGGAGGACATCTTGGTGCCATAGCTCTGAAAGGTCAAAAGCACACCTTAGATTCAGGATTAAAAAAGACTGAAAAACTGAAGGCACAAGAAGGAACATAGAAAATAAGGAATTCATGTTATGAAAAACATGACTACACAACGTGTTCTTTCCGTACACATTGTGTTCCCTTAGGTCAATCATATGGGCATGTACTTCTACCTAAACTGGTTGATTAACACCCCAAATGCAAGGTGTTTTTTCCTAACACACGGCGTGTACTTGAATCCTCTTCCCTACCCAAGTCCTTTTGCATGGTTAAGCCACACATATCCTCTAAGACAACACTACACGACATGTTCAAGGCATACAAGATGTGTACTAGACATGCCCTACCTGGACCATGTTGTTATAGACACGGCATGACATGCGACCGACACTACACAACATGTTCCAAAATGACACGACGTGTACGAGAAAGGGTAACACCAACCCGTGTTGTTTTTGACACGGCCG
Organism: Viscum album; assembly: GCA_963277665.1. NCBI lineage: Eukaryota > Viridiplantae > Streptophyta > Magnoliopsida > Santalales > Viscaceae > Viscum > Viscum album. The sequence goes on from OY728122.1 coordinate 967,527,567, forward strand.
AGTACCTAGATCAAACTACACAGCATGTAAGATTTAGACACGGCATGTATGTGAAAAGATAACATGACCCGTGTTGTTCGTGACATGGCCGGGGTACCTATTTCATACTACATGGCATGATAAACTAGTACACGACGTGTTCCTACAAGATTTTTCACAACCCCGTGTCCCTGTTCGCATAGTCAGTGACATGGCTATAGACTACACAGTGTGTATTAATAAAGTACACGCCGTGTATTCTGGGTTTTTCCATACAGTAGCTTCAGAAACTACTCCAGAGCCTAGAAAACAAAGAAAAACAGTGTTAAGGTGCCAAATTCCAATCTATGAGGGCCCATAATCTCTGCCAATCAAAGCTTGGCATCTTATACAAGTTACAAACAAGGTAAAAAATATAACGATCCACCAAATTCCGGTCCATGAGGGCCCATAACACCACAAGAACCAAAATCTGGCATTCATTCAGGTAAAACATTACACAAACTATGTTATTTCAAGAAGAAGATATTTTTATCAATGCATCTATCACAATAGCATGCATATTCTACACAACATCTATCACAACAACATGAAATTGCTAATGCATCCTAGATGACATGGCAAGAATGCATGACATGTGATTTCTAACAAGTTCCTATATGATGCATGAGATGGAATACCCTCATCTCATCGGGTTGAGACAGAAATATAGCCTCAATAACAACAATAGTAACAACACAAATCATGTGAATCACTCAATGGTGAAATCAAATCAACTGTAAAATTGAAAACCAGAAAAATTACAATAAATGAGGTAGTATGGCTTTTCCATGTACACAGGTTAGCTAATTTTGGGCACAACTCATTACCAAGTACCTATTCTGTCATATCCCTGGCTATAGGCTCCAAACAATAAGTCACGAGAAAGTAAACCCCCTTTGATACCACTTTGTAACACCCCGGTTCCGAAAGCCACCCAAAGACGCCCCATACCCGGCTGGTCACATGGCCTCAAGCGCATTTCCCAAAATGCCAGAGGCTGTCGACTAGCAGCGAGGGCCTTGGGTGTGATAGTGGGAAAACTATGCCTTCATTGAAAGAGTACATAGTGGAAAAGAGAAATAATAAACCATAACGGAGCAGTAAACAATCCATACACAAGTGAATAGTGAAAGACTAAATATGATAAACAGCAGGAGAACATATATATAGAAATGATGCATGATACATATCTATCAAGGAAAGCATCCAAACAAGTCACAATTCTGAATACAATATTAATCCAAAGCACAAAATAAAAACAGATGAGCAACTCCTCAGCATCGCAAGCCTAGTATTGGTCTCATGCTCTCCAGCTCCAGTGAAATCAATAACCTGAAGTAGAAGGGCGCGTAACCTTATCTATACCTACAACAATATAATCTGTTTGGGCACAAAAACATGAACCAAACAGGGTGTGAGAGAATGTCCCAGTAGGCAACCACCCAAAGATTTATGCCTAACAGTTAGTGAATATATGGCAGGTAAAAGTATAGTAAATAGTAAACAGTAAGCAGGAAAGTACTCATCCGTAAACAATCCATAGTTCAAGCATATAATTTACAAACAAGAAGGTAGCCACTCAAGCAAGTAGAACAAACAGGTAACCTTTGGGTGGTTTTTACAGCCTAACCCCTATGGTTCAACCTACAAGTACTAGCAACCCTTTGGGAAGCACACACAGTCTCACCCCTCTGGTTCAGCTAAGAAGAAAATAGACTCTCTGGGAAAGCACACACTGTCAATTTCACCTATAGTCTCATATCGTACTAATGGAACTATGGGGAATCACTCAACGTCTCATTCCCCTGTGGCCCATGTCGAGGAACTACAGACACTCTAGGGAAGCACTCAACGTCAATTCCCCTTGTGGTCTCTCATCGTAAATTAAAGACACTCTGGAGAAGCCCTTACGTCCATTCTCCATATGGTCTACTACACAAGGTTCTCACAGCCCTGTGTAATGTAATAATGTCCTGCATTGTTTAATGGCCAAAATAACCAAAAGAATATCTTGGATAGAATTCTACAACATCTCATCATGGGAGAACAATAGTCACACTATCCTACAACTAGGCATGGAACTAGCAATAGCCTATCAGGAAAAACCAGACCAAACAGTCATAAATAGGAAAAACATGCAAGGTAAAAACATCCAAAGCATAGTAAAATTACACTATTCAAATGAAAATTCCTCTACACAGGCATATAAGCAAATAAGGAAAACAACAAGGGAAAAATAAGAAACACGCAATACCATGTTCAAGGGTATTGGTGGAATTGTCATATAATATTCAAATACTTTCTACAGAAAGGCACAAACCACCTACCTCGACATTAGGATATTGATATACATGAACCTCGAAGCCTGATTCTCATTGGAACATCGTATATCTAAGAAAACTTCCAAAACTCTCAACCCACATTAACTTGAGAAAGAGGAGGAATTGGAAAACGAAGCGCTGGGAGAAGGAAGAGCTTACTGCGGTGGTTCCAACACAACCGACATCGATCGATTTGTAGGAAATATGGAGGATTGGGGCTCGGAGAAGGTATGTGTTCATACCCTCACTCTCGGTCGAAGAAGCTAGAGAAGAAGACTATTCTGGGGTTAAGACGTGACCCTAGTCCGTTTAATGAAAAAAAGTACACGGCGTGTACTTTTGGAGTACATGGAGTGTATTAGGCATTTCCATACTCTTCTTTAAGTGGCCTCCATGTCACCCCTACACGGCCATGTGTGTGGTCATGACACGACTAGCACACGACCTCGCGCAGCAACGAAGTACATGGCATGTACTCATAATGTACACGGCGTGTACTTCAAAAATTTCCAGAAACTCATCTTTTCCCAAAAACTCCAGAAAAATAAAAAATTTACCTGAAAATAATGTTCAAGTTCTTACATTTTGTAACCATTATATATACATTATATTAAATAATAGAACAAAACTAGTTCATTGTGATTGAAAAACTGATAAAAATAAGCTAAACGGCTATCGTTATCATGTTATCTAATGATTCATCCTAATATAAGGAAAAATTAAAGTAAATAATACTAGTTAAACTTATTTATGATCATTAATAAGTCTAATAATGGATAATTATACCCTTTTTACTTGAACTGTATTACTTATAAATACGTGAACTGGTCATTGAAACCAAGGAAACGAACTCTCACAAAATTCCATTTTTCTTTTGGGATAATCTTCCTCTTTATTCTGCTACCAACCATTCCACAACCAATAATTAAATTAATTAATAAAGTATGAATTTAAATATATATTAATTATTTTAACCTACTATATGTTTTATAATATTATATATAAAATTTTAAAACATCTTTTTGTTACTCTTCTGCCATTGTCCTGTCAAAGGTCGGGCACATTTCCTTGTCATCACAAAAAACCATACTCAAGGGAAAATGTTTTAAAATATATATAATATATAAAAATATAATTATATACATTATATATGTTTTTAATTAATTTCATTAATTTATAATTTATATTTAGATAAAATAGAAAAAAGTGTTGCAAAACATAAAATTTTTAAGTAAAACCTGATATCAAACGCTTCAATTTTCATCAATGGAAAATAATAAATCTAATCAAATGATTATAATTCATAAATATTAATTTAAATGACTATAATAATATTTTTTATCAGTCACATAATTAATATAAGTTTTTTTCAAGAGGCACTAACATGATAAAATTATGTGGGAATTAAGGTAAGGCATTTCATCTCAATTTCAATGTCATTGGGACTTACATGGTATTGTGCACCTAATAATTTTTTTGTTGTGTATCTAATTACAATTTGAGATCATTTTCCATTTTACATTACATTTTTTTAAATATATTTATTCTTGTGTAATGGACATGATTACTATCTTAGTTATATACCCTTTTACATATTGTGTTTATTTTGAATGTTGTTTTATATGGGGAAATATTGATGAATCTCTATCCTCTACTCAATATAGATAATAGTTTGACATATTTTTCTTGAATTAAATATATTTATGGAGAATTATTAGGAATTTTTGGGATTTTTCTTTCCTGTTATATCACCCTGATGCATCCATAGGTCTCATGAGACAAAACAATTGGTGACAAACTCTTCGTGTTTTTTCCAAAGAGAATCAGATAGATTCTACCCATAGGATTAAAATGTCATGATGGTATAATGGTTTATGTTCCAGATACCTGACATCCAATAAATAAAAATTTTCTTCCTTTATTGTTAGTTTATAACTTTCCAAGAGATTTTAAGTATTAAAAAATATATGGATGCATTTACATTCTCTATTAATTAATATCATGTGTTTTCTAGATTATTTACCCTGCAATAATGTCTATTCTCTATTGAAATTGATTTGGTTGTTTTTTCTTCATATAACTCTTACTTAACATTTGATCCCACCCTTATTATGTTTTCATTCCCCCACTTATAAAGAAGAAAACATTGAATAATCATTCAAGGATACAGTTTATTTAATTTTGTTATGTATCATGTTGTATTTTCAATAATTTACAATGTACTATGAGTATAATGTATGTAATATAGTCTTACAAAACTGCTAAACTGGTCGGTCCTACAAGAGTTTATTCCTTGTAATCATTAAAATGTAATAAAATAATACAACAACTCTAGGCTTATAGGCTGGGGAATTACAATTACTATAATGTCATTGGGCCCAAGATTGGTGTGGCATGGTTCAATGATGTCCTCTGAGACACTTTGGAACTAGATTAAGTAGTTTCAGTTTAATCTCAATTTTCATGTTATGATTATAGGATCTATAGTGGTTATTTATTTTCACATTTGGTATTTTTTTTATTCATTTGATCAAATAAAATGTATACACAATATATTAAAGGTTTTTTTATGGGAATGAATTGTATGTTCCCTACAGAGTCATAAAAACACCCTTCTCAAGAAGAAAATCACATGTTTACCTAAGTAGACATCACTAAAAATGGGTTTATGATGGTTAGTGTCCCAAATTTACTGATTGAGCAGGATAGATCATACAAGATTCATGTTCTACTTATCTATTACTATATACTCTGAAGTATTTTTATTTGAACGAGAATTGTTTGTTTTATTTTATATGTTATTTTACAATCTAATATGGAGTTATATTCTCCCTAGGATACTCCCCTAGACCCCTTATAATAGATGATATCATTTGGCCTATAGAAAGGTGCTGCAGAGGCCTAGTAGCAACCTCCATTTTGTGTATTTTCTAGTATTCCATGGTAGTGTTACATTATAAAGTGTTACATGATATTTTATATGTATAATATCATAGTATGTATAAATGTATTTATATTACCTTACTGTTTGGGGAGATGGCAGAAAACTATCATGGGGATGTGTTTAATCATGTGATGGAAATCAGACTCGTTCCTCAAGATCACCATTCTTGGTAAGAAGTATAGGTTACCCGAGGAATGTAATTTTTGTTCTAATTTTTTGATGAAATGATTTTATTACATTCTAATAATGTGAAACATAATGGTTTTGATATTTAATAATTATGAGATATTGGAATTTTGGTACTTGACTCATTGGAAACTAGCCAGAGTTTATGTATCTGGTTTTTCATATAGGGTTCATGTGATATTCCCATGGTTGTGTGTGATTTACATCACTAGAGATAAGGGGTTATATTTTTTAATGTATTGTTAATAACTTGTATTATTTTTTATAAAATATCATTTTGATTATCTTCCACTAATATGGACGATAATAAATGTTTCTTCTAATGGAAGGTCATATAAATCTATGGAGAGATACACAATAATGACAATGACTATAGAGTCCCTCGGTGTAAGGGATGTGTTGAAAGGTTCAGGGGCCCTCATTGGAAACTGATCTGCAAGGGATTTTAAAATTTTCATTGAAGGGATGACAGAGTGTGTCATCTTCAATGATTCGAGCCCCGGTATGGTCTGAGGATCTTGCAAAAAATTATAAAGAGAAAAAATTGAAAATGAATAACATTCTTGTTTTAGATCTGAAGTCGCAATCAATTTTTACTTGTCACTGATGATCATCACAACAAGGATCCATAGAAGGATCCCTCTAGATTATCCACACATGATTTAAAAATAAAATGGAACATTGATCATTGAATTATGGGTGCTAGCACAGCGATCCAATGATGTCTTCGACATCCTGACGATCACCACATCAAGATCCCTTCGATTCTTGAAGAAGAACTTGATCCATTCTCTTGTATCGACTACTTCTCTCTAGTAAGTGGGAGGAGAGAAAGGCTCTTATTTTTTATTCCATTTAATGAATTAATATTTCCCTGAGAGAGAGCCTCCTCCTTTATTTATCGTGGTGTTGTTAAATTCCCAGTTGGGTTCCCCGACCCCCGTTTATTTCAACGTCGACTAAATAAATAATTTTGACGAACTATACTATGTAAGTATTATTTATACATTTATGAAATAATTGTAATATATATATATATAATATACTATGTGGTAAAAACTGATCCATTTAACTCGACTCGTTATCCTGGTTAATATTAAATGATCCTTGAATATTAAAATAATTTTCGTTCGATTAATATTTTTCTCCTATTTAGATAACTTGTAAATACATTAAATAAATTCAATCCAAATTACACATAACTTGAATAATAATGAATTTATTTAATTATCGTTGACCGATATATTAGAAAACACTTAGACCCCATGTTGGGGCCCACCATATCTAATTTTCCTATTCAAATGAATAGGGTGGATTCTTGAATACGCTATTGTGTGTGACCCTCTAGGTCCTTATCTCGATAGAATTGAATAAAATCCATAGAACAAGAGCAGATTTAAAGACCCATCATAGACCCTAAGGAGATAAGGATTGTCATAGCAATGATAACCAACCCTTGAAAACTGATTTTGTACTATAATATCTTTGTTTTTAAATATATAATAAAGTAGGACACACACTTGTTTCATCGTCCTTTTCTTTCTTTATTAATTTTTGATCTATCCAGATTGATTTACCTTTTGACTGCTTTTTCCAAAGACTTATGAAGGTATCACCGTCCAGATCAACCAGGCATGATATATATGACTTCCTAAACTTAGAAGCGAAAAATCCTTTCTTTACCATTCAACCAATTTCATACCACCAATGATGCACCCAACACAAGATACCTTTCCATTATTACAATATCATGGTGTTTTCCATGCATCAAAGTACGCAATCTAATGATACACATTGGTAATGTTCCCAAGTCGGGAGATTGATACACATGTCTATAGATATGAAGGACCAATGACACCCAAAACATGTGGTGTTCCTATTAGAGGGTTGGTCCTCAGGATCTCACCAATAAAGAACAACAAGTGTGAACTTCCTGAGAATAAGTCTCAATGCTTATGAGCCCCCATCACTTGATATTCAAACATATACTATGTCTGATGAGTAAGATGTATCTACACTATAGAATATATATTTAAGATTAATTCCATAGTATCTCTAGGTTCTCATTATAGCCTGGGATTTTCTATAACCTTTCGATATGACAATTAATCTATGGACATTACCAATATATAGTAGAGACAAAAATATCGACATTATAATGGTAATGATACATCATGTATAACTAACTGTACACATGATATGGTAATCAAAAGTACGACATAGTTGGGTCTATAGAACCCACTATTTCAACACTACCACTTTCACTGGAGCCAACATTCTAACTGAACTTGTTAGCTACTCACATGATAAATATCATGCTTCGTTTGAGTAATGGACCTAACTACTAGGCCTTCCACAATTCCGCCGTATGACTATTCTACTATATTCGACCTCATCTCATTGAGTAAAACTTCTAAATAGATTGTTTCCCCAAGTATATCCTTTTCTCCATTGTTATAACATGACATCTTGGATAGTACTAATATCATAATTTACATTATTATAATAATTTTCTCACTTTTTATGATTCTATGAACTAGAAAAAATCATTTCTATTGAAAACTGCTTCGTGTCTTCCTTAGAAGCTGCAACGTACTCGGTATTTGAGGATATGGATACCACTAGCTTTTATGAGCCTGACTCACTCATTGCCTTAGCCTAACTGCAATATAATATCACATGGATCTAAGGATTATTAGTTTATATACCACCATAACAAGTATACCTTATCCTCCATATACCGGGTACATATCATTTGTACTAGTTGAAGTACAAGATGATAGTTCTAACTTCTAAACATTCAATGATCCTATATATAATTTATATCTTCCTACTTTATATTATATCCTAGAAAAATAAATTATTGTTCATAACATGGAATGTGTGAATGATCCATCGCTAAAGCATATAGTACTCAAATAAAAACTTAAATCTCCTCCCATGTTCTGAACATGTCTACCTGAAGAGATTAATCCAGGTGACATTGGAAAAAATTCTGAACTTGAATTGTTCCAACTTGTATTTTTCAATATAATGTAACTTTATGTATGATTGACTAGTTCCAAGAAACTTTTAGATATACCTCGATAGATCCAGTTCCCTAGAACTTAGGTTTCTACTTTAATTCTATCATTGGAGAATTACTTTTAACCTGGTTTTATCTAACTGTAAGACCAAGATCTATTTTCCATATGTTACCAAACATATTTCTCTTGGAAAACATTGGCACTCCCACTAACCTTTGGTAGACACAAGACGATGATTCATTTGAAATGAATGCTCTAAGATCTTGTTGCTTACTTTAATCGTGATCTGTATTTCTGTAACTTTCAACCTACATTGGAATTCAATGGTGTAAACCTCTCTTTTTTGTTTTTTTGTATAGAAACATTCCATGAAATATGATCTTGACATCTAATGTCTAGTTTAATGATATTTGAAGTTAGTTATAATGAGAATATTTTAAAGGGTTTAGGTATATCGACATAGTATAACCAATTGAGGTTTATTGGTACTAGGATTGTACCATCCATGTATCAAATCATTTGAATACCCACCACAGTTTTCATTTTATAATCCCCATTTCATTTTGATACCTATAATCCATTATTGAATTTTTAATTTTCTTTTCAATCTTAGCTCATTGTCATAAACTTTTTACTTATTGAATTTATTATTCTTAATGAATAATTTATCACCAGCTGCGGTGAATATAAAACCATCACCATGGTTTCATTCTTCCTATGAAATATGTTTCACTGGAACATGCCTCTTCCACATGAACTTTTGAAACATTTTCAAATGTCAGCCATTTGAGCATCTCAAACATTGACTAAGTCCAAGTCAATTTAGCTCCCACTATCTCTAATAGATATGTGTAAAGTTATATAGAAATGTAGTATATCACTTGACCAAATATTTTATATCTTATGTATTTTCATAATATCGTATGAAAACTTTAGGATATTTACTTAGATTCACCATTTTTTAGCTTGATTCATGTTTGTTTGTTTTTTCTTAACAAACTCTTTTCATCAATAACACGCGTCTTATGAAATAATGGATTTTCATCATACTATGGCTCATATGATATCTATTTTTCATTTAAGTTTTCTTATTGATTATGGTTTTATGACTTTATTTGCAAAGAACATATTGAAATATGATGGAAGTTACTGTATGTTGTAACATTGATACTACTTACATCATAACTTTGATGTGTAACATATGTGTTTAGGAATTTCTCCATGCCATATGTTTGTTGATCAATGATTATATGAAATACTCTTCATCAATCCTCCTTATGAACGTCAATGTTGTGATGTCAATAAGGTAATATGTGTTTTGGAATTTCTCCACACTACATTATCATGATTGATGAATTCTAGGTCAATATATTCTTCGGTATGCCAACCCGAAGAAACTCATATCTTCAGACAATGCTTATATTTCACTAGTACATTCTTTAATAACCTATGTAATCTTATTAAGTATATTTACCTCTAGCTTTCCTTTGGAATAGTTCATTCTCTCTTATTGAACTAACCCCAAATTCCTTGTGGAATACCTTTATTTCTGATGGTTTCTTTGTATAAACTAAATATGTCAATAATACTAAAGTTATTTGGTTGGGCTAAGCCTGAATACAATACTGGGTATATTCTTGATGTCCAATTTTAGTTTTACTCGACAAAGATTCATCTTTCGAAAACTAGATAAGTCTTACATTTTTATATTCATCATGTATTGCCTTTGATTCAAGTATGTCTAAAATATTTGTTGAGTTTGTTACACCAAAACCACATTCATTCCTGAACGTGGAATAATATCTTGTTATAATCAAAATGGAATTTGAGATAAATGTTTTGGTTATACTCCACAACTTTTTAAACTAAAATAATTCACTTGGTATTTAGATGTTGTGTGTTTCTCACTACTGACTTAAGAATCACCCTTTCTCAGTTGCTTAGAGAAGAAACCTTAATTCTAGTAATATTTGTCTACTTACATGGATATTGTATTTAAACACATATATGTCAAAAGAATATTGTATTTAATACCCAAGAATTATGTCAGAAACAACACTTCTATTTGATGAATATACACTAAAGAAGAAGCAAGTTCATGCTGATTCAATTTTGTTTATTGCATTTTAATCTTCCACAAATTTATTTCAAAATATGATGAAATTAACCTCCTGGTAAATAACTAACCACTTTTCATTGAATAAAAATACAAAGGTTCCTTTTCCATAACTTTATATATGCCGTTTTTCCTTTTCATTCAATTTATTTTCCATAAGAACAATAAAATGTGTTGTCTTTAATATTCTTATTACTTGGCGAATGTTACCTTAAAGGTAATGAAGCGCTCACATAATATGATTCAATTTTACTATCACGACCCGTCCTCGGGGCCCGTGCCGTGACTACCCCAAGCCCGCCTTCCATAGGCCAGGGGCTGGCGACTAGCACCAAAGGCGTAAAATCCCGATAACTGGGAAGGCATTGCCTTTATAAAAGAAAACAAGCACCATAGAGTACAAGAGGAAGAAGTAAACACTAAGTAAAAACTGAGTACAACAGTAAGTGCGGAAAGTAAAAAGTGGCAGGAAATACATGCCCAACTGTAAAGTACAACTCGAAAGGGAAAATAGCAACTGAAAAGTAAAGCTGTTACGCCGAGTTGTCCACTGGAAATCCCACCTGAAGGGTGGGTACAGATATCTCCTCTGCTCCTCAGGTCCCACCGTCCGCTCCGAGTATGTCTCTCCCAGTGGTCCACCTCCGGGTACCACCTCGTCGTCACGTCCACCTCTGGGTACCGCCTCGTCGTGAGGTCCTCCTCCGGGTACCATCTCTTCATATAGTCCACCTCCAGGTACTGTCCAGTCCTCGAACACTCGGCTTATATCAGCACTGCCCATCGTCTGCAACCAACACAACGAGGTGCGGGCATAGCCCGTGCAGGGGTGAGTATAATGATACTCAGTAGGGACCCCGAGACCCTCAAGGTCTCACTAAACCAACAAGGATAACCACAAAGAAGATCTCAACAGATAACCTCTACTTAGATATATGCCCATACATATACCTAAGTTATCAAATAACCCATCTCAATCATGAGGAAACACAAGGATTGTGAAATCAACGGATAACCACTACCCGGGTATATGCCCATACATATACCTAAGTTAGCAAGTGACCCATCTCAATCATGAGGTAAACACAAGGTCAAAAGTCTCAGCTCAAACCAGGATTTTCATTATCGAAACTGTAACTGCTGAAGAGCTCCGTCTCTGGAGTATACAATGGTCCTGTCACGACTCCGAGGTACTGCTCACTAACCTAAGGCTGTTGAAGAACTCCACCCATCGAGTACTGTGGGCCAGCTGCTACAACCAAGCGCTCCCATGTGCCGCTACAACCAAGTGCACCTCTGTCGTGGGTCTGCCGCTACAACCAAGCGCTCCCATGTGCCGCTACAACCAAGCGCACCTCTGTCGTGGGTATGCCGCTACAACCAAGCTCTCCAATGTGCCGCTATAACCAAGCGCAACTCTGTCGCGGGTCTGCCGCTACAACCAAGCGCTCCCATGTGCCGCTACAACCAAGCGCACCTCTGTCGTGGGTATGCCGCTACAACCAAGCGCTCCCATGTGCCTCTACAACCAAGCGCAACTCTGTCGTGGGTCTGCCGCTACAACTATGCGCTCCCATGTGCCGCTACAACCAAGCGCACCTCTGTAACACTCCGAGTCATTCTTTCAGCAGTCGTCGGGTCTCAGCCAGCTACACGGTCTCCGTACTCTGCACGCTCGTCACTGGGAGGGTCCGCTCCACGAGCTACAGTTCGATACTCCAAGTATCTCAAAGTCCCATGAAGGAGTATCTCAAAGGACCGCCACGTCATAGGGGTCTCAACGCAACAGACGGCGCGTCAATCGGACGCCCGGTCTGTGAGTTATTAGCCTTTTCGTCTCAGGGGCCCGGTTGGTTTCGTGAGCAAACCAAACCCGGCCGTATCTCAAATGTACCCCGAACTCTCATAGGGTAAATTCATAGGGACCGTTTCTCAACGCGATCACCAACGCCGCTGACGGTTCGTCAAACGGAGGTTCTGTCAGAAAGATATCAGCTTTTCCATTCCAGGGGCCCGGTTGGATTTCGGTGCGATCCAACCCGGCCACTATCCATCTGCATCCAAAAATCGGGCGGAGGATGCCAAAAGTTCCGTATCGTCAACAGGAACACAACGCAATAGACAGCGCGTCAATCGGACGCCCGGTCTGAGAGTTATTGGCTTTTTCGTCTCACACTCACCTTGGGAAACTTCCCAGGAGGTCACCCATCCTGATCACTACTCTAGGCCAAGCACGCTTAACTACGGAGTTTTAACCACGTAGGCTCCCGAAAAGGAAGGTGCACCTTGAGTATAGTATACCGAAACGACCGTCTCGATCCAAGGATCGCGTTGCCACTGACGACGAGTCGTTTGGAGGCCCGTAGCCCATGATACGGGCATTTGACCAAACCGCTCGGTAACGGGGGTTTCGGGCCCGGGCCGTCCCGGCCCGAGACCCCCCGGATGGCCCGAACCGGGTCGACCCGCCCCGGACGGGGTCGACCCGGCCCGGCACAGCCCGGCCCGGCCCGGCGCGGCCAGGCCCGGCGTGGCCCGGCGCGGCGAACCGGCCAGGCGCGCCGATTCGGCGCAAGGCAGCGCGCTGGGCGCGCTGCCAGTTTGGCCGAAGGCCGACCTTGCTGGAAACGGGGGGCCGCCTGCCCCCCCTTTGTGAAACCGGCCCCCCTCATAATGGGGGGCCAAATAACTGCCCGGGGGAATTAAATTCCCCCGGTTTCCAACAACCCGGCCGGCCCGACCTGGCCGGCCGGCTTCTTGTCAACAGGACCGGCAAGGGCCGGTCCTCTTCCGTCTTTCGGCACCGGCGGCCCGGCTGGCCGCCAGTCATCACGATCCGTCGCGGCCCGGAACCAGCCGCGGCCTTCGTCATCCGGCGCGGTGCGACGACACCGCGCCCCTCCGCCGCGGCCCCGCTCTGGTCGCGGCGTCTTCGGTTTCCTTCGACGCGGCGCGACGGCGTCGCGTTCATGATAATTCTTTCCACGGCGCGGCGCGACGGCGCCGCGCAATAATTTTCGTGTGATCCCCGCGTGGTGCGACGACACCACGCTATCTCGTTTCATCCGCAAGAAACATTCAAGAACAAAGGAGGGGTGTTCGGCCGTGTTTGTGCGGTCCGGTCCCCCTCTCGTTAGACGATAACACTTAAACGTTCCTCCTCAAGTTTGTCATGCTAGAACCAAGAACGGAAAATAATTAAATAAAGCAACAACAAACCCCTACATCGCTTTTCGTTATGTGTTGACGAAGTCGCGGAAAGGCGGCGACGATTCGTCGACATCGGAAAAGAGAAACCGTTGACGACGTCGGCGTTCTTCGTGAAAGGCGCTCCCTTCTTTATTCCGGAATGAGTGGGAAGGAGGCATCCAAGAAGGGATCGACATTGGAAACTTCACGTTCTTCTTTGGAAAAGGCATTCTTCGTCGAGAAGACGTTGTTCCATGTTTGGAGATGTCCTTCGTGTTCTTCGTCGAGGGTGGAATTCTCTTCAATCCTTCCATGACTCTATCACAAAGATTTAGCCAACCCCAAACAATAAAACAACACACCTTATTATAGTGTTAGCTTAATGAATTCAAAATAATTCAAATTCATTAAGTTACATCCTTCATTAATGGGTGGAGAGGCTCCAAAATTAATGAAGGTGGAAGTGAAGAGTCACATTTAATTGGGGGGGGGGGGTTCAAGGGAGTTAAGGAGTTTAAGGAGTTAGGAATTTGAGGGGTTTTGTCACATTAAGTGCAAGGGAGTTTAAGGAGGGTAGAAGAGAGTTAAGGGGAAGGTGAAGGGTTGGGGCTCATGTGGGCCCCACCTCACCTTAATCCTCACTTGGTTAGTTAGGAACTTGTGATTCCACCCCAACTTCCACACTTAGGATATAACCACTTAAGAAGATAAATAAAATTTGTAACACAAATTTTATTTTTCTTTACACTTAAACCACAACCTTATTAAACAACTGCTCCCAAGCAAACCCAACTCCAGGAAAGGCATTACTAAGCAAAAACCGGCGCTACGGTTCCATCGGTGCCCTCGGAATTTGATTCCGGGCACCGGTTCAAAAGTTAGAAATTCCCGCTCGTTCGTTCACTGAACGTACCCGAGCCAAACTTCGGAAATTGATTCTGGGAACACCGGGCCTCGGAATCAGGTGCTGTCAGAAACTATGTTCTTGTAAAATTCCAAAGAAAATTAAGAAAAAAAATTTCCTTGAAATTTCCGGGTCTTTACATTACTCCCACCTCAGGGCTTTACGTCCCCGTAAAGCTTCATCACAAACTAGGGTCACAAAAGCGGTACAGAGCACGCATCTGAGCCTTATGCTCCCATGTGCTCACCTGGAGGTTCCCGTACTATCAAAGGAAGTGCACCCAAGGAATCGATCATCCTCGTAGGATCTTCTCCTGTCTATCCTTGATCCCCACTGGAACCTCCGTGCATGTCGCTCTATCATCGACGTCTAACTCCCTGAGGTCGATGATGTGTGAAGGATCAAGCACGTATCTCCTCAATTGAGTTACGTGAAATTTATCGTGCAACTGGTGCAACTGAGGTGGATGGGTCAAGCGATAAACCACCTCGCCTACCCTGCTGGGGACCTAGAAAGGTCTATTGAACCTCGGAGATCTCTTGCCGCCTCGGCTACATCTCCGTAAACCACGTCGAGGTGAGACCTGTATAAGAACGTGGTCGCCATCCTCGAACTCTAAAGGTCTCCCTTTTTAGGTTAGAACTGAAACTCAAAACTCCTACTGCCATGAGGATAAGGTTGGCCGACCCAAGAATGATCGGCTACACCCTCCCATGCACGAGTTTATCTTGTGCTGCCCAGGGTTTCCTTTTCGCCGACCAAGGAAAACACATCCCAACGTTTGCCTAATACCGTCAATTTGAGTATGAACAGTGATTGCCAAATACATACTCAAACTAACGTCGTAAGGCCTCGACGCTGCCACCAAGAGGTCCTAACCGAGACTCTCGCCTAAAGGGTCAGATCACACCGTCGGCGTAAGTGTGACTATCAAGTCTCCTCCCAAAGGTATCTCCAGACGTGAGGGTCAAGTCAATGGCTTAACCGGAATCTCTAGGTCTGGGACTAGATTCATGGAAGGAAGGGATGATTCGTTTTGATGCCTATGGCTATGGCAGCTAGTAGAAGATAAATTCCGCACTTCGAATCATCCTTAGAGCCCCTTTTTGGTCGCACTCCATGACCACAATCAGCTACCCTCTTTCCCTGCTCTCCAACTCCCTGAGTCTAGCAGTGACTACAAAGGCGGGTGATGGTAACATGTTGAAATGTACACCACCACGAGCTGCTCTCCAAGCTCTGCCTCTATGTCTGCTGCTCTGCAGATTCATTTGTCCTTAACATTTCCTCTTCTTGAAACATTTTACATGCCCAAGTCTCCGAGACTGGTGTCAGTTTCCTGCTTTCCAAACTTCTAACATTCTCTGGCTGTATTCGATCAGCAAAGAATTCTCAACCACAAAGGTTCCTTCTAGCACTCTAGCAGTCGCCTCCAGCCACTGCTCTGCTGTCTGGAAATCTGCCTCGCCTCGTAACTTCTGAGGCCTCTACTGCTGGAACTCGTGCAATGCGCTCCGCCAGCGTGCATAGTTTGCTAGTATAGTCGTTGGCATCTGCTGCCCAACAGGTGGTGATGTACTGGCACACCACCCGAGGGTGCCAACATAGTAAAAAGGGCCATGCACCAGAGCCTCGTCGCTCGGTGAGCCGTCATCGAGTACTCTCTCGGAACTCCAACTGACTGTCTGCGTGGAGACATCCTGAACAGATGCGACACGGTCAATGTCTTATACCTGGTGAGCTGACCTGGTTTGAACTGACTTTAAAACATTAGAAACACACATGCAATCAGTGTTTTTGTGTACAAAGTCGGAAATCAGTAGTCAGGGTCCTGGTGTACGGATACGTCGGCCGCCGCACCAACACTGGACTCCCTGAACTGAAAACCACACTCGGTACCGTTAACACTATTGCTTCACAGAAAGAAACATCAGAGTTATAAGTTCTGCGGTAGAACCGAACTCCTTTGATACCAATTTGTCATGACCCATCCTCGGGGCCCGTGCCGTGACTACCCCAAGCCTGCCTTCCATAGGCCAGGGGCTGGCGACTAGCACCAAAGGCGTAAAATCCCGATAACTGGGAAGGCATTGCCTTTATAAAAGAAAACAAGCACCACAGAGTACAAGCGGAAGAAGTAAACACTAAGTAAAAACTGAGTACAACAGTAAGTGCGGAAAGTAAAAAGGGGCCAGAAATACAAGCCCAACGGTAAAGTACAACTCGAAAGGGAAAACAGAAACTGAAAAGTAAAGCTGCTACGCCGAGCTGTCCACTAGAAATCCCACCTGAAGGGTGGGTACAGATAGCTCCTCTGCTCCTCAGGTCCCACCGTCCGCTCCGAGTATGTCTCGCCCAGTGGTCCACCTCCGGGTACCGCCTCGTCGTCACATCCACCTCTGGGTACCGCCTCGTCGTGAGGTCCTCCTCCGGGTACCATCTCTTCATATAGTCCACCTCCAGGTACTGTACAGTCCTCGAACACTCGGCTTCTACCAGCACTGCCCGTCGTCTGCAACCAACACAACGAGGTGCGGGCATAGCCCGTGCAGGGGTGAGTATAATGATACTCAGTAGGGACCCCGAGACCATCAAGGTCTCACTAAACCAACAAGGATAACCACAAAGAAGATCTCAACAGATAACCTCTACTTAGATATATTCCCATACATATACCTAAGTTATCAAGTAACTCATCTCAATCATGAGGAAACACAAGGATTGTGAAATCAACGGATAACCACTACCCGGGTATATGCCCATACATATACCTAAGTTAGCAAGTGACCCATCTCAATCATGAGGTAAACACAAGGTCAAAAGTCTCAGCTCAAACCAGGATTTTCATTATCGAAACCGTAACTGCTGAAGAGCTCCGTCTCTGGAGTATACAGTGGTCCTGTCACGGCTCCGAGGTACTGCTCACTAACCTAAGACTGCTGAAGAACTCCACCCATCGAGTACTGTGGGCCAGCTGCTACAACCAAGCGCTCCCATGTGCCACTACAACCAAGCGCACCTCTGTCGTGGGTCTGCCACTACAACCAAGCGCTCTCATGTGCCGCTACAACCAAGCGCACCTCTGTCGTGGGTATGCCTCTACAACCAAGCGCTCCCATGTGCCGATACAACCAAGCGCAACTCTGTCGTGGGTCTGCCACTACAACCAAGCGCTCCCATGTGCCGCTACAACCAAGCGCACCTCTGTCGTGGGTATGCGGCTACAACCAAGCGCTCCCATGTGCCGCTACAACCAAGCGCAAATCTGTCGTGGGTCTTCCGCTACAACCAAGCGCTCCCATGTGCCGCTACAACCAAGCGCACCTCTGTAACACTCCGAGTCATTCGTTCAGCAGTCGTCGGGTCTCAGCCAGCTACACGGTCTCCGTACTTCGCACGCTCGTCATTGGGAGGGTCCGCTCCACGAGCTACAGGTCGATACTCCAAGTATCTCAAAGTCCCATGAAGAAGTATCTCAAAGGACCGCCACGTCATAGGGGTCTCAACGCAACAGACGGCGCGTCAATCGGACGCCCGGTCTGTGAGTTATTAGCCTTTTCATCTCAGGGGCCCGGTTGGTTTCGTGAGCAAACCAAACCCGGCCGTATCTCAAATGTACCCCGAACTCTCATAGGGTAAACTCATAGGGACCGTTTCTCAACGCGATCACCAACGCCGCTGACGGTTCGTCAAACGGACGTTCTGTCAGAAAGATATCAGCATTTCCATTCCAGGGGCCCGGTTGGATTTCGGTGCGATCCAACCCGGCCACTATCCATCTGCATCCAAAACTCGGGAAAAGGATTCCAAAAGTTCCGTATCGTCAACAGGCACTCAACGCAACTGACGGCGCGTCAATCGGACGCCCGGTTTGAGAGTTATTGGCTTTTTCGTCTCACACTCACCTTGGGAAACTTCCCAGGAGGTCACCCATCCTGATCACTACTCTAGGCCAAGCACGCTTAACTACGGAGTTTTAACCATGTAGGCTCCCGAAAAGGAAGGTGTACCTTGAGTATAGTATACCGAAACGACCGTCTCGATCCAAGGATCGCGTTGCCGCTGACGACGAGTCGTTTGGAGGCCCGTAGCCCAAGATACGGGCATTTGACCAAACAGCTCGGTAACGGGGGTTTCGGGCCCCGGCCGTCCCGGCCCGAGACCCCCCGGATGGCCCGAACCGGGTCGACCCGCCCCGGACGGGGTTGACCCAGCCCGGCCCGGCGCGGCCCTGCCCGGCGCGGCGCGGCGCGGCCCGGCGCGGCCCGGCCCGGCGTGGCCCTGCGCGGCGAACCAGCCAGGCGCGCCGGTTCGGAGCAAGGCAGCGCGCTGGGCGCGCTGCCAGCTTGGCCGAAGGCTGACCTTGCTGGAAACGGGGGGCCGCCTGCCCCCCCTTTGTGAAACCGGCCCCCCTCATAATGGGGGGCCAAATAACTGCCCGGGGGAATTAAATTCCCCCGGTTTCCACCAACCCGGCCGGCCTGACCTGGCCGGCCGGCTTCTTGTCAACAGGACCGGCAAGGGCCGGTCCTCTTCCGTCTTTCGGCACCGGCAGCCCGGCTGGCCGCCAGTCATCACGATCCGCCGCGGCCCGGAACCGGCCGCGGCCTTCGTCATCCGGCGCGGTGCGACGGCACCGCGCCCCTCCGCCGCGGCCCCGCTCTGGCCGCGGCGTCTTCGGTTTCCTTCGACTCGGCGCGACGGCGTCACGTTCATGATAATTCTTTCCACGGCGCGGCGCGACGGCGCCACGCAATAATTTCCGTGTGATCCCCGCGTGGTGCGGCGGCACCACGCTATCTCGTTTCATCCGCAAGAAACATTCAAGAACAAAGGAGGGGGGTTCGGCCGTGTTTGTGCGGTCCGGTCCCCCTCTCGTTAGACGATAACACTTAAACGTTCCTCCTCAAGTTTGTCATGCTAGAACCAAGAATGGAAAATAATTAAATAAAGCAACAACAAACCCCTACATCGCTTTTCGTTATGTGTTGACGAAGTCGCGGAAAGGCGGCGGCGATTCGTCGACATCGGAAAAGAGAAGCCGTTGACGACGTCGGCGTTCTTCGTGAAAGGCGCTCCCTTCTTTATTCCGGAAGGAGTGGGAAGGAGGCATCCAAGAAGGGATCGACGTTGGAAACTTCACGTTCTTCTTTGGAAAAGGTATTCTTCGTCGAGAAGACGTTGTTCCATGTTTGGAGATGTCCTTCGTGTTCTTCGTCGAGGGTGGAATTCGCTTCAATCCTTACATGACTCTATCACAAAGATTTAGCCAACCCCAAACAATAAAACAACACACCTTATTATAGTGTTAGCTTAATGAATTCAAAATAATTCAAATTCATTAAGTTACATCCTTCATTAATGGGTGGAGAGGCTCCAAAATTAATGAAGGTGGAAGTGAAGAGTCACATTTAATTGGGGGGGGGGTTCAAGGGAGTTAAGGAGTTTAAGGAGTTAGGAATTTGAGGGGTTTTGTCACATTAAGTACAAGGGAGTTTAAGGAGGGTAGAAGAGAGTTAAGGGGAAGGTGAAGGGTTGGGGCTCTTGTGGGCCCCACCTCACCTTAATCCTCACTTGGTTAGTTAGGAACTTGTGATTCCACCCCAACTTCCACACTTAGGATATAACCACTTAAGAAGATAAATAAAATTTGTAACACAAATTTTATTTTTCTTTACACTTAAACCACAACCTTATTAAACAACTGCTCCCAAGCAAACACAACTCTAGGAAAGGCATTCCTAAGCAAAAACCGGTGCTACGGTTCCATCGGTGCCCTCGGAATTTGATTCCGGGCACCGGTTCAAAAGTTAGAAATTCCCGCTCGTTCGTTCACTGAACGTACCCGAGCCAAACTTCGGAAATTGATTCTGGGCACACCGGGCCTCGGAATCAGGTGCTGTCAGAAACTGTGTTCTTGTAAAATTCCAAAGAAAATTAAGAAAAAAAAATTCCTTGAAATTTCCGGGTCTTTATATTTACCCTTAAAATAAACTAGAGAATTTGGTTGTAAAAGGAATATTAATGGAATTCCATGAAATATTATGAACATTCTTTCACTTTACACAAAGAGAGTGAAATCATCACATTCAATTATTACATCCCTTTATCCTCACAAGGTTTTCTTAGATGATACTTCATGTAATATCATCCATTAATTGATGTAGTGACCACAACTAACATCATATGTTAATGATAGCATTATGATAGAACCATCATATTCTTAATTCATGAGTCTCCTGTAATAAATTTTACACCCTCAATTACTGAGGAGGAATAACGAGTTGGGACACAAGCACATTGAATTTCTGATATATTAGTATTATGTCCTAGAATCTGTAATACATTTGGGATTTTTTTCTAGTTTGGATATTAACTTTATCCATTATTTATTTCTATTTTTACTTATGGTATTACATTCTATTCTCAAAAAATAAGCTTTTGTATATTCGTACTTTTGATGTTAATTACCGAATGTGGCATTACCGATTAATTTAATCATTAAATGTCTCCCACTAATTTATCAAATTCTAGGAACCCTCTATACAAGAATCAGAATACTCTCTCATTTGAGTATTCTAGTGGAAAGGATACCTGAACCACCCTCATTGTCTACAAGCTATGGCTTCTCCACCACTCAGAGGTTTCAAGGTAGTATTTTGGCTGGCTAACCACATTAACTCACGGTTCTTTGATCTGTTGAGTGAAGTCCCATATTCAAAAATCATAACTTCATTTACTCAAAGCTAACCTCTAAAATAATCGCTAGTTAGCTATGTCTAATCCTTACTACCACTTTAGTTAAGTTAACCCACCACTCTTATAAGAACTCCCCGATAGTAATAGGCACCCTCAGCTATGGAATGAGTGGCACCCCAAACACTCGGTTTTGTTCAAACTTGAATGATTGAAGGTTGTTGGGACATAATATTTATTTGAGGTTTTTTTGTTTTTTCTCTTGACGAATGTAATCCATTTCTATTAATCTTGTTCGTCTATTTTTTTGAACTCACAACTAAACATTAATAAAAAACATACGTCACTTCTTTATATATTTTATAATCTATTATTTTATTTATTTCTCTAGCTGTTTATAAATTCATAAAATAATATATAAATTCATAAATGTAAACTACTACCCGACTAGTATGAAGAATCTAAATGACCTAGGGGTATTATACCTGAGTTGAAGATTGTCTCTTGATGCAGCATACCGTGTCATATATGTTTGCTTGTAATCTGGAGTATGACCTCATATTGGAAGCGTCCACATCACGTCTTGGAGTAACACCTCATCTTGGCGGGATTCACGTGTCATCTTGCATCATCTTGATCAACGTACACCACCTTATCTTGGTAGGGTCCACGTCGTTCACCATATTCCTCAGAAGTAGAAAAATACTCCCCTGCAGGTGAGGGGGGACTATGGATATAAGTTTAGATCATGTAAATTCGGTGTGCATACCCTTATATATTTTAACAAAGAATAAATACGATGTGAATATCATCTATTTAATTAATTACAATCATTTAACATAGTAAAATAATTAATTAAATAAATAATTAAATGCAGACATATAAGGGTCAGTGCTCAAGACCAGCATATGAGTAATACAAAGTGTGATAAAAATAAATTTTCATTAAATAAGTACAAGGGTTATTTAATTAAATTAAACGAATTAAATAATTCAATTAATCTAATTATTTTTCAGTCTACTAATTAATTTAATTTTATTACCAAATTTAAATTAATTTAACTTAATTATATTTAATAATCATATTGAATTAATTTTCATCTGGGTATTAAAATTTATTTATTTTCAACCACAACTAATATATTAATAAATTTAATATAATTTTGTAATTAAATTAACTAATTATATTAATTGAAATTAACTTGGGTCTCGAAACACTTGTTATAGCCCGTTGCGGGATGCTCCAACTTGCGTAGACCTATAACGGGCTTGAAAAAACTTGTACCTGGCTATAATAAGTTTGGCACGTCTGCCCAAACTAGATCTATTTGGGCAGACCCGCCCGAACCCGTCTTAAGGTGATTCGGGCTGGGATGTACCTCCTAGTCAAGACTGAACATGCCTCAGCCCGTAGGGATGTCTCGGTCTGGAAATAGGCAGATCTAGGGTCGGTGCCAGTGGAGGAGGAACCCGGTGCGCTGCTGAGTCTACTAAGGAGAGCCTCTGTCTGGCCTCGGAGGTGGGTGCTGATGGACGTGAGGGGGGACAACACAGTGGCAGCTGTGGTGCCGAGGTGGTGTGCTGAGATGGATGGAAGCACGGGGAGGGAAGCCATGAGGGCGGTACAACCTAGTGGGGGTGATCTAGCCTGGACCTATTTGGAACTACGGTGTCCAAGCAGAGGGGATGAAGAGAGAGGGCCGTTTGGTAACTAGCCGACGTGGAGGAGGGCTGTTGCGGCGAGCTGGAATGTAGGAGGTATGTGGTCGTCCATGTGAAGGATGGTGGTGTGGCTTGTTGGGGTAGTCCAAGACTACTCTAGGAGCGGCAACATGCTGCAACAAGGAGTCTGGGATGGCGAGGGCATCCATGGAGGGTGGCCAAGGTGGCCAGGGTGGCAGATAGGTGACGATCGGGAGGGCGTGGTGTGCGTAAGGCATCAGTGTCCCCGACGAGGTGTGGCTCGTGCCAGGAGGAGGTTCATGTGGCGAGCTCAGTGTGGGTCACCTGAGTGGAAGCCCTCTCAGGCGAGAGGTAGGGGTGACCCAGGGGGGCCAACCAGCCCTTTATTTTTTTTATTTCCCCTTCACATTTTTTATGTGGAATTGTTGAATTACACCTTTTAATTTTTTTAAATATCCTCTGCCTTTTTTAAGGTCAAGTCCCCTTTTCCAGTTTATCTTTTCTGTGTTTTTACACACAAAAAAATCTAAAGGCTATATCAATAGCCTTTAAATATTATAAAAATAAAATTATTATTATAAAATAATAATTTATTATTATATTATTATTACAATAATATAATAAATATTATTATAATAATAAAAAAATTATTATGCAAATCATAAAATGTAAAATTATAATTTCCACATAATTTTATTTTTCTTCAATAAAGTAACACAAACTCAATTGAAACTTTCTTAGTTCTTTGAGATGAAAAATTTAACACCCGAGATCAAATCGTGAAAATTGATCAAATATAAAAATTTAAAATGGCCATAACTCGGTCATTCGGTATCAGATCGACACGCGACTTGAACTGTTGTGACTGATTTCAAACCCTCTATATAATTTTATGCAAAATAATTTTATTTGCCTTAAAAATATATGCGACCCTTGTGATACCACTAAAAGGTTATGGGGACTACAGTGAAAGTCGATGGGCTGGGGATTTTGAATTTTTCATTGATGGGATGAGAGAACTTGTCATCACCAATAATCTAATCCATGGTAAGGTCTAAGGATCTATCGTAAATTATAAAGAGCACAAAAATTAAAATAAATAACATAAATGTTTTATATTTTAAGTGGTGGTCAATGACAACACGTTGTCAGCGATCATCTCTTGAAGGTTCCATAGAAGGATCCCTCTAGATCGTCCACACACACTTCAAAAATCCACTCGAACATCAATCATCGAATTCTAGGTGCTATTACGGTGATCCAAGGATGTCTTCGATGTCCCGAGGATCCTCATATTGATATACCTTCGATGCTTGAGGGAGATAATTTTCTTTAAATCTCTCATAAAGTAGGACACACCATTGGGTCATCATCCTTTTCTTTATTTTTTATTTGTTGATCTATCTGGAGGGATTTACCTTTCAACTTCTTTGTCTGAACACTTATTAAGGTATCACCATCTTGATCAACCATGACTGAGATAAATAACTTCCTAAACATAGAAGTGAAAAATAATTTCTCTACCATTCAACCAATGTCATGCCACCAATGATGCACCCAACACAAACTACCTCACCACGATTTCAATACCATGGTTTTTTATATACATAAAAGTATGAAATCTGATTATACACATTGGTAATGTTCTCTTGTCAGGAGACCAATACACATGTCCATAGATATGAATGACCAATGACACCCAAAACATGTGGTGTTCTTATTTGATGGTTTGTCCTCGTGATATCACTAATAAAGATCACCAAGTGTGATCTTTTTGTGAAGAAGTCTCAATGATTATGAACCCCTAGAACCTAGTAGTCAAACATCTACTGTGTCTAATCAGTAAGATCTATCTATACTATATAACATATATTTAAGATTAATGTCATAGTATCTCGATTTTCTCATTATAGCCTAGGTTCTTCTATAACCTTTCGATATGAAAATTAATCTATGTAAATTACCATTATATAGTGGATACAGAAATATCAACACTATAATGGTAATGATACATCATGTATAACTAATTGTATAAATTTTATGGTAATCAAAACTATTACATTTTTGGGTCTAGTGAAGCCACTATTTCAACAGGTGTAGTGACCTATAATGGGTCAGTACTGGAATTATATTCCCTGTGATGAACTCCATAGGGTTGATTGAGAAAATATTTTTGGTTATTCAATGTTCTCTTGACAATGTATAAGGTGTTTTACCAAATAGCTTGGTGATTTCATTCTATTTAACTAAAACTAAAGACTATAGTGTACTCAAGATGTATCAGGGTGGGAAATGAAATTATATATATATATATATATATATGTGGATGAGATTTTGAACCTCATCAAGGGGTCACTTCTACATATGGAGGCCCAATGATGATCAACATGATGTTTTTATTCTTGAGGAGGTAGTCTCATTTAAAGATTCCTAATGAAATTTAATTCCCTAATAATGACCCTTCCCTAAAAAAATTAATAATATAATTTCTTTATACTCTAATTATCATTATTTATTTCATAAAAACCTTTTAGGTTTATATTTTTATATAATTAGTTCATAAATATTACATAAAAAACCCTATACTATAAAGTGAAAATAGCCACTCAATATCAATTTTTCCTAGAATATAAAACTATTAAAATTTAAAATTTTTTCTTTTCCTAAAAAATATCATTACTTTCAAAAAAAACTATTTCCTTCGCCCAAAACATCTTTAAACCCTATAAGAAAATTTGAAAATTTGAATGAGCAAAAAAATCTACGTAATTTATTTTAAAGAATGAAATAAATTAGAAGATTAAAAAAAATGAAAACCCATAAATTTTTTACCCCTTACAGATTATTTTTTGAGTGTATAAAATAAATCTTATTCCCATATAAAACAAAAAAAACATAATAAAAACCTTTAAAATCTATAATAAGAAAATATAAAACATGTAGGAATAATATATAATAATATTAGTAACTCATGATAAATCATTTTAAATATAACTATAGACTATTTAAATCTATAGGATAAACCTCATTGTTTAACTCCCCAATTATTTCCTTTGAAAATTATGAACATTACCCAATGCATTGGAGATTTTTTTTCGGATCACCCATTATATAAGTTATATCAGACTCACTGGTATTATAATTTGTATTAGGCTCACCCATAATCATCTATAATTGTCTTCTACTATATCATGAAAAAAATTATATATTTCACCATTTTACTATAAATTGATTTAAAGAATATTTTTCAACCCATAAGAAAATTATATTCCATTTTATCATTAAATATAGAGCCCCATTATTTACATTCATAGATATTTCATCTTTTTAGATGAATATTCAATTCAATACACAAACACACGCCTTAGGATCAGGAAGGTAGGGTAACTTTTGTAAATATAGAAACATAAATAACTGGTTCATAAGAGTTTTTTTTCTTATCTAACATAGTTCCTAATAATTATCTCCCTAGATAGAAATATCACGCATCATAATAATCATCAAAACCTTGGGAAAATTAACATCAGAAAGGGTGATCTTATATTCTCAATAAGGATCAAAAAATTGAAATATGTAAACATATTGTGAGCATAAATGTATAAAAAATGAGCATAAAATATAAAAACCATACCCTACATATCAAATATAAAATTATTATTTCATGGAATAAATATTGTAATTTTTTAAGATATGGATAAAAATGAAATCAAATAAAATGAGCTAATAGGGCATAACATTAACATAATACTTGGAATTGTGGCATATACATAACCATAGAAAATAATTTCCACAGTAGTCAAGGATCATTTCCATGGATATCGTAGTCAAATGGGTTCACTCTCCAAACCAAAATAGTATTCAAGGTTCACTCCCAAGGCTATCATAGTAGAACAATTCCCTTAATAAACTAGTTTCACTCACCATTCTAGTCCGTTTTATCTCATGAGATATTAGTCTTTACCCAATTCATTAGATGGATATATAGGTCCCACCCATCTTTGGTTATAACGTGACCACCATACATGGTTATAACAAAATCACTATCCTTACTTATAACATAACTAACTTTGTATAATGAAAAATATACATATGTTTTCCATAATATAATAAAACCACATTCATATTAGAACACATGAACGAATTAGGATTTCTAAAACATCCATCATATTAGATCTCATGAAAAGAAATGGGTATCATGAAACATTTCACCATTGCACAACCTGTAAAAAACAAAGAGGTTTCATAAAAAAAATTCATCATAAATATAAACCATATAGAGAAAGAATAGAGATTGTATCATTGGATCAAATCCCCTGTAAATCCTAAATTAAATCAAAGGATTCCATCCTAGATAGAAAATTATTCTGAAATGTCACATGGAACATTTCTAGAGGTAAATGGCCTTCCCTCATGTAATGTAACTTTTAAAAAAATAACAAATTCATAATCCTTTCCATTTAAAATAACCTTGGAAACATATAAAGGAGGCTTTAAAGATCACTTAAAAAAAATTCTTGAGTAAAATATTATTTCTTTGGTGATTTTTTTTAAACATAATTTTTAAAAAAAAATTACCTTTAATTGAAAATATACTTTGAAATTTATTAAGAGTTTTTTAAAAATTGGGTTATCATGATGGTGGGAAATTCAATTTATTTCGTACACATTAAAAAATATTCATTTCACATTTCCTATAAAAGCAAAACGAGCCTTGTCTAGGAAATGACGTGAAGATTACATTTAAAAAAAATAAAAATGAAAATATGTAAAACAAATATATAATTTGGATAATTTTTTTTTAAAAAATTGAATTTATTTTTAGATAATATGGATTTGAATAGAAAAGGGTTTTAGATATAAGTGAGAATAAAGTCAATTTTTCTTAAAAACATTTATTTTTACCTCATTGATACTTTAAGAGAGTAAAATCAAATGAAAGTATATATTATATATTAATAGTTATAATAGATTAAAATAAATAAGAATCTTTAGATATAGATCAAATGATTTTATCATTGGGATCAGAATCATAAATAATATTGATAAACGATGACATTGTAACATAAAACCTATATAACATTTAGAAAATTCAATCGCAGGAACCTTGAAATGATAAAAACAAATGAAACATATACTATAATAATAATAAATTAATTCAAGATATAAAATTTCAAAGGTTATGTATATACACCTCCTAAAAGAATATCGGTTCATAACATAACCTTTTCCCAATTATGAAAAATTGAGTCAAAAATATATTACATTAGGTCATAGATTCCTCCGTACACATTTGAACCTCATGTATATTTTTTTTTATTATACATATATTTTTGAAGATATATTTTATATATCATACAATATATTATTTACTTATGACCTTTTATTTCCTTACTATTAACAATTTCTAATTAAAATCAACTTTCTAGTAATAAAGGCTTTGTTTTTTCAGGTCTTTCTGGATTTGGTATTTTTTATCCTATTTATTTGATAATTATTCCATCATCTAAAATTTTTTATCCAAGATATAAATATAATATACATTTAGCATATATTTATAAATAGTAATCCATTAAATTTTAGAGATATAGAATGAAACACACTATTCATAGAGATGGTAGGTAGTACATATGTGTAAACATTGTTTCCATTTTTTAACAGATGGAACAAAATAAAGGGAATAATAATAAATAATTCTTAAATAATAATTACTATGTCACATATATAAACTATATTTATTAATATTATCCTTTATTTTTTCAATATAAATCAATATTGAAAAGAAAATCACATCACCTCCATAGGTGGCAGTCTGTTATACACACGAGCGTTGTTATCGAATCACCCCCAAAATGGAATGTAAAAATTTCTAGGTGATATTGTAATTGCAGAAGAATAATATTTTAAAAATATCATATATATTAATTAAATATCCCTATTACCAAAAAATTCAAATGGAAATGAAAAACAAATCACATCAGTTCACGAGGTTGTAGTCTGTTGTGCACATGAGCAACATTATTGTTTTTCAGAGGGTTATAAGGTGAGAATGGATGCGTGATATTATATTTATATAACTATAATAATATCACTAATATCTTATATAAATATTAAATCCATCATTATTTTCTGTAGTGATTGGTGGTGATGGGAAACGAATAAGATTGGTTTGCGAGGCGGAAGTCCGTAGTACACTTGATCGATGGTTTTGTTTCCCATTTGATGGAAGAGGATATGGATATAGGCTATTCCATTAAAATAATGACATATAAATATATGGTAGATACTATTAATATTATATCATAATATTGTAATAATATTTTAAGGAGTTATAGGGTGAAATTAAATCAAAATGAATTATTAAGGACTATACCTCATCTTCGGAGAACCTCTTTAGGTTTTCAACTAAATAATTCATAAGAGTAATTAATAATAAAAATAATCAATCTAAGATGTATATAGGTAAGTAAGGATTATATTTCAGAATTTATTGTTTGAAAAAAATGTTTTTTAAAGTCTGATGTGGGTAAGAGAGGGGTGGCCTTTTATAAGTGGGGGAGAGGATAAACATAGAGTTTTTCAAAAGAAGAAAGTGTATCCTCATTTTTCATATACCAAAAGTATTCAAATGGGCCATTATCAAACTTTATAGGTGATAAGGATGATATATTTCACATTAAATGGTTTTTTACATATTTATATGTCATTTTACCCCTTATCTTTTTACATTATCCACTAGTGAATTCGTTTTAACCTTAACAATAGTAATTAATTTTTACTATTTTTAATATTCATTTTGACCAAAAATTAATTTTACCCCATTATAAAATATATATTATTCAAATTAAGAATATTTAATATAGTTTTTAAAAACCCATTATAGATGTTCTAGAATTAAATTTTAAAATTAAACCAATAGATGAGATCAAAATGCAGTTTTTCACATAGAAAATTTTCAAATGCTTAAAATGTTCATATAAAAAAATCATTGTGAAATTGACTTAAATGACATAAATTGTATTAATTAATATATAATTTTAATAATTTTACTTTTAAAACATTATCAAAATAAAATATATCTTGTAAATGATTTGACTAAAAGGCCATTTTTAATAAAGATCAAAATTTTCAATATTCACTTAAACAATTATCTTTTCAGAAAATTCCCAAAAACCCACTCAATGATATTTTCTTAATATTTATTAATAAAATTAATTGAATTTGTTAAAATAAATTTTCTAAAAGATTAATTAATAAATTTTAATATAAGTGCACAAAATATGACAAAACATTATTTTTAGAAAAATACAGTTTTAAGTATAATGTTAATTTACACTTATCGAATCTCTAGAAAACACGTGAAATGAATTTTAAAAACTTCAATGAATATATAATGTATAAATTTTATTTTAATTATTAAAATAATATTATTTCTTCAACTTATTGAGGTAAAATTCATTTTCTTGATAGAGAATAATTTCTCAGAAAAATATTTCCATTATTTTAAAGTGTTTTTTTATTTCTTATTAATTAGTTAGAAAATAATTAATTTTATATACATGTGTAAGAAAAAAATTCATAATTTACTTAATCTTATTCAAACCATATATTTTAATATCTATGTAGTAATAATATTTTAATATTACATCACGATTCATTAAAACTCGGTGTCGTGTGTATCATAAGATATCAACGAAATTTAATTTAATCTAAAGAATATTCATAAAATCTCATGGTTTTACATTATAGGACCATGAAAATAAATTTATCATTAAAAATAATATCACATTAATATAAACAATTGAGTATAATTCTACCATATTATAGCCTTAGGTTCCTACAAAGTTTCCTTAAGGTTTTTGTTTCTCCATAAAATATTTACAGGGGAGTGTTGTTACTTTGTAGAACATTATCTCTAGGGTCTAGAATCTATAATATCTATTCCTATAAGAAATTTATTTCTCTACATCTAAAAACTCTGAGTTCAGTACATGTGATGGATTAGCTATGTACATCCTCAGTAGATATACATGGAACACATCCTGAAATTAAGAGTTTTTTTGTGAATGAACCAAAAAATAATATACTATCCTAGTAAGATCAATAAATTCAAATGTACCATAGATATAGGGCTTAGGTTACCCTTATTTCATCTATGTAAAATTAATAGAAAAACATTCCCACATTCTTTATATTCTATTTCATCATGATTATTGTCTTCATAACCATTATATCGATTATTTTCCACCTTTATGTGCTATTTAATGGCTTTAAAAAATCTACCATTTATTCTACTATCTCAAGTCCCACTATATTTATTTATACAATGTCATTTTAGTAGTTTAGATATCCACACATCATTCTATATAGGGATTCATAAATATTCATAATAATTATTTGAGTAAAATCTGCTGTTGTAAGAAAACTGAACTATAGAAATGTCTCAATACCAACTACATTTAAAATACCTAGACTAATATTTTATTATATCCTATAGGGTTTTAATTATTCTCTTATTCTCGTATAGATAAAGGTTGTACCATCCCCATAAACATTTACCTCTCAAACTTAACTTATTGACATACCAAACACTGAGATACATAATCTACAATATTTTCCCTCATTTTTTCCCACTATAAATACTCTATTTCATAGTCTAATGGTAGTATTTAAACCCTCTTCATCCTTAATTTGTGGTATTAATCCCCATGTACTTACAGTATGTGAAAAAGTTTCACCCAGCAAGTGGTTTATCCTTTATTCAAAAAAAAATTTATAATTATCATGATCTAATAAACCAGATTTACCTCAAAGTCATATATAATATCAACCCTAAAGGTTACCAATACATTTAATGTTATACCCCAAATGTAAATTCATTATTCCACAAAAAAATCACTAAAACATGTAAAAATAGTTTTATTTTCATAAATGTCTCCTAAAATAGACATAACCATGATAAAAAGGTATCACAGAAAACCTTATAAAGGATATACATAACATTGAAATTACTATAATCCATAATACACTAAACACGTGATGGTATCCATTAAAATTATTATTACATTAAATGAATAAATAATTGATTCAAATGTTAACACAATCCATAGATGTTTCAATAATCATATATCCAAAATACCATTGGTAAAATAATTATACAACATAATTCATGAATCCAAATGCATAAATATAGAAACCCTTTATTCGCTAAATTATCTTTAATCTCATATAAAAAATTTTCCATTAGAATATTAGGTTTATCCTTAGAGCGGTAGAATATTAAATGTGATTTCACTGTTACAGAATCCATACAGAGGAATCACATCAAATTTCACTGAAGGATGAACAATAAAATTTCTATATGGATTATTAATTCAAAAAATCAAACCTGAAATTCCCCAACAAGGAGTGAAGAATAAGTCCTTGTAACTACCATGATTCACTTCAACCACTTTTATTATACACAATTTCCTTTTTTTCTTTTTCTTTAGAGGATGATGTGGCCTATCCTCCATATAATCCCTTGGATTCTGGAATTGATATACATAATTCCCAAAACCCTTAAACTCGAATCACTGAAGTGTGGGTGGGTAATCCCAAATAGATTTCTCTATATTTTCAGTTTTAGCTAAATTTTTCACATCCTTTTTGAATTCAACTACCTGATGACCTTTCTTTCCACACTTAAAAAATTTATGATTCCCCTACCTAAAACATCATATATCATTCCTTCTACACTTTAGGAATGAAGTAATTCACATATTCTTCTCTCCTTAATTCTTAGTGAATACCTTGAACAAAATATTTTTTATATCAAACTATGAGATGCATGGGTAAATAAAATCCCCATTTCCACCTTGAGAGTGTGTTGAAAAACTTATTTATAGCTACCAAATTCCCTTATTAACTAATCCCTCAGAGACTTGGTTTTAATCTACTATTGAAGAGATTTAAATAAAATTCATGTAGTATGATAATGCTATATGTTTACCATATATGTCTTGTAAATTTTCATCATCATTACCAATAGATTCATCATCCATATTCTTTAGCTCAAAGAATTCCTTCTCTATTTTCATATGTAGAATACGAGGGAAGTAATTATTGAAAAATATTATCTTAAATGAATCATACTCTATATATTCAATTTCATCATGCCTCCTCATATACTATTTTAAGTTTCACCATTGATAAACTTTTCCTTAAAAAATATATAATAGAAAATTGAATTTTTCATATTCTGAAAAATGGAGAATGGAAAATGACTTTGTAGTGGAACTGATCCATTTCACAGCAAAGAGAGGATCATAAGAACCACTAAAAGATGGCAGACATTCCCACATGATGGGCATAACAAAATTTTGTTCCCTTTTTCTTCATTTGGAAGTTAAATATGATTTATATATTGAGAAAGTTATATTGGAATACAAAATAGGTTTTTTCTTCCATCTCCCATAACATTCAGTTTCTCAGTAGTAAAATCCTTACATTGTCTATTGAATTTTTAATAAACACGGGTCCTTTAGGTTCCATCCATTTACTAAAACCAAAAGCATAGTCTGATTAACAATACACTTATTGGAAAACCAAATAATCATGAAGAATCAATTATTTTATGTCTAAATCATTAAACCTTGATTAAAATATATGGAATATTAATATTAACCTAAGTAATTCATGGTAATAATGTAAATCCTTCATGATGGTTCATAAAGGGTTTGAGAATTTCCAAAGCATATCCCACATAAGTGTCAAACAAAATATGCCAAAAGGATTAATGTAGTGTACCGAGAAATTATCAACTCAAGCACGATTATACTTTTTTGAAGTTATTACACCGATGTACATTTGTTTCAGAACCACATCCACTTATATTATTTAAATAGGGATTTATTTCTAGGAAACCACTCACTCTATCCTTCACCAATATTCTTGGATAGTTTCTTTTGTGTAGATCTATCCATATAATTGTCATTAGACATATCTCTAGGGATCTCATTATGGTTTCCTCATCCTAGCATTCAAAGGATCACTAAACACATTTAATTATACAAAATATATTGACCCACTATTTTCATAAATAGATATTACATATTGTAAGTTGAATATTAATTACATTGCTCAAACACACACCTAATGATCATAAATAACTAGTTGCTTTAGAATCTTGGAAATAAAAAACCTCACTCATAAAAGTTCTATATTATCTCCCACATAGTTCCTCATAACTAAAACCCATCTTAGACATATCACACATAATATCTATCATCATAAACTAGGAAAAAGTAACAAAATAATTGGTGATCATAGATTCATAGAAATTTTAATTAAGAGAAATAAGTAAATATAACATGAACCAAGCTGTATGAGAATGTGATAATAACATATTAAAAACATACTGTAAATATCAAAGATCACACTCATGATACATAGAGTAAATATTTTCATTTCATAATATATGAGTCATAAGGAAATCAAAGAAAATAATCAATTACAACAAAATATATACCTAAGACATGAAATTGTGGTATACATATAAACGTAGAAAATAATTCCCATAATATTCAAGGATCATTGATAAGTCTATTGCAGTTGAATGAGTTCACTCTCCAAAATATCATAATTTTTAAGGTTCACTCCCATGACTATCATAGTGGAAAAATTTCCTTACTGAATAGGGTTCACATCACATTTTATCACTTTTTATCTCCCAATATATCGATCATTACCCAATACAGTGGAGGGAGATATTTCTCTAAACCATCCTTGATTATAACATTTACAACAATCCTGGTTAGAACATAACCACCATCCTTTTTTATAATGTAACCACTATCAAAAAATAAAATAAAAATAAAAATTTATACCACAAGACCATAAAACATTATTCATATTAGAACCTATAAAAATAAATTGAATTCATCAAACAATCATTATAACATTACCCATGAATATAAATGGGTTTCGCAAAAAATTTCATTATAGAATAATCCGTGGAAATTAAATGGGTTTCATAAACATGTTTTCATCATAAATATAAACTATCCATTGAAATAATAAATATGGTATCATTGGATCATATCTGTAGTAAAGATAAAGTTGTATCAAGGATATCATCTTATATGGAAAATTATTTTCATATATCACATGGGTATTTTTTTCTTAAAAATATCCATTCTACATTGAAAAACAATTTTTAAAACATAAAATTTTTTCAAAAGCCATTTATTTGAAAATAACATTATTAACAAGTAAATTAATATTTAATGATAATTTAAAGCATTTCTGGAGTAAAATATCTTTTCCACATTAAAAAAAATTGGAGCTTATTTTTTTACAAAATTCATTTCATTGAATTTATCCTTTAAACATATATAATAATATTTAAAAAAATTGGGTGGTCATGATAGTGGTAAATTTTTTTCATGTCGTAAATATTAAAACCAAGGTTCCTTTCACATTTATAGTAAAAGAAAAAAACGCTATTTAGAAAATGACATGAAGATTCCTTTAAAAAACATTTTAAAAATTCACACAAGAGTAAAAAAAATATTTAATAAATCCTTGGGATATTGGTAAACCATTTTTAGAAAACACGGATATGGGATGAAAATGGTTTTTAACTGAAGAGAGAAATAAGGAGGATTTTTCTTAAAATAATTCTTTTGGTATCATTAATCCATTAATAGAGTAAAATTCATAAAATACATGTATTCTTAAAAAATGTGTAGAGGAAAATAAAATACATGAATTTATTTAGAGATGGGTCATTAGATATCACCCTTGGAAGCATAATCATAAACAATCTCGATAAATTATGAGATTAAAACATAAATCCATTACCACTTTGGTAATATTGAATTGTAATCCCCATGAATTAATGACATTAAATAATACATAGAATATCATGAGAATAAATAAATGTATGGTATTATATGTCAAAGGGGTTGTATATACACCTCATAAAATAAAATAGGTTCCTAACATAAAATATTCCCAAACGAAGACAAATCAAGTCAGAAATACTACACCTTAAGTCTTGACATCCTTCATACACATCTGATCCTCTTGTATCATACTTATAGGTCTATTATACATATATTACAAAAACATAAAAATATATATCATACCATATATTATTTACTATTGACATTTTTCTACATGTTTATTAATAATTTATTATTAAAATCACATTTTGATTAAAAACTGCTTTGTTTTTCATATATTTTTGGTTTTGGAATTTTCAATATTTTTAAATTTATCATAGTACTATTATATTGATAATTTTAACCATGATATAAATATCATATATATTCAATATATATTCATTTATAGTAATTCATAAAGCTAGATTTATATAATGAAATACAACATTCATGGAGATGGTAGGTCGTACATATGCATGAACCGTTGGACACATATAGTATCAATAATACTCTATGATTTATATTGATTTTTATTCCCAAAAGTAACTTTTTATAATTAAGTTACACTAATAATATTTTCTGAATATATATCATGTTTTTATTTATATTTCTCATGGAATTCAAGCTACGAGATGTGTTATGGAAACACTATTCAAACTCTACATTCAGTAAATGAACGTATGAATCATCATTCCTATGATAAGTTGAACAATTTTCATATAAAAAACACTATGATTGATATTTAGCATATGTGTTAGCAACCCTACGTTCGAAAAATTGGATCTGTGTTTAATCAATACTATGTTTGACATCTTATGCTGAAAAGTGTGAACGAACGGATCACCATCACTACATTACTTTTGTTCCCTATGTTACGTGAACATGAAAGTATGGTTAAGAAACCATGCATTAATAAGAAACCTATGCTACATTAATGAAAACTTAAACTATGTGAATGGAACCCAAAATTATGCGAAAGGAAACCTACGCTAGGCCGAAAGAACCCTACGTTACGCATTTCAACCCTACATTGTCTACTCAGAGGCTGTGCTGTAAATTCATAATTTTTTTAATATTTTATGCAAAATTATTGATGGAATATCAAGATTATTATTTTCTTCTCTACGAATGATTCAAATCTTATTATGATCAATTCTAAGAACTGTTTTTATCATATAAAATCACTCATGTTCCTAATAGAAGTTACAACTCCCCTTGTCAATTCAGATTTGAATTTTTTTCCTTCTTTTAAGAAATCTTCTTGAATCTATTCAGCCAGAGAAAATCTATTTATATTGTTGAATTATTTAAAAATTAGAGTGGTGTATTATATATGGGTGGTGCATGTTTTTGTGAATTTATTTTATTGTTCTACTTTGACAAATGATCGTCTTTGTAGATGAGACTATACTTTGGTGACATACATATTGTACCTCATACTACTAATGAATCTTTCATTAAGACATTAATTTTTGAAGAAGAAGATCTATCTACTATCAATTGTTTCTTCTATTATTGGGAAGTTAAACCTAAATAAAAAAAATAAAACTGTTTTGATTTATTAGAGTATCAACAACTTGTATTCAATTTTAGTGAATTGTCAGTTTCTTATACTAAGCTATGGATAACTAGGTATCTATAAAAGAACAAGAAGGATTTGTTATTATCCCTATTATAAAGTTAATAAATTCCTGAAATTGGTTGATGATTTGAGGTCTTTTGATAAGAGGACCATTCTATGGAAATTAACCATGCTCACAGAGAGAGTGATTCGTGCAGCGGACTAGGAGATCTTTGTGCCCCAAACCACTACAAATTTTTGGTTTTTTTCCAATATATTCATCCACTACTTATATTTCATATTGAAGAAAACACTACATATCTTATTCATTTCTAAAAGTATTCAAAATATTTAATTTTCAATGATTATTGAAAAGACACAATTTATTCCCCCTCATCTTGTGTTACTTTGTATTATTTTGACTTAATAATTTCTATCAAATGTGAGATTTTGGATAAAGTTATATCAAGATAAAATTATAAGGTCTATAAAAATATGTAAATGGTTGATACAAGATAAGGATGGTCTATGGTACGCGCTCCATACTTTAATGTTGAAAACTAAAGGTGCTAGAAATCACATATGATTATATATTTCAATATTCTTGGATTCTAAGTATACTAAAAACATTAATCTATATAAGATTCCTAAGAAACAATAAACGTGGACTTCTGATATAGAAGCTAAGTATAATCTAAATTCAATAGTAACAAATTCTATTATATGTGGTCTTAGACCAGAATAGTTTATAATGTATCACAATGTCCTAGTACCTATAAGATGTGGGTAAATATTGCAGTTTCCTATAAAGGAATAGAAAATTTAAGACATATGAGGTATGCTATAATAAATCTAAAGGTTGACACCATTAGAATGCTAGATGGTGAAATAATCACACAAATGAATGGAAGTCATATATAAATTTTCAATAATATTACACCCTTAGGATAATCCATCCAATAATCTAATAAATATTTTAAATTACTCAGAGTATTTCCTTCAAAATAGAATGGCATATCTGCTTCTATTTTCCAATCATCGCTTGTTAGTGATCTGATAATTAAATAACTAATTGGTACACTGATGATGTATGAATTTGAGATGCACGATGAAGTTGAATATCCAAAAAATAGTGAAAAGTGTAAATACTTCATAATAAGTAACATATCAGAATCATAAAAGAAGAACAAAACAAGAAGACAAAATAAATAAATATTCAGATTCCTCAAATTCTGAAATAGAACAGGCCCATCTAACCAGATAATTTACCAAATTTTATAAGAGTAAAATTGGTTTCATAATTTCCTTCAAGAATGATGATAAAGAACATAAATAAGTTTGATGATATGAGTGAAAGAAATTGGGTGAAATTATACATGATTTCCCATAATTAAAATATAAAAGAAAACTTCCAGAAAATAAAAATTAATTGATGGATTATTATGAGAACAATGTAAAAAATATAAATAAAATCTCATTATTGTTTTTTGAAGACTCTAGTAGCTCTTATAAATATGATTCGTTGAATAAGTCGTCAAATCATAGAGCCAACATGTGCTGCATAGAAAAGTAATAAGAAGAGGTACAATTCTACTACTCTTCTTCTTCTTACTCTAGTAGTTTCTCAAATGATAAATTAGTTTTTTATTGTGCAATGTTAGAAGATAAATATTATTCCGTATAACAAAACCAAAAATCCTTGAAAAAATATCATAATGATATTTTAGGTGAAAGAGATACTATATTAAAACAAAATATTGAGCTACTTGAAAAAATCAATTCCTCTACATCAAACTGTATCAATAATGAAAAAGAATAAAAGAATATTAGGAAGAATTGGAATCTTATAATATTATTAAAATTAAATTTACTGAAGGAGAAAACATTTTAAATGAGATTATTGGAAATAATTTCATTAGAAGGAAAAGATTTGTAATAAGAATCAAAGGTGAGAAATCAAAATTGTATAAAATTATTTCATTCCCAATTTGAAAAATGGTACATGTTATTTTTTTGGAAAAAGACTTCATTACACTAATGATTATTATTTAAAAAAATACTCAAATAATTGGTATTAAAAGATTATTTATTTCTAAAATATTTTCCAAAGAAAGTGATGTAAATTATGGAAAAATAAAGAAAATATAGATTCCTAGATCATTTCTAGAAAACACTGTAGGACCCAATAATAATGGGTACCAAAACAAACACATGGTTAATTGCCTTTGTAGGAAACATGTCAGAGGAATAGAACATACATATGTTATATGGATAGTTGTTAT
Organism: Viscum album; assembly: GCA_963277665.1. Classification (NCBI taxonomy): domain Eukaryota; kingdom Viridiplantae; phylum Streptophyta; class Magnoliopsida; order Santalales; family Viscaceae; genus Viscum; species Viscum album. The sequence goes on from OY728122.1 coordinate 967,567,418, forward strand.
TCCCAGCATATGAGTTGAGACTTGATGAATTTTGATATGCTGACTGAAATGGATAGAGGTCTAGTCACTTTTGGTGATAATGAAAAAGGAAACATTGTTGGAGTTGGAGGTATTGGAGATCCAAAAACTATATAAATAATCAATGTATGGTATGTGAAAGGATTAAAACACAACCTGATAAGTATTTCTCAACTTTTTTATGAGGGTTTTTATGTTTATTTTTATAAAAATTCGTGATGTCTTTTAAGATAATTTTCTTAAATTTAGATCACTAAGAACTTATAATGTTTATACATTGGATTTAAATTCTCCATGTAATCAAAAAATTAATTTCTTAACCACTGAGGAAAATAATACGTGGATTTTTTATAGAATCCTTGGAAAGTATAATATTTACTCTTTACATAAATTTTCTATGAAATTGTTAGTTTCATATTTTCCAAGTCTAAATTTTGACAATGACAGATTCTATGATGCATTCCAAATTGGAAAACAGAACGACTCTATTTTCCAAAGGATTAACAAAATTTCTACATCTAAACATTTAGAACATATCTATATGGATTTATTTTGACCATCCATAGTATAAAGATTGGCTGGTAAATTATATGTCTATGTTTTAGTTGATAATTATTCTAGATTTACTTGGGTTTATTTTATAAAAATAAAAAGTGATGTTTTCATTATTTTTGAAAGTTTTTGTAAAATTGTTCAAAATGAAAAAGTTTTTAGAATAATTTCATTAAGAAGTGATGATGTTGTAGAATTTCATAATCAATAATTTAATTATTTTTTCTCAAATATGGGTATCAAACACACCTTCTCTATCCCAAAAACACCTCAACATAATGTAATTGTTTAATGAAGAAATAGAACTATTCAAGAAATATCAAGGACAATACTAAAAGAATATAGTCTTCCTAACAATTATTGGAAAGAAGCTGTAAGAAAAATCTGCTATATCAGGAATAGATTTTTAATAAGGCCTATTTCCCAAAGGACCCCCCATGAATTTTGTAATAAGAAAAATCCTAAAGTAAATTAATATAAATTCCTTGGATGAAAGGTTTGTATCCTTAATAGTAAGGACAATACTGGTAAGTTCAATCCAAAAGAAAATTAAATAATATTTTTTGATATTATCCTATCTCTAATGCTTATAGAGTGTTTAATAAATATTCAAGGATTGTTGAAGAATTAGTTCATGTGCATTTTGATGAAACTAGCCCTTTTATTAAATAGAAAGATCAAACAGATGAAATTAATGATTCGTTTGACAACATGAAACTTAAAAACCCTAAATATAATTTTAAAAATGATATTAACAAAATTTAGACCAGTTCATAAGAACATAAAACTAAATAACGTGAATGTGACTTTCCTAGACAATCAATAACCCTAAAGAACAATCCTTAATAAACTGTTATAGGATATTTAGATATAGGAATTAGAACTAAATGAAATGTAGGAAACCTAGATGAATTTTCTAACTTCCTATCTCAGTTAGAACCTGAGTCTATTGAGGAAGCCATAGAAGATGAGAGTTGGATATTAGCAATACAAGAATAGCTAACTTGTTAAAAATAAATGAAATTTGGAAATTAGTAGAAAGACCATCCAATTATCCAGTTATAGGAACTAAGTCAGTCTTTAGAAATAAATAGGATGATCAAAGTATCATAACTAGAAAGAAAGATAGATTAGTATCTAATGTATATAATTAGGACTAAGGTATATATTATGATGATACCTTGTCGCCTATAGCTATATTAGAATCTATAAGAATAATTTTAGCTTATGAATATCATATGGATTTTAAATCTTCCTTTATAAGTGGTGACTTAATGGAGGAAGCTTATGTTGAAAAACCTCTTTGATTTGAAAATCCTCATATTCCAAATTTTGTTTTTAAACATAATAAATATTTTTATGGTCTTAAATAAGCACATAGATCATGGTATGAATGATTAATTTCTTACCTTTTTAAAACAGATTTACTATTATATTGGAATATCCAACACTTTTTAATAAAACTGTTTTTTATAATATTTTATTAGTACAAATTTATGTTGATGATTTTTTTGTTCAACTAATAAAAATCATTGTAATGATTTTTCAAAATTAATGGAAAAGGAATTTGAAATGAGTATGATGGGATAACTGAATTTCTTTTTAGGATTTTGGATTTATCAAAAAGTTTATTGAAAATTTTTAAATCAAGGTAAATATATTATTGATTTATTGAAAAGATTTGTCTTCAAAACAAAAAGAAATTTACAACACCTGTGTATACTAATATAAAATATTTTTTGGATAAAGTGGGAAAACTAGTAAAAAAAATGTTATATAGAGGTATGGTTGGTATTTTATTATAACTTACTACTAATAGACAAGAAATTATATTGTTTTGTGTCTATGTGTAATATTTCAATCTAATCAAAAAGAAACTCATCATACAACTGTTAAAAGAATTTTTAGATACTTAAAAGGAATGGTTTTTCAATATCATCCTTACACCTAAAAATTTATTTTAATTTAATTTCATACTCAGTTGCTGATTTTTTAGGTTATAGATTAGATAGAAAAATCACATTAAGAACCTATCACTTTCTTGAAAAAATCATTAGTATAATGTTCAAGTAAACAACAACACTCATTTTCCCTATCAGTAGCTGAGAAAAAATATGTTTTTGCTAGTAAATGTTTTGTACAAGACTTATGGATGAAAAAACACTACTGTAATTTGGACTAAATTTAATAGTATACATATTTTATGTGATAATACTGGTGCGATAAATATTTTAAAAATTCTATAAGTCATTCTAGGACTAATCATATTGATATAAGGCATAATTTTCTATGATATCATCTCTTTAGAATGATATATCTTTAGAATTTTTTAATACCAAATGTCAATTAGATGATATTTTCACTAAACTAATTCCAAGTGAAAGTTTTCATTTTATTAATGGGAGTTATGAATATTAAATTTTAAATAAACTTTTTTACTTATCTCACTCTTCTCCTTCATGTACCATCAGTTTATAAAGACACACACATACTCTCTCTCATTCCAAATTACCAAAACCCTCAATATTCAAACCTTTAATTTCAAAACCATCCAAAATGGAAACATCATAAAGAGTTATAGATGATGTCCCAACTGAACCCATTCATCAGTTGAAGTGTTGAAAGATTCTTCAGGAAAAGTTAATTGATTTTTATTGGCTAAAACAAATGATTATTTCATTAAATAATTCTATAAGATTCAAATTATTGGAATTCATTTTTAATGACATCAATACACCTTCTGTTTTTTATATAGGAGTAAAATAATTATTTTGAAATGATTATTTTAGTTTTAGATCTGATAAGGACATAGTTTTTTATAAGATTATTCATCATGAGTTTTCTCTCTCTATGGTTTAGATTTACAAAATCATTGATTTCCCCCATTGTGGGGAATTTAATTTTTATTTTAAAAATATAGGTGATGAGAATTATTGATCAAAGGATATCATATATTCACCTTTTGGGAGTAGAACTGTTATGAAAATGATGACAAGAGATCTGAACATTGATCAGTGAGTAATGATGAAGATTATTCAGTCAGGAATAGTCCCAAGAATAGCAGTGCTTGAGAAAGACATTTATCGTGATATGTATTTCATGTTATTGTTCTTGAAAAATATCAAACTAAACATTAGTAGATACATGCTAACATATCTGAATCATTCCTATAAAAAGGATGAAAAGATGGTTTTTCACCCCTATGGAGGATTTTTTTCCTTTTTACCGTTGATAATGGGAAATATAAGAGATATCTCATTTGGTCAAATATTTCATCGCAAAAGCATTCCTCGTGGTGGAACTGTTAGAAAATTAATATTTTTATGGATTAAGTCCTACAATCATATTTTTTGAGTTAGCATAAATGATCAAGAAAGTTTGATGGCTGGTGCATAGGGAGGAAAAATCTATTACATAATATTGGTTCTATGAATCCAAGACCAGATGAGGAAGTATAATCTAGAATTGATGAGGAAATTCTTTATCATATGAGAATAATTTCAATCAATATTTTTACACTAGTGGCAGTTGGAAAATCTTGAAATGAAGAAGTTATAGAGTAGGAGACTCATGTAACAGAACATGTTAGTGAGAAGGAGGCTCATTTAACTAAAACTATTGAATAAGTTTCTCAAGGGGATGGTCAATCCAATAAATTGATCCTACTACTAATCAAGTTTCTCCTAGGAATATGTCTTTAGTAATTAATGATTTGGTTGATGCAAGAGCTTTTTCACTAGGAGAAGAGTAAGAACATAGCCTATAATTAATAGAAGATGGTAAAGGAAGGGATCAATATACTGAATCATATGACTCATTGGTCATAGACACTTAAGATCTAGTTTAGAGTTTTAATAATGTGAATGCACAAAATTTGACTATAAGGCAAGAATTAGAGTCTGAAAAGAAGAAATATGAGGAGCTTAAAAGTTCAGTTGTTCCAAGAGATGAGTTTGAATATCTTAAAACTCAAATTATAGATATTAAAAAATGGTTTTAATGGGAGATGATTAATATTTATTCACTCCATTAAGAAGAAATTTTAGATCCCTGAAAGAATAGTCTATGAAAAATTCTGATTTTGATGAGCTCAAGCTTTTGTTGGGGAGAAAATTACAGTATTTTAAGTATAGTCATCAAGATTAATCCTATACCCCTCAACTAACTTCTCCTCAATTGATAAAAATATTTGAAGTGATTACTATTGTGATGGATGAGTTCAGCAACAGGTATTACACTCTCAAGTGTGATAATATGCCTCTGAATTTTCTTCTGGGAAATCAAAAAGATTTTATTAGTCAATTGACATCAAATGATTCTTGGTTGGGACCAGTCATTCACCAAGTTAGAGATATATTGACATATTTTATTAGTCATAATAATCTATGAATGAGTTATTGAATGTGAGTATTGTGCAAGGTGTGAAGACATGTAATGATTCGAGGAACTCCTATAGCAATGGACAGATGTATTCAATAACCATTTTCAAAGTATAGTGGTAAGTTGATTTAAATTTAGAGTTTTGAAAAGACCAATCCTCTTCCAGGTATAGAGACTACAACCAATGGAAATTATAACCAAGTAAACCCTTCTGACAAGAGCCCCTCTTTTTTAATACCTGTTTTGTTGATGTTGAGATATACTCATGATGTTTTCAGCCATTTGATCTATAGTTTACTTTAATTTTTTTACTTTACTTTACTTTACTTTTAAATTTATGTTCATTTTTTGTTGTTTTCTACTTTTCTTATTGTATTATTTGTGGTCAAATTTCTATTTCTAAATCATATATCTTATTTTTCTAAATAGTATAGTATACCCTTTATTTTCATTTCTATGATATATCAACTATGATATATATAATTCTCTCTTTTAATTTTTTTTTGATAACATAAAAAGGGGGATAATATTTGAGAAACATATATATTGGGGAAAATTATTTTTTGGGAGGTTTTCCTTAAACACATATTTCTGTAATAAATATTTTTAATCAAAATAGTAATCTCAAATCGATATAATTTTTATAATTCCTATATTTTCTATTAATTGTTTTATAGGTTTTCTGATCATCAAAAAGGGGAAATTGTTGGGAATTTATTTTCTCAAGAATAATCAATGATTTATATTGAACTTTATGCTCATAAATACACTTTTTTGTTTTATAACAAAGTTATATTAATAATGTTTTGGGAATATATATCAAGTATTTATTTATATTTCGGATGTAATGCATGTTATGGGATGTGTTATGGAAACATTGTTCAAACCATATGTTCGGTAATTGAATTTATGGATCATCATACCTATGCTATGATAAAAAAATTCATATGGAACAACAACCCTATACGGGATATTTATCATATGGATCAACAACCCAATGTTTATGAAATTGAACGTATGGTTAATCAATTCTGCATATGGAATCTTATGTTGAAAAGTGTGAACATAAGGATCACCATCCCTACATTACATTTGTTCCCTAAGTAATATGCGCTTGGAAGTTTGGTCAAGGAACCATACATTGGTAGGAACCCAATGCTACATGAAAGGAACTCTATGCTGCATGAAAGGAACCCTATGCAATGCGGAAGGAACCCTAGGCTGGGTAGTTCAACCATATGTTGTCGAATCAGCAGTATAGTTTTAAATTAGCAATTTTATTCATCTTTTATGCAATGATTCTAACAGAATATCAGGATAATTATATTATTCTCTAAAAATGATTAAAATCTCAATATTATCGATTCATAGAACCATTTTTACCAATGATAATTACTCATGTTCCTAAATGAACTTACAACTCCCCTGGTCTATTAATATTTGAATTTATACATTATTTCAAGCAATCATCTTGGATCTATTCAATAGGATAAAATCTATTTATATTTTCAAAGAATTTTGGAATTAGAGTGTGGTATGATGTAATAATGGTACAAGTTTTTGTGAATTTATTTTACTGTGCTACTGTATTGAACGATCAACTTTGGAGAAGAGACTACACTTTGGTGACATACTTATTGTAACTCATACTATTAACTACTCTTTACTGAATACATTCATTTTTAAATAAGAAGATCCATATACTGTCAATTTTTACTACTGTGATTTTGAATATTAACCAAAATCAACAAATCAAACTCTTTTGATTTATTGGAGTAGTCGCTGCTCATATTAATTTGTAGTGAGGTGTTAGCTTCTTATACTAAGTTTTGGATAGTTTGTTCTCAATTATAGAATGAAAATCATCTATTATTAGACCTATTATAAAGGTTTCAACTACCTGTACTCAGTTTTGTATTTGAGTTCTTATGATAAGAGGTCCATTCTAGTGAAATTCACCAAGCTCACAGAGAGAGAGATTGTTGAAGTGGGATAGGGGATCTTTGTGCCCTAAATAATTATAAATTTGCTGGGTTTTTTCAATATGTTCATCCAATTATTATATTTCATACATAATAAAAAGTCTGTATATATTAATTATTCACAAAAGGATTCAAAATCTAGTGTTTTGGAAGTTTTTTGAAGAGACACAATTCACCCCCCCCCCCTCTTCAATTACTTTGTATTATTCCAACATAACATGAATGCTATTTATATTTTTTAATGCATGGAAAAAAATAAATGTAAGTAATTATTCACCTTTACAAAATCATTATGATTTCATATATATCATATAAATTTGTTCACTTTATTCTTATTACCTTCCATGTAATATATTAGTGAAAAATAAAGCACAACACTATATGAGGCGGTAATCCACCATACACACAGGTGTCCTTATCATATCCACCATGGAATGAAAATATTAAAGGCATATGTGTTATGATAATTCCAAAATTATAATTCTGTTACAAATATATAATATATTCATTTAATGGATCCTTATTGTCTTATATGTAAAATAGAAGTGAAAAACACATCACATCGGTTTGGGAGGCGGTAGTCCCCGGTATACACAAGTGACGTTATTATATTCAGAAGGGTTGTAATGTAAGAAGGAAGGTGTGATATTATCATTAAATAAGTAAAATACTATCATAAATATATTATATAAACACTAAATCTTTCATTACCTCAATATGTTAGTGTTTGTGATGGAAAACATATAACATCAAGTCATGAGGTTGTAGTTCACCATACATGTGATCAACAGTTTCATTTCCCATTTTATTGAACAGGACATGGTTATATTTTATTTCTGTAATGGACCAAACCCTCATGATCCATCCCTTCTCCAAATTATAAGATCCTAAAGGGTCACACCTCGTCAGTGTGATCGATCGGTGTGACCGCTCAGTGCGACCGATCGGTGGGACCGATCGGTGCGACTGACCGTTCAGTGCGACGGATCAGTGTTTTCTAGCCTCGTCGGGTTTTCCTTCTACAGTTTTTCCCATAACGCCTCTTTTGGGCCCTTTTTGACCTTTTAAGGAATTTCAAGGCCGTTTTAACCCATAATTAATATCTAAAAATCCTAAGAAACATCCCTATTAAATAACAATTAATTTAGTCGTGTGTAAACACCCAACCGTGCGGTAGAACCACGATTCGACTTCCAAGGCATTCAAATTTATTATCCCGTAACTTTGGGATCTCATCTTTTTATCACGCTAGTTTTCTTTCTTCTCCTTCCTCTTGGCTAGTCTCCTCCTATTCCTTGGGCGTTCGAAGTCCTTTCTTTCCTGAGGAAAGTGGCACACCTATGTGGGAGCCCTACGAGTCGTGCCTCCCCTATTTTGGCGCATGGAGAAAAACTTCGATCTTTGATCAGTCGGAAGGGATCTTACCTTCGTCTCTCCCTTTTGTGTATCATGTGGGTGGGCATGATTTTTTCTCTGTGGAAATTGATGAAACTGATCATAATGAAGATAATGAACAAAACTTTAAAGAATGAAAGGGGGTGTGATCAATGTTTAGCTATACTCTTTATGTTTTTATGTGTTTTGAATTGTACAGGCCTATGCTCACTGAAAATCATGGTCATTAGTGGTCTTTATCTGTGTACTATTGGACCTCGGTGCTCCTAGATATTTTAATAACCATAACATGGAATTGTTTAATTACATATACTCAGTTAATTAAGTTGAAAGCACCATGATCAACCCACTTCTGTGATAAACCTGGTTAAAGTACAGTGGAATTGAAACCATGGAGTGTGTTAAATCTTTTAAATCTGAAAATACATGCATGGTCTTGTCGTGTGTTGGTGGTATGGGTTTGGTTTTTTCTTTCACAGGCTGATTGCTGGGGTGATATGGGTGGGGATGGGATCCCCTATTGTTATACTTTCGCTGGTTATGGATTTGAGGCAGTGTGGTTACTCTTCTTATATCACGAATTGGGGTGGAATCTTATGTTGTTGAGAAACCATTGGCTCTTAGACTTTGGGAACATGGGGTTGTATCTCAGGGTTTTCTTTGGTTCCAGTACTTCGAGGGATCTTACTTATCCCTTTGTTGTTGTGACTTTACAAGAGAACCGGGTGTGAATGTTTAAGTTGCTTGACTGTATTCTTTCTCTAGCTGGTAGTTATACCTGTTAGTTTCCAAATAGTGTAGTTTTCATCTAGATGGGATCACTTGAACATGAAAACAAGAATGTTTTAAATGGGGAAATTGGTTCTGGGATGGATTCTTACCTGGTTGTGGGTGGTGTACCTTTCATGAATGGATAGTGATGCGGTGTTTGTGCTTAGGCTGGTTTCAGAACCCTAGGTTGGGTTGAGTGCTTGTTTACTTATGTATATACTTGTAGTTTTTATGTTTCTTATTCGTTCCCCACCCAAGTTGAGCACTTTAAGTGTCGAACACTCCCATTTCATGGGGGAGGGTTTTTTCCCAACACTTCTATGAGTAGCTGGTTACTATATCCTTTTCTGCTCCCTTTCCCGAATAGCCCAAGACTATTTGGGCAGGCTTTGATGGCCCGAATTCCATTATTAGCCCAAGAACCTTCTGGCGAGGTAGTTGTGGTGGTTGACCCAGGTGTCTGAGGGCAGGTTGCTTCCCATGTCTCTTCGGGATGAGGCCTAGGTGTCTTCGGGGATGACAGTAGTTGTTTTGACCCAGGTGTTTGCGGGTATGGTTATGTGTTGTGGTTGTGGCCCATGTTTCTGTGGGCGGGATAGTGGTTATGGACCAGGTGTGTGCGGGTAGGGTTTGGCAGTGGGTCTGCGGTGAGGTTATGGCCCAGGTGTGTGCGGGCAGGGTTTGGCAGTGGGACTACGGTGAGGTTGTGGCCTAGGTGTGTGTGGGTGGGGTTTGGTAGTGGGATTGCGGTGAGAATGGCGGGATTGGTTCGATGCGTAGGATGTCTTCAATAACCATTGGGAAAGTGGCGCGGGGTACCCAAACATCGATGTGCTATTACAATACTTTACTTGACTTGCGTTATTTGGGGAGTGTGCCTTGGTGAGTCTTGGGTGGATAGTTTACCTTCTTATGTGTTTGGTTATCTCTTTTTCCACTGGACATTAGAATTTCACCTCACTTGTGCATGAGAGTCTTCGGTTTCCCTACTGAGTATACTGGTATGATCACCCTACGTATGTAAAACTGCTTTCAGGTTTCCAGGAGGACTTCAGGGCTCGTTCGGGAACGTACTAGCTTGGACCCTTGGGGTAGTTGTTGTTGTTGTTTTCCTTTTCTTGGTATATTTTTACCCTTGGAGTTTGTGACTTGTATCTTTTATCTTTGAGCATGCATATGGGAATGGTTTACTTTTAGCCGTACTTGTACTTTCAGTTTTCATGTTGTGGGATTTACTATCTTATCTCCCAATCCTATTAAAAGAAAAAGGGTAATTCCTTCCATCTAGTGTGTGATTCTATACCCTTGGTGCTGGTCACCACTCCGGGACCTATTGAAGGCGGGTTTTGGGGGTCATTATCTCTCCTTAAACTTAAAGAAGGAAGGGCATGGCAATCTGATGACCCTTCCCTCTTATTGGGGAAGGCGGGTCGTGACAGAATGGTATCAGAGGAGAGGTTGAGAGATAGGATGGAGTCTGGAGTTAGGCACAGTGAGTATTGCATCAGATGGTAGGAAAACAGTTTTGGGTGACCTTGGTGCGTGAATTAGTCCAGGGAAGACCGGTTAAGACACAGGATTTTAGGGCCCCCCGTGATCCAATGCAAGGACTCTGGACCTACCGAACGACCAAGTGAGGCCACACTGATTGCAGGGTAGAGACCCTAGGGAAGGTACATGAATCATAATGACTTGTGTTCTAATGTTTATGGGTTGTTTTGGGAAATTGAAAAAAATAAGAAGTTTATGAAATTTTAAGAACAATTTTCTGCACTTCTTGGGCTTAGGCATTCTTTGTTTACCTTGCAGCTATGGCACCCGGGAGATGACCACGAGTTGTACAGGCGATCGAAGCCCAGGAGGTTGCATGGAAAATCGAAAGAGGGTTGATTGAGAGGAGGAGGATGAACAGTGGCAGAAGACGCTGCGAGCCTTCCAGCGAAAGACCCTCGAAAAGTATGAGGGCAGCACCTCTGACATGAAGACGGAGAGTTGGATAGAAGAGCTGGTGATAGATTTCGGTTTGATCCAGGATCCGACAGAGTACTGGGTACCTCTATCCATGATCCAGATGCGGGGAGCAGTGCGTCAGTGGGGGACGCTCTACCTGGGGGAGAGGAGAGAGGCTGCGATGGCATGGGCTGATTTCGAGAAGGAGTTCCGAGCAGAATTCCTCTCTTCTACGATGAAAGTTGAGAAGAGGCAGGAGCTACTCTCCCTCCAGCATGGGAGTATGTCAGTATGGGATTTGGGGATCGAGTTGAAGGATCTCCTCCACTTTTCTCTGGACCTCTTTCCGGATGAGGAGTCTCAGGCGAGACGTTTGGAGGAGGCGCTCCGACCTTCCCTCCAGTATGCTATTACCCCCTTCACCTTGACGACATACATGGAGGTCCATAATAAGGCAGAGGTGGTGGAGGGGATGCACACACTGGGAGGTGTGTCATGAGAGGGGATCCAGCTGGGATAATCAAAGGGGAAGGTCGTCAGCACCAGGCCTCCAGCATCAGGGCCCTCTAGGTTTCGACCGGTAGGGAGCTGGCCCTAGTAGTTCCAGTTCGGATCTCCCGACCCTCACCCTTTCTCTTTGGGCCCAGGACCGAGGTTCTTAGTCTATGGGAGCCATGGAAATATCTAGAATCAGTGCCCGGACCGAGTACAATACGGCGGTGGTTGGCAGGCCCATCACCCACCTCAGCAGCAGCTTCTAGCTAGGCCCTTTCAGAAGCAGCAGCAGGGGCAGCGAGCTCCCGCTCCTCCGAGGGCAGCCGTTGTGGGAGGAGGCCGACCTTAGGGCGCTCCTCAAGGACCTCGGGTGTGGTCGGGGAGGTGTCCGATAGCCGAGGGGCAGAGGAGCTGGGTGTGGGATGTTTTACACCGCATAGGCAGCAGTTCCATCCGGACCGGAGGACGTTCGAGGTACGATCAGTTTGTTCACTACCCTTGCATACTCCTTGTTCGATATTGGAGATTCACACTCCTTTGTTGAACCCGGTCTATCCCATGCTCTAGGTCTAGATGTCGAGATAATTCCAGTGCCCCTGGTGTTGAGCACACCAGTTGGAGGTCAGATTGACTTGATATATGTTTGTCGAGGATGCAGACTGATGATAGGGCCACATCAGTTAGTCAGGGACCTCCTGCTATTGTAGATACAGCCATATGATGTAATCCTAGGAATTGACTGGCTATTCTCTGTATGTGTCGTCATCGACTGCTTCCGGGGAAGGCTCGTGTTTTTAGGCTTAGTCGGCCGATGTGTTACTTTCACCGGCGAGTGGGGTGGCCAGAAGGGTAACAGGCGAGAGGAACCCCTCCTATCCTTATTAGCTGAGCTATCAGTGGATTCAGTGGATGCAGAGATGTTGGAGGTACCAAGGATCATCAATGAGTTTATGGATGTCTTCCCTAAGGAGGTGACGACTCTACCCCCTCGACGTGATGTCGAGTTTGGGATAGACTTGCAGCCTAGTGCTTGTCTGATTTCAATGGATCCCTACCAGATGGCACCTTCAGAGCTCCGGGAGTTGCGGATTCAGATTGACGATCTGATGAAGAAGGGTTTTGTTCGACCGAGTGCATCACCCTGGGTGGATCTTGTGTTGTTTGCGAAGAAGGCAGATTGTGGTCTAAGGCTGTGCATAGACTACATGAGACTGAATCAGGTAACAGTCAAGAATCGCTACCTTCTTCCAAGGATAGATGATCACTTTGACCAATTGAAAGGGGAAGGATGGTTCTTGAAGATAGACCTATGGTCTAGATATCACCAGTTGAGGGTGAAGGAGGGAGACATCCCGAAGACAGCCTTCAGGTGCAGATATGGGAACTTCGAGTTTTTGGTCATGTCGTTCAGTGTTACGAATGCTTCATCTCTGTTCATGGGGATTATGAACTCTGTCTTCTGAGAGTGCCTGGATCGGTTCATAGCCTTGTTCATCGACGACATCCTGATCCACTCAAGAGCAGAGGAAGACCACACTGAGCACCTGAGGATGGTTTTCGCGGTCCTTCGATAACACCAACTCTATGGGAAGTTGTCCAAGTGAAAGTTATGGATGCGAGAAGTGCACTTACTTGGACACATGGTGTCCGAGAGGGGGATAGCAGTAGACCCGTCAAAGGTCAAGGCCATTTTTTCTTGGGCAGCACCCAAGAATGTGTCATAGGTACGTAGCTTCCTTGGGCTGGAAGGTTACTACCGTAGGTTCGTGCCAAACTTTTCCCAAGGTGCAGTACCTTTGAAATCCTTGACGAAGAAGGACCGGGCTTTCGTATGGGATGAGGAGTGTGAGGCAGCCTCCAGCTATCTGAATTAGAAGTTATTGAGTTCCCCAGTGCTGAGGTTTCCAGAAGAAGGGGCGGCATATGAGGTGTACTGTGATGCTTCCAGAAAAGGCCTCGGGTGTGTGTTGATGCAGTGACAAGGAGTGGTCTCTTATGGGTCTTGACAGATATTCCCCCATGAGCGTAATTATGCCACACACGATCTGGAGCTTGCAGCGGTCATTTTTGCACTAAATTTGTGGCAGCATTACCTCAACGGAGAGCACTTTGTGTTCTTTACGGACCAAAAACGTTTGATGTATATATTCTCCCAGTGAGATCTGAACCTACAACAGAAAAGGTGGATGGAGTTCCTCCAGGATTATGATTTCGAGATTTTCTACACCTTTGGGAAAGGAAACGTGGTGGCTGATGCCTTGAGAAGAAGGTCACAGAGGGATGTGGTCTGAGAGTCGGAAGATGCTTGGAGGGCGATGGAGGAGTTGTCTTCCCTACACCTGGATGCGTGGATGGATAGTGGAAGGGGTTTCCTGTATCAGACGACAATATAGTATTCTCTTTCATGTGAGGTGGAGGAGTCTCAGTGGGGAGACCCAGAGAGTGAAGTGATTCATGACCGGGTTAGCCAAGGCGATGCTTCGAAAGGGTGGATAGAGGATGGTCAGAACCGGATGCTTTTCCAGGGGAGAATGTTCGTTCCGGAGGTGATGCGTGAGAGGGTCCTTGGCGAGTTCCACAGCTCACCCCTGGCGGTGAATCCAGAAGTTTCCAAGATGTACCAGGGTCTGAGGGGACAGTTTTGGGCGGCCTGGGGTAAAGCGGGTGGTGGTAGAGTTTGTGGCTAAGTGCCTAGTGTGTCAGTAGGTGAAGGTTGAACACTGTGTTCCAGGAGGGTTATTGCAACCTTTAGATGTCCCTAAGTGGAAGTGGGACGAACTCTCAATGGATTGCGTCACCGGACTAACCAAGGTGCAAGGAGGATGTGATTCCATCTGGGTAGTAGTGGACCGGTTGATGAAATCGGCCCACGTTCTGGAAATCAAGGAGTCGAATGCAGTGGACGCTCTAGCACGAAAGTATGTGGAAGAGGTAGTGTGGTTTCATGGAGTTCCGAGTTCCATAGTCTTGGATAGGGATGCATGATTTACCTAACGAGTATAGACGGGTTTGCAGCATGCTTTTGGAACCTAGCTGCGCCTTAGAACTGCCTTCCACCCCCATATAGATGGGCAGACAGAGCACACTATCCAGACCTTGGAGGATATGTTGTGAGCATGCGTTCTGGACTTCAGGGGATCATGGGTGCAACACTTTCCTCTGGTATAGTTCACCTACAATAATAGCTATCATGCTACCATTGGCATGGATCCATTCAAAGACCTATATGGAAGGTCGTGTCACTCACCTGTGTGCTGGACTAAGGTTGGGGAAGCAGGTGTTCTTGGCCCGGAGGTGGTGCAGAGCATGACAGAGAAGGTTAAGCTTATACGAGATAGGATGAAGATAGATCAGAACCGGAAGAATTCATATGCGGATGATAGGATAAGGCCCTTGGAGATCGAGGTCGGGTACCACGTGTTCTTGAAGGTCTCCCCTCGGTGTGGGTAGCGGAGGTTTAGCAGGGGAACTAAGCTCTCTCCCAGGTTCGTCGGACCCTTCAAGGTGTTGCACCGGGTCGGTGAGGTGGCTTATCAGCTGGAATTGCCACCAAAGCTACAAAGGGTGCACGATGTCTTCCATGTGTCCCAACTTCGTCGGTATCTGCATGATGATTCGCATGTCCTCGACTGGGGAGGGCTATTTATCGAAGACGATGCAACCTTCATGGAACGGACAGTGATGATTGAGGGTCATGAGGAGAAGGTGCTTTGTGGATGAACCATCCTGTTGGTTCACGTGTTATGTAGGTATGGTGGCATTGAGGAGAGTAACTAGGAGAGGGAAGCACAGATGTGTTCCCAATACCCAGAGTTGTTTTGAGTTTTCTCCTGTTTTTCCAGTACTTGTTTTCTATGTAATGCTTTACCTTGTTGACTATGGGATGTTCAGTTTCCTTTTTCCAGGAATGTGTGGGAAATTTCCTAAAGGATGGGGAGGGGAGGACCTGATTCCTAGTCAGGACACATTAAAGTGGATGCGCCTAAACCCATGCGGGCGAGTCAATCACACCCAAAGCAGATAGTATCTTAACACAGAGGAAGGTAAACCCCTCTCCCACATGGCCAGACAGTTAAGTCTTTTGTTTGCATGGTTTCATAGGGAAAGGAGTGGTAGGAAGTCCCTGATTGTTCAAGAGATAAGGTGTTCCTGTGTCAGAGAGGTTCACTTTTGAGAGGTATCTTCTGGGGTGGTTGTTCAGACCCCCCCCCTCCTTTTCCTTTGGGTCTGGTTTTGGATTCTCGAGGGTGAGAATAGTTTGAGAGGTATCTGATGTAATGGCCCAGACCCTCCTGATCCATCCCTTTTCCAAATTCTAAGATCCTAAGGGGTCCCACCTCATCGGTGCAACCGATCGGTCGTGCGACCGATCGACGTGAATGATCAGTGTTATCCAGCCTCATCAGGTTCTCCTTCTATGGTTTTTCCTGTAACACCTCTTTTGGGCCCTTTTTGACCTTTTAAGGCATTTCATGTCCGTTTTAACCCATAATTAATATCTAAAAATCCTGCGAAAAATCCCTATTAAAAACAATTAATTCAGTCATGTGTAACCACCCAACCGTGTGGTAAAACCACGATCCGACTTCCAAGGTATTAAAATTTCTTATCTCGTAACATTGGGATCTCATATTTTTATCACGCTAGTTTTTTTCCTCCTCCTTCCTCATGGCTAGTCTCCTTCTTTTCCTTGTGCGTTTGAAGTCCTTTCTTTCCCGTTGCAAGTGGTGCACCTATGCGGGAGCCCTACGAGTCGTGCTTCCCCTGTTTTGGCGCATGGAGAAAAGCATCAATCTTTGATCAGTTGGTAGGGATCTTACCTTCATCTCTCCCTTATGTGTATCATGCGGGGCGAGAATGCTTTTGTCTCTAGGGAAATTGATGAAGCCAAACTTAACGAAGATAGTTAATGAACCATTAATGAATGAAAGGGGGTGTGATCGATGTTCAGCTGTACTCTTTTGGTTATTATGTGTTATGAATTTTATGGGCCTATGCTCTTGAAAACCATGGCCATTGGTGGTCTTTCTCTATGTACTGTTGGACCTCAGTTCTCCTGGATGTTTTAATAACTATAACATGGAATTGGTTAATTACGTATACTTGGTTAAATAAGTTTAAAGCACAAGGATCAACCCTCTTATGTGATAACCCCAGTTAAAGTACAGTGGAATTGAAAACATGGAGTGTGTTAAATATTTTAAATCTGAAAATACCTTCATGGGACGGCTATGTGTTGGTGGTAGTGGTTCGGTTGTTTCTTTCACAGGCCGATTGTTGGGGTGATATTGGTGGGGATGGGATCCCCTGTTGTTATACTTTCACTGGTTGAGGATTTGAGGCTGTGTGGTTACTCTGCTTATATCACGAATTGGGGTGGAATCCTCTATTGTTGAGAAACTGTTGGCTCCTGGACTTTGGGAACATGGGGTTGTATCTCGGGTTTTTCTTTGGTTCCAGTACTTCGAGGGATCTCACTTATCCCTTTGTTGTTGTTACTTTACAAGAGAACCGGGTGTGAATGTTTAAGCTGGTTGACTGACTTCTTTCACTAGCTGGTAGTTGTGCCTGTTAGTTGCTCAGTAGTATAGTTTTCATCTATATGGGATCACTTGAACATGAAAACAAGAATGGGTTAAATGGGTAAATTAGTTCTGGGATGTATTGTGACCTAGTTGTGGGTGGTATACCTTTCTTGAATGGATAGTGATGTGGTGTTTGTTCTTAGGCTGGTTTCAGAACCCTAGGTTGGGTTGAGTGCTTGTTTACTTATGTATATACTTTTAGTTTTTATGTTTCTTGTTCACGCCCCACCCAATTTGAGCACTTAAGTGCTGAACACTCCCATTTCATTGGAGAGGGAGTTTTTTCCAACACTCCTATGAGTGGATGGTTATTAGCTCCTTTTCTGCTCCCTTTCCCGAATAGCCCAAGACTCATTGGGGAGACTGTGATGGCCTGAAGTCAATTATTAGCCCAAGAACCTTCGGGCGGGGTAGTTGTGGTTGTTGGCCCAGGTATTTACGGGCAGGTTGTTTCTCAAGTGTCTTTGGGATGAGGCTTAGGTGTCTTTAGGCATGGCAGTGGTTGTTTTGACCCAGGTGTTTGCGGGTATGGTTATGTGTGGTGGTTGTGGCCTAGGTGTCTGCGGGCGGGATAGTGGTTATGGACCAGGTGTGTGTGGGCAGGCTTTGGCAGTGGGACTACGGTGAGGTTATGGCCTAGGTGTGTGCGGGCATGGTTTGGGAGTGGGACTATGGTGAGGTTGTGGACCAGGTGTGTTCGGTCGGGGTTTGGCAGTGGGACAGTGGTGAGAATGGAGGGATTGGTTCGATGCGTAGGATGTCTTTAATAACCAGTGGGAAAGTGGAGCGGGGTACCAAAACATCGATGTGTTATTACTATTCTTTACTTGACTAGCATTATTTTGGGAGTGTGCCTTGGTGAGGCTTGGGTGGATAGTTTACCTTGTTAAGTGTTTGGTTATCTCTTTTTCCATGGGACATTAGACTGTCACCTCACTTGTGCACGAGAGTCTTTGGTTTCCCTACTAAGTATACTGGTATTATCACCCTACGTATGTAAAACTGCTTTCAGGTTTCCTGGAGGACTTCAGGGATCGTGAGGGACCATACTAGCTAGGACCCTTGGGGTAGTTTCTATTTTTGTTTTCCTTTTCTTGGTATCTTTTTACCCTTGGATTTTTTGACTTGTATCTTTTATCTTTGAGCATGCATAAGGGAATGGTTTACTTTTAGCTTTTTTTGTACTTTTAGTTTTGGTGTTGTGGGATTTACTATCTTATCTCCCGATCCTATTAAAAGAAAAAGGGTAATGCCTTCCATTTAGTGTGTGATTTTATACCCTTTGTTCTGGTCTCCAGTCCAGGACCTATTGAAGGCGGGTTTCGAGGGTCATTAGCTCTCCTTCAACTTAAAGAAGAAAGGGCCTGACAATCTGCTGACCCTTTCCTCCTTTTGGTGAAGGAGGGTCATGACAATGTTAGTAACATAATCAAATCTCATTATATGGTATATAAGTTTTCTATTATATAATAATTCTTGAATAATAATTTCATTTTTTAGAGTAAGAAATTAAATCAAAAAGAAATTTTAAGGACTTTACCTCTTGTTTGTAGAACCTTATTACATGTACTCCTAAATCCTTTTTAGGAGGTATTCCTAATTTAAGTAATGAATATTAAATTCGATGAGGTAATTAAGGAATGTATTTTGGTAGGTATTGGATGGATTTTTTTTATGTGTGAAGAGGAGATGAGAGGGGGCCTTTTATAAGTGGGGGAGAGGACACACAAATAATTTTTTATTAGAATAATGTGTAGCCATGTTTTTTATATTCAAAAGGGATCCAAAAAACATCATTATCAACCATTATTGGAAAAAAGGTCAAAATAAGGAAATAAAATTGTGTTTGTATATTTTTTTTGTCATTTAACCCCTTATTATTTTAGTTTAACCCCTAAGTAAACTTGTTTTAAACCAAACTACATTAATTAATGTATACACTTTTTACTATTCATTTTTTAAAAAATTTTAGTAAACATTATTATATAATATAAACTATTATTATTAAAAAAATTCAGAAGTTATTCTTAATTAAATTTATAGAAGTGGTAAACTTAATTTAAAATTAAACCTAAAGACATGAACAAAGACCATTTTTTCCAAATAGAAAATTTTCAGAAGTTTCAAAACAATTAATATAAAATTTTATTATGAAATCGATTCCAATGAACTAAATTTTATTCATAACTATATTATTAAAATAATGTTTCATTTTAATCCATATTAAAATAAAATTTAACTTGTAAATAGTTTTAAGGAAGATGTATTATTTAATAAAAACAATATTTTTAATTATTCACAAAAAAAATTACCTTTAAAATAATTCTCTAAAATACACCCCAAGTAAATTTTGATATTATTATTTTTAAAATGATGTTTATTTTGAAATTAAACATTCTAAGGGTTTGAATAAAATTAAAATAAGTGTGCATAAATTCACACAACTAGTTTTTATAAAAATATTGTTTTTATAGTAAAATTTAAATTATTATTATCTCATGTATAGAAAATCCAAAAAACGAAATTTAAAATTTTTATTGACTCTATAGTATAAAAATTTAACTAAAATCATTCAAAAAAAATTTAGTTTCTTAGTTTATTAATTTAAAATGTGTATGTGTGAAAAAAAATATTTATTTCCTAAAAATGATTTCCTTTCTTTTTAAACAGTTCTTATTTTCATTTATAATTAATTATATAGTAAAGAATTCATTTTATATTTATTTTTGAACCATATATTTTATTAATTTAGTTAATCCTATTCATATATACCATTACAAAGTCTATGCGATAGTAATATTTTAATATTATGTTGTGTTTTATTAAAACTCGATGTTGTGTGTAGCATAAGTTATTTAATAAATAGAATTTATTCAAAAATAAATTTATAAAAACTCAAATTGTTACTTTAAAATAAGTAGAAATATCACCTTATTTGGAAAAAAAATTATGATAAATTCCTAAAATATTTTGGAAATGATTTTATTTAAAAATATATATTTTTAATGAAATTAAAAAAATTGAAAATTCATTATTTTAGGAACTTTTATTCATGTTATAAATTTTAAAATTATTATTATTTTAATATTTTTTGTAAAACCACCTCATTCAGAGAATTAAAAGAAGATCCCTTTATAAACGTTATAAACAAAGTCAATGTTTTTTTACAATTACCTTTTACTATCTTTTAATTTAGATGAGAATATTGTTGAATCATTTTAGTGAACATTGATATAGAGTAAAAACAGAAGGAAATATATGTAACATTTAAAAATATTTTTAATGAAAAATTAACATACATTAAATATCATCTGGAATCACATGTTCTTTACCTCCTGAATAATAAAATTATATTTTTTAATTATTATAAACAATTTTCATATTCATTCCATTATCATTTATCCCTTTTATTTCATTTGTGAACATGATTAATTTAATTACTTTATTTGATATGTTTAGGTTGGATGTTTTGAGGATGTTTAGTTCATAATCCCAAAACAACTTTGGTAGGATGATTTTCGTCAAATGCTTCAATATTACATAATCTCTAGAATCATAATAGTGATATTATTATCATTTTGATACATTAAATATAATTTTATATTATCAAATTAATGTCAAACCTGAATAATGTGTGATATAACTTTTTGGAGGTGGAAGTCTATAGGTATGCAGGAATGATGTTATCATTTTTCATCAGATAGAAATGTAAAAAATTATAGGATATATTATAATTATATAATGATAATTATATAATAAATATAATAAATATATATATATTTATATAATTTAAATCTATCTAATAATCTTCCATGTTTTGTGGTAATTAAAAATAAAGAACATCGCTTTGTGGAGATGATAGTCCACATGAATGCATGAGGGATGTTTTTGTTTCCAATAGGATGAATAATGTGAATAAAAATTATAGTAACATAATGATAATAAAGTTTTATTACATTTAATATAGTTCTTTTATTATTTTAGCATGGTTAAATAAAATTTTAAGGATGAATAAAAATAAATAAACTTGAAATAAGTTTGTTTGGACTTGAATATTCTCTTTGTATAACCTATTTTTCATACAAATTATGCCCCCTAGGTTTGAAATTTAGGATAAAAAATGACCTATATTTCATACAATGTGATTTTTGGGAAATATGTTTTAGGAATTTTGAAATATAAGGACCTAAAAAGGTGTTGTGAATAGATAATAGTAGGTGAACTCTTATAAGTAAGGGTATGTGTGCCCTTGGAATTACCTAAAGTATTAAATTAATATAAATTATTTTTCAAGTTCAAGTTGATGAAAATTGAAATATTTTAAATATATGATGATTATGGGTCTAAATACTCTCATAAAATAAAATTTGGATTAATTTTGGTTATTTATAACCCATCTATCCTTGTTTAACCCCCCCCCCCACCAACCATTTTGACGATTAACGCGATTCAATTTCTTTTACTTTATAGGAGTAAAAAATGTTACCATAAAAGAAAAAGTTACCCATAAGTGTAAAATTTATTATATTATAGAATATATAATATTCAATTGGCCTGATATTTTATTTTTATCAATTTTTATGTCATCAAAAAATAGTATTCAGAAAAATACTCCATTAATGTCCTTTTAGGGACTATTGACATAGTTTGAATTTAATGACATCAAGATAGTAATAGAATTAGAATATATATTTTTAAAATGTCTCTAATTTTTAATATTTATCTAAAAATTTATTTTAAAATAATAATTCATCAATGTTTTATTAAATTTAATGTTTTTAAGAAATCATTTACATGATTATTCTATTACGTGACCTAGGAGTGTATCTATATTTTTTGGAAACTTCAGGTAAATATTCCATCATTAAAAATTAAAAAGAAAATTATTATGATAAAAGAATAATTCATATTGAGAATAAATAATTATAATTTAGAATAACCTATTTTCATAATTATAAAAAATTTATATATATTAATACAAAGAGAGAGAAACGTTTTTTTATTTTTTACTAAAAAATATTAAGGTTATTATCAAAGGAATTTGGTAATAGACTACCACATCTTCAAACCATGTATAGATATGGTCAAAAATATAAATAGCCAAACAAAGATGAGTTTTATGGAGTTTTTAGGCCTTATCTAATAGTTTTGATCATGTTTTACCCATTTTATAATTATCTATGTGAAAAATATTTATTATAGTTTCTATTAATTATAATGATTCATCCCTAAAAACTTTAAATTATATCCTGATATAGGAACTAATTTTCATTCATTCTTAGAGATACTTTTGGTTTATCTTTTCAGATAATTAATTCACATATCTTATATGACCAACCCATAAATTAAAATGTGAAAATTTTCGCTCAGCATTTAGTTTTCCCATAATAAAAAAATTTATGTTATAAAATGTTTTTTTTCATGACATATCTTCAAAATTGTCATCATGAACTCATAATTTTCCTTAATCATTCTTAAAACCCAATGAAAACATTTTAAAACATGTTATGAGTAAAAAAATATTTTACCAAGGGACAAAAAATAATAATAAAGAAACTCATTAGGCCAATTTAAAAATATCATGAGATAATAAAAAGATATTTTTTCATAAATATAATAAACATGATTTTAAAAAATCTTTTACATACACATGAAATAATTTGTATTGAAAATATGTTTTCCCAAAAAAAATATAATAATACATTAAGTGAAAATAATAATCATGAGTTCTTCATAGAAAACTTGAGAACCCTAGAAAAATATTTTCTAATAATTAAACATTCCTAAATATAAAGATAATAAAATTTTCCTTAAAAACAATCTTACCTCATTAAATCAGAAATATTTCCATGAAAAAAATCATTAGTAAGAATATAAATCCCACAAAGGTTCCTTGTGAAATAATCCTTATATTACTCATATCATCATTATTATAAGTGTAATGACTAACATGGTCAACATAAAACCTTATTTTCTAAAGAATATAATCATTAACTAATGTATTGGAGAGTTATATCTTGCTCACCCATCATCATGTGAAATATTGGGGCCAACCATTATCATGAGCTATATCAGGCTAACCAAACATAAAAAAAACATTCCAAGGACCATATTAGGATTAAAATAATTTAATATTGATCCATTTCATCATAAATCCCTTGAAAAACTCTTTTTAACCAATTTTAAAAACAATTTTTGAAATAGAAATTTCCATTCTTTTTGATTACTCATTTTTATAACTTAAATACCTAAAAATTTTAATTATGGTTTTTATTTGAATTAAAAATGTAATATAATAAAGTAATCCAAATTTAAAATAATTTTATTAGAATTATAAAAAGTCATTGATGTTGTATAAGTTAAAATAGAACATTTATTTACCATTTTGTATTGAAAGTCAAAACCTTATTTATAAAATACATAAAATGATTCTTGTTAAAACACCTTAAAGTAATTTCAAAAACTGACACAAAATGACTTTCATAATTCATTAATTTACATATAATTACATTAATTAAATAATTTTATAAATATTTAATTGGAAGAAAAATATTAAGATAATAAATCATTAAAATATTTAGAAAGATGATTTTAATGTAAGTTGTACCTTAACTTGAGTGAGGCCCATCATATACGTTATTTACCTTCCTGAATGATTAACTTATTTAAATTATTTAATTTATTAAGAAATTTTTTAAGGTTTATTATTCTATTTATTTTACTTATTGCCATATTGTATTCAATTACATAATCATTTAAGTTTGCATCCAATGTATATGGGGAGAGCTCTCGAGAGGTGATTCCTCGGCGATTTCTACTTGGTGATTGATGGCGGCATTGTTGGATTGCTATTTTGATCCTGAGGATGTCTTCGTTCCTCCCTCGAAGGTGGTCGCTCTGGGTGATGCTATTGATTTGGCAGAGAAGGATTGTCTGCTAAACCCTAGGCGGAAGAATGATGGCTTGGCTTCCCGAAACAGGTTTTTCTCTGAATCCCTATCTGATTCAGCCTCTCTAAATAATAGGATCACCAAGAATGGTTCGATTTCTTTTGTTGAAGCTAATCCGAAAGTTCTAGAGGATCTCCTTGAGGAATGTAGGTTCTCACTACTCGCTAGATTGTCGAGAACTCGTAGCGAAGCTCCTGTGAGGGTTGATGAAGTGCGCAATTGCTTGGCCAGAAGCTGGGGGTTCTCGGATTGGCGTCTGATTTCCATTGGAAGAGGTATGTTTCATGTCGTTTTTCCTTCGAAGGAATTGCTGAATATATCCTGGAGCTTTGGACCTGTTTCTTTGAAGCATGGGTATATAATGGTACAGTAGTGGGATCCTTTATCGAATCCCCTTGCCACTAAGAACTCTTCCACTCAAACATGGGTCCGCATTAGGGGTTTAAACTGGTTTTTTTGGCATCCTTCAGTCTTATGGGAAGTTGCCTCAGCCATTGGGAGTCCAATTAAGGTGGATAAGGAGACTGAACACCCTAGATTTGGCCATTTTTCTAGGGTCTTGGTAGAAATTGATCTAGCACAGGTCCTAATTGACAATGTTTTCCTTGTTGCTGGGGAGTTTAAGCTGGAACTTGCTGTTCAATATGAGTGGAAGACTATTTTCTGTAAATCGTGTCTTTGTATTGGCCATACATCTATGCAATGTCGTAGGAATTTGAAGTGTACACTTTGTAAGTCGGTGGGTCATACATCTGAGCAGTGCAAAACGATTTCGGCGGTGCAGGCTGGTTCAAAGTTGGTTTCTAGAGTAAAGGAGCCTCCAAAGGTACAACCTGCCTCATTTGATGAGGCTGTCCAGTTTGGTTTGGGTAAGCAGTCTGTTGTCCAGCCGGCTGCTGCTGATGCTCGATCAGTGGATAAGGCATTGGAACCATCTGTTGTTGGAATTACCAGGGGTGATGCTTGAAGGTCATGGGCTGATATTGATAAAGAGGAGGAAGGGTGTCATCTAGTGCATACGGATGCTGCTACAATGGTTACTGAAGTTCAGCAGGAGGCTGCGGTTGATGCCCAACAGGGTGAACATATGCTTGTTGAGGAAGAGGAAGGGGTCCAATCGGAGCATGAGGTTGTTGTTCAGGATGATGTCAATGTTGAGTTTGATCGTGCTGTAGTGGCTTCGGCTTGTATGAAGGGTAAGATGAAGATCTTTGATGAAGATGGGTTTCAATTGGTGACGTCAAGGAAGTTGAGGGTTGATCCAGCCCAGGTAACTACTGTGGGAGCACGGTTGGATAGTGCTGTGATGGTGGATAGTGGTATTGTAGGAGAGGATGTGGTCCAGCAGGTTAACCATTATGATTTATTATTGAAGGGTGATGCTGATATTGGGACAGAGGATATTCTAGAGAGTTCAACTATGCAGGTTGCTGATATGGAGGCTTCTCCAATGGATACTTTGAGTGTTGAGACAAAATCTCCAAAGCCAGTATTTAATTTCTTTTCTATGTTGGAGTCGATTAATACTCCAGAGTTTGATATGATTAATCTGGAAGGGCTTAAGAAGGCAAGATGTAGCAATAATCGAGATAACACTTTGATACCTGCTGCTGATAAGGGGATGGAGATCCCGTTGGTAGTGGAATCCACTGCTTATAATACTGCTTTCTCTTCTTCTGAGATGCAGGTGGTCCAGGATACACAGGAGGTTCGGCCGGTGCATGGAGAGTATCATGCTGCTGCGGATCATAAGGAAGACACTTGCACTGATGTTGGCCTGCATGGGGAAGCTTCCCCTATGGAAAATACTGAGGATCTAACTATGGCAATGGAAGCTGGACAGCAGAGTGGGCGTGGTCGCCTCCCAGCCAGTCGGGGGGGATCTAGGGGTCGAGGTCGTCCTCGAAAAAGGTGATCTTCTGTTTGATCTGTTTGTTCTTGTTGGCGTGGTCTGTTGGACTATAGCTTTTCCCCCTGTTTGTTTGTTGCAACTTTTATTTTTCTTTGAATAAATTTTGGTGTCATGGGTCTTATGCCCATATCGAGCCTTCCCGGTATAAATGATATTCGACGCATATGTCCAAAATGAATTAGTTAGTTTGACTATGGTAAAAGAGGTCATTATTCCATAATCTCCAAAAATAATATAATGAAATTATTATCATTATTATACATATATGATGTATTTAGAAGAAACCTTGATGAGTTTTGAGGAGAAAATAAACTATTTTTTATTTATAGAGATTGTATGTTGTACGTAAGCATAAATAATGTTTTCATTTTCAATGATCATTATGAAATAAAGATAAGTATTTTTTTTATATATCCATAATTATTATTATATTAAAAATATGATATAATTTCTTTAAATACAATTATATATAATATCCATGTGATGTGGTTATGAATAATGATCTGCATTGCTTCATGGGGTGGTAATCCAAAAATACGCAAGAATAATGTTATAATTTTTAAATGGAAGGAAGGGTAAGAAAATAGATTATATATTATATTTATATAGTGATAATTATTAAATAAATTTAATATTTATGTATATATATATTATATATATATCATTATAACCATTTTTTATAGGCAGTTATGAAAAAAATCACATTGGTTCGCGAGGTGGTAATTCCTTTTACACAAGAACTATAGTTTTGTTTCAAATTTATTAGAAGAGAAGAAGGATGTATATTATTAAATAAACATAGAAAAATCTAAATATATTTCATATATTGGTGTTAATATTTTAGTAGTATTGACTAAAACTTTAAAAACATGAAAGAATAAATAAAACTAAATTGTTCAACTAAAATTCATGCCTTATTTTTGGACAACCTTTATTTCTCTACATCTTAAGCCCTATAAGGTTGGTATTATTCCCAAAGAAAGACTATATAATGTGGGGGGGTTTATGGTATTTGGGAATAAATGTTTTGACAAAAATTGATCTCTATGTTTATAGAGCAGAGGAGAGGGGTACCCATTTATAAATGTGGGTAGTGGCTCCTTTGGAATAACATAAAGTATTAAA
The DNA here is from genome assembly GCA_963277665.1 of Viscum album. Lineage (NCBI taxonomy): Eukaryota > Viridiplantae > Streptophyta > Magnoliopsida > Santalales > Viscaceae > Viscum > Viscum album. The sequence continues at coordinate 967,594,533 of OY728122.1, forward strand.
TTAATAGAAAATAATTTTTATGGGAAAACGGTTTGAAATTGATAAAATTAGAATATAGTATTATTTTGAGAATATATACTATTAAAAAATAATATTTTAATAAGTTTAATTTTTTATTTCACCATTTTCTTTTTGTTATAACACCCCATTAACCCTTTTCACAACTATCATAACATTAATGTCTTTCACTCTTTAGGGGTAAGGAATGTTACGATAAAAGGAAAAATAACCCAAAAATGTAAAATGGGTGATATTTTTAACTATATCCCATTTTATTTCTTGAAGTAACATTTTTTATAAATTTTAAATCATTTAATTAAATATATTTCTTAAATATACCATTTATCTCATGTTTTGAAAATACGTTAAATATTATAATATAACATGTTTTTAACTCATATAAAACTATTATAAAATCACATGAATTAAAATATATTGAGTATACGGTCTTAATATAATCATACAATAATATTTTAAAAAATTGAGATATCATTTTAAACCTTGTCATTTTGTTTAACCCCTTCCTTAACCAATTTTAACCTTAACTACACTGATAACATTTTCAATATTAAAGGGTAATAATTTTACTTATAAAGTAATAATTGGATCATAAATGGAAAAGGGGTAAAATTATCATCAATTTATCATCTAAATTTTAGTTTTTTAAAATTTTTATGATTTTTAAATGACTTAATAATATATATTCCTCATAAATACTATAAATGTCATTTCATGAATAGTTCACATAATTTAAATTTTTAAAAAACATAAAAGATATTTAATTTTAAAATAAACCTTTCAAACAGATGTAATATGTTATATTTATATTCAAAAATATTGGGACACTTTAAAACAAGAAAATATAAAACTTTTTCAGTTTTTATAAAAAAAATCTTGATTTTTCAATTACTTGTACGGGAACTACATCGGTGTTAAGTAACTAGTTAAGGTAATTATTTTTTAAATAAAAATCATAAATAAATAATAATTATAAATATAAAAAATTAATTTCATAATAATCCTTAATATTATTACATTATGTATTTTTATGGTCATATAGATCCTAAAAACTAAATTAATATTTTATTTTGACATTTCTATCCTTGTGCAAATATTGCACACGGATTAAGATATGTCACTTTATATACAAAATAAAATTTTGAATATATATATATAAATAATCAATAATTGTTTTATATTTATTAAAAATATATTTCAAAGAGTTTTACATTCTCAAATATTATCTTTAGAGAATCAAATTTGGATTTCTAGTACTTTATAAGCACAACGTCATCCCCGAAAATTATTTTCATGTTCATCATGATATAAATTATTATTTATATGTTTTGAATTGTTTTTATATTATATATTTATTATATTATCGTAAAATATTAATTAAATATTATAAAAAAAAATTGTATTATATTTACATCTTGGAGATATCATAATAGATTCCTTATTTCATTAAAAATATAACTTTTTAATTATTCTCCAAATAATGAATCTCTTCAGGAAAATTACAAAACTTCTTTCCAAGGTAAATTTTATTTGATGAATTAAAAAATCATCACATTTAATAAGGTTTAATTTCTATTAGTTAAATAATTAAATTTCAATATAAATTCCAAATACGAAATAAAAAATAGTTTTTGAAGGGAAAAAATACAGTCTTAATCTCAAAAATGATCTTATTGAAAAATCAAGTTTAAAGGTGATTCATATGTAATTAATTATATTATTTAGAAATATAAGATAATTATATATAATTTATGGGAAAATAAAAATTATTATGTAATTTTGTATTTAAAATAAATGAAAATTTAAAAATTAGAATTTTCTCTATTCACTAAAAAAATCATTTTTTAAGGAAAAATCCAAAAATCCCTCCTTATGATTTTTTATGATATGATAATTTCCAAAATGATGTCATTTCTATAAAATAAAATTATAGAAGTATCTAAAATTAAATCAAATATTCTCTCATAATAATAAATAAAAAAAAATTTGATGAAAACATATTTTTGAAGTATAAAATACCAATACTATAAATTGAATGCTTATTTCCTAAGAAATAATCAATAAATCTATATTGAGTAATACATTTATATACATTTCATAATGTTATCGATCTTATTCAAACATTGTTGTTTTATTTCTACTATATAATGATTATATTTGAATAATAATATTTTTTGTCCATTTAAGATCAGTGTTGTGTGTCTTTTACCATGTCAAACTTAGTTTACCTATAAAATCTCACAATATTACATTCATATTGACCAAAAATTAAGGGGAACTATTTTCCAAGTATTTACCACATGATTAAAAATATGGAATCCATTAATTTATTATTCGAATTATATTATTATAATAAATCAATTATAATATAATTGTGTCAAATGTAATAGAATTTTTTTTTAGAAAAATGTATTTTTAATCATGAAAATTATCATATAACAAGATTAGGTGTAATATTAATTCTTATGTAATTAATTAAATAATTTATAATTAATGGAGTCTTATATTAATATATTATATATTAAATAGTAAAATTTTACTCATAAATGACTCTATTTAATGGAAATAAATGAAACCTTTAAAATAATTTGTAACTATATCTATTTTTTTGAAAATAAAAATTTTCATAAAATTACCAAAAAAAATAAATATAAGCTAATTTTTACTTGATTATTTCTAAAATGAAGTTTGTTTTTTTCAATTCTAAAAAATTTAAATTATTCTTCTAAATAAAACCATTTGATACGTGAAAATAAATTCAGTAATAATAAAATTATTTCCTTTTAGAAAATAATACCTTATATTCATTTAATGATTATAACTATATATAATAAAAAGCATGAATATTAATAAGGCATTAAATTTGTATACTATTAAAAAGGTCATCACATTACTCCCCTTTTGAAATAAGTGTTATCATAATTTTTTTCAATATTTAAACACATGGGGATATTTTTCTTTCACAGCATGTTTTGATTCCCATGTTTCTTATTTGCTCATATGGGTTATCCAAAAAAACATGACTTGATTAATCACCTTTTTTCAAAACACCTGCTCTCTATAATCAATAATATAATTTTTTTACTTTTCATATAAAATATTCTATTTCAATTATAGTACTTCCAGGCTCAAAACATGAGATCCATCTCATAGATATTTCCTTAATAATGAAACATTTAAAACAGCATTTATTTATAATAAACATAGAGTCAAGTTTACTTAGTATGAAAATGATCCAATGTTATCCAAAATTTCATACTATTTAATGAATAATGAACTTATTTATACCTTTTTTTAAAAATTATCAACTCTTTTATATAGATAAAATTTAATAAAAACATGTTATATTAACTCAAATGAAATATTTTCCTCTAGTTATCTACATATCTATGATATCTAATCGTAACTATTCTCATGTGATAATGAATAATCATTAACTTATCATCTATTTCCTCAAATAACTCAAGTCCCAAAAACACCATTTCACCTACTTTATTCCAACAAGCTGGAGTCTGACACTATGTTTCATATAATTCCTCAAAGGGTGCCACATGTATACTAAAATGAAAACTATTTTAAAAGAATATTCAACTATTGAAATTTGTAGATCATAAATCCTTTATAATCTATTGTAAAATCTCAAATAATTCCTTCTAATGTTTGAATCATTTCTTTGACTATCTATTAGACTGGGGTTAAAATGATGTACTGAAAATTATTTGAGTACTCAATTAATTTTGAATATATTTCCAAAAAATAAAAGAAAATGTATGGTTATAGTTAGAAACAATAGAGAGTAAAACTCCATGTAACTAGAGAACCACCAAGATATATAGTCATGAAAACTGTTTTAATGACATACTATCTTGTATATGAAGGAAATTTCTAGATTTAGTCAATTGATCAAAAATAACCCAAATCGCATTATTACCTCGTGAAGTTTTTCATAATCCAACTATTAAATACATGGATATATTTTGACATTTATACTCTGGTGTTGGAAAAGGATAAACCATCTCATTCAACATTTGTTTTCAAATTTCACTTGTTTAAAAGAAAAAAAATTCATCATAAACGCATCAATAGATTTCTTCAATCCATCCAACCAATAATACTCCTAGTGGTCTCTACCCATCATAGTAATAACAGGATGAATAGAAAGGGGATAGTTGTTAGCTTCAACAAATAATTCCTTTTTCAAATAAGAGATAGCTAAAAACCCATGAACATTTTTAAAATAAAAAAACACCATACTTTTCAAGTTAAAATCAGGTAACATGAATTTCTTCACTAGTTCCACCTCTTCTAACAAATCTATGTATTCCTTCTAATATTTCCTAGTTTTTTCTGAAAATTAATATTTCACTAAAACATGATACAAAGAATGGGATTTTACTATATCAAAAATTTATAGAGAATTATTCAATAAATAATTTACTAAATGATCAGGTTCCATATGTAGAATGGTTAATGATACATTATCTTGTTTACCCAAATCAATCGTTAAATTGTTTTTTCTTTGATGTAATAAAGTGTGAAATAATAATCTGGTATAAGTTCCAGCCATCTTCTCTATCAGATTTTTAACTATTTTAGAGTTTATATGTACTTAAACCATTTAGTATTAGTATATATATCAAATATCACTCTACATAAATGATGTACCAATATTCATAAATCAAACACTAGATAAGCTAGTTCTAGATCATGTGTCGGATAATTTGGCTGATGATGTAACAATGGAAGTAAATCATATATAATTACCATATCATTCTACATTATAACACTACCAATTACCTTTAAATAAGTATCAATATAGATGAAAAATTCACCATTTATATATGGCAATGAAAAAACATGATTATCCACCAATCATCTTTGGGTTTCTGAAAACAATTATCACACTCTTTCATCTAAATGAATTTAACTCCTTTAAAAGTTAACATAGTTAGTGGGAAAGACAACTAGGAATTATTTTCCATAAAAATTTAGTAGTAACCCATTATTTTTCAAAAACTATAATCATATAAGACATTTTTAGGTCATTACCATTCTTTATCCACTTTATTTTTACCAATTCCAATAGTTATTCCATATTTATAAATAATATACCCAAGGAATGAAATCTCCAACAATAAAAATTCACATTTACCGAATTTTATATAAAACATATTTCCATTAAATGTTTTAAATCCAATGTTTATGTTTCTTTCATGATCATAATTAATTATTGAATATACCAAAATTTTATCAATAGAAACACCCAAAATATTATCCAAAAGGAAATGGAAAATACTATTCATATGATCCATGAATACAGCTGGTGAATTAAAAAAAGAAAATTGAATAACTAAAAACTCTTAAATCCTAGATATAGTCTAAAATGAAATATTTGGAATATATTTATACTTTATACTCAATTAATGTTACCCTTACTTGATACCATTCTTCAAATAATAATGTTCTCCCGAGATGTAATCAAAAAAATCATCACAATTAGGCAATGAGTACTTGTTCTTAATATAAATTTTATTCAAGGACCCATAATCAATAAAAATACACATAAAAAATATTTAAATTTAATAAAAAAATTAGATAACCTCATGTTGATGTACTTAGATAACTATACCCTTTATCATATAAATCCTCTAACTAATTTTTGAATTCCAAAAGTTCTACACAATACATCTAATAAAGTGGATTTTAAATTAGTTTAACATCAGGAACTAATTAAATAGTATGTTGAACCTCCCAATCAATAAAACACAATGATAATCATTATGAAATGCATCCATATATTTATTCACAACTTTCACATCACTAATTTAGTAGAATATGTTTTTACAACATGATCTTGATAACTTTAACGTCCATCGTTAATAAATTTCATAGCTTCTTTATATGAAATAATGTGTATGAAATAATTTAATATAACCTTCATAGATATGAAATATATCTTATAATGATAAACTAAAATCCAATCAATACCCAAAATTACATCAAAAATATATTGTTGATAGTACATTGATATTTCCAATATAAACCATCCCACTGAATAAGAATATTACTATAATTATCAGTTACTTTAATACTTCCACCAGAAGTTTTCACCAAAATTTAAATCTTATACCCATTTTACTTATAAATATATTATAAATCAAGTAATGTGAATATCCAAGGTTAAAATTGACATCGACCAAATTCAAATAAACGAGTAACATATATGTCGCCACCTCATTAGATATCTCAACACCAATCATAGTAGATGTAACATCCTATTAACTTTCTTTTTGGTTTTTTTTAATGTTTTTTCGGATTCTATTATCATTAGTTGAGTAATGAATAAAATTAAATTTGGAGGATATATGTAATGGTGAAGTTAGGGATTTGCTTTAATTTTAAGTATAAACCTGAAATTTTTGTAGATCATTGGGAGATTACACACCATTTAATCAGAGTAAACCCTCTATAATGGCTTCTGGGAATAAGTCATGAATTGGGTACAATGAGTGAGTGGTTAATATTCCATTTAAAAAATTACATATCATGTGATGAAATATACTGTTTTTTAAAAAAAAATAAGGTGCGTTTTTCAGTGATTATAGCCTTATTGGATTACATGAAAAATAATGGAATTAAACACCCTATAAATATCAATGGTTATGGTTTTTATCGTGGTGAATGACTGATTTTCATTTTATTCCAATGTAGCCTTACTTCACTCGACCCAGATATCACCTTTAAGGATTATAGGAGAGTCATTTCCTTCCAAATTGCTTTATTAAGTGATTGATCACTCTTGGGGTTGGATTAAATATCTAAACATATGAGATATTTTTAGTTCTTATTAAATTTTGGTTATAGATAGGTGTTGGAAATGGTTCTATTCATATTTTTAATCAGATAGTTTTTTCTAACAATCCATTTCAATTTTTAGGATTTCATTGTCTTTCAAATGTAGTTCTTTAGGTTTCTGGTCACCGTTTTTTGAAGAGAGCTATGATTATACCATGTTGAGGTATATTTTTATAAACAATTAGTCATTTATTTTAATTGTATATCATTCTTGATAAATTCATTTTGGTATGTTCATTTATTTGAAGAGATAAATGGTTTCAAATGATTTCTTGGAAATAAAAATGATTTCATAAAGGGGTTTCTCTTTGAATATTGATTTAATTTATTTTGTAATAGGTTTTTATACTTTAAAGTTTATTTTCATGGATTTGAAAATGAATTATGAAATTATGATCATTTTTTTGAAATGAATTTATAAAATTCACATTAGGAACCTTCAGTTTATTGGGAAAGAGACACTGGTAGGCTTAGTGAATATTTCACCACTATGTGGAAACATTTTTTGATATCAATTAGAAATATTCGATATTTTTTAGACAAAAAATATTCTATTTTCATCTTGTAGATGAATATTTTTTAGTTTTCCACATGCTAAATCACAATATTTGATGTTCTTTTTCATTTTTTAGTTATTTATTACATGTTATTTTATCATGTATTTTTTCTCACATGTTTTTCTTATAAGAGGTTATATCACATAGCTTTTAATGATACGTTGATTCATGGATATGTGTTTACATATTTACCTCTTAATACATGTATATCATTTCATATTTTATTACTTATACTTTTCATACTTATGGTTTGAAAATATGGAAGTCTTTTTACCAAAACCAAAGGAGGAAAAAAAGAAATTGAATTATAAATTTTTTGGATTTATAAAATTTATTGTAAACCTATTTTGTTTTAAAATATTATATTGTTGTATTATTGTTATTATAACTAGTATATAAACTATGGTGGTATCCTACTAGGATTTGTCTTACACCCTATATGTAAATTTTGCTATTTGTAGATGTTGTATTATATGATTCAGGTTAAGAGGAAAGAATCATGCAGTATATTCCCCTGTTGATGCTTCTTTCAGTTCAAGTTAGCCTGGATATGACAATTAGTCCTGTGCGGTTTTTAAATAATTTCTAGTTTTTCCTATTTTTCTTCTAGGTATTATATGTATTTATGGTGTCTCGTATGTTTCCTCATTTTACTATAGTTGTATATCTTATTTGTTTTATATTCAAGTTTGCTTTCTATTTTCTTGTTTTACCTATATTATGTGATAAACCAATCAGATGGCTTGTCTAGTTCACCTGGGTTGGTTCATTTAAATTTTGTATCATAGGGATGCTCAAATTAACATTTGTTAGCACTGACTATGTTTGGTTCTATTTCATTTGTATATAAGAGTTAGGACCATTGAAATGTGGAGATTAGGTGTGGAAATATGGTTTATCCTTTTCACTTCTATGACTGAAACCAAGTTACCATGGGTGGTAAGGGGATTTTACAACGTTTGATGCGGTTATTTTGGGGATATTTTAATAAACTATATCGGAAGTTTACTTATACTTACATATTCCTTTCAAGTAAGGGTTTTCCTTAGTATTTTCCTGTTTACATTACATTATTATTGTTTTAATGATTTTTTATCAATACCTATTGTGTGTATTGGGATTCTTGAAATTTGTCTTGAATTATTGGTTTTTTTCCTTTTTTAGAAAATGAATCTAAGAAGAGATCTTCCGAATATGAAAGAGGAAGATATGAGATTGGTTCTTAAGTTAAATCATTTTTCAACCCTACTTCATTAGAATCTATTATTCGTACTATGTATACTCAATGTCAAGTGGGTTTCAAGAACCCAAGACATATGGTGGATCATGGCTCTTAATTTACTGAGAATCATCCACTCATATTTCATGTTGGAAAAGGATGCTCAGAATCAGAGGAGTGGACTGAGAAGATAGAAAGGATATTTAAATTCTTGATGACTCTTAATGACTATTTGGTGGGTTTTTCCATGTATATTCTTGAGAAACCAAGAAGGATATGGTGGGAAAATATTGTGTAAGATAAGTTTCATGAGGATCTAACATGGTAATATTTCATTAAAATGTTTACCTTGAGAATTTATCCATATATATTGTGGGTGGTAATAATCTAGGGAGTTTCTGACCTCAGAGTAGGGGTAGAATACTATTCTGGCATATTCTACCTAATTTACTGACTTTGTGTATCTAGAACCAGATCTTGTAATTAATGGTTACTTGGAGGTTTTAGTTAAGACTAGGGCCTAATATTTATTCAATTTTCATACTTGTGTTCCTTTTAACCATTATGTATGTATTTCAAAAGGAATATTTAGATGAGGTGGACATTTCAAGGAAGACCGGTTTGGGTGGGGCTTCAGTTGGTTTAGTAGTTACACATGGAGCATCTTGTGGCCAGAAAAGAATGTGTAAGAGTGGTCAATTTTATTCAAAACTAATTTAAGTGTAATCAATGTAAAATCACCATGTTTTATCTACTATTGTGCGATGTTTTTTCATACTGGTCCTAACTATACAGAGGATCCTAGGACTAGTCATCTTTATGGATGATCTTGTTGTCTATAATTTTTCTATGAAATGAGACTTCAATTATATAGGACAAGATCCTCTATCACTAAGGGTTTTGAGGTTCATGAATACACTTTCGTGGTTGGTGGGTCAAATCCATAGTAAAAAGGAAATGTTGATGTGGAAAAGACCAAATGGCTTTTTACGAAGGAGTATACACAAGATGAATCTAAATCAAGGCCATCTACTACTAGCGGTATGATGTTTATCTCATCTTTTATGGTGATAGTTTTTTTTGATATAGGGGTTATTAAATTTTTTATATCATAAAATATAATTCAAGGATTGGGAATGTGTTTGGAACTTTGGTCATTCTTGTTGGATCTTTCCACACCTTTGGGAAAGAGGTTCAAACTAGGTATCTGATGTCCTATATGTCTAGTGATGAAATCCAAATTTAAGGTGGAGTGTGACTTTTGGTACTTTATATTGACATATTCAACTTGATTATTGGCACGAATTGGATAATATTTTCTATGGACCATATAGATTGTTATCATTATCAGGTTTATTTCTTAACTTTTGATGGAGTCTCTCGTGTTTTCTAAGGGGAGTGGGACTCTATATTGGGAACATTAGGGCATGTTATTCCTTATAATGGGGTAATATCATGACCTTTGTTAGAGATTTTTCTTAATATAATTAACCCTTGTGTGGGTGGCCAACTTCCTATAGTTGTTTGTGCTTACCAATATGTCTTTTTAGATGATTTTTTTCTAGTTTACCACCCTAAAGAGAGGTGAATTTTACTATATAACATTTTTATAGTATGGTGACCATTTCTATATCATCTTACCATATATAACATGATATGTTAGTGGAAATTAAGGCCCATCTTGAGAACCTAGAGGCTAATGGAATTCACAAACCTATAATAGAACTACGATATTCTCTTTTCAACTTTTCAATGACATGATATGGGAGCCTCATAATTTTTATTGATTATCAAAAGTTCAATCAGGTGACTGAAAAGAAAAAATATCATTTTACAAGAATTTCGGATCTCTTTTATTAGATTATATGGGTTCATTGGTTTTCTAAGACCGACCTACTATTATGGTATCTACATCTGAGAGTCTGAAAGGTGGATATACCTAAGAAGACATTTAGCAGTCGATATAATCATTTTTAGTTTCTTGATATTCTATTTGGTACCCTCTTTCTCATGTGATTTTTATGGTTTTAATGAATTGGTTATTTGGTCAGTTTTTGTAATCTTTCGGTGTGCTATTTGTGGATGATATTTCTATGTACTCTAAGTCTGAGGAGAAGTGTATGGACCATTTTGATATCATTCTTCAAAACTTGAATGAAATTTTTTTTATGGTAATCTTCACAGGTGTGATTTTTTCATTCATAAAGTGAATTTTATGGGGAATGTGATATTTAATAGGGGTTTCTCAATATATCTTGAAAATTTATGTGTAGTCATGTCATGGGAGTAGCCCAGAAATGTGTTTAAAATCTAGAACTTCTTGGGTTTGGTTGTTTATTATAGACTAATTGTTTATGATTTCTCTAATATCATGTCTATGATGAATGAATTAACCTATAAGGGTGTAATGTTTTAATGGAATGATAAGTGTTTGGGATATTTTTATGATCTAAAGGTTTGGTTTACTTTAGCACCAATTTTGATTCTTTTGAAACTAGTATTGGGTTGTGATGTTTTCTACGATGCTTCTAGTATGGGTTTGGGATATGTTCTAATGTAGGGGGAAAATTTTGTGGATTATGACCTTCACCAGTTATTCCCTCATGAGCATAAATACCCTACTATGGTCTTTATTTAGAAGTGGTTATGCATACAATCAAAACATGGCATCACTATCCTTTTGGAGAGTGACTTATGGTATATTCGTATTATAAGATCCAGGAATATATTCTTACTTATATGGATCTCAATTTATGATAGAGGTTATTGTTAGAGTATATTCATTATTTTTATTTTTATATTTCTTATACCCCTAGAAAATGGAATGTGCTTTTCAAAGTGTTGAGTAAAAAATTACCAACATAATCTGTGAAGAAAATAGTTGAGGAGTGGTCTCTGATGAGTTTGTTAACTAAGAATAGATTGGGAGAGTAAGAGGATATTGGATAGGTGTTCTTGTCTTCGATAAAATATAATTAATCTTTGTATATGATATTTCAGCATAATCGGGTTATATAAACCAATTTCTAATTCTTTAGTGAAGTCCATTATGGTGGGAGACCTCGAGTGAGTGGAAACAGCCTCCCAATGGAGAATTGTGATTCAGTAGAAAGTTGGTTATTTTATTTTCCCTGAGGTGGGGTTTTTTTATTGTAAATAGTTATTGTTGGTATGTTTACACTGATACCACCAAGATTATTGTGATTTGAGTCATCGCTTTTCATCGAAGGGGATGATATGGTTGATTGTGGTTTTTATATTATAGTAATTTACATGTAAGAATGTTAAGGAAGAACCCTGGAATCCAGTGGGGTTATTGTATCCCCTACCCATTAAGTTATTAAAGTGGGAAGATACTTCCATGGATTTTGTCACTTTCTACATGGATTTCTAGTGGGAAGGTTATGATTAGTGTGATCATTAATTGACTCAATAAATTGGGGAATTTATTATATATCAAGGAGATGACAAAAGAAGAATGGTTTGGGGACATGTTTGTATGAGATATTATTATGATTCATGGGGTTACATCTATAGGTATTTTAGAAAAGGGATCGAAGCTCACATCCAGGTTCTGGTAATGTTTTCAAGATTTTATGGGTTCCTAGATTAAATTTTGAATAGATTATCATCTATAGACAGATGGACATACAGAGAGCACAATCTAGGTTCTATTGGATATGCTCTGGGAATCTATTCATGATTTGACAGGATCTTAGAAAAAGAATATTCCTTTTGATTATTTTTCCTAAAAAATAGTTATGAGGCTTTGACAATGGTTCCACCCTATGAGTTTATGTATGGGAATAAATTTGGATATCCCTTAGGCTAGGTAGAGTTTGGAGAGCAGTCATTAGATGGGTCGAGCATTGTTTAGGAGATGATAGAGATGGTGTAGTTAATCAGAAGCATTTTATCAATGTAAATAGATATAAAAAATCCTATGAGGATAGTCATTATTGGCCACTAGAGTTTGAGGCCTTTATCATAGTTTCACCTCTCCTGGTAAATCTTCATTTATGTATTTATCTTAAGTTGTAACCAAGGTTTGTGGGACCTTTTGAGATTTCTGGATGACTAGATAAAGGTGGCCTGTATATTTCCCATACTATATGGATTGACTTCTATCCATGATGTTTCTTAAGTTCCCCATTTGAGGAGGTAAATACCAGATTCCTACCAAGTGATTATGTAGGAGGATGTTTTTCTTAAGCCTCATTTCACTTTGATTGAGAAACCAGTTCAAATTATGGATCACCATTATTAGGTACTATGTGATAAAATAATCACTCTAGTCTATGTACTATAGAAGTGCGAACATGATACCCATAAGATTTTGTATATGGAGTTATTGATGACACATCATTGACCTTCTTTTTTGTAGATCCAGGATCTTGAGGGATTTATGGGGGAAGAAATCATTTATGGAGGGGAGATTTTAACACACTATTACCTTTATATCATGTATTTTTTAACCATTGTTTTGGTTTCCTTTTTCATCGGATGAGTAATATTGAAGAGTAAATTGGGAGGATACCTATAATGGTGAATTCAATGATTTTTTGTTATTTTTACCATAAAAATGTTGTTTTTGTTGTTCAATGGGATATTACATGTTGTGTAAGGGGAGTACATGCTAGGTAATGTCTGTTGGGAATAATACTCGAACTTCATATAAAGCTTAAAGGGATAACACTCTGTTTAATGGGTTCATGTCATTTTATGGAAAATAACTAGTTTTCCAAAAAAAACGAGATGTTTTTTTTATATTCCATCATCCTTTTATTACACACTATGTAAATGATGTGATTTATGGGTTTTAGGGTGATTCATGGATGTTTTTCATTTCATTCCACCAATATATTTACCTCTCCCAACCAAGATCTCACCCTAAGAAATTTTAGGTGACTCTTTTCCTTTGGGATTTCTTCGTTTAGAAATTGATCAATGTTAGGGATGAATTTTCTCACCCCAGTTATGTAATACTTTTAGTTATTCTTGGTTTTTTTAGGGTTGTGGGTTTTCATATTGTTTTTCAAAAATTTTAATTGGATATTATTTCCAATTGATAGTTTTCAGTTTCTAGGATTTCCATGTCTTTTGAAGTATTTTCTCTTGGTTTCTAGTCACCTTTGTCAAAGGAAGCTAGGTTTTTTTCGTGTTGATATACGTGATTAAATATACCTGCTAAATTCTTTAAATTACAAATCATTCTTAATAAATTCATTTGTATTGGTTCATTTATTTGGAGTGATAAATGGTTTCATATAATTTTTTGGAAAGGAAACAAGTTTTCAAAAGGTGTTTTTCAATGAAAATGTATTTTCATGATTTTGAAATGGGTTTTCAAAATCCAAAATGGATTGTATTGTCTTTGAAAAAGTTTTTAAAAATTTTGAGAATGGTTTTAAAATGAAATTATAAAAATGCACATTTGGAATATTGGGAGAGTTTGGAATGATACATGGGTAGCCTTTGTGTGTGTTTCTCCACTAGGAGGTAATATTGTGTGATATTGACATAAATGACTTGATATCTATTGGATCTAATGTATGCTTTTTAGGCTTTTAATTTTCTAGTATACAGTGTCCCATAGGCTATAGAAAAATATTTTACGTGATTTTTCAATTTTTAGTTATTTATTGCATTATTGTTTTTATCATGGATTTTTTTTCATATGGTTTTCTTATATGATGTTGTGTCAAATATCTTCACGTGATATGTTGTATCATAGATATGTTCTTTATTATTTACCTTTTGATGTAGGGGTATGATTTCTGATTTTATGACTTCAAATTTTAATATTTACGGTTTGATAATATTATAATATTTATAAGAAAACCAATGGATGAAGAAAAATAAAAATGATTTCTAAATGGTTTGGAATTTTGAAAAAAATTTAAACCTTTTTTGTTTTTAAATTCTCAAATGATGAATTTTTGTTTTTAGATCTTCTATAAAAACAACAATGGTATTTTATTGGCCTTTTTATCACTCCCTACTTTTTCCATTATGAATATTTAGATTTTGTATCACAAGATTCAGGCATATATAAATATATATTGTAGTATGATGGCTTCTCTTTATGTGGCTAATTTCGGTTTAGGTTAGTCTATTAGTGACTATTGGTCATGTGGGGTTTTTACTTACTTTTGGGTTTATCCATTTTATGTTTTGGGATTATATGTCGTTGTGTTATATAATCTATTTACTCTATGTACTCTGGTTGTATTTCATGTTTTTCTTATATTCAATACTGCTTTCTATTTTATATTTTACCTGCATTATGTGACAGCCTGGTTCATTTGGATTTTCTATTTGACCAAAGTTGGTTCATTACAATAGTATAACATTATTTTCCATAGGTTTTTAATTTTGATCCAAATTATTTACACCCTATATAAGTAATGTAGTTTATACATTTCCATAATGTCCTAACTCATTACAATTAAAACATCTCACCATTTTATAGTTATCTGATACCCAGTTCATGGATTATTTAGGATAATTCTCACTACATTCATGGGCCCTGTGACTGAAATACCCATATTGGTAACATTTTTCAGATCCTATAAAACATTCCCTAAAAAGTTTTATTGGACATGGAGCATGATCGGGGATTAACTCCAGATTTCCTAGTTGAATGATTCTCTACTACTTCACACCTTAATTTTTTTTACTATTATCATCATGGGGCACATAAATTTCTACAAACTCCATATCAACATTCTTATAACAATGAAAAACTTTATCATAATTCTTAAATTCCCATGAGACTAATTACATTTGTCAAATTGGTTTAAATCCTGAGTAATCTCAATTATTTTTACTATCAAACTCCCAAATATAATTTGATATATACCTATCCAATCTTATAAAATTTTATTCATAGGTGGTTGCTGAATCCTTGTCCTTTTACCTCAATTATATGAATTTTTTTATATTTTAATTCGAATATCCTAGGTTAATATTTAACAAGTAAACTGTTTATAAATTTATGTCATTATATGGAATGAATATCGTCTACCTATATTTTATTCTCAGCCAATGACCAAAAATGATTCACTTCAAATTCACATAAATAAATCGATAGATTTACCTTTCATTATTCTGAACATCCCAAGACTTAAAGTATATCATCCAGTGTAATAATCCATTCTTCAACTACCACTAGTACTAGGGTTACACTGAATGAAAGAGTGTTTTATTTCATAAAATTCTCATATATTAACATATTTCTCTATGTTAAATCTGGTTTCTATCCAACATGAATTCCACTATCATTTATAACTCGCTTCAGTTGATCCATCGCTATTCCGAACTACTCGATGCTAATTCCAACCAATCATGCCTACTGATTTGGAAGTACATTGTCCTCTTTATACCTTCCTACTTTAGGTTGATTATTTCCTCTATGGATAACTATTATAAATAGACATATATTAGACAATTCAATATTGTAAACTTCAAATGTTGTATCATTTGAACATAACAATTATTTTGAATCTCTCTAGGGTATTCTAATAATTTTATTATAACCTATAATTTTATCTAAAACATCACTATGTCACCAAAAATAATGTCCTCACCATAAATAATTACATAATATGGCATCTTTAGGCTATAATAAACCTTCTTTAATTCCTAAATACATTTTAGGTTTATATTTTTAGAGAATTACCTAATAACACTTACATAATAAACCCACACATTATAAATTTAATACTTCTACTCAATATCCATTTTTACCAAAATATAAAACTTTTAAAATTAATCATGTTTTATTTTCATGAAAAAACTTCAAAAAAATCAACTTGACTTCTATTTTGTCCACACTCATCCTTGAAAACTATAAAAAAATTTGAAATCATGGGATGAACAAAACAATATTAGTAAGGGATATAAAAATTTTAAATATGTTAGTATTGTTATAAATATAAAAAACCCTAAAATATTTATCATTCCCACATTAATTTATGTTCCTATAAAATAAATCATAAATCGTCATAAAAACACTTTTTTCTCAATTGAAACCATGAAAACTCATAGGAATAAAATAGAAACCCTTATAAGAATATTAGAAATTATATTCATAATTCATGTTCTCTCATGTAAAATATAACTCAAATCTAGTTAAATATATAGTAGAAAACTCCACAGTTATCTCCCTCCCTCTTTCCTTTCAAGATAAGGAACATTACCTAATTCATTGTAAAATATCCGGTTCACTTGTCATATATTCTATATCATGTTCACCAATTGTAGAATCTATATCATGATCTCCCATAATCATATATAATAATGATTTACCATACCATGAACAAAAAAAATAAGAATATAACTTTTGATCATATATCCACTGATAAACTCTTTTAAACAGATAATTGTGGATATTTTTAATTTTTTCATAAAAACAAGGAGAAATAATCATTTCTTTTAAAAAAGTATTTAAAATGAAAAATTCCAAAAAAAATATAGAAATGGTTTACTTTGAAAATAATCATACAATATTTTCATGTAATATTCATATCATTGAAAATTTATGATTGGGAGAAATTTCAATAATATTATAAAAGTTAAAATAATTATTCTAATCACTACATCAATAAAAGTACCTCATTTGAAAAATGATTGGAATATTCATTTTTGAATTCAATAATAAAAGTACTAGGATATTGAAAACATAATTTTATATAATTTTATATATAAATAAAAACTTCTTGAAACATTTAAATGATCATCAATATGGAGTTCAATAGAATTATAATCTCAAAATATTTAAATTAAGGTTTTAATGAAAAATATATTACCTTAAATAACATCTACCATCACGCATTATATTACTCCTAAATAATACAACTTTAGTACATATTTATATGATTAATAATCATTTTCATGTGTATTACATTATCATTTTTCCCTTTTAGGTCATTTATTGCTGTTTTTTATTTACATAATTCATCAATTATGTTTATGTTATATGTTTTGAAGACATTATTTCATAATCCTGAAATAGCTTTGGAAGTATGACTGTTTCAAGGTTTTCACTTTTCCATCACCAATTGAGTCTTAATAATTAAATCATTATCATTTTATGCATTAAATATAATTTTATAACCTCTAATGATATTTGAAACATAAAAATGAATCACATCGCATTGTGGAGGTGGTAGTCAACACTTATGCATAAAGGATGTTATCATTTTTAAATAAATAGAAGGATAAGATTTTAGATGATATATTATCATTCAATAAAGTAAATAATTTTTTTAATATCATATATATAATTAAACACATCATAAAAATAATCCCTATGAGGTGGATATGAAAAAAGAAACACACCACTTCGTGCAGATGGTAGTCAACATGCATGCATGAGTGAAATTTGTGTTTCTTATCTGATTAAAAAATAAGTGAAAAATGTTTTTACCATAATCATAATAATATTTAGAATATATTATGATTGTGAGTTTAAATCCTAACTCCAATAAAAAAATTTCTATTTAGGTGAAATTGTCACCCCTATCTATTAGTTTTAACCAACACCACCATTGACCCATTAGACGATTAGCACAATATTAATGTTTTTCAATATATAAGGGTCAAAAAAGTAAATATAAAAGGAAAATATACCCATAAGTGAAAAATGGTTGACATTATAAATTGTATAACAATAGATTTTCAATATATAACATTTTAAAAAAATTAAAATATCTAAATAAATTATTATTTATCATAGTATACTCTTAATATATTTTTACAAACTATTCAAATAGTTTGACATTAATTACAAAAATATTCTAATTTAATTCATATATAGACTTTCCACACATTAATAATTTGTTATAAATATCTGAAAAAGTATTTTAACACAATAATTTATCCATATAGTTTTACTTATTTTTTTTTCAAAAATCATTTACATGATTTTTCTATTACTTGAATGAGAACTTTATTTGTGTTCCGTAGGCACTTCAGGTAACTATTAAATCACTAAAAATTATAAATAAATTAAAATTATAAAATAATTAATAATTATTTCAAATGAACATATATAATAGAACATAATCTCTTTTTATCCCTGTGATAATATATATATATATATATATTAAAACAAAGAGGGGACATTTTGTTTTTATTACTTACTGAAAATCATATTAAGGTCATTATCCAAGGAAAATTGTTATAAATTTCACACATTTATTAAAATTTAATGTATAAGGATGAAAAAAATTCAATTAAATAAATATAATTTTTCGCGATATTTTTAGGCCTTATCGTATACTTTTAACCTTGTTGTACTCGTTTTACCCTTACTAAGGTAAAAAATATTTATTATGATTACTATTTATAATGACCAAAAATAAAATGGAACAATTTTAAAAATTAGTAAAGTAGTATTAAAAATATGGTATCTATTTTTTAATATTAAAGTTGTATAAGTGGAATAAACAAAATTTAATTTAAATGCAAAAACTGAAATAGAAAACTATTTCTAAAAAATTCATTTTTAAGCTGAACTATCAACTTATACCAAAACCATGTATAATGTTGATTCATATGTAATTAATTATAATATTTCAAATTAAATAATAATTATTTTACATTATGATAAAATTAAAAATAACATTACTTTTATATTACTTTATTTAAGGATAACAAATGAAAGTTTTACAAAAATGGATATCCGTAACTCTACACTTAAAAACATATATTTTTAGAAGTGTAGAAAATATTTATTTAATGATAATTTTTAAATTTTGATTTAAAGAATTAATCTTATTTTTTCAAATTCAAAATTTTATTAATTAATCTATAAAATAAAAACATATAATACTTGAAAAATAAATTAGTACGAATAAAACTATTTAATTTTATTAAAAAAGTACCAAATATTCTTATACTCGATATAAGTATATGAAATATAAGTCATGAATATTGATATGGAAATAAATTGGTTCACTCTTACAATTGTTGTCATATCCCTTTTTGGTAGATGACATGGAATGTGATTCTTAGTGTTTATATACATGATAAACCTATTTTTGGTAGTTTGGAATGTGAATATTCATGTGTTGTTGGAATAGGGGATAAAAATATGTTTCCCATGTTATGTGACTTATATGTTATATGACTTATGGGTTATTTGGGAGATGATAATTCATTTTAGATGAAAATCACGGTACATTGTCTCCGTGTTATGGATGATATGAGATGTGATATATGAGGGTATAATGAATGATGTTTTATTAAGGACATGAGAGTGCCTTTGAGATAAGAATAATGGGTAGATACTTCCTTTCATTTATGAATGGTATGTCCCATATAATATGGGATATAGTTAAGATGATACCATATATGTTGTGAATGTGGAAGGAATGGGTATGTTACTTTCCTCGGAATCCATGTCTGGAAGGAGTTTTAATATATGTTTTAGGTATGATTATACCCTATATTTTCAGGGGGAAAATTTATTGATCGTTAGTACTTTGGTGTCAATATTCACTTTCGAGGGTAGGATAAGTTGAGTTCTGGAACTTTTAAAATATTGATTTAATTTTGGGAGCATCAATAGAGTTTAGGTAGATTTTTTTTGTGAAATGAATTTTTATTGTGGGTGGTTGTGTGATTTTACATGACATGTGAATATTTTGTTGGAAATGGGAATATGGGAGATTTTGTTTTTTTAGATTCACATGTAATGGGGTATAATCAGTTTCATAGGAATATTATCCTTATGGTAAGGATATACAAATCCCATAACCATGAGTTTGTTGATGCAATAAGGATATCCTATAGTATATACTCAATGGTTTGGATAAAATTGAGGTAGTATATGCTAGTAATTTTTGGTTCCTGTTAATTTTGGAATTTTTGATTGGTCATATGTGGTATGGGAACTGATGTTTTTAATTATATTTTAAGGGTCTCAGTGTCCCATGTCATTGGATGGGATTTAGAGGTTTTCCCTATATTATACATATGAAACCATGGATGGTTTGGTGTTAATAGTTGATATTATGGGAGGAGTTTGGCTTTGGTAGAGTGACGTGTGTGCAATTGTAGAACTTATTGGGGTTGTACGAGAAGAGGTATATATGTTGATCCATATAGTGGGGATTGCACCACTATTTATTTGAGGGTGTGACCCTCATTATTTATAAATTTTATCAAGTGTAAGTGAAGGTATTCCCATGATCCATGAATGGATGCAGGTTGATATTTTGGGATAGTTCTCAAGTATGAGGGGGGAAGACACATCCATTCATTACATGTTGTAATGTATAGAGATTGGGTCATGGTTTTGGGACATTCATACTGGAAGGGTCGTAGACATGAGGTGGAAATCATTTATATTATTGGCATTGTAATTAGTAGTGGGTGAATATAAGGATCCATTTGTATCTAGAGTGTGGTTGAATACTAGATTTTGGATTCTAATGGGGTATTATATTAAGTATATACAATGCAATTTGATTGAGATGTTTTTTATTTGATTTAAATAAGATTCAGATATGGTATGTTCATGTTCTTGGGTTGAGCGCATGGTGGCAGGTTTTTTTAATCGATAATCCAATCATGTAAATACACCAGAAGTATCCTTAGGACATCAATGTATGAATTAGTTGATCTCAAGATATACTTGGGAGTTAAGAAATTAAAATTGGGTAATGGTGATGGCACGAAGATTGGTGTGGCTAGTCATAATCATAATGGTCAGCCTAAGGATGTTAAACTGGTGTTTTCATATATAGTTTTATATTTAAATGTTGAAACTACACCGGGTTGGTTGTTGGACAATGGCAATTTATTTCGATAGGAGAATTTAGTGGAAGAGAGAATTATGGATTGGGAATAATTCTAAAAGAGTTGAGTCTTATGGTGGGGAGAACCACATTCCTAGAGTTGAAACAATTTATGAAATCATGGTTTCTTGAATAAACTAGGAGAGGGAGAATGTTATATTAGAGTTTTAGATATAGTGACAAGAGGTGGATTGGTTTTTGATAAATAGTGTGCCTTATGTTTAGAGTTACATAGTGGATTCCCATTTTATGTTCTATTATATAATACGATGAATTGATCATGAAGTGATGACTATGATAGGTTGGGATGTTTTATTGAATTATTTTTTAAGCTTCTTAATAATAGTAAGTGATATAGTGGGGAGGTTATAAAACCTTATACCTTTTAAGATGTGAAATTCTAATTGAATTTCATTTTTTTATTTTGAGGTAGGATTTTTTTGATAACCATGCTCAAAATTTGATTCCACAGGTTTGAAATTATTTAATCTAATATTTTAGATTATTTTTATAGATCTTGTAGTTTCTCAAGGGTGTTAGAGGAAATTGTCTAAGTGGTCATTGTCTCAGGCTACAAAAAGGTATTGTTATAAACCTTTCATGCCATTAATGGGTTATTCACACTATGAATGACATTCATGGGGTGTATCAGAGCATAAATGATTTTTGGGAAAGGTGGAAGGGAAACTACTAGAAAATTTATGGTGTGAAAACTATGTTTTTCCTAAGAATTTGTGCTGGGTGTGTGTGTTTTTAGTAGGGGTGTTTTGGAAAAAATTTATGTTGGGGGATTTAAGTTTTTGTGGGTTTAGTATTAGAAGAAGTCTATTTATTTCAGTTCTCCATATCCCTTACTTATACTTTAATCTTACTTTATGGGAATGGGTTTTTTTAGGTTAATTGATTAATAAAAGTTAAGGTGTTAGTTTCTTCCTTCATCCTTGATTTCCATTATTAATAATGATCTTTGAGTTCATTCTTTCTAGGGTTTCAGTTCATATTTCACTAGATCATGTTGATATTATAATTTTTATATGGATTTCCCCCATCCATCATAGAGGGTATCCCAATATGATTCATGCACTCCCTCACACATCATTCCCATAGAGGCACATCACCATTTTTATTTTTCAATTGTTTTAGCATAAATTAAATTAACATGGATAATTAAACAACATTGATTATTAGGGATTTTTTGGGAATATAATTGAGGTTATGCTATGGACCTTTCATAGTTGGTTGGAAATGATTTCAGTGACACGAGATTACCAGATCAGATTTTAGGAATTAGGATTAGTATAATTAAATTGATTAATTAATTATAAACTATTAAAAGTTAATTTTTATAAATAAATATAATTTTTATAGCCATGTATTGTATATTTTGGTCTAAGTTAGTGTGTCATAATTATGTTTAGGGGATAATTATACCTCGAATAGTTTGAGTGAGAGTTGTTGGGTGGTGATCAAAGGGAATTATGTTGTTACTAAGGAAGTGGTCCTTTATACATGACCCTATAGTTGTATGATTTTTATTATTCCATGTGATATGAGGTCCCTCCACTAAGATTGGTTGATATTTAAAATAAAACAAATTTCTTCAAAAAAATTAAACCCATATATCTAAATTGAAAAAAGTGCTAAGGATATAAGGGAAATTGGTAATTGGATAGAATTCCTTAGCTATTGATTATCAAGGCCTTGTTTATAATTATATTCATTGAGATAAAGGAACCCTAAAGGGAGTGTCATTAATATATTTAAATAACATTGAGTCACTTAGTGTATGTCCCCTATATTCCTTCTTGTAATGGAGAGTGTTGTATTGGAAATAAGTGGACGAAGAGGGTTTTATGGAAATTTATGATTCATTAGAGTTTATTTTCTTGTAAAATGAGCATCTGTTAATTTTTTATTCCCCTTGAGATGTGGGAATATTTTAGGGGATCCTCAGTCAAGATTTAGATATGTTAAATGTGAGGATAGACCTAGGGTGACTTGTTAAGGGGTTGGATTGATACCATCTTCCTTGGGATACTTCCCTTGGATTTTAGTGTGGACTTAATGATTCCTAAATAATGTTGAGGCATTATACACCCTACAAGTTGTGGTTGTTGACCTAAGAGACAAGTTGAAATTAGGGGAACCATTAATTGTGTCATGGATATAATCAGGTATTGGGTACCCCAGTGGGTTCCCCATTCACATGTTAACCCTTATTAGAGGGAATGTAATAGAAATGGTTAGTGATGGTTTTGGGTGTCACCTTAGAACCTAAATCGATTACTTAGTCCTTTTAGGGTTATGACGATTACATTTCATACACCTTGGAGGTTGACCTTGTTTATGTAATATTTTCTTATCCATATGTCCATACCTAATGATATATAGATATAAGATGTTACTGGAGGAACTTACATCCCTCCATGATGTATTTCATACATTGAATGCCTTAGATATTCTACTTGGTTTATTACTTTGATCCTTCTATTTTGGAAAAACCAAGATATCACCTTGGGTTTATAGAATGTGAAATATGATTATGAATCTCTCTTGATTACCTCTTAGGGTCTATAATAGTACCAAATGTTTCTTCAATTTCCTATCATTACCTTCTACACATCAGAGACGGTGCCTGATAACAACTAGATCACCTATGAAAAACTTCTTAATTTCATAGAAGTTTCTTGATGACTATTGTTTCTCTTAGGATTACCTCTTAGAGGTCATCTTGGATACCAATGATTATGGGATGCTTAAGATTACCTCAAGGGGGTCAAAAACAAAGGTTGATGATTATTGGATCACCTGGGATTAGTTCCTAGTTATCAGATTATATCCTAATGACTGTAGAATGCTATGGATTGCCTCTTGGGGTTTTATGATGATGCCTGATGAGTATTGATCATCTAAGACTACAGACTAGGAATTGTGTTACAGATTGATGGATTTTTGTTACCTGAGATCGCCACCTAGGAATTGGAGATAATTTCTAATGACTTTTGATCACCTAGGATTAGCTCATGGGGGTCAGCTTAAGCCTAATACTATTGGGATGCCTTTGGATATTTCTAATGATCAGGTGGTAAAAAATTCTAATATATGATTGTTAATACTAATATTGTGTTGGAATGATTTTGGGACATGATCATAGACACTCTAGTATTAGCCGAAGTAGGTTTTTGTCGATCATGGGTTTTTTGGTAAAACCTCAGGATAAATTATGGATATTTATTTACACTTTGGAACTGTTTTGTTTATTCCTTTGAGCATATCATATGTTTGAAAAATTAATTACTAATTATGTATGGGACCACATTGGTGGTTCCCTATTGAGATTCACTCAAATACTTCTTAGCTGACCATGTCAATTGGATACCTGAGAATACTTTATTTATCGTTGGTTTAAGATGGACAGAGGATTAGAGTATCTTATTAGGTGGAAAACCTCGAATAAGTTCAGAGACTATATGAATTTAGGATTGAGGATAAAATTAGAGCCTGTATATGTATTATTATTTTATTTGTATTTTATATGTGATCATCCTATTTATAGGTCAGTATTTATGTTTTCCAATGAGTCTATATAACTGTATTAATTTATTTTTTCATGGTACTATTAATTTGTTTATGCATACATTGATGGATTCTTATTTATATGAATGATATTTTGTTTACATTTTCTATATTTTCACACTATAATATTGTTGTATATTTCCCCACAGTATTATCCAATACCCCAGTTCTCATTGTTATCTTATAGTAAATGGGGAGATGTGCCTAAGGTCCAGTGGATACTTCTTGATAGGGAAGTATTGAATAATCTAGGGAAATGGTATTTTATAATGTATAGAAGGATAAAATGTTTTCTCTATTTATTATATATCAATTATTAAGTATTGTAAGTTGAAATTAAGGGATTTATTACTTGTGTTCAAGGTGTTGAAAAGGTTGCATCATATAAGAAGAGTATGGAAAATTATGGATGTTCTCAGAATTTAATATTTCTCATATTTTATAGGGTGAATTTATAAAATTAAAATGAATGAAAAAAGATAAATTCATGTGGGACATTCTTGAGAATATCTATGAAGTAAATAGAAAACTAAAGCATGAAAGATAGAAATTTAGATACCGAAGTATATATACCTTAGTATGAATGATAGTGGAACTATTAATGAATTCTTCTCAATGATAAGTGATATTGTGAGAATGATTAAATACTTTGTTGAAAATATAAATGATTATACGGTGGTAAAAAAAACTTATGTATCATACATAACAAGTTCAACTGAATATTATTGGATTTAAAAGATAAATATATTTTAATGATCCCTCATGATGAAATACACAACATTCTAATTTCCCTTGAGAAGAGGGATGATAATTTTTTAAGAAGAATGTTAATTCTTATAAAGTGACAACTTTTATATAATCAAAAAAAGAGAATTAGAAGAATAAGTTTGTGAAGATGAATCTGGTTGTTTATATTTAGATTCATATGTGCATCTAATGTTTTATAAAATGATGCCTCGTATATTTATAAATATGATAAGAGGAAATAGAATGCTCAAGTTAATAAATTTAATTATATGTTCCATGTGTGGATCCATTGGTAATTTTTCTATAACTATTCCATCATTGAAATAAGATAATCCAATGAAGATGATGAAAAAATACTGATAATTATTTTCAAGAAGAAATCAAAAAAGAGTGACAATTCAATGTTTTCTTTTAAATGAAAAGGAAATAATTCATGAAAATAAAAAAGAGAAATCTCTTATCCAAGGGTGAATATTGTAAAATGTTTTATTAAGAATGGTAAATTGAAATTTTAAGGGAATTTGATAAAAATATTATCATTGTTAAGATGAATAAATAAAATTTCATTAGTGATAGAAGTTGAAATCTGAGATTAGAAAAAAAAAAGTTTATGTTCAAGAGAGAGTTGATATTTTTTTCAAAGATTTTCAATTTGGGTAAGGATATTAGAATTCAGAATAATGAGAACCAATCTGTTTGTCTCTATGAATTAGTTTATGAAGATGAAAAATCATATTTTCTAAAAGAAATTGATAATTTCAAGAAATAGCTTCATAATGAGAATACATTAAGATTCATAATAAAAGGAATAGTTATATACATGGAGAAAGAGCTAAAATATTTTCAACAAAAGTTGAAGGGGGATAAAAAGGAGGGGAATAATTTCATATTTAACTATAGAAATTTTTTATAGGAAGTTTGAGATAGATCTAAATGAAAGGTTTGTTGAGAAAGATTCAAAGACTAATAAAAATGATCCTAAATTATAAGGTTTAAAAGATCATAAAATTATTTGTGGAGAATCTAAGAAAAAAATTAATGTCAATAAGATTATGTTTTTGGAAAAACAAGTGAACAAAAAAAATCTAAAAATTTTGGGAACTCCAAATTCATGTCTAAAACATATGAAACTGGAAATTCTGGAAGAGCGGAAAAAAAATCCTAATATAAAGATTAATATGTCATGAGTTCAAAATAATTTTTTTCATAGAGGATCCTAGAATACTGACTCAAATAAAAAAAGTATCAAAGTAAGGATAACATGATAGTTACAAAGGTGAGTATGCTTTCTATGAATTATATTCCTACTAAGTCAACTTAAAACATATAGAAAATATATAATGGTTTAATTAAAAATATAATATATGACTAGGAGTCTTGGGAAGAAATATTTGAGGGGTATTCATATTTCTCAAAGGAATAAGATTATAAAACATATTGAAAATTATAGATATAAATCATAGAACATGTTTAAAGTACTTGAAGAAATTTTTAGAAGATGTGAACCACCCTATCTCTATGGGAAATATTTTATTATCCTATAACTAACCAAAAAATTTTGATTAAAAATACTCGAAATCCCCAAAATTTTAAAAATAAATGTTACCACAAATATTTTATTCTTGAATTGGAACTTAAAGCATAAAAATTAGAAAACCCATTAATTATAGATAGTGGATGTTCCTCTCATATGAACAAATATTCAAAATTTTTGAAAGATGTTATGAATTGAAAAAAAGCCTCATTAATGGTTTGAAAGATTGGTAACTCAAAATCAAAGGTGTTAGATCTGTTATGAGTATGAAATTTCAATTGAAATCTAAGAATATGATATTTGTTAGAGGATTAAAACACAATCTACTCAGTTTTTCTATGTGATGTGATATAGGAAATGAAGTGATCTTTCAAACGAATTGATTTAAGAAGAATATCTATATATGGGTCCATATTAATTAGAGGATAGTATAAAAGGAGTAATATATTGGATTTCTAATGTTGTTCCAACAAATCCCATGTGTATTATGTTATTATGATCTCAAATTCGATTTCAAATATTTCTAATGATTATGATCTTAAGTGTGTTCTTTGGGTATTATCTTGTTTTAAGTGATTCTTTAGTTAAATTCATCAAGTCATTAATTTTGGACACTTTGGATTAAATATCTGTAAGTCTAAAAAATAAATTATGTGGTGATTTTTTCTATATAGATAAATTTTTATATAAATACTTTAGATATGTCAATCGCCTATGTAAATGTTTTGACTGTGTAAATCAGGTACATCACAAAAACTCCTGCATAGAAATCGCTTACATGAAAGAATCACCTATGTGAGTAGTCATCTCTATATATCAACTAACTACATAAATCAGTTATATAGAGAAATCAGTTATGTGATTTTGAGGTGTGGTGATATTGGCTATGTACTTCCAAATGGCATTATAATTCAAATTCAACTATGTCAAAATTTGGCTATGTGTGTAAAGAACAAACATGATCAAGAAAGGCTATATAATGTAAATCATCTACATGAAGAAGTCCAACACAAAATCATCTACCTAGATAAATAAGAAATATTTAAAATCATTGTGTGGGACAATTTGGATACATGAAATTAAATGTATATAATTCACCTTTGTAGTGATTTATTAATGGTTTTTCCATTATGAAACCTAGTATTTACTACTATAGGAGTACTTTCACTATAGTTTAATGTTTTCATGTGATAACTAAATGGTGTATTACATTTTCATTGTTAAAATTATAATAATAAGATAAACATAATAAAAATTTTAAAAAGTAGAAGGAGAATTTAATTATTTTTACTTTTTCAGAGGTATTTTTGGGAAATGGGCATGTTGTTTTAAATTAAGAGTTATAGATTTTTTAAATCTGTGTTGTGTGAATAAAAGAGATGTTTCTAAATGCCTTTAATAATATATCTAAATTGAAAAGGATATATTTAGGGTAGAACTGAATCACATGAATAAGATTACATTAAATCTATCCTTCGATGATCTTTTATGTCGCTCTGATTTACTCAAGCGGAATAAGAAGCTTCTCAATCTATAGTGGTTATATGTCAATCATATTTTTTGTCCTTTAAGAAGAATATCCTTGAGCTTATACATTTTACAATCATCACAAATGTATATTTAGTACTTATTTCAATTTTATTCTATGATTTTGTATTATATCTATAAACACTCTATTTATCTCTTTCA
Source organism: Viscum album (assembly GCA_963277665.1). Taxonomy (NCBI): domain Eukaryota; kingdom Viridiplantae; phylum Streptophyta; class Magnoliopsida; order Santalales; family Viscaceae; genus Viscum; species Viscum album. The sequence continues at coordinate 967,623,534 of OY728122.1, forward strand.
TCATAATGGTTCTTGGTAAATAAACCATGAAAGTTGTTGTTTGTAATACCTTGTTGGATCCTAGATAAATTGTCATATGCTAGCGTAACTAGTATCAGTTTATTTCACTTAATCATGCATTCCCTATAAAAATTATGGGCAGTCCTCAACAAAAGGATTTTCCTAATAAATGCCTATAAAATCATGGAGAAGAGTGTTGGTTGATTGGGCTATGGGATTTCAGTTCCCCAAACAACTATAAATATTTGTGTATGATCACTTAAATTATCTATTTTTATTTACATTTATTATTTGGTTTGGGATAATATCAAAAGATAGTAATATCTAAAATAGGGTGATTTCTATGAGAAAAAATATCTAGAACATAATTAACCCCCCTCTTTATTCTTCGTACAGTCTATCTATGACAACAACTAGTTTCTAAGGAAGTGATTCTTCTATTTTGAGCTATCAAAGGATGGAATCTAATTATCCCCTAAAAATGTTTATAAGGATTAACACCATAGAATTTCTTTCAATGGTAATGCATCAATACCATAATGATTAAAAATATATTTTTTGAAAGTCAGGGATGATTATCTTTCTAAATAACTAAGATATGAAGTTTTACTTTAATGTTGTGAATCATTATAAAATTTCAAAGACACAATAAGAAACATGGGATATAGATACTGAATCTATTTAGGAAATAAACTCTAAATTTATGCATGATATAATTTGTGTACTAGTTCTAGATGATATTAACCATTCTTCTCAAGGCCAAACATCCCAGAGAATTTAGAAAACTATATTATATTCCAATGAAGGTACAAATAATGTTAGATCTATAAGATATAATACCACTAAGATGAAATAGGATAAATTCAGAATATTGGAAAGTGAAAAAATGAACCAATTTAATATAACGATTTCTGGATTTTAAATAATGTTTCTACATTAGAAGAACCTATTTTTAAACCAAATTATGTGCTAAAATTCCTAGAATTCTACCACAAAGATGTAGTGGAATCATAGCTTCTATTTGGAAATCTATTGAGCTTAAGTGTTTCAAAATAAAAGATATATTTGAAACTCTTTTGATGTATGAGTAAGATATATAAGATTAATATTATGAGAAAATATTATTTAAGAATGAAAATTCTTCTCTAAAAGTCATAACTTCAAAAGATGACATGAAATGAAAATGGATGAGTCGTCTGATGAAGATACATCAAATAGTTCTACTTTAGAAAGGGAGCATGATCACTTTTTTAGGAAGTTTAAAAAATTCTATAATAAGAGGATAGGTTTAAAGAAACCCTTCATCGTGTAAAATATGTTTTATGGTAACTCTAATAAAGTAAAATGATATAAATAAAATAATTGAATAAAGATTAAACCAGATTATCCATCACTATAGGAACACAAAAACCTAGATAAAAAGATATAAAAGTTGGATACCTGAATAAATATAATAAATCCATGAAATTAATGTATAGTGATTAAAAATATTCTAGTTATGTTAAATCCTCATAATTAAAATCATAACAATCCAATTATAATCACAACTTGTGATTTTTGACATACTCTAATGAGGTACATTTATATTATTATTCTAGGTATGTGTTTAAATATGTAAATGAAAATATTTATTATAGGGAATTAAATGAGTATTTTGCAATACTATAAACTAAAATTTTCTATTTTAAAAAGATAAATTTATATCCTAAGAATCCTATAACGTTACTTCGATTGAATAATCTGAATTAAATAAACAAATTATGTATTTAAAAACCATACAGTAAATTTCAACTACATCATGCATTAAAAATTCTAATAAAATTAAACATTTGAAAAAATAAGTTCATGACTACAAATATATAGCATGGTTTTCTATAGAGGTTGAAAATTATTTAAATAAAATCCTTGTAAAAATATGCCACATAAAATTTAATTTTTTTATTGGAAGCTTGGGTCTAAAACCAAATTTTTTATAAAAGATATTTTTTCCCATGTACTAAGAACAAGAACCTATATAAAAATAATTTTTTTCAATGAAAATAGTTAGGTAATTATTCTAACAATTTTAGTTTTAAAACCCTAAATATTATAGATTAAAACATTATTTTCATTCATTTTTTTCAAATTATGTGTTGGGATTTTTGGACAGCACAAGAAGCTTTGTGTTCTCAAATCTCTAGTTTCAAACATTCCTAGACCCAAGAGAATATGGGTACCAAAACTATTTCAAATTTTATTTTTCTTTATTGGTAAAAAGATATAAGATCATTAATGAAAAACGGTATATTGTGTAGTTACTTAGTATTTTGAAACATAAATATCCCAAATTTTATATAAATATTCTATACATTTCATAAACACAAGCCTGAGGATCGTAAGTGTTTAGTGTACTCAGAGACTAGAAACCAATTCTTCTAATTTCATTAATTTTATTAAACATGTCCCAAAAACATCTTCTCACATAGTACTCCTCTTAATAATTCCTTACCTAAACCATTCTTCATAAACTATGGATGGATATATAATAAAGTGTGAGTTCCAATGCTCAGTATGGGTTAACATTTGAGATATCCATATATGATCATATGAAATCCTAAGATAGGAATAAGGGTACATTATCATGATCATAACATAGTAATTCCATACACAACCTATCATAAATCATAAATATGAGACATGGGATAAAAGATATTCATTTTGGAAAACATGGCCCATAAGAGTGATAAATCATCTTAAATAAATAATTAACCATAATCTCATTTCATAAAAGAGTGTAAGAATCATAAATACATTAAGAACCATTCCATATGTCAAGATTAACTATGAATATCATAAATATTTTGGATCAATACTTATCACCTTATTGACATTGTAAATCAGGATACACCTATTACCCATTTTGGATCAAGACTCACCTATTTCCCATAGTGGATCAATGCCATTGACCTATTTTTTATTTATATCTCATGATAAATAAATATTTACACAATTCAATGGTGGTATATATAATTCACACAAAAATCATATTTAAAACCACACATATTTTGGAAATAATATTATAAAACATTAATCATATTGTCATATCATAACCCATGATAAAAAAAATTAGTTTCATTAACATTTAATAAATTAACCATAGAATAAACCAAGAAAAATAAATGGGTTATATAAACATTCATTCAACCCATACATTAACCATTTAGTGAAATAAAAATTATTGTATCGTTCAATCATACCACCAGTAAAGCATTAGTAACATTCAAGTACATCATCTTATATGGAAAGTTATTTTGAAAGATCACATGAAACATTTTTTGGGACTATTTCCTTTCAACATTGAAAATAACTTTTTAAAAAATAAAAAATTTCCAAAATTCTTTTCATTAAAAATAAACTTGTAAAATTAACAATGATTCTTTAAAAATCATTTAAATGTTTTCTTGAGGAAAATAAACATTCCATTTATAGAATTGTTTTTTAACACTAAAAATTAATCAAATATTTTAGGAATACTTTTATTTGAAACAGAATATTTCATCATTTAAAGGAACCATTAAAAAAATTAATTGGTCTTGATGGTGGAAGGTATAGTTCATTAAAATTACAATAAAACAAAGACTACATTTATATTTTCAGTAAAATCCAAATGGAAATTATTTGGAAAACAATATAGAGAATCATTTAAAAAAAATTAAAAAGTTCAAATATTTTAAAAAAAAAATTATTTAATAAATAATTTGGAGGATTTAAAAAACATTTGTGAATTGTTTTTAGAAAATATGATATTGGAGGAAAAATGGGTTTTGACCAAAGAGACAAATAGAGAATATTTTTCATAAAAAATCATTTTGAAATATGTCATACATAATGAGGGTAAAATGAAGGAAAAAATGTATTCCCATGAAAAAATATATATTAGAAAAAAATCATAAGTATCTTGAGATATGTATGGTAATATTTCATTATCGAAATCCCAAACATAAACAATCTCGATGAACGATGGGATTGTATCATAATAACATTACCACTTTGGTAATGTGGAATCAAAAGACCCATTAAATAATAACATTAAATGAAACATAATATGTCATCAAAAAAATTATATTAATTATATAACATATCAATGTAATAGTAAATAAACCTCATAAATTAATATAGGTACATAACACAACATAAATCTCAATGAAGGAAAATTGGGACAAATAAACATTACCACTTTTGTAACTTTTGAACTGTAAAACCCATAAAATTAATTACCTAAAATGGATTTTTAAATCCCTATAATTTTATTTATAATTTAAATAGAATACATTCATGTGTATTATATACACCACATAAAATAAACATGTGGTTAATATGGATTGTGTCTCATAGAAAATAAAATTGATTTTGGACTCCCCAACCAAGATTCTTGAATTAGTTTACACATTGTTGAACATTATGTATAATAAATATATGTTAATTATACATATATTACAGAACCATAATTATATATATATATATTATACCATATATTATTTACTTATGACCTTTTATCACTTATTTATTAACAATTACTTGTTAAATTCACGTTTCTAGCAATAATTGCTTTGTTTTTCATGTATTTTTTGGTTTTTTATTTTTTTTCCTATTAATTTGATTGGTGTTACATAATCTAGATAATTATAACCATGATATAAATATCATATATATTTTTATTATATATTTATTTCTATTTATCCATAAAATATAGATATAGAAATGAAATACATCTTTCAAGGAGATGGTAGGTTGTATGTACACATTAACAATGTTTTAATTTTCTCGACAAATTGAAATAAAAAAGCTAAATAATAAATTACCATTATAGAATTATTATTATTTCATATATATATATATATATATATCACATTTTTTTATTTAAAACTATCTTTATTACCTTCCATGTAAAGTTTTCGTAAAGAAAAAGTCACATCACTTTGAAAAATGGTTGTTCGTCCTATAAATGGGTAATGTTATCGTATTCCCACAAAATGGAAGGTAAGAAGAAAAATCTGATATAATTATTATAGAAGAGAACAATATCATAAATTTAAAATATAAATAATAAATCTAACATTATATTGATCTTTTATATGTGGTTATGGAAAACAAATAACATTAGTGTGCGAGGTGTTTGTAGTTTCGTACACATGAATTATGATTTTGTAACTCATTTGATGGAAGAGGAGAATGATTTAGGTTATAACATTAATATAATTACATATAAGTATATTCAGTATTCTCATTTTATTATATCATAATTGTTTAATAATAATTCAAGGAGGTGGTGGAGGAAATGAAACAAAACACTTGATTAGGGACATTGCCTTTTCTTGAGACAACTTCTTTTGGTTTACACCAAAAGGCATCAAATGATGTATTTATGACCAAACTAATAATCATAGTATGATAGTATGGAATCATGGAATTTATTTTGTTATATATTTACCAAACCAAGGGGTTTTTTATGTGTGAATTGGATAAGATATTGGGTGACCTTTTATAAGTGAGGTGAGTGGTACACTTGTAATTTTTTAAAAGAAAAAAGTGTATCTAAATTTAAAACATGTCCAAAGGATCCAAAATGGGACCTCACTGAATATTATATGTTATAAGTCTAATATATATTCATAAATATTGTTTGGTAAATGTTTATTTACCATTTTACCCATTATAGTTTTAGTTTAACCCCTAATAAAACCATTTTCACCTTAAACACAATAGCTAATTTTTCCTCTTTTTTCATTTCATTGTGGTAAAAAATTAATTTGTATTTATATTATAGCATAAATTATAATGATTAAAAATATGGAAGATATTTTTACAAATTAAACTCATATAATTGGTAAAATTTTATTTAAAAATTATTTCCCCATACATGATGATAAAGTAGTTTTTGAAAGAGAATATGTTTAAAAGCATAAAATGTTTTTATATAAAAATTGAATATGAAATTAATTCTAATGAAATAAATTAGATTAATATATACATAATTAAACTAATGTTACTTTTAATTCCTTATTAAAAAAATTACATTTTAAAATTATTTAAAATAAATGAAAATTCATAAAAAACCATAATTTTTCGATATTCATTTAAAATGTTATCTTCTCAAAACATTTCCAAAAATTCACAATAAGATAATTTTGAAATAATGATTTAAAAATTTATTCATTTTTAAAAATAAATATTATAATGGTTTCAATAATTAATTTTATTAATAAGTTTTTAAAATTTTATAAATATTCTTTTTTAGGAAGATATAGATTATAAGCATAAAATTTGATTTATTCATATCTCTTTTCTATAAAACACATAAGATGAATTTTAAACATTTGATTAAATATATAATATATATTTTTTATTAAAACCATTCATTAAAATATATTTGTTTAATTTATTTATGTAATAAATGTTTGTGGGGATAAAAATAGTTTTTTAGGAAAAATATTTTCTTTTATTTTTTAAAAATTTTAATTTTAATTTAAAATAAATTGGGTACTAAAGAATTAATTTTATATACATTTGTAAAAAAAATTTAAATTTTTTTTAATCCAATTGATTCCACACTTCCAATGGATAGGCAATAAATATCATATTAAATAATAATATATTAATAGTATGTCATATTTCATTTAAACTAGGTGTTGGGTGTTATGTAAGCTGAACTAAATGGTGTGTGTAATGCAAGATAAAATAGTTTTTTGTAATAAAAGATAAAGTCATAATTTCATGTAATAAAAAATATTGAAAGGATTAAATTTATTGGAAAAAATATAAATTTAATAAAATCTCATGGTGTTATATTCTACCCCCTTAAAATGAATTTCCCCCTCAAAATCTAACACTTCGGTAAAAAAAATTTACTGTACTTATGCCTCATTACATCCCGATGTTCCCATGTAGCATCCTCAAGCTGGTGGTTTCACCAAAAAAACATTGACTATGTGAGTGGTATTATTTCGTATAACCTTCTCTTTTTGTTTTAGAATCTCTAATAGTTTTTCCACCAAAAAAATATAATGATACAATAAATAAAGATGATTTTATATGCTTGAATAAACTAAAATATGACAATATACATAATAGAATGTCATGTCATTCCTTTTAAATATATTTATAAAAAAATGGTCACAATTGGTCATCAAATATAGGGAAATATTCATATGTTGAAGTAATAAATCTTTCTCCAAATCCTCATTCAAAGTTAAAAATAGACCATTTCATAAATGGTTATCTTTATGAACCTTCCAAAAGATTAAAATTCAAAACTTTTTTAAAAAAATAAATAAATTTCTATAATTAACTTATCATCGATCCCCCAAAAAAATTAATTAGATCTTAATTTTCGCATGCCAAACATATGAATGCGTTAATCATGTATTCTCTTGAAACATGGTAATAGCCTTAATTACCCTAAAAACGTTTTTCTAACAAACATTTTTCCTTATTCCTTTAATAAAACACATATTATTTTATATATAATTTTAATCCAAAATTTCCGATAATATCATCAACCACTTTATCAACGAAACATTAATTAGTTCTAAGGTAATCAATATTATCCAATTTACATTATCTATAACAATCACCTATTTATACCTACAAGATTATGTCAACATTATGAAAATATTATGGGTTAACTTTCCAATCTTTATTTTTCTCAAGAAATATCCCCTTTCGATTAAGTCACTTTTTCTATTTCATCGTCACCATTCAATATATTCTTGAAAATCCTTATCAAAAAAATTATACTGAAAAATCCTTATATATTTCAGAATTTTTGAATTCCTATACCTTTAAACTTCAATAATTCTATATAATTCATAAAGCATTAACTATAATTAATTATATTTGTCCTTAATACCACTTTTATAAAATATAAAAAATGATTCATGCCTTATCAAACTCAATTTAATCAAGCTTCTCACATTTAACATAAACAATATTGTTAGAACATATTATACCTTTCATATGTTGTTTGTGGTCTCTTAATCATAATTAGTATAACCATTAATCCTTCCAACATTCTTATTATCTTCATGATATATCCCCCTAGGAAATCAATTTTCATAATTCTCATACTTACCATCTTTAAATCATTAAATCATTGATTATTTCTTAGGGAGACCTATATTTATGTCAATTGTGTTAACTAAACATTTCATTTTCCCTCAAATATTTCTTACTCTATTATCATATCCTCCACACATAAAACATCTTCCCATTACTTTTATAAAATAACATGAGTTCTTATTCCCACATTCCTAAAATATATAAAACTAAGTATTCAATACTCTGTGGTCTCCACCGTCTGTGCTCTAGGTGAACTCTATCTTTCTCTTATATGGTGAGTCTGATAGTAGGTTAAGGTGTATGTTTTAGTCATATTTTTTAATAACTGATTAGGAATAATCATAATATACTTCACTCTAATGATCCTCCCATTTGGTTTCTCATCAACATATTTTCTATCACATTCAACATTGATCTAGTTTCTTCTAGTTCTTGCTATTAACTAGAACCAAAATGCATTGTGTAGAAAACCATAATCATAGTGGAGAACCATATAATTAAGAAAAATAACTTATATGATGTATAAATCATGGAACATTCTTTTTAATATATTAAACATTATTCTTATAATTGGTATTTTATAGTTAGCATCTATTTAAATCCTTCTTGATGGTTTTCAATGAGTTTATGAATTAATAGTTAATGTTTCCCATGACTGAAAAACTATGTGTGAAGATAGGATCAGTGTCATGGACTAGGTGATGATCAATTCCATCTCAATGTGATTTATTTGTATTTATTACCCCTAGGTACCTATTTCCCATATTCGCATCCCCTTTTTGTATTCATAAAGGGTTGTAATTTCATAAAAACTACTCGCTCAATCCTTTAACAAAATTCAAGGACATTTTCTTATACTTTGAATAATCCATAGACTTGTCCTTATTAATACCCTTTGATTTTCCATAATTTGTTTTTCATATCGTATTTTTATAATGTTATCTAAAAAAATCATTTGATACCAACTATTGTGAACCAATATTTTCATACAATAATATCCCATATTTAATATCAATATTTAGTATATTTCATAAATACACACCTGATTACGATAATAGTTTATTGTATTTCGAGACTAGAGACCCAATATTCTTATTTATTGAAATATGTTGAACATGTACCCCAAAGATCTTATCATACAGTACTCCTATTAGGAATACCCTACCTTAACATTTCTTCATATACTTTTGAATAAAACATAAGAAAGGGTGATCATAGATGCTCAGTAAGGGTAATCAATAGAGATATCAATCTATGATCTTAGGAAAACATAATATAATAATAAGGGTATGTTATTATGAAAATAACATATGAATTAAATACCCAAACTACCATATATCATAAATATGATTCATGTAATAAAGCTATATCATATTAGAAAACACGGCTAACAAGATTGATAAATCATCACAGATAAATCATTAACCATATGCCCATTTCATAAAAGTGTAGAACCATCATAAATATATAAAAACCATTTAGTATGTCATGTTTAACTATCAATACCATCAAGATAGTGGAACATGACTTATCACCTATTTCCCATTATGGATCAAGATGCACCAGTTTCCCATAGTGGATCCTGATGCACCTATTTCCCATAGCTGATAAATCTCATTGACGTGTTTCATATTATTATCTAATGATATATAATAATTTAACTGACACATTTGAGAGATATATTGGTCCCATAAATATCATAATGAAAAACAAATTTATTCATACCACAATATCATAAAACATTAATCATATCACCACATCATACCCATGTAAAGATAATTAGTTTTATAAACATTTCATCATTTCACCATTGCATAACCCATAAAAAATAAATGGATATCCTAAAAATTTCATCAAAATAAACATTAACCATATATTTAAATAATAAGGATTTTATAATTCAATCAGATACCTAGAAAATCATATGGGACATCAATGGATGTCATCCTAGGTGGAAAATTATTTTGAGAGATCACTTGGAATGTTTCTTGAAGAATATCTCATTTACACTCTTATAAAAAAATCTAAAACATAACCAATTTAAAAATAATTTTATTTAAAAATAATCTTAGAAACATATAAAGGAATATTTTAAAATCATTTAAAATATTTCTCAAGAAAAATATCCTATCAATTTCTAAAATCACTTTTTAAAGCTAAAAAATCACAAAACATTTTGGAAATCATTTTCAGGGAAAATAAATTTTTAAAATTACAAATTAATATTTAAAAAAATTATCTAGTCATGACAGTACAATATTATTTTTCAATCCATGCATGTTCAAACAAATACTCATTTCACATTTTCAATAAAATCCAAACATGAATTATTTGGAAGACAAAATTAATATTCCTTTCACAAAAATTTGTAAAAAGGTTAAATATGGGTAGAACATTCATTAATAAAAAAATTTTGGATTTAAAAAAAATTTGAAAACATTTTATGAAAACATTATATATAAAGAAGAATGGTTTTTTTACCAAATAGATAATTAAGGATGATTTTTAAAAAAAAATCCCTTTGAACTCTTGAGTACATAAAGAGTCAAAAATTAAGGGAAGACATCTATTCTCAAGACATAAACACAAGATAAAAAAATTAATAAGTATATTGAGATAGGTATTATAAAATCATGTTACCTATATTTAGATGTTTAATCCCATTTATTTGAGTATCCAATGATTATCCCTCTTCTAAGGTTGTTTCTTGTGTTTTTTTGGATATATTTTTTTAAGGTTTTGGGCCTATGAATACTTGGTGCATGGTTTGAAACACTATAAATCCAAATTGTGAAACATTTTCTATAGCTTGGGTATGGAGTAATGTTTTGTTGATGGTTAGACAAATCATTTATCTTAAAAATGAATCCTTTAAAAATTTTGTTTCATGTTCTATGCATGGTTAAACTAACAATGAATCCTTATCATGCAACACTTCGAGGGGCACCATTTGGGGTGCATGGTTAGGTGGAAGGTTAGTACTATCTATGTGATCTACCCTATAAAATACTGAGAAGGGTAATTAGATCCCCATAAATTGTAATTTATATCCTAAAACCCCCTAATTTATCCTAGACATGTCCCACTCAAACATAAATAGATACTTTGGCTTTTGGGATCCCTCTATAGCCATTTTGTCTATCCAAATCTCATATCTTGGTGGATTGATGTGCCAATATAAGAGGGGAACTTCTCTTCCAATGAGTTATTTTACCTTTGGTCTTAAAACCATCTTCTTCATTTCGTTCCTTCTTCCTAGAGGTTATGATGGTGTTGTGATTAATTGGATCTTAAATGATTAATCTGTAATTTTCGATCTAGGGGATTTTCTCTATTATCTTAAGATCCCTATTTCAATATTCAGTTATCAACATTAGAGTAAACACATCTTGGTTTCATTGTAGTAGGATTATATATTTCCAAGTTGGTGTTTCTATGCCTTTCCATTATTTTTTAATTCATTTATTCTTGATAATTTAATGATATGTGCCTCTTTACAACACATGTTCTATAATTATTGAACTTGACTTTCCATGTGAAATAATATTTAATCCAATTCTAAATAAATTTAAAATGTAATTGGTTCATTATCTTATTTTAAGATATTGGTGAATTATAATTTGATTTAATTCCATTTCAATGATTTTTTTTCAAGGTTACCTTATGTAAAGTTAGGTCTTATGACCGGTCTATATTTCAAAAGTGAAGTGCCTTTATTTCAGTGAAATGAGTTAAACTATTTCATGATTTAAAGAAAGTTTCAAATTATTGAATTTTGGAAGTGAACAAAAACCATTTTTCACTGATTTTAACATTTTTTAAATTTGTTTTCTTGTTTTATAAGAAATGAGAGATGTATTCACAATGAAATAGGGGTTGAACCGGCGTTTTGAAAGGTATCCAAGCCTATTAAAATTAAATTACTTCCATTGAATTATTTATGGTTGATTTTAAATATATGGTTGTTTTAATGGAACATTTAGAATTATTATGATGATTTTTGAAAGGAATTGGTTACAATTAACATTTTTAAGGTTTAATTGTATAAAAGCTTTTGAATTGAAATTAATGATGCTTGTAGTCCCAGTTGTAAATTTAGGATAATTATCTCTAGTAATAATACATTATTTTATCTTTTTTTATTCTTATAAATTCCATTATTAGGCATTGAAAAAGGTTTTATTTATTTTTATTGAGTTAGGGGTGAGGGTGAGATGTGTTTTGAGGGCATGTTCCCATGATTGAAATATTAAGGGCCTGAGGCCACGATTGATATTAATACAAATCCCTAACTGATCCCCATAGCATGATTATCTCACTCACCTATCTTTACTATTAATGGTAATATTATTATATATATTGGATGATATAGATATAAGTTCCATTAGCATACTCACACCTCGTCTAGTGGATCTATAGAGAACATTAAAGGTTCATGCTATAAATGTATGGTTGGGAAAGAAGGTGAGTGTGGAACAAGTTTTTATAAGACCCGTTAGATTGGATGTATGCTTAGAGATTATTCATGATGATTTTTTATTATCTAGTCTATGGTGGATTCACTATGGCACCTAATTTGTACCCATGACATCCATATACATGATATTTGATACAAGATAGTGATCCTTTCTACTACTTAGCACCAGATTTCTTTGCATCATTTATTATCGTTCTTCATTTATCAATTTTTTATGCACCTTAACTCTCTTTTATTTTATTTTTTACATAATTGGTATGAGGTTCATATTATAACCTTTTCATGACTATATAAATTTATCTTGTGAAATGGTTTTCAAATCCTTTCAGGAAAGCATTTTGTTTTCAAATGATTAAATGGAATGTTTTAAAGATTTTTCTTGATAAAATATTTTAAAATTTTTTGAACTCTATATTAAAACTAAGAATCAAACCACCTTTATTTTACCCCTATTTTATCATATTTTAATTACCCAATAAAGTAACTACATAGAATATTTAGTGTAATCCTGTAAGTATTTATAGCTCACAACTTTCTTATATCATTCAGTGTTTACTACCCTTGATGATCTTATATAAGGTGGTCATTATTTCTTCTACATTTTTATGTTCAAGATAGTGTGCCCAAGGGAGTGTGACTTGGGACATGGATGGTGTTTTTGGATGACCAGGAGATAGATTTTTGTTTATTTGTTTTATTTATAGTTTTGTATCATCTCCTTGTACATGATATGATTATACTGATGTATGTATCTATTGATGTTTCCTTGGTGTAATTTATTAATTGTAATATTTTTGGGAGTAATAATTTCCAATGGTTATTTATTGATTCACATGTGCTTGTAATTTTCCCATGGAGATCAGGAACACGCATTGGGTTAGTTGTGAATTGAGTCAGATATAGTTTTAGATGGTATTCTATGTTGGTTCATTACAAATGTCATCTGAGAAGGTTATTATTTAAAAGGAAGCACATATCGATAAAACAAATTATGTTATTTTTCTTTATTCACGGTATAAAAGATATTAAGATGGTTTCAAGACTCAAGAGGTAGTATGTGAATGGGTTATTAATCACCACCTCCTCACATTAAGACTTGAGTGACCAGTGATTTTGTGACTTGAGTCATTATTTTGAGTTATTGTTTTCCTTTTGAAGGATATTTTGACTCCCAATGATATTATTTTTGATTTTTGGAATCTCTAATGAGTTTTGCAATGGAATTTAAGGATGAAAAAAGTAACATTATACTTTCATTTTCTAGTAAAATTTGATAAATTAGGGTGGATAATTTGGATGTCAATCTTGGAAATGTTGATTGTTTAGTGTTTAGTTTACACTACTCTAAAATTCACCTATACCCATAGTTCAAAACCATTGGTATAGCCCCAAAAACTGTGCGTATAGGCTATACACATAGTTTTGGGAGGCTAGGGAAACCAATACATCAGTATTGCTCTAATCTATACCCATAGTTTCAAAACCTTGGAAATAGGTGTTTTCCACCATTTCATAACCCTACACCCATGGTTTAAAAACTGTGGGTATAGGTTTTATAAAATTGACGGTTGTGGGATTCGATCCCTAGACTAGTTATTCAGATACGTCGTGCGTACCCACTACACCAACTTCAATTATGTGTATATAAATATATATTTACTTATTTAGATTTATATAAATCATAGATATATGTGAAAAATTGGGGTTATAGGTGTTCCTTCTAAAAATAATTTGTTCCTATAAAAACACATTTTTACCAGGCTCATATGGGAAAGTTATACCCATGTTTTTTCAGAACTGTGGGTATAGGTTTTTAACCCATTAATATACCCACGGTTTTGGGAAAACCATGGGTATAGGTATTGAATCGAACCCTATTCCCATGGTTTTGGTAAACCATGGTAATAGGTTTAGAAAAAATACCTATATCAATTGTTTAATCCAAAATCGTGGGTATAGGTCCATTTTCCAGTAGTGTTACAAGACCTTAAAACAAATCCATGCATAATTATATTCAATCCTAAACTTTTGACACTATTAATTTGTTTAAAAAATAACCTAACTCTCCTGAGGCTATGGATTTGATTTGTTTCTTGATCTTGTTTGGTTGTTTCAAATTTTGTATCTTGTTTTATATTTTAAAAGTTTTTTAAAAACCAAGTTTATGGCTTAAAAAATTGAGTACATTGAAAATTCTATTCAATTACCAAAAATTGGGTTTTATTAAATGTTTGGTTTGGTAAAACTAATTTTCACTAACTCTTGTGGGATGTGGTAAATAATTTTTTAAGAATAATTTTTTTATGATGGATTTAAAATGAGGATGGTTTTGATTATTGAAAAATGGGATTATTTTTTTAAAACCAATGAATAATTTACATGATCTGGTAATAGATTTATGAAAAAATTTATGGATTTATGACAAGATTTATCATTATAAATATAATGAGTATTGTTTTATAAAATTTGAAATATTATGTGTTTTGAAATCAATGATGATTTGATCAAAGTGGTTTGTGACTTTTTTTAAAATATTTTTTGATTTTTTGAGTGTTCTTTTATGCCTGAGTTTATATTCATGTGTTTGGGATGTTTATAAATGTACCCCAAGATGTTTTCTATGATTGATAAAATGTTCATTCATCTATCTAGTTTTCCGATTAGTCCATCGTATTTTCTATAATTGTAATTTCTTGTCTATAACTCTACCTAGACTTCAAATAGAGTGGTGGATAGAGAGAACATAAAAACTTTGAACCCCATAATTTAATTATTAGATTTTCATCCATCATATTATAATGGAGTACAAGGTTCTCTTGAGGCAATAAAGAGGCTAAAAGATGATGATGGAATATTCAATTCTATAAAGACCCATGATGCTCTGAAGGTCAGGTCTATCAACTCATCATTTAAGAGACATGGACAAGAGTGGTGGGAAGTTTTGATTCTATATTTTATACATGAAATAATTTCATGGGAATTATTAAATTCAATAATTATTTTGGTGGTAGTAACAATGTAAAGAATAATTTTTATGAGTTCTTGGGTTTTGGTCAAGATGAGCTATCAGACACAGAGTATGCCAATAAATTCTCACTTTTGGTATTTTTCATACTGGGGCCTATTGTTGATGAATTAAATAAGGATATCTATTTTATGAAAGTTAATCACCCATACCTATTAACCCCCATTCTAGCGGTTGGTTTGATCTATTACATAGAGATTCTAAATAGGTATTCTTATGCTGAACTGGAGCTACTGAAATGATATGAAGGGGATAATGCATCATTCATGATCAAGTAAGGACATTATACTAGAGGAAATAATTGGCCACCCACATGCTTCGAGTGTGGAGTTTATGGTAATTTCAAAAGGTTTTGTTCAAAATATCTGAAGGTTTATGGATGGTGTAGTTGTTTGGGTCCCCATTATAGGTTCTATAAGTTGAGAAAATAAAAAGGGATATTTCGGTCATGGTCATAAGATCTTGACTACGGGGTAGTATATGATTCAATATAATAGGGCTCTTACTATAAGAATTGGAAAGAATCATTTCATGTAGTGGAGGAGTTGTTAGCTACTGATTTATAGATGTGGTTGATGTTGATACCATTTATTATTTCCACGTTGGGAGGGGAAACTGCGCAATTTTTTGGTTATTATGGATTGTCTATTTTTTAAACCTTTTTATAACAAGGTGATGATATATTTGGGACCTTGATTTGGTTAATTTTTATATTAATGATGTGTCGATGGTTTTGAGTTTTGGAAATATATATGGTTGTTACTTATAGATAAACACACATAAATTATTATCCTTATTTTCAAAATTACATTAATTCCATGATGTTATTTATTATCCTAGTGATGGAGTTGAATATTGTGATTATAAACCCTAAGATGTTTGGGAATTTTTTTTATTGATATTTTATTGTTTTCTAAATGATGGTAAGAGATCAATTTTGATACATTTAATGATTTACCTTGTGAGA
The DNA here is from genome assembly GCA_963277665.1 of Viscum album. Lineage (NCBI taxonomy): Eukaryota > Viridiplantae > Streptophyta > Magnoliopsida > Santalales > Viscaceae > Viscum > Viscum album. Next base: position 967,640,100 of record OY728122.1, read on the forward strand.
GTGTAGTGACCTATTTCACACTTACTTGAATGTTTGAGTATTTTCTGGTTGGACATACATATACCATGGGAATGTACTCGGTGACTATAATGATGTGGATTAATGATGGACCTAAAACCCAGAGGTTCCAACATTTGATTTGATGAGATCATCAAGGGATGACACTTGGTTTTGAAAATATTATGTTATCATCGAGTACTTCCCCAAGGTTTAAATCCTTATCAGTTCTTTACCGTTATTATGTACATTTTATCTTAGATGTTTCTCCATTTTGAGTGGCCAAAGTAAATTCATTAGGTCTAAGGGATGTTAATTTCTTATGTTACACCATTTTGATGAATCTTTAAATGGTGGGGATACCTATTCTATGTAACAAATATTTCTCTAGTTTGGAGATATGTGATGATCATGGTGTGTTCATCTTGGATTTGTGTGTGTTTGTTGTTATCCTTTGGGAGAGTCTCTATTCTAGATTTCTGACTATACACCTCACAAGATGATTGAGGGAGTTCTTCTTATTTTTTTCTTTTTCATCATTCGAACATGAATATTTTTGGGGATAAAAAGTCATATGGTGGGGAGGTTGTAACATCATAATACCTATTTTTAGGAGGTTTAACCAATTGATTTTTATGTCCAATGATTGGAACTATTTGGGGTTGTTTCCTATGTTTTTTTTAATTTAATTGGAGGATTCGGGTCATGTGCATGGTTCTTTTGTGGTTTTAAAAACCATGCAGCCTAACCGTGCAACATTTTTAGTAGCTTAGATAGGGGCGCATAGTTTTTTCATGGTTAGAAAAATCATAAATCCAAACCATGCAACATCAACATAAGGGATTTCATGGTTTTATCATGGTTAAACTAACCATATAGCCTAAACATGTATCACTTACAAGGGATATATTTGGGGTTCATAGTTAGGTTCATAGTTATTACAAACTGATCAACCTAACCCAAAAAACCATGAGAATAAGAATTAAATACCTAGAAATTATAATTAAAATCTTGAATCCCCTCAACTTATCCCTAAACTCCTCCAACAAAAACCTAAATCGATCCATGGGCTTTAGGGATCCATCTAAATCCATTTCGGCTCTCCAAAACTCATATCATGGTGGATCAAAGTGTTGATCAAATTGGGGATCTTCTCTTTCAGTGAGTTATTTTCTCCTTAGACTTTGATCTCTCTTATTCATTTTATTAATTATTTAGAGAGGTTATCATGTCCTTTTGTTTCATTTTATCTGGAATGATTAATGTGAAATTATTAATCTATGGTCCTCCCAATATTCATTCAACATCCCTATTCCAAGGTTTAGTGATATCCCTCAGAGGTGAAATATCATGGATTCATTGTGTTTGGATTCTATATTTCCATGTAGGGGTTATATTTTTTTATTCATTCTTTAATACATTATTTCTGGGTAAATTATAGATATGTTCCTTCTTCCAGTACATGTTCTGTAATTGTTGATCTTTATATACCTTATAAAATTCTATTGGTTTGGGGATTAAATTAATTGAACATGGAGTGGGTTCTTTCACATAGTATTTAAATTGGGAAATTCAATGTTGATTTAACTCCCTTTCAATTAATTTTTCCAGGTCACCTTGTAAAAAATGAGGGATTATGTCTAGTTCTGATTTATAATCTGAAATACCTTTATTTGAGTGAAATGAGTAAAACTATTTAAAGCTTTATAAATAGTTTCAAATGAATGAATTTTTTAAATTAATAATAACCCTTTTTTAATGATTTAACCTTGTTTTTAAATGCTTACTCTTGGGTTACATGAAATAAGTGATTAATTCACATGGAAATAGGGGTATACCCATGTTTTAAAATGTATTCAAACCATTTGAACTTGTAATAATTCCATTGAATCCTTTATTTTTTACTTTGAAAGAAATTAATGATTTAAAGGAATGTTTGGAATTATTATGTTGGTTTGTGAAAGGAAGCTGGTATGGTTACCCATTTTAATGTTGAATTGTTTAAAATTGTTCAATTTTTAATTGATGATTCTTAACAGAAAATGTGGAACTTTATGATAATTATATCATCTAATAATCTATTATTTAACTTGTTTTATTCTTTTACTTTAAATATTTTTGTGTTGAAAAATGGCTTGTTTACTTTGAGGTTGTTCAAGGATAAGAGTCAGATTTGATTTGAGGGCATGATCCCATGATTGAAATGTTGAGGGCTTGATCTCATTATTGATATTGATAAGGATCACCATGTAATCCTTAAAACATAAATATCTCACTCTAATATTTTGAATAGTCATGGTAATATTAGTATATAGATGGGATGATCTGGATATGTGCTTCATTAGGTTACTCACACCCCATCTAGTGTATCCATAGAGAACATGAATGTTTTAGTCTATAGGCATGTATCCAAGAAAGAGAGTGTGCATGGGACTTGTTTTCAGGAGACCCATGAGACTATATGTATAAATCATTCCCAAATGTTTTTTTATGACCAGGTGCTTGTGCTAGCCCATGGAGATAATAAACACTCTTCATGTTAATAGATAATTAACTCAAATACTGGTTTTATATGGTATTCAATGTTTTTTGGTTACATGTATCATAATATTTCATCATATGAAGTATAAACAAAAACAATCTTGATAAATGATGATATTGTATCAGGAAACCATTAACACTTTGACAACACTTAATCATAAGAACATTATATAATAACAATAAATTAAACATTATATATCATAAAAAATGGATATTAATGATAAAACATGTCAACTGGACAATATATAAACCTCATAAAACAAGATAGGTTCATAACACAACATATGTCCCAATGAAGGAAAATTGAGATAAAAATATCATACTGCTTTGGTAACTTTTGAACTATAAACCCCATGGAATAAAATTACTCAAATAGATATTTAAATCCCCATAATTTTAATTATAATCATAATAAAATAGATTCATGGGAATTATATTTACATCATAAATGAAATATGTGGTGCATATGGCTAGTGCCTCATAGAAAATAAAAGTGAGATAAAAATCTCATACTATAAATATCGACCTCCTTTTTACACATTTGAACCTCTTAAATAATAAATATAAGTTTCAAATATTTATTATAGAAAAAAAATTATATATATATATATATATCATACTATATATATTTTACCTATGACCTTTTATTAACCATTTATTAAAAAATCCATGTTAAAGTCACATTTCGGGCAATAATTACGTTGTTTTTCATGTATTTTTTGATTTTTTATTTTTTTCATATTACTTTGATCAGGTTCCATAATATCTATAATGTTAAAAATGATATAAATATCATATATATATTTAGTATATTTTTATTTATACTGATCAATAAATGTTAGAGATAGAAAATGAAATACATCATCCATGGAGGTGGTAGGTCATACGTACACAAGAAGGTTGTTTCCATTTTCATGATAAATTGAAATAAATAAATGTAATTAATACATTACCATAATGGAATGATTATTTATTAATATATTTATATATATATATATACAAATCACATATTTTTATTTTAACTTATCCTTATTACCTTCCTTATAAAGCATATGTGAACAACGAATCTCGTCGCTTTACGAGGTGGTAGTCTGTCATGCACACGAACGACATTATCGTATTCCCATGGAATGGAAGGATATAATGAAAATGTGAGATAATGATTAAAAAATAATAATAATATCATAAATATCCTATATAAATATTAAATAGATTTTTATATTCATCTGTGAGATATGGTTTTGAAAAACGAATTACATCGGTTCATGAGTCGTACACATGAATGATGATTTCATAGACCATTTTATGGAAGAGAAAAATATTTATTTTTTTTCATTAACATAACAAATATTTTTATATTTAATATACCATGTTTATTATATCATTATTTTTTAGTAATAATTGATGAAGATTAAAGAATTAATAAAATAATTGTTGTTAGGGATATTACCTCTTTTTGAGATAACTTCTATTAGTTTTCAAAAAAAGGCACATTAAATTGTCTTTATGAAAAAAATAATAAATTTATGTTGATAGGATTTATGTAATTTTCTAATTTAGGTATTTATTTTCCAAAACAAATTTTTTTTTGATGTTTGAAAATTATGGGAGAGGGGTGGCCTTCTATAAGTGAAGGAAGTGGAACACTAGTAATTTTTTGAATAAAAAAAGTGTCCCCATGTTTTTTCACATGAAAAAAGGATTTAAAAGGAGAAATTATAAAATATTATAGTTTATATGGTCTATATAAGTATATAAATGGGATTTTTGAAAAGTTTATAATTCATTTTCTCCTGTATCATTTTACTTTAAGATAATACTATTTAAAAATATAAATATTTCTGTTTCCAAATATGGAAATCATTTTTCAGATTATTTCTAATCCCACATATGTTAACAAAAATTAAAAACATAAATTTTTAATCCCGCATATGTGGCGAGAAAGTCGTTATCCAAATATTATATATTCAAAAGATAAAAAAGTTTTTATATAAAAATCCAAGATTAAATTGATTAAAATGAACTAATTTGGATTAAAATATATATAATTAAACTATTTTCTCAAAACCATAAAAAATTATGTTTTTAAATGCTTTAAAATAAATGAAAATTCATCATAGAAACCGATATTTTCACTATTCATCAAAAAATTTATATTCACTAAAAATTTCAAAAATTAACCCTGTGATATTTTTAAAAATATTATTTAAAAATGAATTTAATTTTCCTAAAACACATTTTCTAAAAATTTTAAAAAATAATTTTAAAAATATTTGTGAAAAAATGTAATAAAACTACTTTTTAGACTAATATAGTTTTTAAGCATAAAATTTATTTTATTCTTATCTCTTTTCTAGAAAACACATTAGATGAATTTCAAATATTTGATTGAATATCTAATATATTATTTTAAATAAAATAATTCAGTAAAAGTGAATTTATTAATTTACTGAGGAAAAATAGATTTTTTTGGATAATTTTTTTTGAAAACTAGTTTCCTTTCATTTCAATTAGATATTATTTTCATTTATAATTATTTCACCACCAAATGATTTATCCTATATACATGTGTAAACCATATATTTTCTTAATTTAGTTAATCCTATTTATAACCATCATTCCAATGGATAGGCAATACCTATCATTTTTTAAAAAATACTACTTTAATAGTATTTTATGTTTTTTTAAACTTAGTGTTGTGTGTATTGAAATATAAACTCAATATTGTGTGTAATTCATGATAACATCATTTTTGGGTGTAAATAAATATACAATTGATTTTTTATGTAATGAAAAATATCAAAAAGATTAAATTTTTAAAAATATATATATATTTCAAAAAATATCAGGGTGTTACATATAGACAATGGGTACTCATGGAATATAGGTCGATATTTCTATAATTTTAACTCCTAATTAAAATATAGTGGTTTCTATGTCCCTTTTAGTGATAATGATAATGGAATTAATATAGTATTTGAAGTAGTTATAAATCCAATCTTCATACTCATCAATAATGTTCATTATGTAAAAGTATTACTACACTATCTGATAAGTATTTCCCAACATTATGGTGAGGTTTTTTTTGGATTTTTCAAAAAAAAATCATGTTATCTTTTTAAAGATAAAATTATTAACTTTTGGGATCCCATAAGAGAGAATGTGTATTATCTATATCTTAATTCATTGATTTGATAAAAGGTGAACTTTTTAATAAAATATCTTGGATTTACCATCAAATAATAGGACATTATAATGCCAATTCATTGAAGAAATTTACTGAAAGGAATTTAGTTTTAGATTTACCTCAACTTAAATTGAATAAAAAGAAAATATGTAAAGAATTTATAATGGGAAAGAAACATAATACATCCTTTAAAACAATTAAATAGTTTTCTACATATAAACTCCTATAACTTATTCATATGGATTTCTATGAGACATATAAAATTGAAATCCTATAAGGGAAATCTTTTATTTATATATTAGTTAATTATATTTAAATATTTACCAAGGTTTTATTTTTAAGTGTTTAGTGTGAATATTTTTCTATATTTATATGTTTCATTATGTTGGTTCAAAAATTGAATGATTCTGAAATTATTACATTGAGAAGTGACTATCAAAGATAATTTTAAAATCATTAGTTAAATAAATATTGTTCAAAATATGGAATCAAACATATATTATCTCCCCCAAGTCAACTAAATAAAATGGTGTCATTGAAGGGGGTAATAGTTCTTTAAAATAAATTTCTTGAACTATATTGTGTGAATATAACATGTCTACACATTGTTTGGGGTGAAGCTATTAATGCATCATCTTATTTCATAAACAGAGATCTAATAAAAAATATTCTAATGAAAAAAATCTATGATATATAGAAAAATATAAATAAAATAGTTGTATATATTAATGTGTTTCTTTGTAAGGTTTATATTCTAAACACTAAGGATAATATTGGTAAATTTTTACAAAGGATAACTAATGAATCTTCCATGGTTATTATACTATTTCCAAGGAATATCGAGTTTTCCATAAAAGTTCAAAGTCTGTTAAAGAATAAACTCATATGAAATTTGACGAAATTGAACCTTTTTATCGAAAAGTGATTCAAGTTGATAAACTATGTTTTATTTTTAAAACATGAAACTTGAACCACTATTTTATAGTAAAATGGTTGATGATTTAGAACCTGATTTTCCATTACCAAATTTTAAAAAGATGGATACCAGTGAACAAGAATGAGTGATATCTATAGATCCTAGAACCCTTAATAACATACCTTATAAACAGTTATGGGAATATTAGAGGAAGCTATTAGAACTATAAGGATTTTATTAAATCATGTACAATTTTATAACTTTCTATCTCAACTTGAACCTAAGACTATAGAAGTATATTTAGAAAATGAGAGTTGGTTTATAATAATGAAAGAGTAATTAAACAAGTTGAATATGATTAGGGTCTGTGAATTTGTTGATATATTGTATAAATATACTATTATAATAAAAAAATTGTTTATAAGATTAAATAGGATGATCGGGATTTGATCACAAAAAATAAGGTGAGACTCATAGCTAAAGGTTTTAATCAAGAAGTGGGTATAGATTAAGGAGATACCTTTTCACCAATAGTTAGACTATAATACATTAATATTATCTTATATTATGAGTCACTTATGAATATTAAATTATATCAAATTTCAGAAAAATCATATTTTCCAAATTCTTTTATTATAGAGGATGTTTATGTTGAAGAGGCTCTTGGTTTTTAAAATCATAATTTTCCAAATTCACATTTTAAACTAACCAAATATCTTCATGGACTTAAATGGGAACCTAGATCTTTGTATGAATGTTTGTTGGCACCAAAATATTTGTAGAGTAGAAGAAAATGTGAATCCCTTGGGGCTGCCTCATGAAGCTCGCCTGTGGATCCCCGCAGCACCGCAGCCGGCGCGAAGCTCCCCCTCTGTGAAGCTGCCACGAAGCAAGGAGGTGGGAGGCTCCGTGAGACGGATAAATCATGGTGAATCCACCATAGAGCAAAGGGGAGGGAAGCTCCGTGAGCTGGATTGAAATTTTTGAAGCCTCTGTGGAGAAAGGAGGTGAGAGGCTCTGCGAGACGGATTGACGTTTGCGAAGCCACCGCGGAGCGAGGAGGTGGGAGGATCTATAGTTACGACAAAGTGACACATATCTTCATGCCCATCAAGATCTGCTTCGCGACTCCTATTTCCTATAAATACTAGTCTCCCCTAGATCCCCAAGGACAGATCCTCTGACCTTTAGCCTTCTTATCTCTCAAAATCACGAAGAAAATTTTCCTCTATGAACCATGATCTCTTCAAGGTAATTTAGCATCACGAAGTGTCTTTCCCTATGCTTGAATTCAACCCCTATTCAAATAGGTATTCCTTTCATGGAGAACATAGGCCTTTATGAAGGAAGGGGATCCCCAATGAAACTCTGTTCTTCACAGAGCACTAATACATCACGAAGGACCCTCCACACACATGTAACCCACATGTTAAGGCATGGTCATTATGCTTTGTGAAGTAGATTCATTCGCAATGTTGCGCTTCACAAGGCACCCTTGCATCAAAAATTAGTACTTTGTGAATGCCTTTCCACTTCCAGAAGCACGTTACATATGTACTTATTCCCTCTTCCTAGGCTAGGCCACTTCACTTTGCAAATCATACTCCTTCGCAATGCCCCTCCACTACAAGGAGCACCAGAGCTTCACAAGGCTTCTACCAGTGAACCCCTTTTCTCCGCAAATCTTCTTCTCATGGGACCCACCATGTTGGAATGAAGTGATTTTAATGTTCCTTGGGTGGTGCATACCATTTCATTTCTTAGTCTTATGCTTCTTCGCATAGGCATGCTAACGACTATTGCTTCTTCATGTATTCATGCTAACGTGGGCCCCTCATTGGATCACTCTATGACACCCCTTCACAATGGAATTGTTGATTCCTTCCCTCACCCATGGGAGGGTGGGTATTAGTTATTTAAGTCCTAAGGGGAGAGGGTGAACCCCCCTTGTTCGAGCTGTAGGATATTAAACTGCCAAACACCATCATCCTCAGCACATGATGTTAAAATATGGCCTCATCCCATGCATCACACGATAGGCACCCCAACTCACACATTCTCCACGCCCACTCATCTCCATGGGAGTGAAATCTCCCTCACATGGAATGAGATCCTTTTTTCTAGAGCGGTGTATGTCCATGGGGAAATGTAATCCATTTTGGTGTAAGCCCTTAGCCTTTCTTATGGGAGGTAGTGTCCATACTCCTCCTTTCTTCTTTTGTGCCAAGGACGGGAGGGGGATTGGCATTGAAACCCTCCTCTTTTCCATGCCAAATCTCTCTCCCACTGGGCTATGTCTCCACTCAGGCCTTAATTCTAGAGTAAGTCCCAATATCAATCTCATTGGGTCTCTAACCACGCGTAAGCCCCTATTTCCTCTTTGGGTCGCTAACCATGTGTAACCCCCACTCCACATCCCATGGGTGCACCTTTCATGATGTAATTTTCATGTCTTTTCTGCCTCTTGTTTCTCACATCGCGCAAGACTCACGTGAGCTTAGAGTAAGCATTGAACAAGACATCCTCTCTAGATCGCCTTAATGTGTATGCCCCAAAAACTTTTGAACTACGAGGACTTTGATCCTTTCCATGGAAAGGTGTATATGAAGCCTCCCTGAGGTTCAAGACCAACACGTATTGGTCCCGACCCCCTTCATGTTAGTTCACCAAACACACTTGAACTATAGGTACATTGATCCATTCCAAGGAAATGTACATAGGAAGCCTCCCTGAGGTCCAATCCCAACACCTATTGGTACTGACCCCCTTCACGTCGGGTCACCAAACACTTCTGAACTACGTGTACTTTGATCCTTGCGAAGCCAAGTTACGTATAAAGCCTCCATGAGGTTCAATCCCAACACTCATCGGTCCCAACCACTCCACATCAGTCCACCCTAATCCTGAATGATGTTAAACTGTATGCCCCTCTTGTCCCATAAGATACTAAACTAATTCACATTCAACGGTAAGTTGTTTTCAACCTCATTTAGTGGTAAGACATTGTGAACCCCATTCAGTAATATTCCGTTGTCAAACCCAACCTAGAATTAATCTATTGTCAACCAAATTCAGTGGTAAGCCTTTGTGAACCCCATTTAGTGGTAAGTCATTGTCAACCCTTACCCAGCAATAATCCATTGTCATCCCTTTCATTGGGACCTGCATATCTAGTCTATCCTAGTGATGTCAGACCAACCTTAGGTTTCTAACCATGAGTAAACCCCAATATATCATTGGGCCATTTCCCTTTATGCACACCCCAATTCTATGACTCATTTTGAACTACGTGGATTTTGATCCTTTCTAAGGAAAGGTATGTTGGACATCTCCCTTTGGTTCAAACCCATCACCCGTGTCTCATCCTGGTCTTTCCCTCAAGCCTATGTGTTTCAGGAAGTTCATGCCCCAACCTGGAGGTTCCACTTCCTCCAGGTCTCATCCATATGGGTTTCCTCCTCAAGTGTCCCATCACCCCACTAAACTATGTGTACTTTGATTCCCTACCATAGAGATACGTAGGATGTCTCCTTGTGGATCAAGAACAATACTACCATCACCTTCACAACGGTTCCATATCATTCACCCACTACTTCATTCAACACTCCATCATCCATCCTAATTCATACTTGGGCCACCACATCCCAGTGATTTCATGCCAATTCACCTCTTCACTGCTCTTATTAGTAACTGGGAAGCTAATTGTGCATTAACACTAGCATCAGTGTTCCCTCCAGGGGTTGAACCCATCTGATCCACTCCCATCTGTGTTTCGATTAGTCTGATCCTTCTCCACTAGATGTTAAACTTGTGGCATACCATTTTTTAAACATGGTAATCTAAGGAAATCCTCTGAGACATTTCCATGTCATATAATTCTCTGAAATCGATTTGGGATGCCTGAGGCTTTTGCTCCCTCGAGAAGCCTTGTCATAAGATGATGAAATCCAGACGCACTAGTGTTCTAGTGTCCAAATACGCAAGTGATGTCCAACGTGACTAATCCCCCGATAAAAGGTTGTGGCCCTGACTGGACACTTTGGAATGTCCTGACAGAAGAAATGTAATTAATCGGCGTCCATGAAGACATGGCATTGGGAATAGTTTCACAAAGAACTCCTTAATCTATAAGGGAGACTCGGACTAGGTAATGAGTTCTGAGGAGGAATCCATGGAAGGAGGAACTGATATCCCATCATCCCATTTCTATCAAGGAGAAAACTTCCTTGAATAAGTGACGAATGGCACCTGCATTTGGAAATCGGGAATACGGGGCAACGAACAGCTCATCCTCGTCCTTGATAAATGGATGTGTGCACCCCGGTGAAAGCGTCGGAAACAGAAATAGTGAAACCAATGTGAAGTTATTCTCCTCAATGTGGAGATTAGTAGCATTTGAGACATTAGTTTATTAAAATGTCACTAGATCTAGTTATCTGGTATCGGGTCCGTCCAAGCAATTAACATGCCTAGCATGAAACTCACCCGAATTTGGGGCAGTTAAAAAATTGGACATCTCAATATGCGATGTTGTTAGCATGGATCCTTCTTACCAGCCCTGGAAGATGGAATTAAATTGGGGAACTGGTTGTTGATTTCCTTTTTTAGCACTAATGGTTTAATCTCTCTACCTTAAAGGGCCCAATATTCTATAATAGGAAACTGATCTCCACCCACCCACTCACGTCAGGGTAGGGGTAGCACCAACGTGGCAATCCCACATGGATCACCGCTTCTGTGAAATCTTCCACACCCACACCTATTGGGTGCCCACACCCCATATCCCCTTCTTAATTCGTTCAACGAAGGGTGATAAACGACCTTATAAAACGATACGAGGAGGGGATTATCCTGAATCAAGATATGGCTCGTCAAGATTTAGAGGCATCAACACCTCATCTCCACCGCTGTCCTCAAGGGCCATGTAGCGAGCCACTGCTCGCCACTCCAACGTACAACCATTTTGGGAGCCTCTCCCTAGAACATTTTGATGAATCCCTCCAATACTCCAATGAGGTTGGGGATATCTGGGCCAGCCTGATTGGGATCCCATTTCAAATGTTCCTAATAAGGCCCCCCACTATTCCATGCCAGTGCTTCCACCCGGCCCCGCCGGTCGAGGAGAAGGTAAGCTATTTACATGCACTGCCGGCCCCAGTCTGGATGACCCATTGCCAGTGTCGAGTGCAGGCCGAGGACACCCACCAAGGGGAATCAACATCATCAACTATCGTGGCTCGTACCACCACTGGTGTATGTCATTAAACCGCTATCTATGCTGAGAAGGGGACCTCATACACTCGGCCCGGATCAAGGCTCAAACTACCCCACAGACAGGTTGGGTCGACTCTCCAGGTCTTCGGCACAGGGAGCGCCCACCACGGACCAACGCACAGCAACAACACCTTGTACGGAGGTCCTCCCCATATAGCCATCATTGAGAATGCGGGTCCTCCCCACTTCCAATATCAGGATGGAGGTCCACCCCAATCCACCTTCTATCTGAATGAGGATCCTCCCCGCAATAGTGACACTTAGTGCGAAAGCCTCTTCCATGATTATGACATTGGGTATGGGGTCATTCCTCCTTCCACAGTCCAACGATGTGGAGATGTTACAAATCCAATCAATCTCCATTATGGGTTACCTCCCCATGTCTTTACAGCAGCTGGTGAAGGTCCTCATCGCCTCAAAAATTAGAGGAGTTAAGGTCAAATTCACTTCATTGGCACCCAACATAGAGGTCCAACCTGTGTTCGGCTTGACCAATATGAGGACCCTCCTCACACTAACTCTATTAGGGAAAACAAGCATGGAGGTCCTTCCCATGATCCTACCAACTCCAACAGAGGTCCTACCCACTCCAGCACTTTCCACGGGGATTCCCTCTGCACATTAGTTAGTGGACACAAAGGTCCCTATATTCCCTTTGATATCTATCCAAGTGCTCCTCGCACCCCAGCTCACTCAGGCAGAAATAATCTCCTCCTCAGCACCAGGACGGCCAAAGGCCCTCCTTGTACCGGAAATCTACCATGTCACAAAGAACCATACCGGGGTAGGAGGGTGGGTTGCCGCCACCATAAAAAGAATACCAAGAAGATTCAGACCGAGATTAAACAAGCCTGCTTCTCAGATTCTGAGGGGGAATACAACTCAGTGATGGAACCCTTTCATTGATCCTCTGTGTCATGGTCCAAGGCAAGAACAAGGATCATTAGCCTCATACTTATGGAATGTGAGGTCCATATGATTTCTGCATCCCTCCACAGGTACATCCAGGAAGATGAAAATTTGGGAACTCTATAGGTTCTGGTCATGAAATCACCATCATCATCACTAGATGAACTATCTACCTTGACCAGAGATCATGGAGAGAAATTTTGGGGACCAATAGAGGACAAGAAGCAATGAAGTCTATCTCTAGAAGCCGTAGTCCCTACGACAAAGACTATAGTCACCATACCTTATTACCGCGATGTGGGGGCTAAGTCACTACACTCTTCGGAGGATATCCCAAGATGCGGCGGTTTGTCATCTCGCTCTCCATATTCTCCACAAACATAATTACAATCTTAGTGGTATTCTTTAATACCTATATTGTTTCCCCATCCTCCTTCAGCTGATGAGTAGGGAAATTAAGTGTCAGGCCCTAAATCTGAACTGAGGATATTGTGGGATATTCTCTTAATAGGTCATTTCCCAAAGATGTATTGTCTATTTGCAGCACCAGATTTCAGTGCGCCAGAAGAACTCACTTAGGAGGAGGTTGGATGCTTTTTCCAGACCCTCTGGGTAACTCATTTATATCTTCTTCATTGATGAGTGGCTAACCCCAAGATTCAGGTGCACTTCGAAGTCATCGGCCACCAATGTCATTTGTTTGATTTGGCCGCACTCGACGTAACCCAGTACCCTGAGTCACTAAGTCTCCATAGGTCCCTCCAACAATGATGCATCCAGAGATTTAAAGTTCTTCATATTATAATCAAAGAGGCTTCTCCCTACATGAAAATCTGTAGTTGGGGGAAGTACGCGGACCTCCATTTTAGTTCCATCCTGATCCAGCCTGATTTTCTTGGAAACAAAGAGGATATGCCTCTAGGAAGGGTCACGGTTAACATGGTTGACCTTCCATGGGGTGTGAACGAGCTAGAGCTTCTTGGAGATGACCTATCCCATGAGGGAGTTTCACACCTATTAGATCCATTGGGAATTATTACTCATCAATTGAGGGATCTAATGGGTCTTCTCGTGCCCATTGAGGCAATGGTCCTCAGTCGAAATCCCAAAAAGGGTAAGGAACACCTAAGAGCTGTCAAACCCTCCGACCCATTTAGATCAATGTAGAAGGAGGATGATGATCCTGAAAAAGTCATATTGTGTCAGCAACTCACATAGCACAATAAGATGGTTGATGACCTCCCTGCTGAACACACTACGGAGCGATGACCATACTACGGTGATCCTTGGTTGGGGAAGCAGGGGTAGGCACAACTTCCCCTCAGTGAATTATCTCTAGGTGACCCCATCCATCCTGTCCAGGTAAATAGGGTTGAGGCTAGAGCTTATGGAAAGAGGGAGAATTATGTGTCAGCAAATCCACCAGAGAAATGATAAAATCTCTGGGATCCAACTCAGATTACCCCAGATCCTCTGTAGGTCATCCTACCAGTCACTCCACAAGCCTATGGTCCTACTTATCATGTTGAAGAACCCAACAATGCAGTGGTGGTCAGGGATCCCCATCAAGCTAGGTACCCCTACCTAGATGATCCCACGGAGGCGCTCATTTCCTACCTCAAGGCATAAGAAAATCGATAGGTGGAAATCCCACTTCATGGAAAGCCATATCCAGCGTGTTGGATGATATGCCAACACCCCCGGGTTTCGGAAATCCCACTTTTTCCCCCTTTAATGAGACAGGGGACCCACTTCAACCCCTGGGAAACTTTATCTCAAGGTATGGACCCATGTTGGTAACTCCAGCATAGTAGGAAGCTTCCAAACATTGGTGTTTTGTTCATACATTGGAAGGTCCTGCATTTTTTTGGTACTTCCAGCTACCCATCAGATTAGTAGTCAGCTGGGAAGACCTCCATAGGTAATTTCTCTTCCCATTCAGTTCCACCACTCGGAAGACGAGTATTGCAGACCTCTTCAAGTGCATACAGAGGCCTGATGATCACATTTCAGACTTTGTCTCCCTATGGAAAGGGATCACATACTCCCTTGACATGCCACTGACTCTGGATAAGCTACGGAATATGTGCAAAGGTAATTTTAAGATAGAACAGTTCCCCTCTTTGATCACCCAGAACTACCTCGGGGGATTCCAAGACTTCTATAATAAGGCCTAGTTCCTAAAAGAAGCCTTGCAACAGGCCATCCAGGCACATTTGCTGCCTCCTGCAATCCCTGCGAGAAGAGTCGCTAGGGCTGAGCCCACCGCGGTGGCCCAAATAGATGCCCCCATGATACTAGAGTTATTTCCAGTGGAGCCACCTCCACATCCTTACAGAGGCCCTCCCCCTCAGGCGTAGCCTCCAGCCCAGCAACACCCACCTCAGAATCGGAGGTGCCCCTCACAATGTGCCTCCACCGCCCAGGCGAGATAACCAGGTCCCACCTCCACGATAAGCTCCTCTTTCCCCACGTTAGTGTCAGGCTCCGAGATCCCAATTCCCAGATAGGAGAAACCGGACATACCCATTCAATGAGGTTCAGGTTCCTATGTTATTTCTGCAGTGCCTTGGACAAGGGGACTGTACATTTTCCTGAATGCAGCAGGCCAGAAGAGGCGAACCTCACAGATCACCCTAATTACTGGCCCTATCATCGGATCTTAGGGAACACCCTCAAATAATGATATGTGTTTAAATATTGGCTTCAAGACTAGGTGGATAACAACATAGTCTGGTTATTCCTAACTCCGGCACAGGTGGCATGTGTTTCTGTGAAGTCGTATAGCAGTAGTGACAGTGAAGGCGAGAGGCATCAGGTTTCTAACTGTGGGTCCCAGAATTATGAAGATTGGATGGCTTGTAAGACAGTGGCATGTGCTCAAGTTATTATCTGTGAACACCAGAATTGATATGAACCTTCATAAGGCATGGCTCCATCCACCATTGGTACTTCTATGTCAACGGCTCGACCATCCTCTTCCTAGAAGAGAAAGCATCAGCGACGCAAGGGAAAACAAATTCCCCTACCAATACCATCATCATCTCATACTATCAGCAACTTCAAGCCCCTGTAGATAGAGATTCCTCCCATAATCCATCCAGTAGTGGATGAATGTTTGAGTGACGGTCAAGGGTATGCCTCAGTTAACACCGTAGAGCTGGTAAACCCCTACATGATTTCTGACGGTGAAGAACACCAGGAGCATCCTCCCAACATCCCCAGTCGTCACCATCTTTGGCAGACCCATGGCTATATAGGTCATTGAATTACCTCAGTAAGTACTTCCATCTAGGTTGTTCATACTACAAAAACTATACAGTAGTCCCAGCATAGATCTCAGCATGTGCATCCATCTCATTTGGTGTCATCAGGTCTGCCATCACCCCCATTTTTGTTTCTTGATCAGGAAAATCCACCTCGACCACATCGTGATCAGACACGCTCTGCTACAGACTGATCTCAGTCATCTGGCCCTCATTCGGTGGTCACTCCACAGGCTTCGACTAGTTAGCAGTATGATATTCCCAGCACCAGTCAGCCACCAGTCCAGCCAGGAGGGCCCACCAAACCTCATTTCATAGAGTGACCTTCTATAAGCATAATTTCACACCTGGCATGGAAGTATGATGTCCTCAAACATCTTTCCAGTATTCCAACAAGTATCTCCATCCTTGAGGCCCTTTTCCTATCATCAGATAGGCATGAGGCCCTTGTCGAGGCTTTAAGAAGCCTCTTTCAGTTTGAGATGGAGGTAGCAGCCGCAGAATCCTTCCAGGCTGAGGTGGTCGAGCATGATAAATTCTAGGATATCTTATCATTCTCTAGAGAAGATGAAGTCTCTCCCATATAGGGACACATTAACCCATTGTAAATCACCAGCCATTTCAATGGTGGAGAGGTTGGTCGCTATCTTATCGACACGGGCTTTAGGATCAACCTAATCTCGACTCAGACACTACGAAAACTGGGGTTGTATTAGGATGATATGAGTCCCTCTGACCTAAAAATCCAAAGTTATGACAGGATGGAATCGACACCGGTCAGCATGATCCACTTGAAGACCCAGTTCGGTGGCCTAATTGTTGGCATCGAGTTCATGGTTGTCTCCCAAGACACCGACTACAGTGCGTTGATGGGTAGGCCATGGCTCCACCAACATGTGGTGGTTCCTTCATCATATATCAAGTGCCTCAAGTACTCCCTTAATGTTCGAGTGGGCGTGCTTCAAGGTGAAGCGTCTCACTTTGCCTCTTTTGAATCCCTCTATCTAGATGTTGACTATTACCAGAGAAAATACAACTAGATTCAGGCTAACGAGGTTGAGCATGACACAGCTACGACCGACCCATGGACAGATCTAGATGATGCATGTATATTTCCAATCCACCGATTGGAGGCTACAGCCCCGGACATGGGATAATGTTTTGATGTTTCTGGAACAAGGGGGAGTGTTGAAATTGGGTGCCGTAGACCCAACTTGTTTTGTACTTTGATTACTGCTACATGTATTCATCTTGTTATAATACATGTGTTTATCTTTCCATAATAGTGCAGATACTTCTGCCTCCACTCTGTTTATGGAAATTTCCTTAGATTACCTATCACATCAAATGGTTATAGTAGATCCCAGGCTATAATGAGAACCCTGAGATGCCATGATAGTGATCTTAATGTAACGTCCTATTGTCTAGTTACATAATTCTAAAAGGACACAGATTATGTGTGACCATCTGGTGCTAGGGGCTCATAAGCATTGATACTTTTTCTCATTAATTCCACACTTGATGATCTATAGTTGTTGAGATCACGAGGACAGACCCGCATAATAGGAACGCCATTTTTTTCAGTGTCATTGGTTTTTCCTATCTATGAACATTTGTAATGTTATTTAGACTTGAGATCATTTTCAATGGATGTCATTTATTTATGTTCATTTTATGTGAGGAGAAAACCATGGAGACAAAGCCTTGGTGAGGTAGTTTGTATCGGGTATGTCATTAATGGCATGGAATTGATTGAATGATTGACAAAGGATTTGTCGCTTCTGAGTTCAGGAAGAGATATCTCAGGTCTGGTTGATTAGCATGGTTGCACATTCATTAAATCCATGGCCATGGTAGTGGAAGGTAAGACCCTCCAGACAAATCAAAAAATAAAATAAAGCAAGATAAAGAATGATGACACTATTATGCATTCTTCTTTATTGAGATATAGATGATGAATATATTATATTACACTAACCTTGTTCGTAGGAAGTCAGTCGTTGCTTTGACTTTTCCTTGTCTCTATAGGGGCCTCGATGGGTTGCTAGACCCCGCTCTAGGTCGGTGGATATTATTCACTTGTATTGAGGTAAGGGCATAGAGGGTCACACACAATAGAGCCTTCAGAATCTTCCTTATTATAGGAATAGGAATATAGAACTTGGTGGGCCCTGCCAAAGGGTCTGAGCACTATCCAAGTTCTATGGATCACCAAAGAATAAATAAATTCATTAATTATTCAAGTTTAGAATAATTCATTGAATTTATTTATAACATGTATTTACAAGTTATATATTAAATACAAGTATTAATATTATTCAAATGGATTTTAATGTACAAGGTTTGTTTAATATTTGAAGGTGGTGTTAGTCGAGATAAACACTCAAGATTGTCATGTAATATATTTATATATTACGAGTAAGTGATAAATTATAAATATTGTTTATGGCATAATTTTATTTGTCATAAATAATTATTTATAACCCTTATATAGCAGATGTTTATTACACGGGGGGTCGGGAACCCATACCATGTGTTTTAAACATTCTCTTTATAAGTTGGAGAGAGGCTCTCCCCTTGGAAACTATTCACATGTTGGGATTGAGAGCTTCTCTCTCCTCCTGGAATCTAGAGAGAGAGTCTCTCAAGAGAAGAAATATCTTGAAGTTCATCCATCTTGGATTGATTCTTCTTCCCTTGCGGTGATTGTCACTGCAATGAAGTGAGCGTTGAAGATCCACGCTAGCACCTGGTTCTCAATGAATGATGCGCAAGTAGATTTGTGAGGCATACATGGATGATCTTGAGGGCTTAGACATCAAAGTCTTCAAGCAACGATCACCGGTGTCCTGCGGCGGACTAGAACATGTCAAATATGAACTAGGTATAGGTTCAGTTTATTTCTGTGCACTACTTAAACCTTGTGAGATCCTCGGACCAAACCAGGACAAGATCATCGGAGTTGATAGGGTTATGTCACTCCAGTGATGCAGAAAATTTTAAAATCCCAGCCCACCGGCTTCCGTTGCACCGTCTCGGTACCCAACAGTGGTGTCAGAGGGATCACAATGTTTTTCTGAGTCAACAAAATTTAGATGCATTAAATTTAAGTGAGGGGTGTTACAATGGTTCATTCGGATCTGACTGCGTGTTGTTTTGTTTTCAAATGATCATGCTATGAACATTTAAAAAAAATTAATCCAATCAACGTCATAGTTTTTTGGTTCATTTGATGTTAATCTCAATCATTATTAAGATAAACTTAAATATAATATTTTATTATTATAAAATATAATATAATATATTTTTATAAAATATTTTCCACAATGTAAAGGGGTGTGGAAAATATTTTTCACAAAATTTTTCTTTAAAAAGAGATCAAGACCCCATGTTGGGGTTGTCTTCTTTTTATTTAAAAAAAGGAGTGGAGACCGAGACCCCAAAACAAGGTCGTCTTCCTTTTATTAAAAAAAGGGGGGAAAGTGGTGGAATTTTGTCTAAGGAAAAATAAAAAATAGAAGACCCAAGGGGGTCTTCTCTTTCACGTGGCGCACAGGAGGCCTCCCCCTTGTTAGAAGAACCCTAGGGGTGGCCTATTTTTCCCCTACCCACCGGACTGTCACCCCTAGCCCCGCCAGACTTCCTGGCCGCGTCGCGCCGCCCCGAGCCCTACTAGACTGCCTGGTCGTACTGCCTCACCCCGATCCCCCCCGGACCGCCTGGTCAGGCCACATCAGACCAAGCCCCACCAGACCGCTGTGTCAAGCCACCTCGGACCGAACCCTATCGGACAGTCGTGTCACGCCGATCCCGAACCTAGACCGCCCTCTCACCGAACTGGAATGGTAGTGTCGCCTCAGTTCTGGTCGCACTGGACCAGGCCGCTGTCGGTCCAAGCTGTGCCAGACCGGGCCGCCGCCCCGCCGGCTCGCCGGAGTAGTGGGTCGTTGGCCATGTGACTGGCCAAAATGTTTCTCGGCCTCCTCCTGCTCCCTTCGAACCTCGCTGGAAGATTCTGCCACTACGGGAGTCAATGGACTGAGCGGTCATGTCGCGGTCATGCCACGGTAACACCGCAGTCACACCACGGTAATGCCATGACTTGGCCCTACTCCAGGACAACATCCGGTGAAAATTCACAGTCCTGTCGGATGCCTCCCTGGCTAGAGGTAACCCTGTCTTAAATCAATTTCAATTAATTTATTTTTTCAAATTAAATTAATTATAATTAATTTGGGGGTTTAAATTTATTTTAATCTGAGATATTAATTTAATTTAAGATTAAATTTAAATTAATGGTTTAATTTAATTTTTATAATTAAAATTAAATTAAACAAATTGAACTAATAAATAAATTATTTTAATTTAATAATATTCATTTAATTTATTAGAACACCCTCACATTATTTAAATTTATTGCAATTTAATTTTATTGCGCATATTTTACCATGACTGGTCTTGAGATAGCAACTGACCCATGAATGTTTGGCTATATTGGTTTAATTATTTATATAATGCGTGAGATTATTGTAATATTTAATTAGATAAATGATGGTCTTTGAATCATCTTTTAATTCAAATATGTATAAGGGCATGCACATCCATTGCACTAGTTGTATTTTGTACCCCGGACCCCCTCACCTGTGTGCGAGTATATGTGTAATTATACAATGATGATCTGAGATGAAGACCCCTCCCTGTCGAGGTGGTAATCCAGATAGGTGTTTAGTGCTTAGCACTGGGGCCAACAGCAACGCGACTCATGTTTTGACTCAGTTATGGATGCCCCTAACTGATGATTGATTAGTTATTTATCGATCATTATAGAATTATCAAGACCATTTCGATTTCATGATTTACTTTATGTATAGTTTATTATTTTATGTGTCTGTATGATTATTGTGTGATCACATAGAATAGTAAAAAAGATAAAATTCATAAATATGTGATGAATAATATTCTATGGAATGTTCAGTTATGAGCACGAAAACCCAGTTTGAACATAATAAATAGAAAAGGATTATATTCTTCAATAAATATTAAAATTACCTCAAAGATATATTAAGTCTAATAAATTCCTTCCATTACTCACATATAAACAAAACCGGCTGTTTGGGGTGCTCATCAGCCATAGTTGAGAGTGCCTCTTACTACCGGGGCGTTTTCATGGGAGAAGTGGGTTGACTTAATTAAAGTGAGTAGACAAGGATTAGCCCTAGATAACTTGTTATTTATTTAGAGGAAAGATAATGAGGGAATCAAGATCAGATTCTAAAATATGGGACTCTAATCAATAACACAAGGATCCACAAGAACAAGTGGTTGTCCAGCCTAGTGCCTACCTTGAAACCCTCCAAGTAGTGGCGTAACCCTAGCTTGTAGACTACGAGGGTTGTTTTTTAGGATCCTTTCCACTAGAAAACTCAAGAGACAGAGTGTTCCGAATCTAATGGTGAGGGATATTAAGGTTCTCTAAAATAGTGGGAGACATTAAAATGATATAATAATATATTAATCATAAATTTCAAAAGGTAGTCAAGACAAAGTAGTAGCTGCTAAATGTTTATCTGATGTAGATTCAAAATGGAAATCACCAACACCACAAGTACTTTATCACTGTGATCAATTTTGTCTAAAGAAAATATCCTGACCGGCAATAACTTCCAGGAGTGGTACAAGCGCTTGCACATATTACTATGCCAAGAATGGAAGTTATATATACCGGAATCCCCAATTCCTACTAAGCCTCATTAGGGAGAAAGTAAGGAAAAAAATATAAATGGAGAAAGCATGTAGACGATGCGCTTGATGTACAATGCATCATGTTTTCATCCATGTCCATCCAATTGAAAAAAAAAATGAATGAGGATGAGGACACCTACAAGATGATTTCACATCTCCAAGAACTATATGAGGAGAGGTCCAGGAAAGAAAGGTATGAGATCTCAAGTGTGCTTTATAAGTGCAGGCTAGCATAAGGGAACCAATCTTGTCCTCATGTATTCAAGATGATTGGGTATATTGAGAGGCTTGAAGCCCTTGGGTTCAAACTGAACCAAGAACTAGCAGTGGATCTCATTCTTTCCTCTTTACCATCAATCTTTTCAACTTTTATTGTCTATTATAATATGAATTATATGACAAAGTCACTTCAGGACCTTTTGTATTTAGTTTTCCAAGCTGATAAGGATATGAAAAATACCAATTCATCTATCCTTATGGTGAATAAGAAAAACAAGGGCAAGGAAAAGGGGTCTAATGCCAAGTCAAGGCCAAAGACACCAATTCATCATCCTGCAAAGAAGCCAAAGATTCAAAGGAAATGTAATGAGCAGGAAGTTTTCTGCTTTTGATGTGGCAAGAAAGGCCACTGGAAGAAGAATTGTAGAGCTGGGAAGAAGAAGCAAGATAATGTTTCTACTTTAGGGATTTTTTCATTTAATGCAATCTATATTTATCTTCAAGTTGGGTATTAGATATGGCATGTGGCTCACACATTTTTATTAATATATAGGAACCAAGTAGGTTTAAGAATATTGAAAAAGGTCAAGTGGATCTCCGAGCTACAAATTAAGTAAGTCTAGTAGCCTTGGCAGTGGGAGACTATCACTTAACCTTGCCAACTGGTTTGGTTCTAGTTTTAAACAATTTCTATTATGTACCTTCTATTACCAGAGACATTATATTTGTGTCAAGTCTCGATACTATGATTTTTTATTTCATGTTTGGAAATAAATGTTGTCTCTTTTATAGGGATAACATATCTTATGGTATGGCACATCTTAACAATGGTTTGTATATGCTAGAACTAGAGAACTCATTAATGGAAATCAATGACAAAAACAACCAACATGACTCAAATATCACCCAGCTATGGAACTTCAGGCCTGTTTATGTAAACGAGAAGTGATTATGATGATTACATCAAGAAGGGTATCTAGACTTTGTACAATTAGAACCCTTTGATGTTTTTCAATCTTGTTTACAAGGAATGATGACCAAAGCACCGTTCTCAAAAACGGGAGAAATAGCCAATATAGTGTTGTAATTAATACATACTGTTGTGTGTGGTCCATTTATAGTAGAGGAAAGGGGTGGTTTTCTATACTTCATTACTTTTACCGATGACTATAGTATGTCTGGATATATCTACTTAATGTAGTATAAGTCTGATTCCTTTCGTATATTTAAGGAATTCCAAAATAAAGTATAAAACCAACTTGGTAAGAATATAAAAGCACTCCACTTAGATCGATATAGAGAATATCTTAACCAAGCTTTTATTGATCACTTGAAGGAGTGTGGGATAGTATCCCAACTCACTCCTCCTTATAAACCACAATGGAATGGTGTTAGTGAAAGGAAGAATATGACCTTTCTTGACAAGGTAATATCAATGATGATTTATGCAACCCATCCATTATCCATTTGGGGATACTCCTTGTAGATAGTAGAATATACCCTTAACTGATTACTAACTAAAGCTGCAGATGGGATTCCATATCAGTTATGGTATGGAAAGAAACCCAACCTGACACACTTACGTGTATGGGGGTGTGAGGAATTTTTCAAGACTTTACCAAGTGAAAAAATAGAATCCAGAAACACTAAGTTCATCCTTAAAGGTTATTATAAAGAAACTAGAGGATACTACCTATATAACCCATTAGATAAAAAAGTCATTGTGGAAAGATATGCTACATTTCTAGAAAGGGAACACATTTCTATTGTAAATAATGGGATCAAAATTGTCTTTGATGAAGTTAATTCTCCAGATACACAAGAGTTGGTAGAGGAACAATCTCCACAGGAACAAGTGGAAGAAGAAATTGTTCATGAGACACAAATATAGTGTAGTTCTATGCGAGAGGTTAGAGAACTAGAGCGTTATGGTTTCCTTGTCACTGACTCAGGTGACACATTAGTCCTTGAGGATGATGAACCTCTAACCTACAAGGATGCAGTATAAGGCAAAGAAGCTGCTAAATGGAAAGAAACCATGAATTCTAAGATGGAGTCCATATACCAAAATCAAGTTTAGATTTTGGTATACCCTCCAGCTGATGTAAATCCCATTGTATGCAAATAGGTATTCAAGAAGAAGCTGGACATGGATGGTGAGTTTAATAGATTTAAAGCAAGACTGGTTGAAAAGGGTTTCAGGAAACATCAAGGAATTGACTATGATGAAACCTTCTCACCTGTAGAAATACATAAATCCATCAAAATATTGCTTGCAATAGTAGCCTTTCATGATTATGAAATTTGGAAAATGGATGTCAAAACTAATTTTCTAAATGGGAATTTGGTTGAAGATGTATATATGACTCAATATGAAGGGTTTGTTAAGTCAAAGAATGCCAATAATGTATACAAGTTGCAGAGATCCATTTATGGATTGAAGAAGGAATTCAGATCATATAATGTTTGATTTGATGAGGGCATAAGAGATTTTGGTTTTTTCAAAAATGAAAGCGATCCTTGTGTCTATAAAAATGTTGATGGGAATTCCATCATTTTCATAGTATTATATGTTGATGACATATTAATTATGGGAAATGAGGTGCAAGTCTTAGAGTCAGTTAAGACTTGCTTAAATGAATGCTTCTCCATGGAAGACGTAGGTGAAGTAGCCTACATTCTAGGGATCGAGATCTATCGAGATATATCTCAAAGGCTACTTGGGCTAGGTCAAAGTACATATATTGACAAGTTACTCAAAAGGTACAGTATGGAATAATCTAAGAGAGGATTGTTACCTGTGTCACATGGTGTAAATCTCTCCAAGAAAATTTTCCCACTAACACAAGAGGAGGCTGACAGAATGAGTAGAGTCCCTTATGCTTCAGAAGTGGGTTCTATCATGTATGTCATGCTATGTACTAGGTTTGATGTCACCTTTTCTTTAAGCATGGTGGGTAGATATCAAGCCAATCTAGGAGAGCTGCATTGGACAGCTATTAAAACTATCCTAAAGTACTTGAGGCATACTAAGGATATGTTCCTGGTGTATGGAGGATATGAGGAAATAGTTGTGAGGGGATACACTGATGCTAGTTTCAGATGGATCATGATGATGTGAAATCACAGTCAGGCTACATCTTTTGCCTGAATGTTGGTGTAGTGAGATGGAGAAGCTCTAAGAAAGCTGTGGTTGTTGATTCTACTACAAAGTCTAAATATATTACATCTTCCATAATAGTATAGGAAGCAGTCTGGATATGCATCTTTATCTCAGAAATTAGTGTTGTACCTAGCAGTGTAGACCATGTTCCAGTATATTGTGATAATACTGCTACAATGGTGCTTGCCAAGGAGCCCAGGTATGACCAAAGGACAAAGTGTATTCATCAAAAGTTTCATATCTTGAGGGATTCTACTCAAAGAGGTGAAGTTATAGTTAGTAGAGTATCTATAAAGGACAATATGGTAGACCCCCAGAATAAATCCATTTCTCATCAGAAGCATGATTCACATGTGAGAGCTAGAGGATTGAAACATGTTAGCATTTGGCTCTAGTGCAAGTGGGAGTGTTGAAATTGGGTTCCCTAGACCCAACTTGTTTTGTACATTGATTACTGATACATGTATTCGGTTTGTTATAATACATGTGTTTATCTTTCCATAATAGTATAGATACTTCTGCATCCACTTTGTTTATGGAAATGTCCTTAGATTACCTGTTACATCAAAGGGTTATAGTAGATCCCAGGCTATAATGAGAACCCTGAGATGACATGATAGTAATCTTAAAGTAACATCCTATGGTCCAGTTACATCATTCTGAAAGGACACAGATGATGTGTGACCATCAGGTGCTGGGGGATCATAAGCATTGAGACTTCTTCTCATGAAGTTCGCACTTGATGATCTCTAGTAGTTGAGATCACGAGGACATACCCGCATAATAGGAACACCATAGGTTTTAGGTGTCACTGGTCGTTCCTATGTAAATACGTGTGTAATGGTCTTTAGACATGAAATCATTGTCAATGGATGTCATTTAATTACTTACATTTTATGCAAGGTGAAAACCATGGTGACAAAGTCATGGTGAGGTAGTTTGTATCGGGTACGTCATTAATGGAATGGTAATGATTGAATGATCGAGAAATGATTTGTCACCTTCGAGTTCAAGAAGAGATATCTTGGGCTTGGTTGATTAGGGTGGTTTCACCTTCATTAAATCCATGGTCATGTTAGTGAAAGGTAAGACCATCTGGAAAACTCAAAAAATAAAATAAAGAAACAAAAATAATGATGACACGAGTGTGCATTCTGCTTTATTGAGATATCGATGATGGAGAGATTATATTACACGAATCTTGTTCGTAAGAAGGCAGTCGTTGCTTTGACTTTGCCTTATCTCTATAGGGGCCTCGATGGGTTTCTAGACCCCACTCTAGGTCGGTGGATATTATTCACTGCTTTTGAGGTAAGGGCCCAGAGGGTCGCACGCAATAGTTCCTTGAGAATCTGACCTATTCTAGGAATATGAATATAGAACTTGGTGGGCCCCGCAAGGGGTTTGAACACTATCCATGTTCTATGGATTAACAAAGAATAAATAAATTCATTAATTATTCAGGTTTAGAATAATTCTTTGAATTTATTTATAACATGTATTTACAAGTTATATAGTAAATACAAGTATTAATATTATTCAAATGGATTTTAATATCCAAGGTTCTTTTAATATTAGTAAGAGTTGTGAGTCGAGTTAAACACTCAATATTATCACGTAATATATTTATATATTCCGATTAAGTGATAAATTATAAATATTATTTGTGGCATAATTTTATTTTTCCTAAATAATTATTTATAACACTTATATAGTAGATGTTTATTACATGGGGGTCGGGAACCCATACTGCATGATTTAAACATTCTCTATATAAGTTAGAGAGAGGCTCTCCCCTTGGTAACTTTTCATGTGTTAGTATTGAGAGCTCCTCTCTCCTCCTGTAATCAAGAGAGAGGGTATCTCAAGTGAAGGAAGATCTTCAAGTTCATCCATCTTGGATTGAAGCTTCTTCCCTTGTGGTGATCATCACTGTGCTGAAGTGAGCATTGAAGATCCACACAGGCACCTGGATCTCGATGAGTGGTGCGTGAGCCGGTTTGAGAGGTATGTGTGGATGATCTAGAGGGATTTGACGTAGGAGTCTTCAAGCAACGATCGCTGATGTCCTGCGGCGGACTTCCACACCTCAAATATGAACTAGGTATAGGTTCATTTTATTTTTGTGATCTTCCTAAACCTTGCGAGATACTTGGACCAAACCAGGACAAGATCAGCAGAGATGATAGGGTTATGTCACTCCGGTGATGTAGAAATTTTTAAATTATCAGCCCATCGGCTTTCGCTGCACTGTCTCGGTACCAAACAGGGATCACATTCCCAAGTCTAAGCATCATCGGAAGATCACCTCATACTCCTACACAAATCAGGATGAGGTGATCACGGTGCTCCCTATGCCCATAAGGTATCGGTATGTCCACCCCATGGTGAGGTCGATACATCATACAATCTTGTTTCATGAGGTTGGGATTAACCGGATCAAGTCGATGTGCCACTATTTCTTTGATATCATTAGGCATGGACCCTTGGGCTGAAGACTAGATGGGATCAGATCAACAGCCTTCATCGCTATGGTTTTAGAAACATAGAAGTTCCCCAATGTAGTGTCCACTACCGCCCAGGCTAGTACCAACCACCCATTGGGATCTGTTGACTCAGAGGAAACTCCTCCTATGGAGGATCCCTCCTCCATAAGTGAGGAATAGGATTTAGAGGATGCTCCCCCCACCATTGAAGAGGACATCTCCACCACGGTTTATGAAATGATAAAGGTGAACCTCGATAGAGAGGCAGATCTGAAGCCCACATTGATCAGTGCCACTATTCCTGTCAAAGATAAAGAGTAGTATGTGAACTTACTAAAGAAACATCATGTTGTATTCACCTATAGTTATGATGAGATTCCAAGACTAGATCCTCAGGTAGTCATCCACCGCCTTGATCTCCCAAAAAATTACTACGGGTTCAAGCTGCCTCCTAGGAAGATGCATCTTTCTCATGGTGCCATGGTCGAGGTAGAATTTGATAAGATCATCAGAGCCAATTTTGTTAAGGAGGTCCAGTACCCCTAATGATTATCCAACATTGTGAAAGTTAGGAAGAATAACGGACAAATCAGAGTCTTCATCGACTTTTGAGAACTCAACTGTTAGTGTCTGAAGGATGATTTTCCCCTTCCTATGATAGAATTGTTAATCGATTCTACCACTGGGTTCCAAGCCCTCTCTTTCATGGATGGGCACTCCGGGTATAACCAAATCAAAATGGATCCCGAGGATGAGGATTCTACGGCTTTCACGGCACCAAAAGGTACTTTCTGTTACCAATTCATGCCCTTCAGTCTAAAAAATATAGGTTCCACCTATTAGTGGTCTATTCATTGCATCTTTAAGATGATCCTTGGGACTTTTGTGGAATTCTACATGGATGATCTGGTGGTAAAATATTACTAGTGTCAGGACAATCTCAAAAACATTTTGAAAGTGTCCAGCTTCCTTCATTCCTACCAACTGAAGATAAACCCATTGAAATATGCCTTCAAGGTCACCTCTAGAAAGTTCCTCAGTTTCGTTGTCAAATACAGGGGCATTGAGATTGACCCAAAAAAGATCAAGGCCATCAGTCAGATGTCTCATCCAAACAACATTTGGGAGCATCGAGGATTTCAAGGTCACATAGCCTACATACACTGATTCATCGTGATCCTAGCCAGAAAGTGTAATTCCTTTTCCTAGCTCATGGAGAAGGGGATTGTCTTTGAGTGGGACTAAGAATGTTAGACTGCTTTTGAGGAAATTGAGAAGTATCTACTCTAGAATTCAGTTCTAATTCCACCTGTCTCCGGAAAGTTGCTGGTCCTTTATGTGACTTCCCTGGAATGATCCTCTAGTGCCCTTCTCGCCCATAAAAACAATGAGAGAACTGAGAACAGTATCTATTATCTCAATCATATGGTCCTAAATACAGAGACCAGATACTCTTCTATCGATAATATCTACCTTGCATTACTATTAATAGTACATAAATTACGACATTACCTACAACATCATGAGGTACAACTGGTGTCCCGAGTGGATCTGTTGAAGTACATCCTAAACTGCCAAATATTGACAGGATATCTAGCTCGGTAGGCAGTAATCCCTAAGTAGTTCGAAATTATGTTTGTCCCTTGGAAGGCTATTAAGGGGAAAGTGTTGGAAGACATCCTTGTCTCCCATCCATCTCTTATGGACCAGTCCCTGGATCTGAATTTCCCAGATGAAGTGGTTCTCTCGGTAGACCAAGCCATGTCGTGTTGTAAAATTCACCTCGATGGTGATTCTTGTAGCCCCACCGTTAGAAGTATCAATTACCCCTGGGTCAATAGAGTAGGATTGGGTATTGTCATCATTACCCCAGAACAAGCCATTCTGTTGTATTCATTCCTGCTGTCAGAAAGCTGCACTAATAATGAGGCAGAGTATCAGGCTCTCATTACTGGCCTCGAGCTGTCCCTTCAGATTGAGGTTCCCCACTTGCATGTTAAAGGTGACTCTGAACTAGACATAAAGAAGATCAATGGTGAATATGTTGTTAGAAAGCCAAATCTTATACCATTTTTGGAATCCATCCTCCAACGAATGGCCCGGTTCCCATTTTGGCCAGAAGTTACACATGTCCCTCTATCCTAGAACAGTTGATCTAACAACTTGGCCAACTCAACTGTATCACTTGGAGAGCCTGAAGAGGATTATTGTATCATCCACATGGCATATCAAAGAGTCATCAATCCTATAACTCCATATGATGATGAAATCCCATAGGTAAGCCACCTTATCGCTGGTACCTCCATGTTAGGACCTCCAGGTCCCCATGATGCAGTGATTGAGGTGACTCCTGATTAGAGAACCTCCTTTGTCGAGTATCTCAAAAATGGTGATATCCTAGAGAATCAGTCCGAGCGTGAGCGAATCCGACACCACACATTACAATTTACCCTTCAGGATGGTCATGGTTGTGAGCATATCATCTACAAGAGAGGGTTTGATGGTGTTCTCCTCCATTTCATACAAGGAGGTGAGATTTCCCAGGTCATGTAGTAGGTTCATTCCAGTTCTTACGGTGCTCATCAGACCGGGCTGAAACTATCTCACCAGATTCGAAGACTGGGGTATTTTTGGCCCTCCAGGATCCATGACTACATCTAGTTTTCCCAAAGGTTCCATGCATGCCAAATTCATGATAACTTTTTTCATCGGCCACTAGAGCCTCTCCACACTACCAAGTACTCTTGGCCCTTTGCGATCTAGGGACTTAATGATGTGGGACCATATCCACCAGCGATAGCTCGCCAGTGCATGTTCATCCTGACCGCTACGGATTTCTTCTTCAAGTGGGAAGAGGTAGTCCCACTCAAGGAGGTCAAGGAATGTTCCATCATTGATATTGTGATCCCCAACATCAACTACCGATTTGGAGTCCCTCACTCCATCCTCACCAATAACATCGCGAACTTCCAAGAAGATGAGATAAAGAAATTATAGGCTATGTACGACATCCATTCTAACCATACCTCTCATTATCATGCACAAGAAAACGGACAGATCAAAGAGTTCAACAATACCCTCTCTAACATTCTGCAAAAAATGGTTGGTCAGAACAAAAAGATTTGTCTGGAAAATCTCCCCAACGCCCTCAGGGATTATCAAACGATGACTCATAATTCCACCCAGGTGATCTCATACTCCCTGGTGTATGGAACAGAGGTCATTCTGCCCATCGATATTAAATTTCCTTCATTGCGCATAGCTGTCTATGATAATCATGCACCATATAAAGTAGCTAAAATCCGTATGGATGAGTTGGAAGCACTCAAAGAGAACAGGTTTCATTCCCTGCATAGTCTGGAATGGCTTCAGAACAAGATAGCTAGATATTTCAACTAGAAATTTCACCTCTACTCTTTCGTACAAGGAAACATGGTGCTGGCCCTAAGAACACCAATGATACCTGGAAGAAGACCTCCCAAGTTAGAGCCCATATGGGAAGGACCTTACATCATTCACAAGGTTTACCCTAATGGCTCATACTCTCATGTTACCATGGATGGTGAGCATATAACTCCCCCAAACAATTCCAAGTTCCTTAATAAATACATTTCTTGGGCGAGGAGGGTCCTACATGATCTTAAACATTAGAGGGTCCAACATGAACCTAAACTATAGAGGGTCCTACATGACCCTAAACTATGGTTAGTCTTACATGACTATAAACTATGGATCATCCCACATGATGTTAAACTTTAAATGGTCCTACATAACCTTAAAATGTCTGGTCCTACATTACCTTAAACTATTATGTACCGCATGACATTAAATTGTATGTCATCCTACATGATGTTAAACTTTATTTTAAGAACTATGTATAGATTGATTCCCATCTTCATGGAATATGTAAGAATGCTCGGATGCCTCATCCGGAGTCCATCCCCACGTTCTTCTCATTTAACTACCCATCCTAGGTGTAGTTCCCTTGGAGAATCCCAAGTGGTGAAGCCTAAGATTCTTTTCCCTACTCGCAGTAAGATTACGAAGGCTGCTCTATGTGCCCCTCCTCGTTATTCTATCCTCCCACATCCTTACTGCATGACATTAAACTACATGGCCCCTTCAATAACTACGTGTGTCTTGATTCCCATACTTATGGGATATATTGGACCACCTGGACATTTTATCCATAGGACCATCCTCAAACTCTAGGGTCTCCCTTTGTGTCTCATCCTAAATGATGTTAAACTCCACATGCATATTCATGCTTTTCTGACCCCCTCCATTTTGGGTATCCATCACCCTTCACACTTCACATCTGAAAGGACCTCCGAATGAAATGGATTTTCGGCCCAAGGACTCTCCTACCATTTCAGGACAACGTCCACAATGATCTCAGACGACAAATTGATACAAGCCCCATGTTGCGAATATGGTCAGTAGTCGACACTCACTTGTTGTTCCCATTTCAGGTCAAACAATATGGATGTTGTGTTTCGAATACGGTCAACATCCATCCTCCATCATTATCACCACCCCTATAAGTCCCAAATTTTGGGTGCAATGATTTTGTTTTTCTCTATTACCTCATTAAACATTCATCCACCT
Source organism: Viscum album (assembly GCA_963277665.1). Lineage (NCBI taxonomy): Eukaryota > Viridiplantae > Streptophyta > Magnoliopsida > Santalales > Viscaceae > Viscum > Viscum album. The sequence goes on from OY728122.1 coordinate 967,672,408, forward strand.
TGGATAGTAGTATTCATCTGGTCGGGAAAGACCTTGCCTGATCTTCTTCCCCCATTTCCATACTCTTATATGTTAGGGAGAGCCTGATCCTATTCCTTGTGTCCCACATCGATCATTGCTCATGTGGGCTTAGGATCTTTGGTATGGCGTCACCCGCATAAAGGGTCATGTGTCTATAGTCGACTGGGACACCTTTTCCCCAAGTCCCTCAACCTTTTTCACCCCCATGGATGAAGTTAACATCTAGGATTGTGTGGTGTGGTATGGAATTCTGTCCACATTCTTGTCGGGATATTTTTCCACACCACACATATACCCTTGAGACACATCCCTCCTTCATCTCTCGTCCTTTCTAGAAGACTTTAAACTGCATAGCTCCCACCATGATTTTCACACCCCATCATCTAGGGTCTATTTCATCTTTTCTAAAAGAACCCCCGAACATCACGGATTCTAGGCCCAAGTGATCTTATACCATTTCGAGCCAATGTTCCTGAGGATTATGGAAGACAATTGATATAAGTCACATGTTGTGAATATGGTCAACGGTCGATGCTCAATTGTTTGCCTCCATCCCTGGTCATACAATATGGATACTCTATTGTGATCATGGTCAGTAGTTTTCCTCGATCATTGTTGTTGTTTTGTGGCTTCCCACAAAGAAGGCACAATGGTTCCCCCTTTTTCTCTTTTCATGTCCCATGCACATGACATTAAGTTGGGAATCTATGGTCTGAGCTTTATGACCATAAACTAAGATCTCTATTGTCCTTACCAAACAATGTTAAACTGTACAACATCTTTTAGGACTACGTATGGATTGATTCCCACCCTTATGGGATACGTAAGAAAACCTATACACTCTGTCTTTAGGTCCAGCATAGGTTTATCCCCCCTTTATTTCAACCACCTCGTCCGAATTCTCTTCAGAAATCACAAATGTTATGGTGTGTGTGGGATTATTCCCTCATTCACGTTGGGTTACTCACCATGTCATACACATTCCCCCTCTTTTCCTTACCGGATGACGTTAATCTACACAGTATCTTTCAGAACTATGTATGGCTTGATTCCCATTCTCACGAGATACGTATGACCGCCCAAACATCTAGTCTTCAGGTCTAGCCATGCTTCTAAGAAATCCTATCATCTTTCTAGACCCCTTTCCTGAGTTCTTCCTGGAGAGGGATACACGGTGTGGTATGGGCATGTGTCCTCATTCAAATAAGGTTTTTAACAACCACACCACATACCTCTCTCTCATGAGCACCTTTCACTCCCTTTCCCTAAACTCATATTTTTTAGTCGGATGCTCTTAAGTTGGGTTCCTCAACCCTCTTCAGTGATTCGCCAATGTGCCTAAGAGTACTCTGGTTCAGAACCTGGAGTGTTGGATTCCACCTAGACATGATTTCACCCATTTCTCAGGCTTCTTTCTCCCCTTCATTTGGGATTTCATCATATTTCACATCCTAAGGGACCCCCAAATGGCATGGATATTCGGCCCAAGGTCTCTCCTACCAATACAAGCCGACGTCCTTGAGGGTTTCAAACAAAAAATTGATACAAGTCCTGCATTGCGAATATAGTCATCGATCGACGCCCATTTATTGTTCCCATTCCATGTCACACGATATGGATACTGTATTTCGAATATGGTCAACAGTTATCCTCCATCTTCATGCCAATCCCATCATGCCTTAAATTTCATTAGCATGATTCACATAATTCTCCACCCCATCGTGTCCAAGTAGAATTTCGACACTCTGGGTACTATCCCTCAGTGTTCATTTCCACATTAGGAGGACAAATCCACAGTACGGTGTCATTCAAGGCTCTGCATCGAATTCTTCTTTATGTGTATTCCATGTGGAGAAACCTAAGATTATTTGGCCCCACTCGCAGCATGATTATGAAGGTCGCTCCATGTGCCCCTCCTTGTTCTTCTGTCCTCCCACGTCCTTACCGCATTACGTTAAACTGCATGGCCCTTTCAGAAATATGTATGGCTTGATTCCCATCCTCATGGGATACATAGGAACACCTAGACATTTCATCCACAGGTTGAGCCCCATATTCTCTGACCTCTGCTGGCCCCTCATCCTGTGGTTTTTTCTTTGGAATCACACATGGGGTGATGTGGACCTCATCCCCATTTACATCAGGTATGCTTTATCACTTCATGTGCATTCCCCATATGGTCTCACTTGACTTTAAATTGTTGTGTATTTATTGCATAATGTTAAAATGTATGGTTGGTCCTACCACAAGACCTTAAACTGTGACATTATCATCCCGGTCGCACGCTGAAAAATGGAACTTCATCGTGGTGTCCTCACTCAAGTGGACATCATTCTGGGTATTGTTCACCCACCATACCATTTTTCAATGCCTACATATGGCTTGATTCCTATAGAGATACCAGGATTCTATGTCCTAGGTTTATCACTTCACAAAAAAAACACATCTATCCTAAAGGACAAACAAGAACTATCAAATACCGCATATTTTACTATGAAGGATGGACCTGCACAACCTATCCATAAGACTGGTACCTTACCATGATAACTAAATAACTACGTATGTTTTGATTCACATTCTCATGGGGTATGTAAGAATTCCCAGAAACTTTTCCTTGGGCCTAGAATAACATTCACTTTTGGTCCCATGAACTAGACGTTTCCCAAGGAGCTAATTGTGGTGATACAGACTCCTACTATCCTCATTCACATCGGTTTTATTAATTACTTCACCACGTATCTCCCTCCATCAATTACATATATGGTCTGAGCTCTATGAACATAAACCATGACCACTTCGCGTCCTTGCCGTAAGACGTTAAACTACATGACATCTCCCAGAACTATGTTTGGATTGATTCCCATCCCCATGGGATATGTAGAAATGTCCAAAACTTTCGTCTGCAGGTCAAACACCAGGAATCTAAAATCATGCCCCCTCTCTCTAACCCCTTGGTCTGAACTCTTTTGGGAACATGTGGTGTGGTGATTACCTCTTGTTTTCTCATTCACGTCAGGTTTTGAAACTATCCCACCATGTTCTTTATTTTTCTTTTCCAAATATGGTCCAAGTTCTATAAACCTAAACTATGATCTCTCTAAGGGAACTATGCATCGGGCATGGCTACTTCGCCACCCTCTGCATAGTCCATTAAATCATGCATCCCTTAATGGCCCATCCTATGACCTTAATATGGAATCATGCAATCCCAGGACCCTTTTCCTTGGAAAGGGACTCGACTCCCTCTATCTAATATGTCTTATTGTCATACTCAAATGCATTGTGACAAGGAGCCTGAAGTGTGGAATTTTCACGAGGACATTCCCCTCGTTCCATGTCCAAGATTCATGAGCCCTTTATTTGGCTCCTCATTCTCCTACATGTCTGAAGGGACCCCCTTTACAGCCTTGTCTCATTACACATTGGCTAACCTAAAGTCTTTGGCCAACATCCCTGAGGACCTCAGATGACATTTGCGACAAGTCCCATGTTTCGAACATGGTCAACATTCGACCTTCTTTTGTCTATCCCCATTTCAGGATAACGCGATTTGGATTCTGTGTTTCAAACATTGTCAATAGTTATCCCCTATCGTCATGACACCATCTTTATGGTCCAGATCTCGAGCATCATGATTTACATTTTTTCTACTTCCTTATGTTTAAGTGGAATTCCAACGTACCCGGTTTTACACCTTCATGCATCTAGGTGTGTTAAGTAGGTGGATCAACATTATGGGGACATCACTCACCTAGCATCCCACTACCCCTAATGTGTGCCTCCTAGTACTAGGAAATTTCCATCACTAATTCTTGTTTCCCACATCAAACACAACTCTCATGGGATTAGTAATTTTGGTTGTACGTTTACTAGCATAGCCATGTCACACATGTCTTTCATCATCCCACATAACGTTAAACTACGCTCTCAGATATACTTGCGGCTTGATTTACATTATAATGGTGTACGTAATAATGTCCAAGAACCTTTCCTATGGCCAAGCCTAACTTTCACTTTTGGTCCCTTGACCTGAAAAAACTTCCTCCGGGGATATGTGTTGTGTTGTGGACTTCTTACGTCCTCTTTCACGTCGGGTTTATGGCTACCACATCACATGATCCCTTCCTGGTATTTTCCCTTTCACTCCCCATCCTATTGTATGATGTTAAACTGCATGAGTCCATATGTCCTTAACACATGACATTATATTTTTGTTCTACACTGAACAAGTTCAGCATGCCCTATGTTAATAATGGGATGCATTAGTTTCCTCGCTAGAGAGTATTCTCCCTACCAGCATTGGTATCTGACCATTTTGTTCTTCCAGAACTACGTATAGATTGATTACCATCATCATGGAATACATAGAGACACACAGACATTCTACCTCGAGCCTATCCCAGGGGTCGTTAACCCTTATGGCCTTTTAGCCCCGATTTTGGTCCACGCAGTATGAACTTAAAACTAAGTGCATCGTCCTCACCGTACGATGATAAAATACATGTCTATCATCCTCCTTGGTCTGACATAAAGCTATAGATAATTCTAGGTCCTTACCAGAGAGGTCCTATTTATAAGTATGTTTTATCCTTGATCAGACATATATTCCCACCTAATGTGTCTTCATCATGGAGGTGTAATTTCAGGAGTGTCAGAATCTATTCAAACAACCCATCACTCCACCCTCCACATTTTTCATGCCATTTATTTTGACCCTCATTCACTTTCATGTCTAAAGGATACCCCTAACAGTATGGATTCCCACCCTATGGCTCACCTACTATTCTAGGATAACATTCTGGAATACTAATGGATGACATTTTGGAGTTAGGCCCTGTGTTTCGAACTTGGTCATCAGTCATCCCTCATTTGTTATCCCCATTTCAGGCTAACGTAATAAGGATATTGTGTTTTGAACATAGTCAACATTTATCCTTCATTTTCACACCATCCCTACAATGTTATGGATCATGTGTATCGTTATTCACACTTTCCACTCCCCTATGTTCAGATTAATTCCAAACACCCCTGGAAATACCCCGCTCAAGAACTAGAGAACATTTGGAAGATGGAACTTCAATTGTTCTAAGATCTTCATTCTCTAGTCGGGCCTCTCCCTTACTTCCTGAAAACCTAGAATGGTTGTTCAATCCCTATTTGCTGGAATCTTGGTTTTCACTCTTATATTCAGATGGAATGACAAGGTGTCCATCCCTTGTTTATCACATCAGGCATGAAACAGGTGAGCTTAAGGACTGATTTCTAGATGTTCCATGAATGTAAAAGGAATGAAATAGACCAAAAATGAATAACAGAACTCATGCATGCATCTAGCATAAATAATCAAAGAATGGAAGTGCATTCAAAAGTTACATGCATCACAGTACTCAAGGATTGACCCCTCCCATGGATGGTTTGACCCCATCAAAAGAGCATTGCAGCTCTGCCACCATCTGGATTATGGATTCCAGGATCCATTGTTTCTTGTTCGGTTCCTAATCCTCCTCATCAACAATGGGGCGCAGCTCTTCATCCACAATCCAGGACTGCTCCTCGTCACTATGGATGATATCCATCTCTATGGTGTCTTGCTTCATCTTCTCTTCATCCTCTCCCAACTGGACCTTCAGCTACGATATGAGATTAGATTGTGTGGTGAAGAAAGTGGAATGCTCATCTTCCAGGATGTGCAGCTGCTGAATCTCATTTTCAGACTTCTAGATCCTCTTGATGATCACCGCTTTTCTCCACTACCAACCCACACCAAGGCCATGGTCATACTCTCGAATCTTCTTTTCCATGAGATCTCGAACGAGCATGTGGGATGTTGGGAATCCCCCCCCCAGCCCACAGTTCATGCAATCGCGAGTGAAGTATCTCCATCTGTTATGTCCATTGTTCTTGAGGGGTGTCATCAATGAAGTGATTGATCAGATTCCATGACTGATGATGGACTATTTGTCTATCCTCTTCATCAGAGTTTGTCATGTCCCAATCTGTGGGGTTAACAGGCTCATACACGTGGAATACGCACAATAATTCATTAGCAGTGTCCACATCTTGTGTCTGATCAGGTATGGCAGGACCCGTGATGTCCAATCAATCTTCATCATTGGATCCCACCTCAAAATTCTCAGGCTCTGCCCTGCTAATGGTCCCACCAGTGATCGAGAGTGTTGTAGCTTGGTCAGTCTTGATATCCTCCTCCACAACCACCAGTGTTCCCATGGGAAAGGCGCCTTCCAGAAGTACCAAACAACCACTCCAAGGCAACCCATTCCATTTGAAGAACTATGAATACCAAAAAGGGGCACTGACGTCAGTTACCCTGTTCAATGGGTGGTATTCATGAATTTTTTAAAGAAGGTTTATAGTGATTAAATTTTCTGTCTCACTCTTAGGTTGTTGTTGTGGGGACCCTAAGTAGTGTCCCTATGTATATTTTTGGAATGTCTCAAAACATTGGAAGAACCACTTCGGGTGTCCTGGCCCCGCTGGATATGGTAATCGCCATAGCCGTCGGAGCAGAACTCGATGGCCCTGCAGCTGCATCTATTGAGGGATGAGAACAAGTTTTGCATATGAGGCCCTCCTACACATTTAAAATATTAGTTAAGAGACCAAAGTAACCTGTAAGAGGACCCTAGGGAAAGAGATTATGGTTTTACCTTGAGAGACTCTACAAACTCTTCATTTTTTGGGTCTGAATCGCCAACTTCACCCTCCTCTAGAGGGATCACCCGACTGGCCTCCTCCTCCCAAGAGAATTCATCTGATTCTTCCAGCAGAGGGAAGCACTCCCTCAATTCCATAGCAGATAATTGTGGAGGGTCTATTTGATCTAGTAATACTTTTACACGATCCTTCATTGGACATGGGGAACCTTGGGAGTGCACTAAGTCCTCCAACTCAGCAAGGTATTGCTCACCCTCTGCCTGGGGTACTACAAAGCCAGCCCGGATAGGGCCAATTCCCAGAAAATCCATCATGATATGGTTCGGTTGGTGCCACATCTTGGATTGTTTGATGAATTGTTGGTTTACATCCCCAATGTCCCAAGCTTCTAGGAGGACAACATTTTCCGGCATGTCAATATGGCACAACTGCTTCCCCGAAGCCCGGGTGGATATCCTATGGAATCCTCATGGTGGCCTCCACTTTGGATGACTCTACTCCTCTAGGACCGTCGGACCTACTGCCACCCCTGGATCCACTAATACCTCCCCTTCGATTAGTGCGGGTCTCACCACCACTGCAGCCCCGCCACCATGAGATATATGTGCCGCCTTCTGGTCCCGACCTAGAGGTTGGGGAGGCACCCCATCACTGGCCCGAATGGTTGGATACTTCATCATATCTCTAGGTTAGGCTGCCTCCTAACTTTTGGTGTACTCCTTCACCAGTATGAAAATAGTTGTGGGTAAAGGAATCTTGTTCCACATCTTCCCATATTCATGTGTGAACATGAGCCCCATCTTCCTCATTACATGCAAGTGATCCTCATGGTGCACCCCCAAGTAGAACTATGGGGTCAAATGCTGCATTCACTAAAATTGCCTCGCAAAATGGTGTGGAGTGTATGGATCACAGAGGGACTCGCGGTCCACCTGTGCCACCAGGACTCCACCTTGAAAGGACATGATGTAAGACTGATGCTCTTCCATTCCCTGACCGTCATCAGTGAACACACCTTTTGGCAATGGGAATGGGTGAAAGTTGAAATATTCTTCCTTCCAAACGCAGTTCAATACCACCTACATGGTCATATTGGTTGGAAATCTCCCCACAAGATTCACAATGGATGGGTGGAAGTTCAATCTTGGAGGGGAGATGTGGTTTAGATATTCATAGATCACCTGAAATGCACCTCTATCCACCCATACATGAGGTGGAATTTCTCTAATATTCTATATGTATTCTTCCCCTCACTGATATGACACATAATATTTTACATCTTGGTAAGAATCGAGATCCCGAGGTTGATCTGTCATCCTATTGAGAGCATGGACAACATGATAAACCTTCTTGGTTGCATGCCCATGTTCGTGTCTCTCACTGGTAGGATCCAACCGCAAATGAGCACGGTAATTAATGTAACCAATAAGAATACCAGCTACTTCTTAGTACTGATGATGAATCCCCATATCTTCTACTGGCTATCCTCCAAGAGCTGCCAATATGAGTTCTCCTTGCCTCGTTGAGCCCCCTTCGGGAAAGTCTGAGACCTCACAAAAAACTGCCTTTTTTCTAGGAAGTTCAAGAACTACTTGAAACACCATTTGAAGTGGATTTCCTTCACTGATTTCTTTTCTTATCCCTTCACTAGGTTCATCAATGCCATCTCCAGTGGTGGAATCCACTATGGATCCTCCCACACTCCAATATCAGGGAGAAACTCATCATACATTGTTCCCAGTATAGTAACCCCAATATTTGATGCAGGTCCCATAGACTGATGTTGACCTCTCCATGGTGCGAATGGAAGGTATTAGTCCTCGATTCCCATCTTCTCAGAAACTCCTACATCAACTTCTTCGGCTGATAGATATTGAATTAGGAGGCCCAAGATGCCTAATACAGGACCACTCCCCTCAGATCTATCGCAAACTCTTCTCATGAGCCACCTACCTAGTAGGCCTAGGCCTAATCATCTATTAAGTTGCCTCCCTGACGTAGATTCCACTTGTCATACCACCCATTCTCTAGGTTCCCCAAGTCTTCCTTCGGAATGGTATGGTATTGCAGGGGAGATGTCTCTAGATGCATCTCTTTCCCATCAACATGGTTCACCTGATTATATAGACAGTCAGCTATAATAGGCGTGAATTCCTCCCAGGCATGGCCATCAGCCACCCTGAACCATTGGTGCTGGAATGACGTGCTCCTAAACCAAAAATATGGATCCTCCCTGCTCACTTCAGGGATGGGGATATCATCCCTCAAGCAGAATTCGTATAGAGGCAGCCTCCTTCACATTGGATAGTCCATCTGACTATCTGACAGTAGCTCTACCAATGAATTATGGTCACAATGGCTTCTTACAAACTCCCCTATACCTAAGCTACCCACTATTTCCTCCCTCCAAGCAGCACCCACAAGGACCCCCCTGACAGCCTCCTGGTAAGCCATTCAGTTTTTGGAAATTTGGGCCTTTTAGGTTCTGGTTTGTGAAGAACCTTCACGAAGCACTTATGTGAAGCTCGTTTGTGGAGCTCAATCCCAACAAAGAAATTGTGGAGCCCTACCCTGATGTTCAGGCACAAGCCACAGAGTGAACCACCACTGAGCCAAAGACTCATTGTGCACCGCAAATCAGAAATCTCGCTTCATAGAGAGAAATCACAGAGTACGCAGATCTTCATGAATCGAGAGCACTAAGTGCCAAAACGTAGAAGTGAGAAAGGAAACAAGAGAGGTCAGCCTCCCCTATTTAAAGGTGATGACCCCATTCTCTTCACAACACGTCCGACAATGATGATCTTCATGGCGCACTCAGCTCACGCGTCGCCTCTCTACCTCCGGATCATCCTCCATGAGTCTTCTTACTGATTGACCAATGAATTTTGGCAATTGACCCTCAAAATTAGATGCTCATTTTCTCATCAACTCTAAGTTAGAGGGGGGGGAATTTGTTGGGGCCAAAATTTGGTAAGAGGAGAATAAAGAGAGAATACCTTGGGTTTGCCTCATGAAGCTTGACCAAGGAGCCCCACAGCACCACGACCGGTGCGAAGATCACCCTCTGTGAAGCCACCATGGAGCAAGGAGGTGGGAGGCTCTTCGAGCCAGATTAGCGTTTACCAAGCCACTGCGGAGCAAGGAGGAGAGAGGCTCTGTGATCCAGATTGATGTTTGTGAAGCCACCACATAGCAAGGAGGCGGGAGGCTCAGCAAGCCAGATTGAAATTTTCGAAGCAGCTAAAGAACGGAGATGTGAAAGGGTCCATGGTTACAACAATGTGCCATGTGTCTTCACGCCCAGCAAGATCTACCTTGCGATGCCTCTTTCCAATAAATATCAGGCTCCCCTCAATCCCCAAGGACTGATCCTCTAACATTTCTCCTTCTTAGCTCTCAAAATCATGAAACAAATTTTTCTCTACGAACCATGAGCTCATCAATGTACTTTAGCATCACGAAGTGTCTTTCCCTTTTCCTGAATTCATCCTCTATTCAAAGAGGGATTCACTACATAGGGCCCAAGGGCTTTCACGAAGGAAGGGGATCCCCAAGGGGACTCGGGTCTTTGCGGATCACTAATTATTCCCAAAGGACCCTCCACACACATGTAACCCATATTCTAAGTCAGGGTCACAGTGTTTCACGAAGCATATTTCTTCGAAATTCTATGCTTCCCAGGTCACTCTTGCTTCACGAAGCACTGCTCTACAAATGCCTTTCCACTTTGCAAAGCACCTTCCATATGAACCTATGCCTTATGCCTAGTCTGGTAAACTTCACTTCACAAAGTATGATCCTTCACGAAGCCCCTCCACTACATGGAGCATCAAAGCCTCACGAGGCTTCTACCTGTGAACCACTTTGCTCCGTAACTCTTCTTCTTGTGTGACTCTCCAAGTTTGCATGAAGTGATTTCAAAGTCCCTTGTACAGTGCTTCCCATTATGTTTCTTAGCCTTATGATTATTCACATAGGCATGCTAATGGATATTACTTCTTCTCATAGCCATGCTAATGTGGGCCCCTCATTGGATCACTCCACGACACCCCCTCACCACGGCATTTTTTATGCCTTCCCTCACCCAAGGGAGGTCGGGTATCAGATATGTAAGTCCTAAGAGGTGTGGAGTGAACCCCCCTCGTCCAAGCTACAGGATGTTAAATTGACAATCACCATAGTCCTCAGCACATGACATTAAAATGTGGCCCTGCCTCATGCATCGCACGTGGGGTGGCCCACCTCGGACATTCTCCACACCCACTCATCCCGACGGAAGTGAAATATCCCTCACATGGAATGAGATCCTCTTTGCTAGAGTGGCATCTGTCCATGGGGAAAGGGAAACCACCTTAGTGTATAACCCTATCCTTTTTTGTGGGAGGTAGTGTCATTACCCCTCCTTTCTTCTTTCGTTCCAAGGACCAGAGGGGGGATGGAACCGGAACCCTCCTCTTTTCCATTCCAAATCCCTCACCCACTAGTCTTTGTCTCCACTCAGGCCTCCATCCGAGAGTAGGTCCCAATATCCATCTCCCTGGGACACTTACCATGTGTAATCCTCTATTTCCTCTTTGGGCCACTAACCATGTGTAATCCCCACTTCACATCCCATAGATGCACCTTTCATGACATAATCGCCACATCATTTTTACCTCTTGTTTCTCAAACCGAGCATGACTCACATGATCTTAGATTAAGCATCGACCATGACATCCTCTCTGGGGCACCTTAGTGTGTAAGCCCCAAACACTTTTGAACTATGAGGACTTTAATCCTTGCCAAGGCAAGGTACGTGGGAATCCTCCCTGAGGTTCAATTCCAAAACCTATTGGTCCTGACCCCCTTCACATCAGTTCACCAAACACACCTGAACTACTAGGAATTTGATCCCCACCAAGGCATGGTAAATAAGATTCCTCCCTATGGTTCAAGACCAACACCTATTGGTCCTAAGCTCTTTCAAGATGGTTCATCAAACACTTCTAAACTACGTGGATTTTGATCCTTTCCAAGGCAAGGTATGTAGGAATCCTCGCTGAGGTTCAAGAACAATAGTCATTTCTCCCGACCACTCCATGTCGGTCCACCCCCGTCCTGCATGATGTTAAACAGTATACCCCTCTTGTACCGCATGACACTAATACGATTCCCATTTAGAGGTACGCCATTGTCAACTTCATTTAGTGGTAAACTATTGTGAACCCCATTCAGCGATAAGTCATTGTCAACCCCAACCCATAGGTAAGCCGTTGTCAACCCCAACCCAACGGTAAGCCATTGTTAACCTCATTCATCAGCAATCTGTTGTGAACCCCATTCAACGGTAATCCATTGTCAACCCCAACCCAGCGTTAAGCCATTGTAGTCCCTTTCATTGGGACCCGCATCTACGGTTCGTTCTTGCGACATCAGACCAACCTCGGGCTACTAACCACAAGTAAGCCCCAATATATCATCGGGTGGTTGTCCTCTGCGCACACCCTGATTCTATGCCCCATTTTGAACAACAAGTATTTTGATCCTTTCTGAGGCATGGTACATAGGACACCTCCCTGAGGTTCAAGCCCATCACCCATGCCTTATCCTGGTCTTTCCCATAAGCCTATTTGTTTCAGGAAGGTCATGCCCCAACTCGGAGGTTCTACTTCTTCTGGGTATCATCCATACAGATTTCCTCCTCAGGTGTCCCATCACCCCAATGAACTATGGTGACTTTGATTCCATACCATAGTGATACGTAGGAAGTCTCCTTGAGGCTCAATCCCATTACTACCATCACCTTCACGACAGTTTCATCTCATTCCCCCACCAATTAATTCAACTCTCCATTATCCATCATGTTTCTTACATGTGCCACAACATCCTAGTGAGATTATTCCAATTAAACTCCTCACTGCTCTTATTAGAAATCGGGCAACTAACAATGCGTTATACCTACCATCATTGTTCCTTCCAAGGGTTTCACCCAATGGATCCACTCCCGTCAGTGTTCTGATATGTTTGATCTATCTCCTTTGGACGCTAAACTTACAGCATACCATATGTTAAACATGGAAAGATGAGGAAAACCTCAGATACATGCCCATGGCATATAATTCCCCACATTCGACGTGGGATACCTCGGGCTTCCACACCCTCGAGAAGCCCTATCATAAGGGGAAGAAACCCAGATGCACCAGTGTTCCAACAACTAGACACACTAGTGATGTCCAACGTGACTACTCCCTGACCAAAGGTTTCTTCCCTAATAGGACCCTTTGGAATGTCCTGACAAAAGCAGTGTAATTAAAAAGTGTCCATGAAGACCTGGAACTAGGAAGAGTTTCACAAACAACGTCTTAATCTATAAGGGATACCCGGACTAGGTAACGAGTTCTGAGGAGGAATCCACATAATGAGGAACTGAAATCCCATCATCACATTTCGGTCAAGGAGCTATTGTCCCTAATTAAGAAACGGATTTCACCCTCCTTTGGAAAGAGTGAATGTAGGGCAACAAAAATGTGTCCTCACCCTTAACAGATGGATGTGCGTGCCCCAACGAAAGCATTGGAAACAATGTTAATGTTCATTTATTTTATAAAATGGTTTTCAAGTAGCTATGGAAGATCATGCCGTATTTAATAAAAATTCATATTTGGATATTTTCTCGGTTAATATATATGTCAATGATGTTATTTTTAGTTCAAAAAAATCATATTTTAATGCATTTTAAAAACTCATTATAAAAGAATTTTAAATGACCATAATGGGTGAGTTAAAATATTTTTTTGGATTTTATGATTTATCATAAAGGATTTTGGAATGTTCTAAATCAAAGAAAATACATAATTCGTTTAATTAAGAGGGTTAGACATGAATGTGGTAAATTAAATATAACTCCAATGAGTTTAAATGAAAATATTGACTTGGATGAAGCTAGTAAACTAGTTGGAAGCAAGATTTATAGCGGATTAATCTGTAGTTTATTGTATTTTACTACTAGTATACCAAATATTATGCTTTTAGTATATCTATGTGCTTTATTACAAGAATGTTTGATATAATATCATTTAAAATTTTCAAAAAATTATGGTATTCTAAAGGAACAATTTTTCTTTCCTAAATTTTTTCAAAAACATCTGATTTTATTTTAAATTTCTATTATGATGATGAATTTGGTGGTTGAATACTAGATAGGAAGAGTACATGAGGAACCTATAATTTTCTAGGTAAATAATTAGTATCCTAGCCATGTGAGAAACAAATCTATGCTATATTATACACTATTGTAGCAGAATATATTTTTGTTTGTATTTTTTTGTGAACATATTTTGTGGATGAAACACACCATTTTTTTATTTTTGATTCAATTATAATCATGTTTCAATAAAATGTGATAACACTAGTGCTATAAAAATTTCAAATAATCTAATAAATAATTCTATAAAAAAGAAAATATATATATGGCATCATTTAATAAGACAACACAATCAAAAACCTGATATTACTCAAGAGTTTATCTTTACTGACAATCATTTAGATGATATTTTTACTAATCCCCTTTCAAGGGAACATTTTAATTTTTTTCAAAACATAAATTACTTTATTAAAATTTAAATTAATCTAATTCATCATATTTTGATAAATTTTAACTTAAGGTTTATTTATTAATGATTTGTGTTAAATGCTTTATAGAAATTAATTTTTTCCACTCTATTAAACTATTTAAATGTTGGGTTTTTAGAAAATAAATATACCTTTATTTTAGTTTTTATTTTATTTATTATTACTCAAAATTGACCCAAAAAAAATAAAGTTTGTAATCATTTTTGGATTTGGTTTCGTGACATAATATTCGATTAGCCCTCAACCCTTATTCCATTCGTGTACAATCCTTTCTCCAGAAGTTAAACCATCATTCCTAACCTCTTGATTATCTCTCAAAATCCATATGACATATCTTCCAATGTAAATTATAAGCTTGGAGATGAGGTAAGTTTCAAATCAACTAAGAAATTAAAACAAAGTGGTGCATTGTTCATTGTTCTTACTTAAAAGGCCAATTATATATCTCAGATAAATTCTACATAGATAATACTGAGGAATGAAATTTAGTTTCAAGTATGGGATTTCATCTTTGATGATAATAAATATATGTATTCTTGTTTGAATAAGAGTAAAATGTGTTTTCAAGAATTTTTGAGTTCCAATTCACTATAATAGAGTATGTTGATTCTTCAAACATCAATGATTAGGATATATTAGTTTCATCTTTTATATGGATGATATCCCATATTATTACCCTGAGTGGGAGTATAATTTTAGTCAGACACTGGTTAGAACATGTTCTGTAGAAGTATTCAATAATATATTTGGAACCATTAATTTTAAGAAAAATCTGGTGAAGGATTTAGAACTTGAGTTGAATATTTTATACAAGTATATTCAAATTGGGATATCCCAAAGAGAGTAAGATATGGATAAATCCCTCTTTCAATTCATGTATCTATTATATTTTTTGATCAAAAATATAATACTCAACCATCCAACATACATGTTGTGTTGTATGGATTACTATTGCAAAGGAAAGGGTAATATGAACTATTATTCTTATGGTAGGATAATCTAGCTATTTTAAAAAAATAAGTAATTATATATGAATTAGTGGTAGTTAGAGAAATTCCATAATATTAATACCCTCTTTATAGTTTTGTTAAATACTATTGGTTACTTTTGGGACTCTCATTCAAATCATTTGAAGATTATTAGTCAAGAGATAATGGCTTAGAGGGAGCCTTCCCAAAACTCCCCACCTAAGGATGCAACACCTAATGAGATTGTGTCCTATAGGGATATTATAACACAATAAACTTTTAGAATATATTTCACTACAAAAAAAATTTATTTCATTGATATCTTTCGTTACATGAAACAACGAGTTTAAACAAACGGTGATTTGCAACAAAAAAATATTATTTAATACTTATCACCTAGACATTGGGCTAGTAGGTATGAATAAGAATAACTAAATTGTAAATCACTTATGGATTAAACATTTATATAATAAATACATTGGATATCAATTAATAATAAATGAAAATGAAAATCAATTTGAAAATAAATGAGTTGTTTTTCTAAAATACTATTTATATGCTCACAATGTGTTTATATCCTAATAAATTAAATTTATGAAAATAGTTGAATTATTTTAATATAATTTATATATTACATATTCAATCAAATTTTATATCATTAATATAATATTTTTCTATGACAGAGAAAAGTATACACATCTAATTTATGTTTAATAACTATAATTTTCTAAAAAATGTGTTTCATCGCATTTTGTGAAATTATATTATAATTAATTTATGTAACTAATGTGTATAGAATTTTATAAAATGGATTCAATATTTTGGAATTTGGAGATCCAAATTTTTTAAATAGTTAACATTTATTTTTTTGCATTATTAATAGTAACTGTGGTAAAATTTATCAACTTAGTAAAGGGTAAATAGAGTAAAACAAGGTTAAAACTATGTGATAAGGTCTCAATTTATCATTAAAATTCTTATTTTAATAATTCAAATTTACCCTTATTACATTAGCCTAAAACAATTTGATTAAAACGTTCCGTGAAAATGACCAATATAATATTTAAATCATAGAATGTTACAAAATGTCACTCTCTTAGTTTAAAATAACTATTCTGTGTCCACAGAGAGAAAAAAATCAAGTTATGAATGAATTTAAATAAGAATATTGTGAATAAAAAAATATATTCTTTATTATACCTTATTTCTAATGTTTAGTAATTATATAATTTCCTTAATTTCTTATGAAAATCTAATAAAGTGTTGATTAAATTGATAATAAAATAAAATAAATGATAATAAAAATATTAAACATGATATAATTTGAATCCTCTATTGTGTTCTAATAATTTTTTTATATTAATATAACATTTAGGTAATGTTTAAATGAATTAAATTTAAAATCCAACTTTTACTTGTTGTGTGTGAAGTCAAATTAAATTAATATTTTCAAAATTACCATTAATGATAATTTGTCTATATAATATTTTATAAAATTATATAAAAATTATTAAAATATAAAATGGTGTAATATATGGTATAAACATAAATTAGTCGTCCATTTATGTTTCAAGATATACCTTATAAGTAAAATTATAACCCATTAAGAGTAAAAAATATATTACCACATTTAATATTAAAATAGGTTAACTAAGGGGTTAAATTAAATGATTAGAATTAAAAAACCACACGAGCCTATATAAATATAGTTATTTGATGATATTTCAACCATATCCTAACCTAGGTTTTAATACCTTTCCTTTTTTATACATTTTTATTGAAAATGGATTTCTTTTAATTTAATCTTTTAAATAATTTAAAAATTACCCCACTACTCAATTATAAAAGGGAACCTTGTTATTCACTTGTTTACCCCACCTTGATCCATATAGATTAAAAATATTATTAACAATCATCTTCTAAAAATCCTTAAACATTTTCTATAGGTTCTGGTTATTCCAAAAAAAATTCCCTGAGTACCTTAAGAAGTGACCTAAAGGAAATTTACTAAAGAAGAGATAATCATCTTTCCCGAGTCCTTAAAAATTATTTCTTATTATACATCCTCTTAATTTCTTTTACCCATAATAAGGTGTAGAAATAATATAAAAAATATAATAAGATTTTATTATTTTTATTGCAGAACTATATTCCATTTTTGTTCCATCCTACGAAATGTTAAAACATCATTTGTGTGTATGTGCATCTAACCTTCTCCACGTAGCATTTTATTTTGTTTTCATCACACTTTGACATGGATGGTTATATACATGAAAATAACTATAAATATAATATATATATGTGTGTGTTATTTATGACAGAAATAATTGTTTTAATTAAAATATCATATATACCCTCTTACCTTCAAATCCATTGGAAAATGATAACGTCACTCGTGTTTATGTTTAGACTACCACCTCCATGGAGGGATGTGATCTATTTCGCATTTATGCTTAAAATATATTTTAAAAGGGTTTTATTTTTTGAATTTATATTATTTATAAGATATGATAATGATTCTGGAAATTATAATTGTTATTTACCTTACATTCATTCCATCCATTGAAAAATGAAAATAGTGTTCATGTATATGTATGGCCTACCGTCTCCATGAACAATGTAATTCATTTTCCCCTTTATAACATTTAAATATGATCCTAGATATATATATATATAATTAATAAAAATAAATATTATACCATAATTAACATTCTGTAGATCATTTAACAAAGATCAATGTATAAGGACTAAAAATACCAAACCAAAACATATAGAAAAAATGAAGTAATAAACACTTGAAACAATAATTTTAAAAAATAATTATTAAGAAATGGTTGAAAAAAGGTTATAAATAAATAATATATTTTATTATATTTAAAATAACAGTTTTGTAATATATTTTTAATAAATATACATTTATTACACAATTGGTTTGAACATTTATGAAGGAAATTAAAACTGAGGTAAGGGTTTCTCGTCTCACTTTTACATCAATGATACATTTTCCATATTCACCACTTATTTCATTTGTGTGGTGTATATAATTACCCTTTGATATATTATAAAATTAGTATTTTCTTAATAGTATTTAATGTTTCATTTTATTTTATTTCTTTCATACAGATTACATTTCAAATGATACCAAAGTGGGAATGGTTTATTTCATAATTTCATCATTATAATAGATTGTTTATGTTTAAGTCCCCACTAGGGGAATATTTTTCATCAATATCCATGTTTTCTAAAAATATTTTGAGAATTTTTTTTAAAGATTCTCCAAATTATTTATTAATTTAATTTTTTTCCTATGTTTTAATTTTTTTTAAAAAATATTTTGAGAGGAATCTTCTTATCATTTTTAGAAAGATATACTTTTTCACAATTTTAAAAAAAGTTTGACATGAATATATTTTTCCATATATGGCCTGAATGGATTTTACCACCATCATGACCAGTATTTTATTTGAATCAGACTTTTTTATTTAATAATGTTCATTTAAAAGAAAATGTTTTCCTCAATATTTTTAAAGTTGTTAAATAAGTGATTTAAAACTTAAATGGGTATTTTAATCAAGAATTTTACAATGATATTTTTAAAGTATTTCCATCTATGTAAAAATCCTTTAAAGAATATTATACTTTACTCAGGTTACTATATTATGTTACAATCCACCATATTATTATGGATGGTTTATGATCATTTTAACTGGATAAATTTTTGATATTTTCTTTGTTACTTTTTCCAATACAGACAGTTATTTATTTTTATGGTAGTTGATTATGGTGTGTTTTTATTCATATGAGGAATGAATTGGACTTATTAAATGATGGGTAGGGACCCTAATTAGAAATACCCTCAATGAATTAGTAAGTGTCAAGAGAAAAACTAGTTTGGGTTAGTTTTTTAGCCCTTACCCATTTTTATATGATGTCTTGGCATGAGGCCTTAATAGTATTTTGAAGATGACTTAACATGAGGTCACAATGACAAGTTTCAGATGTATAGAATTATGTATTCCATCATTATGACAACATTTATTAATTTCCTTGTGATTATATTAATATTTTTAAATCTATGGATAATTTTTAGATTATGAGATTATTTATGGGGAATTATTTGATGGTCATTAATTTCCATGCATTATCTAGATTCTATTGTACATATACCCTTACTGAATATCTAAGTGCACCATTTTCTTATGTTTCCATTCCCAAATATTCTAGGAAGTGCTTGTACTTACTATGTATGTATATTATAAATATTACATTGATGTTATCGATTAAAATATTATATTTTATTTCATTTCTTCAAATATAAATGTGGAATTATAGTATGTATCTATTTCACTAAGATAAAAAAAATATTCATTCCATTGGATGTATCTATTTGTATCTAGTGACAACGTAATAAAGTAACAAACAACACAAGGCTACCTGGGTTTTGGTCAATATAATTGGTATCAAATAAAGTTTAGTAGAAACCTAGGGGACTAGATTTAGGAAAACATAGGTTATAGGGAATAACCCTATAAATGAATTTGAAAATATTACAAAAGAAACCATGTTTATGATTATTATATAACTATGCATAAATTTTGTAGTTTATGATATTTTTTTAAATAGTTTTGTAATTATATATTATGTTTCATAAATTTATGATCAAATACAATTTATTCTATTATTTAGAAATGGTGTCTAGCGAAAGTAATAGGAACTATGTCAATGCATGTAATCCATGTTGGAATTTCAATCCTAGGGAAGATAATGATGTTGGATCTAGAGCTACAGCTAGATCTAAACAAATTATATCTATATTGGGGAGGATAACTCAATTAACCATGTGGATCAACCATTTGATCTAAAACATTATTTAATAATGTTATACCACACCATGCATCAACAACCTCCATCATTCAATTCGACTATAAATCCATTTTTAGATGAGAAATAGATAATATCCTTAAATATATTATTTTTTTCTTTTCAATGTAATTAAATGGGGAGGTTTTTTGTTAAATTTTATCATCTCTCAGGGGATTAGGATCAATGGTTTTCATTGATCCAAAATGCTAATTTTTTTAGGAAATAGAGGGCATGGAATAGAATGAATTTAGGGAACATTTCTTGTAAAATTACATTCCTCACGAGCAAAAGGTAGATATTGAGAGATAGTTATTAAATCTGAGACAAATATAAGAAGAAAATGTTTATATGTATGAAGCTAGCATTAAAAGGTTTTCAAGGAATGATTTAAACTGTGTACACAATCCAAATAACATGATTTACAAGTTATTTTATGTGCTTAAGACAATACTTCATAGGGACCTAGTATTCTAAACATTCTCATTATACGATGATATAATAGCATGTGACATAAAGATAAAAAAATAATTCTCCAAATAATATGGCATTGAAGGAAATATATAGAAAAAGAATATGGTTGAAAAATATTTATATGGGGAAGAATATAAAGATTAATTATCCAGCATGTGATGCATGTGTAAAGAAACACCTTGTTACATGATTCTAAGAAAAATGAGTTAAATTAAAGTGTTTAGAAAAGGGATATCATGCTCATGAATTAAAGGGTAATGAAGAATACATCAAAGACTAGTTCTTTAACATTAAATATATTTGGAACTATTCCAACCAATACCTAAAGTGGAAAGGGATCTTACCTTGAGATAATGCAAGGGGATAAGTTTATTCATATTTAGTTACTATAGTCGATGTGTATGTTTATAAAGGATAGGTGAAAGTTATACTTATCATTCACACTATAATCTCAAATGTTTTATTTGATTCTGGTTCTACTGACTCTTTTATATATAAATAATTTTCTAAGGGTATCACATCACCACCTCAAGGATTATATATTGAGTTAGTAGGGATAACTCCAAATAGTAGTATAGTCGCATAGAAAGTCTATAGTTCCTCTCCAATTGAAGTATTTGGGAATGTTCTTCCTACAAATATTATTATTCTCCCTCTAGTAGAATTGGATGTTATCATACGCATGTATTATCTTTCCATTCAGAAATACCATATAAATTACTAATAATGGGAATTTATATTATATATTTTGAACCAATCTATGATTATCTATAATTCTGATGGAAAATATGAACTTCTTCTAAAATTCACAGCCATTATATCGGTCTGGGCTGAATTTCAAAGGGGTTTTTTATATGATATGGTTGTGGAAAACAGAATATCAATTATATTCCTACTGTAAAAAAGTTTTTGAATGTATTTTATGAATAATTTCATTTTCTTCTAATGAATTTTGAATTTTAGTTTTCAATAGAACTCACACATGATGCTACACCTATTTCAATGAGTCTATAATGAATGGATCCTATTGAGTTATAGGAATTGAAGAAGCTACTCTAAGAGAATCTTGAAAAGGGATTCATTTTTTCATGTGTGTAACCTTGTGTTTCACTTATTCATTTTTTAATAAGATAATTGGATCAATGCATACCGAAATTTATTATCAAGGACAAAACAAGATCACTATAAAAAACAAATATCTTATACCTAGTATTGAACAAAAATTTATCAACATTGTTGGGCACAATAATTTTCTAATATTAAACTTCATTTTAGATATCATTAATTATGGTTTAAGAATGATGATATACCCATGATATCATTACATAAAATTTATGGAAACATTGAATTTATAGTGATTATATTATTTATATCTAATTCCCCCACTATTTTCGTGGATTTAATTAATAGATTCTATATAGTTTTCCTTTATAAGTATGTGGTTGTCTATATAGATGATATTTTTATATATTCAACGTGAAAGGAAAATGTTAAAGATATCTTAAATATTATACTTGAGACCCTATGGAAGGAAAATTTGTTTCAAAAATTTAGTAAGTGTGAATTTTGGATACCAAAATATTAATTTTTTGGACATTATCTCTATCAAGGTTTCATTTTTGGATCCATCATAGACAAAAGTTCTTGAACATTTTCCCAGACTAACCACGGTAACTGAAATTTGTAGTTTCCTTATTTGGGATGGTTATAATTTATACTTTTTTAATAATTTATAATATTTTTCCAACACAATAAACATGTTAACATGGAAGGGTTCCATGTTCTTTTGGAAGATGTATATGAGGAAAAATTCAAGTAACTGAAGAGATAGTTAGTTATCACAAAATTTCTTATAATACCATATAGTTGAGAAGATTTTATAATCTATTTTGAAGCATATAAGAGAGGATTGGGAGGAACCCTCATGAAATTGATATGTTGATAACTTATTCCCCAAGCCAACTAAATTTCCATGACAAAAAAAATCCACGTGCTGATTTGGAGTTAGTTGTTTTAATTATTTCATTAATGATTTGGGGAAATTAACATTATGGAGAAATTTGTGACATATATACTAATTATAATGGTTAAAATTATATTTTCACAAATAAGGATTTCAATAAGAATGAGATAATATAGTATAAGTTGATTAATTATTACAATTTATCAATAGATTACCACCCTGAGAAAACGAACAAGGTGGAAGATGTACTAAGTTTAAATGCTCATGCTATATTTTCTCTGAGGATGATCACTAATGATTTACTATTTTTATACATATAAACGTATCAACTATAAATATTATGTGAATTTGAGAAATAAAATCTTCCTCAAATGATGGTATAACCATCTATACATGTGAGGATAATAGTAGAAAAGAAGGAAAATATGGATCAGTAGAAGAATGTGAGAAATGGCTTTGTGTTTAAAATTTATTGTAATGAAATGATATGGATTATGAAATTTTTACATGTCCCATACATACCATAATTTAAGAATGATATATTGGATGAATCTCATAGTTCTTTATTCTCTATTAATCTCATAATTATAATGATGTATAATGATTTGAAAGAATATTTAGGGTGGGACAACATGAAGAGAGATATTGTAGAATATGTTGCTCGATGCATGGTATATCAATAAGTTAAGGTATATCGATAAAAATATAAAGGTATTTTACAACCACTACACAGACATGAATGGAAATGGGAAAACATCACCATGTATTTTTTCAATGGACTCCCCAAAATGTCTAAAGGTCTTAATGTTATATATGTTTTCATTGATCTCGTTATGATGTAATCACAATTAATTTCCATCAGATAAGACTTATCTCTTAATCATTTTCATGAATTTATATTAAATAACAAGTAATTTTTAATGTAATATGAAATTCTACTGTATTTTATTAGGATATGAGGTTGACCTCAATGTTATGGAAAAGTCTTCAATGATCTTTGGATGTATAGTTGAGTTTTAGCACTATTTATCATCATTGGATAGATGGTAAGTTCGATAGGACTATTAAAACTAGAAAATACATGTTGATATATTTTTCAATTTATTTCAATGGTGTTTGGAATCAACACCTTCCTTTGGTGGAATTTTATTATAGGAATGGTTTTCACTCAAGAATTCAGATGGATAAATAAGAACTCTATCGAAAGAACTCCAAAACAACAACATGGTATTATAAAGTTGTAAAAGTAAATATATTAGGACCTAAAGTAGTTTATTAAATTTCAGATAAGGTAATATTTATTAACAAACTTATAATATTAGATCAAAGTTAAAAATGAATATATGCTAACAATATTCAGAAAGATCGTGATTTTGAAGTTAGCGATAAGGTATTCTTATGAATATCTCCCTAGAAGATGGTTATGATATTTAGTAAGAGGGTAAATATAATACATATATATATTAGTCCCTTCTAAATTATTGATCATATTGGGACGATAGATTATCAATTGTGACTTCCACTGAATCTCTCTCAAGTTCATGAAGTTCTCTATGTATCTCTCCCAAGGAAGTACATACCTGATTATTCATATATACTAAACTCAATGGTCATACCACTGAAGAAATATTTTCTAATGTGGTACAACCATTAAATATTATGGATCATATATATAAGGTTCTACGAAACAATACCACCCATGTTGTCAATGTTTTATGGTGATACCGTCAATTTGATGATTCTATGTGGGAACCTGAGGATGTGAAGAAGAAGAAGTATCCTCATATTTTTATATCAAAGTAACAAAATTTTGGGGAAAAATTAATTTTATGGTGGGTAGAGTGTAACACCATGATATTTCATAGTATATTTTTCTTTAATAAATTGTATTACTACGATGGATTGCGTTACAGGCAACACTAAGTTTTAATGAACTATGATTATCATTCAATATATTATTTAATAGTTGCATCCTAGATGTAGGGTTTGAGGGAATGAATAGAAGTATCTATATTATAAATAATATACAACTTACACATGTATATATTAAATTTATTATTTATAAATAGATAATAAATGAAAATAAAAATTATTTTGAAAATAAAAAAAACTTTTATATAGAAAAAAACTATTTTTAGGTGTGCAATGTGTTTTTATCCTAATAAATAAAATTTCTCACACTGGGTGAATGATTTTGATTAAATTTATATATTATATATTAAATCAAATGTTTTATAATTAATCTCATATTTTTCTAGGAATTAGAAAACAATATAAATCTAGTTTTATGCATAAAACTGTAATTTTTTAAGAAATGGTTTTCATCACATTTTTTCACATATATTAAAATTAATTTCATCCACTTTAAAGTATTGAATTTTATAAAATGGATTCCATATTTTCAAATCGGCAGGTAAAAATTTAGAAATTAGGCCCCTTTTATTTTTAAGCATTATGAATAGTAACTATGGTAAAATTAATCACCTCAGTAAAGGGTAAATCAGGTAAACCTAGGTGAAAACTAATTGATATGTTCATAATTTCATCAAAATTATAATTCTATAGATATAATTTATCCCTTATCACCTTATTCTATAATTTCTATGTTTAATTAACTCTTTTTTATCAAAATGTCCAATATAATATGTACATCATAGAATGTAACAAAATGTCACTCTTTTAGTTTTAAATAACTATTACATGTCCACATTGAGACAAAATCAAGATATAAATGAATAAAATGTAATTTTTTTGAATAAAAATTTTATATTAATGATGAAAATTTATTTATAATTTTTATTAGTTATATAATTTCTATAAATTATTGTGAAACTCTAATACATTATTTATTAAATTAACTGAAAAATAAAATAAATGATATTAATAATAATAAAAGTGATATAATTTTAGTGATTTATAGTATTCTATTATTTTTGTTGATAAATATGACATATTGATAATTTTTAAAATAATTATATTTGAAATATAAATTTTTAATAATTTGTTTGAAGTCATAAAAAACTATCAGTGTCAAAATTGGCATTAATGATATCTTATCAAAACAATATTTTTTTAAATTTTTTAACATCATTAGAATATTAAAAATTGATTAAGGTGTTATTTTATGTTAAATTATTTAATCTATATTCCCTTTATTAGTCAATATTTATGTTATATGTAAAATTATAACCCTTTATGTGTGAAAAATATGTTATCATGGTTAATGTTAAAATAGGTTAACAATGTTGTTAAAACAAAAGATAAGGTTTAAAAAAACATATAAAAATGTTATTGGTTTATGATATTTCAACCATATACTATGTAGCTTCTAATCCATGTAATTTTTATGTAATTTGGTTGATAATGGATTTATTTTAATTTAATATTTTTTAAAATATCCAAAGTTCCCCTCACCTAAATTATAAAAGGTTACCCCATCATTCAATTATTTCAAGACATCGAGCCATATATATTGACCAAGACCCACACACTACTATTATAAATATCCTTATCCTATTACTATAGTTATTCTATTCCAATATACCTAATCTAAGTACATTATTAATTAATATAATGCAAATCCACTAAAGAAGAGGTAATCGCCTTTACCAAGTCCTTTATGTTTATTTATTCTTCTATGTCCTCCAAAAAATTTTAACCTTACTAATATAATATCTCCCAAATCATGACATACAAATATGTTATAATTATTTTTTAACTAAAATATTCATTCTCTTTTTTATCATATAGAAAATAAAAACATCACCCATGGGTGAGTACGGCTTACTGTATCCGCATAGCGGAGTAATTCATTTTTTATCAGCATTTCACTTCGATGGTTACAAAAATGGAAATATTGAATATATATGATATTTATGAAAAAAATATTATTTTTTAATTAAAATATCATATATAAATTCTTACCTTACAATACATTGGAATATTATAACATCACTCATGATTACGTGTGGACTACCACCTCCCCGAAGTGATGTGATATGTACTTTATTCACACTTTGCTTGGATGGTAATAAGAATGTATCTGATGTATATATATGATTTATATGTTTTATTATTAATTCTTTAAAGGATAATTATTATTTACCTTTCTTTCATTCCATCCATTGAAAAATAAAAATAGTGTCCACGAAAACGTACTGGCAACCATCTCAATGAACAATGTAATTCATTTTTCTATCAATAACTTTTAAAAAGTGTCTTAAATATATATATATATATATATATATATATTGATTTTAAATGGTAATTATATCATTATTAAAATTATGGATTATATATAACCATTAAAAAGTTAAATGTTTTTTTCCTAGGTAATTAAAACATATATAAAAATTGAAACATTTTCACCTAAATAGATAATTTATTAAAGAATTGTTGATAAATGGGTGATAAACGGATATAAGTAAATCACATTTGGTATGATATATATTATAATGGTTCATCAACTAATTTATAATAAAATTATATTTATAATACATGAGGTTTATACATGTATGAATTAAATATAACCTAATGTATGTGTTTCTCATCCCACTTTTACTTCTTTGAGGAAAATGCCATATTCACAACTTTTTTATTTTTTTTGGTGTAGATAATGACACTTTGATATATTATATCATTAAAATATTAATTTTCATCTTATTTTAATTTTCATTTGACATTATTTCTTTCTTTGTGATTACAATTCAAATGATACCCATGTGGTATGGGTTTATTTCACAGTATCATCATTATTCAAGATTGTTTATATTGAAGTCACCATTATGAGGTATTTTTATCCCATATCCATGTTTTATAAAAATGATTTCAAAAATATTTTAAACTTTCCCCAAATTATTTATTAAAAAAATATTTACCCATGTTGACTTTTTACAAAATGGTTTGAAATGAATAATATTGTTATTTTCAGAATGATGTGCTTTTTACAGTTTTATAAATGTATAAAATGATTTTTTTACTTATACTGCATGAATATATTTTCCCACTATCAAAAACCATATTTTATTTGAATCTTCCTTTACAGTTTAACAATGTTATTTTTAATGAAATTTTTTTCATCCATAATTTAAAAGTCTTCAAATTAATTATTTTATAGAAAAAATGTTATTCTTCTCAAGAATCATCCAATAATATTTTAAAATAATTTTAATATATGTTCAAATAAATTGTAAAATATTATTCTTTATAGAGGTTATTATATATGTTACCATACACCATATATTTATTTATGGTTTATGATCTTTTTTACTAGATAATGTATTGATTTTTCATATTTTAATTCTTCCAATATGAATAGTTATTGATTTTTGAGGTAGCTGATTATGTTGTTTTCTTTATTCAATAAGGTATTTGTTAGAATTATTAATTGATGGGTGGATTATGGAATTATATAGCCCCTCAATTCATCATAAGGCCTCATGAGATAAACTAGTTTGGGTTATTGGTTGGGGTTTTACCCATTCATGTAAGATGTATTTTGTACAAGGCCCTGATAGTATGTTCCAGGGGTAATGGTAAAAGGTATCAAAGGTATGTTTTTGATGTCCAAAATTATGAATTTTTCCATTATAAAATCATTTATTAATTTCCATTTGACTATATTAATAGTTTTTAAATCAATGGATAATTTTTAGTTCATGTGATTATTTATATTACATTATTATATTATAATTTATTTTCTACCATATTATTCTTGAATTATTTTTATTTTATTTTATGTATTCCCTTACTAAGGATCTAATCTAAAAAATTTCTTATGTTTCTCTTCCCTAGGATACCAAGAAGTGTTTTATGTTTAATAAATAAGGATATTCTAATAGGAGCAGTGATGTTCTCAAACAAAGAAATATGTTTTATTTTATCTTCTCATATGTAAATGTGAAATTCAAGTATGTATCAAGTTATCCAACTCTGCTAAATCTAGATGGTATGTAAGGATAAAATTTATTATATCTAGTGCCAATATAATAATGTAACCACTGAATCTAGGAAACTAAGGTTAGGGTATTTATAAATCTATAAGAGTCCCAAGATATGAGAGTAGATCCACTATTTCCAATTTTAATACCCACAATGAAAGAGGCTATTATTAGATGAGTTGTTGAAGTTATTGAAAGCGATCATTGTGTGGATCTAGTTGTTGGGACAACTATTATAGTTCAGAAAGATATGATTATTGTGACTATGCCCTCTATTTTATCTACTTATGTAAGAGTTAAACTAGTGTGGAGAATCAATATGAGGATCTAATTATCCAATGATCACCTATTGATAAATAATGAGTCAGTAATGTAGTTATTTAATGTACTTGGTGTTCTCATAAATCATGTGTACCATAATCACCTTTTATTTTTCATGAAGTTGCACCATTAATTAGCAAATGTTTTTAAATTGCCGATATGAAATATTTTTCTTATGTTGTAATGATTAGGTTTGATAATATTCTAGGAGATCATAATTTGTTGACATAAGAGTTGAAATATTATAAGGATTAGATAAAATAACTTAGGTATTCCTCTATTCCCTAGAATTATTTTGAAAATATTTTTAGTGTAATGGATAACAAAACAAATCTGATTAAAAATATCCAATAAGTCCTTCTAGAGAAAAAATATATTTATAGAGTAATTTCCAAGGACCTTGAAGATATGAAAGCTATAGTTATAGATTTGAATGATGAATTCCCTACTAATTCACAGTTTAATGATATCGGTGTTATGGTTTCATCTCAAAGAGACAAGTTCTAAAATATTTCAATTTTCCAATTTTACATGTATCAATATGTTCTTGATGAGATTGCATAATTTTGGATAGAAATTAAGGAGCTATTTCAAACATTATAAATTTTTTTAATAATAAAGTTTTATTTCATTAATAAGTTTCATCCCTCTCCAACTGTCTCCTAAAAACCTTCAGTTTTTCCTAATTTTCAAAGTGTGGTTATTCATATTCTCTCAGAACTTAATTCTATGTCCTAGCATATTCATTCACTATAGTGGGATATTGACACACCAGTTTTAATGAAATATTTCAAGGGGGTATTATGGGTGATTTTAATTATAGCATAGAAGATATAAGTAAGACTGTTATATGGACTAATATATCATTAAATGAAATATTGGGATTTTATGATAAATATGATTAAAAGTTAAATGAGATCCTAAATGTCTCTAATTATACTCAAGATATGTTTTTTAGAAAATTTTTTATAAAATCTAAAAACCATCATCATTTTATAACATTGTTGTAAAGGTTTTGTGAATAATTTCGATGAAAATATTCCGACTCATTAGTAAATGAATCAAGTGAATAATATATAGAATCTCCATTTATTCTAGTTTATGTTATAGGAAAGTATTTGGTTGTTTATAGACCTCCAAGTACAATTCCTTGTATTAAACTAGACCATATTCTAGTTGATACTATTCTTTCTATTGGATATGTACTTTTTTCTACTACACCTATTATTATTAGTGATCCAGTTACTGAACCATAGATCAGTGCTCTTTAGAATGTAGATAAAATCTTGATAGATAAAGTGGACATTATAGATAGAAAGTTACAATATTTTAGTGGAATAATGATTGGTATATAGAGTTTTATGGACCATATCATAAAGAAGTTGATTGTAGAAATTTCTTTTAGTCCATCTGTTATTTTCCACTCCCTTTTTTATGTTCTCCTTCATTTTTTTCTTCTGGTTAGCTATAATCCATCAAAGGGATTCTGGGAAATGGTATTTACTTTGATTATCAAATTTATAGACAATAATCAATGATTTTTTTAAGTTCTTCAAGAAATACATAATCAAGAGGATAAGCATGTGTTTCGATGCTCTATTTTTTCTAATAAGAAGAAGAACTCTAAGACATGATCCTCAAGATACCAATAGAGTCACTAGATATAAACTGGATTTGGATTATAATCCCACACCAATATATCATAAATAGAAGCCAAGGTAAATTTTTCCCAAACTGTTTATCATTATAAGGAAGAGATCTCATCCTACGAACCTATAAATATAGTTCATTTTCATGCTATCAGATCCAATGATTTCAGTATTAGTTAAGGGAATCTTATAATCATTCTTAATCATCCTAGTTAGTGCCTAAAATTCAAATATGTTATTGGATAAAGATGTGGAGCTACTGTATAGATAGGTAAATAAGTGATACCCTCACAAATGGAAACTGTAAGCACCTTTATAATTGAACATACCTTTAAAATACCTCCACCCTAACCAACTTCTTATTTTGACTATAGTCATAAACCTGGGTCGTTTGACTAATACGGTTTATTTATGTTTTTTTTCTTTTTAGTGGAGGCCTATTTTATATATTTATAATTAATGAAATTAATCTTTATTCTTTTCTTCTCTATTTATTGGTGATTGTTTATATCTAATGATATTTGTTAATTTATTTTTTTTAACTAATTATTTTCATTAAATGTTATTAATCTCACTATTTATATTAATTGAATTCAAATATTACCAAAATTTAACATTAAATTTTAGGACTATTCTTCTATGGTTTTTTACTCAAATTGTTTCATTAACCATGCTTCCCTTATCCGTACCCTTCTATTTTTATGACACAAAAGGGGGAGCTGTTAGAAAAACTTACCATATGATTAATTAAAGGGGGATAAGATTATTACTAAGGGGTTGAAACAATAAATTTTAAAAACAATATATATATATACACACACACACTACAAACTCCTTTTAAATATTTTAATAAATTATGTTTAATTTTTATGGGTTTTTTATCATAAAAATGGGAGAGATTGTTGGACTACTGTTGTTTTTCCAAAATATCCCATATAATTTTTTGATGACATCAAATACCCTTAAAAATAATGATGATGATTTTTTAAGTTTCTTCATCATTATTTATCATGGTTTTAGTTTTTTTTATTAAATTCATCAAGTTTCCAAATATTAACACTTTTTCAAATATTTCCTATTTTTGAAAAATCAACTAACTGAGGATTTTGGATCCTTGGATAAATGGATACATCAATCATTTAAATATTTTAATCTCATAAGTAAAGGTTTTTTATATTTAAATTATATATGTTGTAAAAAATCAACATGGAAATATCCTACATCAATGAATCACCTACTTAAATCAAATGGCTATATAAATCGGTTAGATGGATTAATGTCCTATGTGATGTGGATACATGGTGAAATCAGGTACATGGTTTCTAATGGATATTTATTTATAATTTTTTTATGATATAATTTGGATATGTTAGTAAGAAACATATCTTATAAAAAAATTCTACATGATGAAAATAGTATATTTCATGAAGGAAAAGAAAAAATCAATTTCATAGATAAATTGGAAACATGAAAAATTTATATGTAGATCAATTAACCTATATGAATTAAAATGTGTAGAACTCAGATTGTTGGTTACCTATAATCAGATTCATCATTCTGAAACCTAATTTATATTATGGTCGGGTTACATCTAGTTAAATTTAATGTTGTCATGTGATCATTAAACAGTGGGTTACCATATTATGGTAAAATTGATTATAATAAGAAGAAAATACTAAGAAAGGAAAAAATTAAAAGGATAATTTAATTGTCTTTCCTATTGTAGAGTTAACTCCAAGAAAAGTACATGTTTTTTTAATTATGTGTCACATATTTTAGGTAACTATGTTGTGATATTAAATGATAAGTTGTTAAATGAATTTCATAATATCTCTAAATTGAAAAGGAGATATATTGATAAGAAACGAACTACCTAATTAAGATTACAATAATTATCTCTCTAAAGACTCTTATGTACTGATCTATTTTACTTGAGAAGAAGAAGAAACTCCATGGTCAATAATGGTGTTATCTCAATTAAGCTTTTTGTAGTTTATGAGGACTCTCCTTGATATGGTAACTTTTATTATCATCCCTCCTACATATTTATTCCTTTTTTCACTTGTATTCTATAATTATGTAGTTAATCTATAAGCACTCTTTTTTCTATCAGTCACTAAAAAGGTTCCTAGAAAAAAAACCTTGAAGGTTTTTTTGTAAATCCTTTCTATATCCTATTAGAAATATCCTATACTAATGTAACAAGTATTTCCTTCTTTCACTTAGTCATGTTTTCCCTAGAAAAGGGACCAGTAGTCCCTATAAAAAGTGTTTCTCTACTAAAATTAAGCAAAATGGTGGATAGGTATGTTGTTAGAGTGTCCTAGGGAATTTTTCACCCTGAACCTCTATAAATTTCAATGGTTGATCTCTTTCATTTTTGTGATTTTTTTTCATTGTTGCTTATGTTTGAGAAAAGATCAAAAGGTATTCATATCTAAAAAGGGTGGTTCCTAAGTAAATAAAATTTTAATAACTGAATACACCCCACTCATGATACTTTGTGTATCCTGTCTCCAATAACAAAACATCATTCATGTAGGTGATGTTTGAAATACATGTTATGTAAACATGAAATATTATAATCAATTGTGGAATAGAATACTTGGTCATGTAATCCAAAAGAATATAAAAATTATTACCTGAGTAGATGGTGTTTTTGATGTTACAATAATGAAAATAGGGAGGAATTATATGTTCTTAACTTTTTAAGAGGTATATACTATTAATTAAACATATAATAAGGGAGACATTCAATCAACCCATCACATGTAAGTTATCCATTCAGAAATTTATGGTCCCATATGAAAGTAAACAATAAGTAAAGTTAAATATATTATTTTATTCATATAAGACTTTATTAATATTAATTATATCATGTTTATGATTCTAAAGTTAAAGGAAATTAAATTGTTTAAGTTTCATAACCTAATCCCCCCCAAAGTGTACCCCTCCTGGGATATAAATGAGGTAAGGAATACGGTGACCACCCCAGCCTTGCCTCTAGTAGGCCCTAGATTGGTGACTAGTACCGTGGGTATAATAAACATACATATATGAGGCATTAACCTCCGAGAGAACATTTGGAAGAGAGATATAATAATAAAAAACCAATCAACACCTACTCAAATATATATATATATAAAGAAATCCCATGTGAAAACATGAAATTCCATACAGTACTATAACAACTTAAAGGGAATATATAAGTTTTTTTCATTAATTTAAAAAAACATAATAGCACCACCCCCATAATATTATGTATGAAAATTCCCTAGGGTTAGTAGTATAACACGAGAGTTAATGATAGGATAGATAGATCGAGTAGAGAAGACATTGGTCGATGATCAGAGTGTCACATGTATTGTCATGATGGATGGAGTTCATGGATCATGTGAAAGATAATTATTTATAATCATTCAACAACAAAAATAAATCCATCATAGGGTAGGAAAATGTTTTTGGTTTAATCCTCATTTATAGTTTGATACAAACTTTAATTAATTACTTCTAAATTAATTCATGAATATTTCTTCATTAGTTATCCAATAGTTGATTTCATCTTCCTAAATCTAGGAATTTTATATTTATTTACAATAAATTCTTACTGATTTAAACCCCATAATTATTTGGATTCAGATGATGATTTCTAATTGAACAAGGTCATCGATCAAAACACACTTTTTTATATGTTTCTTTCTCCCTCAATTTTTTGATGTTTTTCAATGAAATTTTTTATTGTATAGAGATTCAATGATACATGAAATTAGTAATCATTATTATTTCATTATTTTGAATAACAAATCATGTTCATGGGTTCAGCTTTTGGTCTTGGTACACGCAACAAAGACATGGTGGAGCCGATAGGAATCGAATGATAGTTCTAGTAACAGTTAATATGTGGTTCGGATGGAGTGGATATATCTAGAGGTGAAATAACATTTTTTTATTTCCTTAGAGTCATAAGGATCCCACCACTAGTTATATTGGAAATCCAGAGATCATGAAAATAGTGGGTTTCCAATGATTTGGTCCATCCGAAAGCTTCAAAATTGTGGTTGAAAGGGTTTTTATAGTGAATAAAGGTCTATATTTGACTTATAGAGATTTTTTGATGTTGGTCAATTTCTTATAGGAGTTATGGTCATGTATTTCAATGAATCTGGAGGGAGAAGTGGTGTATGGGAGAAAATGTTTGATCATCTAAATTTTTTGTGAAATTTCAAACTCTACAATGTGTACTCCATGGGAAAACGCATCTTGTATTCCCCTCTGTGTGTTGGACAGGGTTTCATATTAAGTTAAATATCACACACTATGAGGGCCTCCCATTCACCGTGTGACACCTGGATGAAAAACATAGGATGTACAAGTAGTACATTCCAAAGAGGCCACGTAGCCATGCACATCATGGGTGGAAAGGCACATCCCATGTACTTCATAATGTAAAAATTATTTGGTTGATGACCCACACTGGGTACTTTCTAATACAATAAATTTTGTGTGATGTAGAGTACATACATTGTACTTCAAAAATAACTCAAGCGTGGATAGTGTAAGCAAGCATGGATAGAGTACACAAGCTTGGAAAGATGGAAAACATCGAGTGAAAGCCTGGCCTCTATATGTAATGTAACCTAGTAAAGACACCATGTATTTGGAATAACACATTTCATATGAGTTGAAAAAGAATGGGAAGTTCTAGAATCAGAGAGTCGCATTCTGTATCTCTTGGGACACGCCGTATACTTATTGGAGGGCATGTTAGATCCCTTTTTATTCTCATAATAGCTATGGAGTGATCATGTGTTTGTTCTCTTAAAATGTATAAATGTAGGTGTTATCCCTTCTTATATTATTCCATAGTGAGTTTCCTCAATCCTCTTCTATGTGGGTTTAGTGTGGAATCTAGTCCTTAAAAATATAAGTAAGAAACCCTCATCGAATTAGAGAAAGTATCCATCCATGAGACCTAGGGGTTGTATAATTATTCCCATATTCCTCTGTAGGAAGGCTCATAAATCATGTGATCTGTATACTAGGGTTATCAATCCCATTCCTAGAGAGTTATTATAGTTAGGGTCAAGTATCCCCCATTTTCCTTAGGTGTGATCCACTATCTATGTATCAACATATGTTATCTTCTGGTAAGTTGTAGTCAAATAAAGTGATTATCTTAGATGATCCCTCTCTATTTCTTTTATTCTTATTTAAGGTTCAACCCGATGAGTATGTCCACTTGCATGAGTGAATTCATTTTAGTGAGATAAATTGAGTGTGTTATCATGGAATGATGTCACTTTTGAGCCTCTAGTAGAATTCTTCACTAGTAGTGAGGACATGACCACACCTTGAAACTTGGTGTTTACCTTTTAGAATATCTTGTTTGTATTATTTATTCCTTTTGGGTTGTGATTTAGGGATTACAACCTCTTTTATTCTTTGTGTTTAGTAATTATGTGGAGTCCTATGGTGTATGTTTATACTCACCCCTGCATGGGATCTTCATGCACATGTAATGTCTTATTCCAATGATAGGTCTTTCGATGTATTCCTTATAGGAATAAGATAAGGTTGGGAATAGTTATTTTTTATGGACCATGGATTGTTATAAGAGTTTATTTTTAGGTAGCTTCCCCCATGTTGTTAGTATTTTTTGTTCCTTTTTAGTGTTTTTAGGCTTGTAATTAGACTGGTTCTCATTTTTATACTAATTGATGTACTCTAAGGTTGGATAAATATTATTCATGCATTTATAGTATGGTTTTTACCATTATCAATTATACTAGTGTGTGGAGATGTGTGTGTGTGTGTACAAATACTTTATACTAAAGTCTCTAATGTGTGTGATATGCCTACTCAGTGCTAGTTTACAGGCCATAGCAGATTCGTTGTATTCTAGGGGTGTAATTCGTGGCATAATTCTAGGTCGTACGGCCTCGATTGTTTTATTAATGACATATTCATATCATAGTAGTTTCTTCATAATATTAGAGTTTGGAGATATTCTATCTATGAGGTTTGGTTTGGGAACTATATAAACTATGTTAGAGTGTCTCAATATTGAATTTCAGTCTACGGAACCCAGTGATGGTGTGGAGGCTAACATATCCATTCAATAGGACTCTAATAACCAACTTATTAACATGGAACATATAAAAAATAATTATATAGAAACAATTGGCACAAGCATCATAAAGGAATTTGTTGTGGTTTTCATGTCTTCCTTAAGTCATCTCCCCAAATATGGTCTTTTAACCATAGTGTATCTTGACGATCACTTGATTCCTCCAGGATGAAAACTATCTAGGATTCCATATAAGGATCAAGATTATGATCTAATTATATATGATGCTTCAGTTAAGCGAACCATGTATAAGGTAGTTTCTCTATGTGGAGAGTGAGTGGTGTCTCTTACCATTGAGAAACATGATGACACACCCTCAGTGGTTTAGGTGGATGCCTCCAATCAGTTTGAGAGGAGGTTAGTCCTAGATGTACTAGTATATTGAACACCAATGATGAGTGTTCTTTATGTGTTTCAGAGAAAGATGTCATCTAAGTTTCACAGTGGGCTAGAACCCCTCCTAGGGTAATAGAGGACTGGCTTGAGCCTATGTTGTAAGTGTTCTTCATCGTTCTGTTCCCTCTCAATGGTGGTCCAAGTGAAAAGAGTTCTTAAAGGTGATATAGGGTGTCCTTGGATCCATGTATTGGTGATTTTTATGAGGCTTCGGGTACATATGGAAGATTAACACTCCACCCCACCCCACCCCAACCCCCACCCCCTCGAGATGATTTCTTGGGGCATGATTTAAAACAATGTGGGTGAGTTATTATCACCTTAAGGTGATAGTGTCGAGGTGTGTAGGATGAGTTACTTTGTATTTTATGTTTCATGTCATTTTAATGTACTATAGTGTTAGATAAATACCTTGTTGTGGATAATGTGTAGAAAGAGGGAATGATGGTGTTGGGTAGTAATAGCTTGTGACATGGAAGCTTTGGGTGTTTTTCAAGGTACGACATGTGTATTCTCAACTTATTATATAGTTTTAGTATAGATTCGTGAACCACATATCCTTGAATTCATTAAATTATCATGACCTAGCAACACCAACGGATCCTTTTTTCTTGAACCTTGTCTTTGGAATCTCTAGCAGAGAATATTAGGTGATCATACACTTTTGTGGATAGAGTCACCTAATTATGGGAGGATATAGATCCTCATGTGGAATCTTTTTGTGTTGATAATGATACCCAACAATGTTTACCATAATTTTTAATAGATTTATACACTCCATACCCACATGAATATTACCAGTTAGAGTTGTAGTATATCCATGTTGGTGGGATGAGATTTTTCTTATTTTATGAGAAGAGATCCTAGGAAGAGTAGGATGACATCATTTATTGGTGTAGACAGATGAAATTTAGTAGTTAGCTAGTATGACCCTTGGATCACCTTGTGTTATGATATTTTATTTTCCTATGGTGTGGGAGGAATTTGAGTGCATCTATCCTAATGATGTTTCATACTTACCTCCCCATTTAATGTATTTTTTTGCAAAGGAACAAACCTATGGATAACCAAATATTTTTGTTAGTGTATCAAATGGCCCTATGAAGATGTGAGAGACGAAGGTGTAGTTTGATAATCTATAGATGAGGGTTATTTTTTAGTCCTGGTGTGTTCTCTTAGGTATACCTGATATTTTTCTCCAAGAGTTTAGATGAGGGATTGAGGTTAGGTGTGGATTAATGTTGGCTGAACTAAGTGGATATCATGAAAGAGTATCCACCCCTGAAAATTGATTACTTATTCAACCATTGGTTAGGTGATAAGTGGTTCTTAGGGTTCTACATAAATATGTGTTATCACCATATCTAGGCTCGAGAGAAAGATATAATTAAGGTGTCCTCCTAGAATCACTATGGTTTCTTTGGGTTCTTGGTTATACCGTTTAGGGTGTTGGGAACATCAATATTTTTGTGGTATTTATGAACTGGATCATTCATCCATTCTTGGACCAATTCATGGAATTATTCATTGATGAAACCCTTATGTAGTCTATGAAATATATAGAGCATAAAATACACTTAATGATGGTTATTGACATGCTCATAGAGTAATAGATTAATGTGAAACCTTGAAGTGTCATTTTTAGATTCCGGATCCCCACTTCTTGGGATATGTCTTCTAAAATGTGGAGGTGATATTAGACACAATAATTGTTTAGGAAGTTCTAGTTTTAGATCCACCCAAGAGAATTGTAATGGAATAATATTCTCATAGTAGGGTTTTTCATACACTTTTGTTCAGTGAAATGAAAGAGTATCTAACCTCTTTATAGTTGACCCTTAAGAATGAGGTTGGTATAGTGTACCTCAAGTCAATGGTTTTTATCCTCAACTTATTTAGTATTTTCTAGAGGAAAAACATGAGGATATTTATTTTGGGATCCTGTGTGACCAAATATCCACTAGGCATACTCCAGAAGGATTTTCTAGGGGAGGGGATCACATCATCCGTGTTTGATGTGGCACGATAACACCATTCATACTTTAATAGAATGTTTTGAGATGGTTTCAATATTTCACATAGCATTAAATCTAGAATAATTGACTATTTACATTCATCCTTTAGCATCGGTTTATGTGGACAAGGATTTGGATGTATATTTCTAAGTTAAACTCTATATGTCTCACCTATTGTTAGTTGAAGGATAATTTTATCAAAAAAAATGAAAAAGGAATGGTATCATTATAGATTTTGTTATGGTACTTCCTGGATAAATGAGTGTTCTTTATACTATCTATGTGATCATATACTTACTCATCATGTTATGTTGCATTTTATCCCTCCAAGAGTAGAGCATAGTGGACAGTTTGGGTTGCTTGTACATACCATAGTCAGTCTAGATTCATGGTGTTACCTTGATTATTGTTTCATACTATGACGTTTCATTTATGTAATAATTAAGGATAGGATATAGAAGGCCTTTTTGATATAATTTTGATTGGGCATGGATTTTCTACCCTCAGATAGATGGTTAGGAAAATTGGAACATTTTGGTTCTTCAAAACAAGATTTGGGGATTCTTGTTCATTTTTTCATCTTTGCAAGGATCATCTACCATTTTTTGAGTCTATTTGTAATGACAATTACCATGCCATTATTGTTGTACCACCATTTGGGGAAATGTACAGGATACCCTATAGGTCACTGTTTCACTAGTTGTAGTTAGGGAAATAGTGCATATAGGCCTAGAGTTTGTGTGACCAATGGTTACAAAAGGTGAAGTTCATCCAAAGATGGATGAGGACTTCCCAGATACATTGATTTTATTATGCAAACCAATGATGTTATCCAATGTATTTGAAAATGTAAACTACATTTTCTTGAAGGAATCATCTCGATGAAGATTGTGAATATTTGGTCGGGTGGACAGTTATCTCTAATATTATTTGGCCATCTTTCTAATTTTTTTATAGGGTTTGTGAGGTGGAATATCTATTAGTCCTACCAACACATTCATACCTAGAACAAAATTTATTCAATGTGGGGAAGATGAGGAGATATGTTAATGGAACATTACAAGATGTTGACCTGGGTGAGCTAGAAATTGATGGTGGACTTACATTTTTTACATGCCTAATATAATTTGAGAATCATAATAAGAAGTCCCTCCAAGGGAAAGTTTTTTTCCTTGGTTTTTGTTTTCTGGTTTTATAGTAACATCCAGGAGAGCTTGTGGGAGTTGGATATCCAAATTCAATCATAGTAACCTCTTATATTAGTTGGTTTTATATTTTTTGAATGAATAACCATGTATGTGGGGAGAATTTATTGAATTTTTCCATCATGTAGAACATTGGGATATTTCAAGAAATGTTTTTGGGGTACACTATAGAGTCATTATAGAATTATGGGGGGTGTCGAACCATTGTATTGATAAATTAAATATATCACCTCAAATAATTAATAATAAGTTTAATATAGAATGCATGAAACTCTAATTCTCTTCAAAACAAACACTTTTTTATTATATAGGTTTTTATAAAAAAACTATTAGACCTAGTTTTCTCACTTTTGTGTTTTGAATTTCGAAAAACAAACATACATGGTTGCGATTAGTAAGATATTTACATTCTGATAAGATCAAAATAAATTTTTTGTTAATAGTAACATGACCCGTATAAATAGTAATGTACCCTAATGAATAGTAATATGACCCTTATTAAGAGTAACCTAACCCATGTACGTCGAAATAATATTTTGGCACCTTATAAATGAGAGTGAATACTTTAAAAATTAATAATTAAATTTTGATATTTTTGTGAGTAAGAAATATTTAATTATAATTTTAAATTTATAAATTTATACAAAATAAAATTCATTTCTTAAAATTTTCTCCAAAATAAATATTTTTTGTCCTATGATTTGAGGATAATTTTCAGATACCTCAGTTAATTTTTGAAAGTACTATAAAATCAGTTTTAAATTTAAAATCTGTATTCTTCAATTAAATAATGATTTTATATAAAAACAAAATTTAAAGTATTTAGAAATATATTTTGATAAAATGGAGTCCATTTTTTATTTATACAGATCAAAAAAATTATGGTAATTTTTTTTTTATTTTTCTAAAATACGTGAACTTTTAGTGAATATAAAATATGGTAATTAACGATAAATGCTAAATTCATGATTTATTGAGTCATAGGTGATGTATGGATGATTTAATAACACTTGGTTTAAAATAACATGCACTTATTACTATTTTTTATCGAAATAATTAACAATATTACTTTTCTTGAGAAAAATAATAAAATATTGAATAAGATATTCAAAAATCACCCATCTCCTCCACTGTAAAGTCCAGCCCTCACCCCCTCTTCTCCTCACTCCTCTAAGACTTTTTTTCCAATGTTATACCCAAATAATTTTCCCTATACTCTCCCCACATCCATGATCTCTTTTCCATTCCAAAATACCAAAATCCCATCCCATGAGGAGGTTCTCAAGGAGGATATTTCAGGAGGTAAACCCTCTTACTTTTTAATTTAATTTCACTTTATTTTATTTTTTTATTATTCTATCCTCAACTCCTCTATCCAAATGATCATGAAAAATACATTATCATTTATATACCCAAATTATATCAATTAAATATAAGTACAATAATCAATCTATTTTCTCTCTTTCTCTCTCTTTTATTTTTAAAACGAAATCATCATCTAGGTAGTACTGATTTACAACCTTCATAGATGACGAAGTTTTGTTCATTAATTTCTCCTTCAAGGATATTTATTAAACAATTTTAATGGTTGAAACAGAATTTAAAATAAATATTAAAACTTTTTATATTTTATATATGTAACATATTTTCATAATACTAAGGGATAGTACAAAATCAGTTTATGATGATCAATAATCATCATAGTAATCTAAACGAGTATCATGAAATGTATTATCTAATAATTCATCCTCAGAATATATAAAAAAATGTTATATATAACCATTTAAACTTCTGGATTATAATTAACAACATGTAATTATACTTCTATAGATTTATATAGATTTTAAAGGAACTCCATTACTTGTATTCAGGTGAACTGATCAAGAAATCAAAGAAACGAACACTCTGGAACGACGAAATTCAATCATATAACATATCAACAAGGGAATAAATGAACTTAATAAAACAATAATGAATAAAAAAACATGTATATAATTTTATTAATAAATTAATTTATGTATTTAATTTTATTATCTATGAATTTATGTTCAAGTTCCAAACACATTCGGACAAAAAGGAATGGTTTTCTACCCGAATTTCCATTTTCTATTGCATTAATCTTATTCTCTACATACCTCAATGAAATTATTAGTTATTATTGTGTAAAAATCATAAATTATGTTTGAATTTCCTATATATATGTACCAATAATATTCTTTCTTTTTTTTATGGGGATTTATATGTTTTAAAGGATCTTTCAAAATTTCTCCCTGATAAACAAGAATGTCTCAAAGGAACATCTCAAATTCTTGCCTATTTTAAAATGAACAATTTAATCTATTTTTTCCACCATTATTTTCATAAAATCACCTATTTTATTATTAAAAACCAAAATTAATTCACTTCTAGTTTTATGCAATGATTTTTCCAAAAGAACTCTTGTTTTCAAAGTAAAAGAGTATTTATCTTAAGAATTACATGGTTATTTTATACGATTATTTTAATCTATTTAAACACTATTTTTAATTATTATGTTTAAAAAGGATTAATATTTTAGGATATAATATTCCATATTTTATTTAATTCTTTATGATTAGTTTTAATATGGATGTGTTATCTTGATATCATTTACCATATTAATCTAAATGGTTAAAGTTCATATTTAATGACTGGGGAAAGTTATTTAAATTTCATATATAAGTTTCAATATGAATGTATATGTTGTTTATGTTTATACCCATTCATATGAGGAATGAATTAGACTTATTACAAGATTGGTGGGGCCCACTATATCCCCTCGATGCATCAGTACATCTCCTGAGAAAAACTCATTTGGGTTTTTACCCGTTTATGTATGGTCTTGGCACGAGGCCTTGAAGGAATGATTATGAATTCCAGAATTATACATTCCCTCATTATGAAATTGGATATTGATAGTCCGTGTGATTATTAGACTATTATAATATCCATGGTTATGTTTTATGGCATTATTTAATCAGTTTTTTATTTCTACCATATTATGATCATGTTTATTTTAAAAGGAATGTGTTTTTAGTTATTCATCATGACTAATGTTTATTTTTATTATTACTTACACTATATTATTTACCCTTACTGAGCATCTGATCTCACCACTTATTTATGTTTTATTTTTACCTTGGATGCAAAGTAGTGTATTATAAACGAATTGAGGGATAATCTAGGAGTTTTGGGAGTTACTAATGGATATGTTATATTCTATTTCATATCAAGTTATAATGTTGAAATTACGTATGTATCTGTTATTCCAAAACTACTAATCTATTCAATCCTTTGGGATATTAATTTCTTATAATCATGCTAATGTAAAAAATACACTGGCCTTGGGAAACTAGGGTCACGGAATTACATTTGGTATCAAAGGATGTTTAGTAGAAAACATTGAAACTAGATATTGAAAATGTAGATTATGGGAAAAATACATAAGGTAGACTTGGAGGATAAGTATACAAAAACTTCTTAAAATTTTGGTAAGGAAGATATGATGTGGAACTTCCTAGAAATATATCCTTGTATCAATACTACAAGTGCATGTGTTTCGCCAAAGATGTACCTAAGAAAAACTGCTTTGAAAATGTGTTTCGGGCCTAACTCGGGGTAACCTAGTACACTAAAATGGGCCTTACTTCACAACTATTTTGACCCTTATGGGT
This sequence comes from Viscum album, assembly GCA_963277665.1. Lineage (NCBI taxonomy): Eukaryota > Viridiplantae > Streptophyta > Magnoliopsida > Santalales > Viscaceae > Viscum > Viscum album. Next base: position 967,716,327 of record OY728122.1, read on the forward strand.
GATATTCTTAGAATAATTCAAATTTTCATTATAATCCATTATAATGAACTTAAAATTAAATTTTTCTTCAATGAAATAATTTTTATGATTATTAGATTATCTATGCATTGGATTTAAATTTATGTTAAGTATTTTTTTAGTTCATATTATACATTATGATTTATAACCTAATCTAGTGTATTTCATTATTTATAAATGGATACTAGTGGAAGGAATGGAAACTGCATGAACATGTGTATCCCATGTAGCAATTTCCCTCATATGTAGGATAATGATGTTGTGACTGGTGTTTAGAAACATATAACTATATTAAAAAAACTGATTTAGGTTATAAACAATAACCATACCCATATAGAAAATCTTGATACACAATGTGGAGGTGGGATGTTAGATCTCTTTATGAAAAAACAGCCTCCATCATTTAATGTGACTACAAACCCATTCATAGAATATCGGGGGATAAGTACCTTAGAAAAGATATTTCTCTCTTAGGGAAGTAACGAATGGGTAAAGGTTGTAATGACAATTTATCATCTATCAATATATGTTGAGAAATGGTGTTCATTGACTCAAAACAAAAAGTAGTATAAATAGATTGAAAATGTGTAATGGAGTGATTTTAAGGAAATATTCTCCAAAAAAATACATTCCTCATGAACAGCGATATGATATAGAAAAGCAGTTTCAGAATCTGAGGAAAAAAGAGGGTGATAATGTTGAAATGTATGAATCTAACTTCACAAGGTCAGAAAAGAATGTATTAGACTATAAACAAAATTGAAGGAGTGATATTGATCGATTAATTGATGGTTTAAATCTATTCCTCTGAAGGGAAATAGTCTCCCAAATTTTCTCATCATAAGAATATATAGTCTAATGTGCTATCAATATAGAAAAATAATACTATAAGTCTTATGAATTTACAGGAATACAAGAGAAGAGGAGGGAATATAAATACTCTAGAAAAGAAAATAATTGGAATTTAAATGAGAGAATTGATTTTCCATCCTGTGTTAATTGTGGGAAGAAACACCCTGGTACTTGCTTGAATGGTATGGGTGTTTGTTACATGTGTAGAGGAAAATTCCACTAATCCCATGATTGTAATGGAAATAAATAACCCACCAATTTTCAATTCTAAAATTGAAAATATATGGGTCATTATTCAAATGATTGTCCTAAGCATCAAAGAAACATTCCCCAGAAAATGAAAAGGATTAAAATTCTAGCTTATGTTATCACAACTGACGAGGTTGAAGTTCCTAATGATGTGGTTGTATGTACTTTAATCATTTACTCAAACTTATCCAATGATTCTTTTTATTTTGGATCATTTCATTATTTTATATCTTCCCAGTTTTTCTAGAAAATTAGAAATTTCAAATTTGATTTAATAAAGGAGTTGTTATTCAAAACCCATAATAGATGTATCATTACAATAATGATGTGTCAATTAGTCCCCCTTATGACACACAAACATGTTTTAATTGATGACCATACACCAAAAACATAATTTACATTGATAAAATTATTACTATGAATTTTATTTCTTACTATGATGTGAGAATATATTTCAAGAATAAGTAGGTTACAATTTTTGAGAATGATGTATAATCCATTATATTTTGATCAGAAACCTAACCATCTAATTCTAACCAAGATATTCCTCTAGATGCTCTACTGAATTAAATTATTGGTGAGGAGGATAATGCAATATATATGGGTGAGTAAATAAATATTCAAATTTAGGATGTACATATTGTTCAAGAATCAATTTATGTCTTTCTATATGATTTACCTAGACATACTAAAGAGTGGGAAGTTGAGTTCACTATTGATTTAATTCATTGTTCAAGACCTATATCAAATAAACCTTATAGAATGGCCACTGTGGAGTTAGTATAATTGAATAATAAAATAGAGTAATTGAGTGATAAAGTATTTATCTTCCCTAGGGTTTCCCTATGGGGATCCCATATTCTTTTCATCAAAAAAAATGATGGATCTATGAGGTTTTACATTGGCTACATGGAGATCAGGGCTATTACAATAAAGAAAAGGTATAATCTTTCTTTCATTAATGATTTATTTGATCAACTTCATAAAGCCCAATATTTTTCAAATATTGACCTTCGATCATTGTATCATCAGTTTAATTTGGGGAAGGAAGATATTCCAAAAATATCATTTTGAAACATTTATGGGCATTATGAGTTTACAATAAATCCTTTTGGACTGAATAATGCTCCCCCTATTTTCATGGATATAATGAATAGTGTTATCAAGGAATATCTTTATGATTTTTTTGTGGTATTATTAATGATATCTTGGTATAATCTAGAAGCTATAAAGATCATGAGAATCACTTGTGCATTATTCAAAATACTCTTAGAATAAATGAATTATATGGGAAGTTTATCATATGTGAATTCTGAATTCAAGCAATTTATTTTCTGGGTTATATTGTCTCTAAGGGTGTAATTTTAGTGGATCATGTGAAGGAAAAGTTATTTCAAGAATGGACTTCACCAATGAACATAACTAAGGTAAATAGTTTTATTGATTTATCTAGTTTTTATCTATATTTTGTTCAGAACTTCACCTGATTAGCCAACCCGTTAACCAAGCATACTTGTAAAGGGTTTAAGATCGTATGGAAAAAATAATATGAAGAATTTATTTGAGTAATTGAAGAGGATATTAGTGAATTATCCAATCTAGAATCTACCATCAGGGAATGGTGGGATTGTGATCAATAGTGATGCATCAAAAAATGGAATCGGGTGTTTCCTTATGAAGAATGATAGAATTATTGCCTATGCATCAAGGAAGTTAAAAATTCATGAACATAACTATCCAAATCAAGGATTATGATTGTTCCATACACTACCACCCCAGAATGTAAAATAAGGTAGTTGATTCATTGATCAATAACGATCATGGAGTTTTAAACAAAATGATAATTCAAAAGGATCCTATATACATGGATCTAGTGAGAATGGATATGGGAATTATTAAAGAAGGTGAAACATCACTAAATTTTCAATTGGTTTCAAAACATTTTTTATTGTAAAGAATTGAATTTTCTCAGTATGATGATGAGAATATTCAATGAAATATTAAAGTCGTGAATGATGGGAAGTTGGTTACATCGTGTGTGAGGATGGAATTTTGAAAGTTGGGAGGAGATTATGTGTTCCCTCTATCCCCTAGAAAAAATTGAGTTATTGTATAATGCTCATTGTTCTAATTTCTCTATATTTACTAGTAGCACTAAGATGTATAAATATTTGAAGGAAAGTTTCTAGTGGGACTACATGAAGTGGGAAATTTATAATTTTGTATCAAGATGTTTATTCTGTCAACAAGTGAAGGCTAAAAGACAAAAGCCTAGAAGATTCATTCAACCTCTTACTATTCTTACATGGAAATGGGATGAAATAAATATGTATTTTTTTACTAGATTACCAAAAACTACAAGGAATAACGATGCAATATGTGTGATTTTTGATCGACTTACCAAATATGCACATTTCCTTGTTATAAGGGAGGATTTTCCCCTAGATGACCTTGCACGAATCTATATTAGTGATGTTGTTAGACTACATGAAGCACCACTATCAATTGGTTCTGAATGTGAACCATGATTTAAATAAAAATTAGGGAAACATATTTAGAAATCTTTGGGTACTGAGCTTCGATTAAGTATTGTTTATCCCCCTCAAACTGATGGGAAATTAAAAAAGAAGATCCAAACATTAGAAGACATGTTAAGATCTTGATTACTTGATTTTCAAGGTATATAGGATCATTATTTATCCTTTCTAGAGTTTTCATACAGTAATACTTTCCATTCAAGTATTCAAATGGCAATGTATGAAGCATTATATATAATGAGATTTCGTACACCAACATTTGGGATGAAGTTGGTGAAAGAATTTTTGAAGGCCCAGAGCTTATGGAGGAAACAACAGAAAATGTAAAGACTATTCAATACCATATGAAAGAATCTAAATTTGGAAAAGGGAAATTCTAATAATCGAATGAAGTATTTGGGATTTCAAGTGGGAGATCAGGTTTTCTTAAAATTATCTCAATGGAAGGGTGTTATAATATTTGGGAGAAAAGGAAAATTGAGTCCCAGGTACATTAGACCTTTTGAAATTATAGAGATAATTTGAGATGTGGATTATCATTTGGAAATTCATCTTAGAATTTATAAAGTACACAATGTGTTCCATATCTCACTATTATGGAAATACATGCCAGACCCAACACATCTTCTTACATAAGAATGTATAGAATTGGAACTAGAATTATCTTATTGCGAAGAGACTATCCGGATTCTAGACATCAAAGAAAAGGTGTTGAGGAATTGGATAACTCTGCTGGTAAAGGTACTTTTGAAAAATCATAAAATTGAGGAGGTAATATGGGAGCCTGGGGATCCTATGATGAAGAACTACACAAATATTTTATGAGGTAACATTCTAGTAATTTCGATGATGAAATTTCTATAACGGGTAAGAATGTAGCATCCCAAATAATTGAAAATAAATTTAATATAGAATGCATGAAACATTGAGTCTCTACAAAAAAATAATTTTTTATTATAGAATATAGTCATAACCTAGCCGTTAGACATAATGTTTTCACTTCTGTGTTTTGAATTTTGAAAAATGGATATACACGGTTGCGATCAGTAAGATATTTAGTCTCATAGGATCAACTTACATTTTTTTTTAATAGTAACAAGACCCTTATGAATTGTAATATACCATTATTAATAGAAATATGACCCTTATTAAGAGTAACCTCGCCAATATAAGTACAAATAAAATTTATGTGCCTTATAAATGAGACTGGATATTTTTAAAATCAATAATTAAGTGTTGATATTTTTTGTGAGTAATAAATATTTAATTACAATATTAAATTAATAAATTTATTTAAAATAATATTTATTTTCAAAAAATTTATTCCTAAATAAATATTTTATTTTTCTATGATTTTAGTATAATTTTATGAGACCTCAGTTAATTTTTAAAATATTATAAAATTGTTTTTAAATCTTAAATCTATATTTTTCAAGTAAAAAATGATTTTATTTGAAAATTAAATTACACAAAATTTGAATTTTTTTTGATAAAATGGAGTCCATTTTTTAATTCTACATGTTGAGAAATTTCATGGGGAATTTTTTGGATTTTTCAAAAATACATGAATCGTTAGTGAATAGTAAAATATGATAATTAACAAAAGTGGTAAATACATGATTTATTCAGTCATAGGTGATGTATGGGTGATTTAAGAACACTTTTTCAGAACTAAAATTCACTTATTATTATTTTTGGTCCTAATAATATACACTTTTTCTTTTCTTGACCAAAATAATAAAATAATGAATAAGATATTCCAAAAATCACCCCTCTCCTCCACTATAGAATCCACCCCTCACCCCCTCTTTTCCTCACTCCTCTAAGCTTTTAAGATTCTAAAATTTATTCCCAAATACACTTCCCTATCCTCTAACCATGTCTAAGAGCTCTTGGTATTTACAAAATATGAAAATCCCTTCCCTAAAGGTGGTTTGAAAGGAGGATATTTCAAGAGTTAAACCCTCTTCCTTTTTCATTTAATTTCACTTCATTTTATTTTATTTTATTATTATATTATTAATTATTATATCCAAATGACCATAATAAATATAGTATAATTTATATATAGGAATTATTTCATGTTAATGGAATATCCGTCATCAATCTATTTACTCTCTCTCTCTCTCTCTTATTTTAAAAATTAAATCATCGTTCGGGAAGTATTGATTTACAACCATCATGGACGACGAAGTTTTGTTCTTCAATTTATCCTTCAAGGATGTTCAATAAACCATTTTAATGGTTGAAATATACTATTAAATGAATATTAAAACATTTTTTTATTTTCTTTGTGTAACATATTTTCATAATACCAAGAGATAATACAGAATGAGTTCATTATGATTAATAATCGTTGTAAAAATCTAAATGAGTATCCCTAAATGTATTCTATAATGGTCATCCTCATAATATATAACCAAATGATATATATAACCATTTAAACTTATTTATTATCATTAACAACATGAAATTATAATTCTTGAGAATTAAACCAATTTTAAATGAAGTTTATTACTTACAATCAAGAGAACCGATCAAGAAATCAAGGAAGCAAAAACTCATGAACGACACGATTCAATCATATAACTTAACAATAAGACCATAAATTACATTAATAAAACTATAATGAATCAAATACATGTATATAATGTTCTAAATTAATTAATTGATGTATTTAATTTGATTATCCAGGAATATAAGGTCAAGTGCAGAACACGTTCGGACATAAGGTAAAGGTTTTCTACACAAACCTCCATTTTTCTTTCATGTTACTCAAATTATCTACATAGATCAAATAAATTATAACTTATTCTTATATAATCCTAATAAATTATTTTTTAATGTTCTATATATGTGTACTAATCACAATCCTTCTTTCTTTTATAGGGATTTATATGTTTTAAAATGATCTATTAAAAATTCATATTCATAAACAAGCCAGTTTCAATTGAACTTATTGAATTCTTAACTATTTTAAAATTAACTCTATATTATTTTTTTATCCAAATTATTTTAAAAAAAACACTCATTTTATTATGAAAATTAAAAATTAATTCTCTTCTAGGTTTATGTAATTATTTTTCCAAAAAAACTCCTCTTTTCAATGTAAAAGAGTATTTATCCTAAGAAATACTCGATGATTTTATACGTGTACTTTAATCTCTTTCAAAAATCTATTTGATTCTTATGTTTAATTGGTATTAATATTTTATGATTACATTTACCATATTTTATTGATTTTTTATGATTATTTTTACTATGGATGTTCTATCTTGGTACCATTTACCATATTACATTGAACAATTAGTGTTCATATTTAATAATTGGGGAAAGTTATTTATGTTTCAAATGATATTTTCCATATGAATGTATAGGTTGTTTATGTTTCTCCCCATTCAAATGAGTAATGTATCAAACTTATTATGTGATGGGTGGGGCTTGCTATAGCCGCACGACTCATCGGTAGATCTAATGGGACAAACTAGTTTGGGTTTTTACCCTTTTCTATATGGTCTTGGCATGAGGCCTTGAGGAAATGATTATGATGTCCATCATTATGAATTCCCTCATTTTCAAACTAGATATTTATATTCCATGAGATTATTCAAATGATAGAATATTCATGGTTATGTTTTCTGGAATTGTTTAATAAGTTTTTATTCTTCCCATATTATTCTCAAGTTAATTTATAAAGGCATCAGTTTTTAATTATTCATCATGCCTAAGGTTTATGTTTATGATTACTTCTACTATATTATTCACCCTTAATAATAATATGAGGTCACCCATTTCTTATGTTTTATAATTCCCCAGGATGTGAATAAGTGTGTTATAAATGACATATAGGGATAATCTAGGAGTTATGGGAGTTACTAATGGATATTCTATATCGTTTTTCATTTCAAGTTGTAATGTTGAACTTATGTATGTGTCTTTTCTTCCAAAACTACTAAACTATTTGGTCCTTCGGTATATTAATTTCTTGTAATTGTTCCAATGTAATAAAATAATGCACTATCCCCAATCAACTGGGGTCGGGGTGTTACATTAAATATATTTAATATAATATATCACAAGGATGTATTTTTTCTAAAAAATGGAATATATCCAGAATAGTGCCTCATATGGAAACCTCCACACCACAATGAAGTATATAGCGTGGGTTTTACATTTAATGCGGCATAAGTTATGTCAGAATCAAGTACTTTGATAGTGTTCCATCATGGTCAGATTAAATTTATTAAATTATTTAATTAATTTAATTATCATTGATTTAAAAACCCCTAACACCCCACCCCTTTTATAATCTCATCTATGGAAAATTACAAGTTTTTAAGAACATAACCCTTTAGGGAATGATAGGATAGAGATATTGAAAGAATATTTTGTTGAAATGTGATCATGGAATCAATGATTGGAGTGCCACATGGATTTGTTTCATCAATATTGTTTTAGGATCTTATCAATGACAAAAATGTAGAATACTTCCTCATCCCCAATAAATCCAACCTTTGGTGGGTCATTTATTATTTTGGTTTAATCTCCATTTATGTTTTTAAAGGAATATTAATTAAATCCATTAAATTAATTAAAATATAATTATTAATTGGTTTTCCAATGGTTTATTTTCTCTTCCAAGAGATATATATTTGATAATTATTTCCCACTAATTCTTTTTTATTTGATAATACACAATTATTTTGAATCAAAAGAAGTTGGATAAATGAAAAGAACCATTGATAGATGCTCACTTTGTGTTATGTACCTTTCTACCTATGGAATTTTATGTTCATTAACAACATTTTTAGTTTTTTGGTGATTCGAAGATACCCAGGAGGATTGATCATTGTGTATTAATTCTTTGGATTAACATATCATGGTCATGGTTTAACTTTTCATATTAGAAGATGTGATATAGGTGTGGTGGTGATGACTGGAATCTGATGACGGTTCCAGTAACAGTGGATTTGTGGGTCGGATGGAGTGGATCTCTCCATAAGTGAAATGAATAGTGTTTTCGAGATATGGGATGTTGAGATTCTTTCACTGATGATGATGGTGGTCCATTGATGGTGTAGACTATGAGGATCCTATGAGTTAGTTCATAAAAGTTCTTTGGAATGGTGGTGGTGATTTTTTTTTCTAGTAAAAAGCCATAATCTAACTTTTGGAAAGCTACTGATGTTGGTCAAATTCATTATAGAAGCTATAGACATGAATTTTGGTGGATCAAAAGGTATAAAAATCATGTGGTAGAATATGTTTGATAAAAAATAAAATTTCTATGAAATTACAAACAACACGTCAAGTATTCCATATGAACACACCACATGAATTCCCCTATGTAGAGGCTAGGGTTTCACTGCTATTTAAATATAACACTCTATATAGGCCTCCCAAATGAAATGTGACACCCATCCATAAATCTTAGAATGTACGTAGTGTACATTCCCAAGATTCCATGTGTCCCCACATGCCATGTGTGCTAGGGTACGTCCGTGTAATTTTAATGTTACAAAAGATTGGGAAAACAACTCATTCCAAGTGTTTTCCTGGCCCTTACATGTCATATGATGCATTGTGCACCCCATGTACTTTAGAATATACCTATAAATAGACTATGTACACATGAAAAACCAGAGTAAAAGGGATTAGATAGATGGAATAGGCTTAGTTCCATCACTACCACTACACATTGTGTGCCCAATTGGCCAAATAAGGTATCATGAGGAATACATTCCATGTGATATGAGAGGGAAAAATCAGTGATTGAGTTAGAGAGACATATAATGTAACCCATAAGACATGTATTACGCTTATTCATCATAATTTTATATACCTTTTTATTTTAAGACCAACTAAATTATGGTATTGGGTGTGTTCCCTCAAACTATATCAGTGTTAGTGTGTTCCCTTCTTCTGTTGTTCTAGAGTGAGTTTCATCATTCTGCCTCTATGTGGGTTAAGTGTAGTATTTAGTCTTGATAATTGGATGTAATATCCCCTAGTGAGTCAGATCAGGTATCCCTATATTATTCCCATTGGTTATAACCTCATTATCATCATGCTCCCTAGGTAGGTTCATGAATCATGTGACATATGTATGAGGTAATTTGATTCCTTGCCCAATGGGATATTTTAGTTAGGGTCATGTGTCCCCTATTAGATAAAGGTCTGACCTCATATTTGTGTATAAAAATATATTATCTTCTATTAAGTTTTATTCTAATTGAGTGATTATCTCAGATAATACCACTTATTTCTCTTAGTGTTTCTCCATTGTAAGACTCGATGAGTATGTTCTCTTTGAGGAGTTCTATTTTTTAGTGAGACTCGGTCAGTATGTTCTCTTGGAAGAATGAATCCTTTGATCTTATACTATAATTATTGTATAATAGTGAAGATGTGACCTCACCTTGAGACTTTGTTTCTACCTATTATTATATATAGGTTGTATTTTTTTGTTCCCATGGTTTTTTGATATAGAGAAGGATCCCTCTATGATGTTTTTCATTTAGTGATTTAAGGGTATCTTACTAGGTATGTTTATACTCAAACTTGTGTGGGATATTCCCAAAAAAATCATGTATTATATAGATTAAAATAATTTTAATAGAATCCTTGGAGAATAAGGGTAATTTGAAGCTTTTTTTATAGAAGAACCACATATGTTTCTTGGAGTTTCTTTGGGGTAGCCTCCCCCTTTTTGTCAACTGGTTGGGTTCGTTAACGGTGATGGTGGGATTTTATTTTGGAAATTTTTTCTTTTATAATCCTAAAAAATATAATCTAATGTGGGATAAATGTTATGCCTGAATTTATTGTATGAGTTTTTATATTTCCTCATTATACTGGTGCATGTATATGTGTGTGTGTGTGTGTACTTTAGGCTAAGGACACCAATGTCTGTGATATGCATTCTCGATTCTAGTCATCATCCCATGGCCAAGCGAAGGAGTAATTTAGGTGCCATTATAATCTTATCAATAGTAAGTTAGGACTCAGTGGGTTGTGTCGTGATAATAAATACCATAGGAGTCTCTCCCTGTAGACCCACATGAAACTACTAATCATAACTTCCCCTACTCACCTAATTCATAAGCATGTTCTTCTTGAACCCGCTTGTTACAAAAAATCAGTTAAAATTAAATTATAAAAATAAACTAACTAAATTAATTATAAATCACCAATAATTATTTTATGAAAATATTAAATATATTATGATTTTAATTTATTTAATATAAACTTAAAGAAACCACAAAAAAAATTAAATGAAATATAAAACTAATTTTCCATCCATGATTCCTAAATACACCAACTCGCACCAAGAGAAGAAAGATTCAAATCCAATAAAACAAAAATACACTATAACACATAAAAAAGATGAACCATAATAGAAAAACAAATAAAAGCAATTCCACATCCCTAGAAACTAGAATTTCCATTGTATTGGTGTTGTCCAGACACAAGAATAGATTCCCACTTGAGCTTCGACTATAATATCACCACTCTAACATTCTAAAAATTATAATAAAAGGTAAAATGGTCCCCAAAACCTTTTTCAAATTCCCCAAATTAGTTCTATGAGACTGATCTAGTGTGCCACATGACCCCATTCACTCTTTATATGAAAGAAATTTTGAACTAGGGATGAGTTCCAAAATGATCAAGTGGGGAGAATATTCCCTTGATATTATTTATCTATCACTCACCAACACATTAGACATATAAATAATTGAATTAATAAAAAAATAAATATAATGTAATTTAATGGTAAGTATCATCACATGATATAACAACATGGGATACAACTCATTATACATGAAAGTCTAAAGGATCCACACACATGGAGGATAAATATAGGTCATAAAAATAGAAAAAATGATATATATTAAAATAGAAGGATCATATAATATGAATTTCATCACCTCAAATCCCTTACTTTATCCACCTACTCATTACCCCAAAATTGGGCCCTCGCCCTTGGTTGGATCCCAAACAACCAAATATGAAAGTGCATTGGGGTTACCAAAAAAGGTCTAGGTAATAAAACCATTGGAACACTAGAAATTAGTATATATCATAGATAAAGTAAATATATATATATATAAATGAATTTGCATCCCCTAAAAAATTGAATATGTATTAACACACACAACTCGGTTGATTCATTGTGTCCTAACCAATTCACCATGAACCTGGAAATAGGTGATTCAGATCTATATGGAAAGGAAGGTTTATATTGGGTCCTAATCACATCCCAAATCATAGAAGATACCTTATATCTCAAGGTATGACCCCACGGTATTTACAAATTCATATTCCATATCATGTATAGGACTATCCCTTCTTAAATCAAGGGAGGTCACACATCAAGTGTCTTGAATTCCCATATAACTAAAGTGAGGTCTTCCATAAAATTCAATACCAAATCCTCTTATGTAGGGGAAGAAACTCATCAAAATACCAAACAAACACCTCTCACTTATGGGAGGTCATCTATCACAATCCACTTCCCTCTCACATAGGACAAGTAAAACCCATTGATTCTAACATAAAATATTAAAAGAAACATGAAGAACAAATGTTAAATCAATATTAAAAAATCATAATTTTTCAAAAATCCAATCCCAAGCATGAGAGTACTATAAAGACCGGCCTCTCCTTCACCAACCCATATAGGTTATCATGGCCTTAAACAAGCCTAAATAGCTCACATTTGACCAAATTTCCCAAATAAACAACCTTACTTCTATCCATGGAATGAGTCTATTTTTCCATTTTTTAATCTAATGTACACAAAATATAACCTTTATGGGTCAACTATATCAATACAAATCATCTTGATCACTTGGATACCAAAATATGTACTTTACCAGCTAACTCACAAACCTTCATTCAAGTCCAACCATGAAACTACTTAAAAAATAACACTATAAGGATATATTACCATAAAATTAATAAATAAAACATTCTAAGTAATGATTTCCAAACAAAAAAGGATTAATGATTTCCTCTTAAGTATAATAAGAAACAAGTGGGATAATATAATTAGGATGTACTCACTATAATTTCTTTCCAAAATGGAAAATCTCCATTCAATTTCTTAATTTTAAAATTCAATTAATTTTTTAAAATAAAACTAGATATGGAATATCACAGATTGACCCTTCCCTCATGTTTTGATCACCCCTGCCAAACATTAGACACATCATAGTGTGTTGATGGAATGTCTGTAGCATCCCTCTCTAAGTGACACTTAATTGTGCCCTAAGACGGTGGCCACAAGACCCCAAGAATGGCTCTCTGAACACTAGATTCTATGGATAAGAAGTGATAGAGTAGTTTGTATCTTTAGGGAGACTATTCCCTCATTGATCAGAGTGGAAACATCAAAAAAAAATATAATAATAAATAGAATAAGTAGAAAAGTGAAATCAGACAGCAGAAAAATCATAATAATAATAATAATAAACCATTTAAGTGAAGTTAGAAACTAGACGAAGATGAAGGACAGTAATAGATATGATAATTATGATGATCTATATTCTTTACCAATAATGAGAGTACACAGGTGATAGGGGATATGGGTATATACTATATGGTATAAAAAGCTATAAAATACCAAAAACTACTACAACTAGCATCTCAAAAATAGTCTAGGTCCTATGGTCTTAATATCCATCCTAATGTAGTAAATCAATCAAGAATCAATACTAAATCCTTATGTTTATCCAAAACATTTTATAATAAAATCCTCTTAGGTTCCAAGGGAGGACCAAGCATGGTGTGAGATACTATCTCAGTAGGCCACAACCCACGGTGTCAAGTCCAATCCATTTCAGAAAATATATAACTTCACATTGTTCCATTATAATATTAAATTATTGTAGTAAATAAAATAATAATACAAACATTGGTCTTGGATACTAAATCGATACCCAGACAATACCACCTACTTATTCCTAAGCCATAAGTTTGAACCAAGTTACTTATACAAGAAAAAATTTATGTACCTAGTGAATTATAAATAAGCCCCCAAGATAGGCATACCCCAATCTTGTTCTTTTCCTTGGAAGTCACATTTCCATGTCAGCAAACAAGCATGGTCATAATTCATATAAAAAATGTCACATGTGTCACTCACAATCAATTTTTAAAATACCATGGTGGAGTCCTGAGCCCATCCAAGGTTATCTATAAATAATCCCTAGGGATGGCGCATATATCTTTGATATAAAAAATGCCACAAAGTCCATCCAATCTAACCCATAATGGAATCCCTTATATCAATCATGGCATGGTGAACCCTAATTCTATACTAAGTAACTCATATATGAGATCAGGTATTACCTGAGGCATGGCTTATCCATCTTTCCAATAACTCTGTCTTCGATTGCTCCACTAGGGAACTAGCATCACTCACGATTATATAGAATATGCTCAGAGATCCCATACCTAGAAAGAAAATGTATCACTCCAAGAAAAATTAGGTAGATCCAACCAAGCATGGTGATTCCATCCAAAGTTTCCTTAAAATGGGACTCATGTTCTCTCTCATCCTGTAACAGGTGAACATAGAAATCAAGGCATATAACACAACATGGCATATCATTTACATTTACAAGTCATCAACAAGGCATGGAAATTTCACAAGCTATCAATCTATCCCAAATAATAAAATTTATGTTGTTAAAAATGGCATATGGAATTTGTCACATGGAACTAGAATAAGGACAAGGATATTGGTAATGTTTACTATGAGACATGAAATATACATACGCAAAATAATATAAGAACAATCACAAGGAATTATCATTTAAAAACATGAATAAAAATGAAATATAATACATGTGGAATATAATGTGAATCATAATGCATAGGAATTTAAGTATAAGTTAGGAGGAATTAAACTCATGGGCCTTTCTCATAGAAAACGACTTTCCCAATTCAATTTAGAGATTTAAAGCATTCAACAAAGGACCAACAATCACACTTAGTGATTAAACATCCCAAGTCTTGGGAAATTGGCTAGTTAATGTGGGAACATCCAAGGGGATGTCCAATGATGAGATGAATTCCCCATGGGAGGGATTCACCATAGAGTAAGGTTATGCATTACATGGAAAACTAAGTTATGTAATTTAGTAAACTAATTCAAAGCATCACTGTAAGGGTCTTGAAATCAGAACAACCACGTGTTATTTAAAAGTCATTGAAAAAAGAAGGAAAGACCAAGACTACCTACCTTAATGTAGTAGTTCTCCACTCATCCATTATAAAATCTTGAAATGAGATAAAACGAAATAAATCAAAGAAATATTCCAACGTCCTAAAAATAGGGAAAAATTCACCGCACATGAATAGAAAAAAATTGGGAAGAAGGACATTGAAATAAATGAAATAGGTAAGAGGATATTATAAAAATCTTCATGATTCTCCCAATGGTGAGGGATTTGGACACAATATGAAGGAGATGGATCAGAACCCTATGAAGATGGGAGGAGGATCCCACATGTAGAATAGAAGAGGAAAAATCACTGGAGAATAAGAGGAAAGAAAAGGTGGTGGTATAAATAATTAAAGAGGGTTAATTTGGGTATTTCACCATCAAAATATGGGTGCACTGTTTGGACACATGGATGTACAAACCATGCCCCAATCATGACACATGTAATTCTTTAAAGGGGAACCACACATGGTTAGGTGCATGGTTTCTCTAATGTTGTGAAAAATGTGAAAAAGATACTATCGAAAAACCTCTAAAGAACTGCATGTCCATGCACCTAGGGTCACATACTTTAATAAAACATTTAAGGCCCCCAGCACCCCACTATCCAAAATCAAATGGTTTAGGTAAACCATGCAGGATGGGTTTCACGATTTCTTCTAAATGTGTGGTCTAGTGTTTTATTTAATTATTTGGACTCCAGGATCTGAATGATCCCTAGAAGCACTCGAGTCATACTTAACTCCATTAGGAATCATCGTAAGTTTATATTAAGGAATTTAAACCAAAAATAAATAAATTATCCATAACTTTGAGAAAAGTATGGAAGTTATATCCTCCCCTCTTTATGAAAACTTATCCATGGGTTTCCCTTATGATGGTTTTAGAACATCATTTGAGAGGGGATTCAACCAATATGAACATGCATCAACATCCCACACCCGGGTCTCATCCTTTACATGCCCATGCTGTTATAACAATCAGATAAGAAGAAATGAATTTCCTTACAGAGCCTTTGTGCTCCAATCAATGATATTGATTGGATGCTCCTCGAAGGAAACGTATACATTCATCTAAATATACATATGTCCAAATTAATGAGGTGGGTCATGATGATATTTTTGAAGGTGAGATACATGGAAGAATTCGTGCATGGAATGATACAACTAAGGTAACAACAACTGATAGGCTAAAATATAGACTCTCTCCGCTATTTCGAAAGGCACTATATATCGAGGTGATAACATTTCATGTTTCCTAATTCGTGTATGGACCAATCTAGGCAATAAACATTGAAAGACTGGATGTCCCACCACAAACTCTAGAGGACTACAATAATGATCAATATAAGACATCTTCCTAAACTGAGTTTTATCCATAAGATTTTGAATTATCTGGAATTCCTATGAAGTCTCTTGAATGAGGTGAGGACCCAATAAAGCTACCTCACCTACCTCATTCCATCATAATGATAAAAGGAATTCTCTACCATAGAGTGCCTCATATGGATCTATCTGAATAGTTTCCTGAAAGCTATTGTTTTAGACAAAGTCTACAAGAGGAATATTATTTTAACATGACCCTCCAAAATAAAAGATATAGGCCATAAGCATATCCTCTAACATTTGCATTGACTACTCAGACTTCTGATTAGTCTGAGGGTGATATGATGTACTCAGGAGAACCTATGAACGCAATACATTTTTAACCCTTTTATGAATCATGAAGTGGAATGAGCATATTGATTAAAAATAACTTAATGGGGAACACCATGAAGTATCACTATATCCCAGATGTAGAGCCTTCCTAGATCATCAACATAGAAGGTATTCCAAATTGGTAAGAAGTGTGTGACCTTGGCTAGCCTGTAGATGATCACCTTATACCATCACGGCATCAAAGAAACCTCATCAATCCCATAATAAAGTCTATTGTGAAGTCATTACATTTCCATTATAGAGTGGAGATAGGTTGTAAAATCCCAAAATTCTTATGGTTCTATACCTTCACCTACTGACAGATGGAGTACTAATTGATAAAGCCTGTTATCTTCCTCTTCATACCATGCCACCAATATTAACAACATATATCTTTGTAAATATTCATAATCCTAGGATAATCGGCCCTAATAGAGGCATGTGACTCCTTCATCAACTCTCCCCATGTATCTATAGGCACCCATACATAGACACAGAATTTTAGGGTTTCACCACCATCAATAACACAGCCAGGATGTGGGTTCTCTCCTATAATGATCTCCCAAAAGACAAGGCCCTTGGAATCAGACATTTTCCTCATCCAAACTTTCTCTAGAATAATTTATGTCACTACTAGAGTGGTTAATAATTATTTCACTTCCTATTCCTAAACCTACAGATGCATCTTAGAGAAGAGAGCCAACAAATTCCACTCACTATTGGCCTCCTTGATGGATTTTCTCTATGTATTCTTGCTCAAGGAATCAGTTCAAAAAAAATTATTTCTAGGTGTGTAATCAGACTCTAAGTTAAATGACTGTATATATTACATAAACCTAATCTACCTCCGATTCATGTCACGCTATGTGGTTATATATTTAAGAATTTTATGGTCTGTGTAAATGAAAAACTTCTCACCCAATAGATAGTGCCTCCAATAGCATAAATCATTATCCACGGCTGCTAGATTGAGGTTATAAATAGGGTAATTCCCCACATGAGGCCTCATCTAGAAGGACCCATATTCCACAAGTCAATCATCTTTCATTGTAAATACTCCTAGGTTTATACTTGAAGCATTGTAATATACTGTATATCTTCTTCCTGGCTCTAGAAGAGTTAGGACCAGTGTTGAAGTTAGTCTCTCCTTTAACTCATGAAAACCTATCTCACAAGCCCCAGAACAGAATTATTTCACACCATTATTGGTCAAGACCATAAGAAACATTTTCAGACTTGAGAAATATTGGATGAATATACTATATTATCCATCGATCCCTAAGAATCAATGTATATCAAACACGTTCTTGGGATATTCCCTAGAAAACAGGGCGCTCACCATTTCTGGGTCAATTGATACACCTACCTCAGATATAATATAACACAATAGGTGAACCTTGAATATCCAAATTTTGAATTTACTAATATTTTAATAAATCTAGTTCTCTCTCATTGTACTCAGTATGATATCAATATTATTTTCTTGGTCATGAATTGTGCGTGAGTGCACAAGAATTTCATCTACAAAGACTACCATGAAAGAATCAAGATATGGGTAGGAAACCTGATTCATCATGTCCATGAAGACTACTGTCATGATCATTAGATCGAAAAACATAACCAAATACTTTTATAAGTTGTACCTACTCCAGAATGATTTAGGTGGTATGTATGATTGCCTCACACAAACATAATGGTAGCGCAACCTCAAATCGGTCTTATAGAAAAGAGTTTCTTTTTGAAGTTGGTCAAAGTGGTCATCTATCTGAGGAAATAGATAACACTTTTTTAGAATAATCTAGTTAAAACATATTTAATCTAGGAAACATCTGATGGTACTTTCCGCATTCTTGGAGAAAAGGACTCGTGAACCCCATAGTGATGTGTTGGGTCTAATAAAACCCTTAGCCTCGAGAACTTCAAGATGATTTTTGAGTTCCTGGATCTCGTTATGTGTCATCATATATAGAGTAATGGATACTAGTGTTGCACATAGAAGTATCTCAATTGTGATCTCAACCACTCTCTCAGGAGGTAAGCCAGTGAAATAATTTTGGAAGAAGGCCCTAAAATGATATACTATAGGGAACTCTACAAACTACATTCCCTAATCACTTATAAGGAGACTCAAAAAATGAGCTATCACATGACCTAACTTAGTATTCTTTAGTCTATATTGGCTCCCTTGGATATCCCATTTTCTCTTATGTATATACATGTTTCCCTCATGTGATATGAAAGACACTTGGTGGTGATGGTAATCCACTTGGTCATGATAAAGCACAATCCAGACCATACTAAGAATGAAGTCAAAGTCGATCATCTTAAGGATGAAGAAACTCTAGAAGAAATGATACCCACCTATTTCATGGGGGACTAATAACATTTGCATATTACCTATGTTTTGACCCCTAACAGTGTTTCAAGAGACATTATACCATTAAAGTACACACTTGTAAGACCCATACATTCCATAACTACAGTAGGTAAAAAAGAGTGCAACGCACCTGTATCAATCAAGGAAGATACTAGAGTAGATGATATCAAAATAGTACCTCTAAATGTATATGTTCATGGACTCTTCACCTCGGTTATAGGCTATGCTAAATTAATATGTCCAAAACCACGACCTTGAGATACTACCTGACTAGTCTAGAAAACCCGCTCTACTAATGTTGATGTTCTAGGCCCGGAGAACCTCATTCATGGACACTAACACCTCATCCTAATCATATAGTAGAAGGAAAAATCTCATTAAAATAAGGATTCAGTGATATCATACTAGATAGAGGTGTCATAATGGATCCACTCTCATTAGCTTCTAGAGGAAAAATTGAAAGAAGCACTGGAAGTGACCCATCCTACCACAAGATAATCACTCAATTGGGATCCTCATGCACTAAGAATTTTTATGGAATGGCCTACCAAACTGGTGATATACTATAGATATATCATTGTGTGTTTCCTAGATAGAACCACCCCCATGTTCACCCTCAAAACGATGCTTCCGACTTCCAAAAAAACCATCACCTTGCCTTGGAAATGAACTAACCTGGCTCAAATTACTAGATTATATAATAATCCACTCCGTGATTCATCTCTGGTTCTCTACCTCTATAATTTTTGTTAGACAAAATACATTCACATATGATCTAATAGCATACACAAGCTTGTCCTCAAAACACCTCCCACTCTTCAACTCATTTCTAGTCAAAGATAGAGATAAATGTTGGAGCTCATTGAAGAGAGAAGAATACTCAAGAACGATCATAGAAACCTATTGAAGATGAATGAAATACATGGAATGATCATCCCTATGATTCTTTAGAAAGAAGTGGTTTTAAAAGGCTATTTGTAAGTCTTACCAAAACATACCTTGATGAAACTCAACCTGAGAGATAACATCCCACCAACACTTTGTGGAATCACAGACATGTAGGCAGAAATCCTAACCCTACGCTCAAAAGGTGTCTCAATATGGTCGAATATATATACCATGTATTGTTACCATGACTCAATAGAATGAGTTCTACCATCCCCTGAGAATGTGGGAGGATTATACTACAAGAAGTCTCATGTTAGCTCTTCCCTTATAGGAGAATTCCGGGGAGAACTCTAAACAGAATGCATAAACTAAAGAAAACTATCCCGAAACTGAACACCACACCTAGTGGAAGATCATAAGGAGGTTCCTTGGGTGGTAATGTAAGAGGTATCAAGGGATGATCATGGACCACCACCTCTAGAGTGTTCACATTGAAACTCTCTTGGATTACAACATGATGACATCATAGTGGAATAGCTCTCAAATTTCCAAGTGCACTCCTTAGATGGGATTTATAACATATATGTAAAGTTATTAAGACAGTGTTAAAGAAGGGAAGGTATAAGGCCTCTCTAGAACATGACATATCCCTCATCCTACTTTGGGATCCAATTCTAGATAAGAAGGAGAAGGTCATAGAGTTATCACTAAGACACAGCCTACTATTCATCACTAAGGTTAGGTCAAGATTAAGATCTCTTATTCCACATATAAAGAGACCAATCCATTCTAATGGGAAGTATTATTTTTGATTCATTTATGTATTTCAATTCCCTTTAAATGGTTGAATAATGTAGATTACCATTTGAGTTTATAAGGGCCTATACACCTTATAAATTGTAGGATGGTTTCTAATTAATCCTAAACATAACACACCCCTAAAATAAGAATGGTCACATTTCTATGTATATATATCAAATAACTTCAAGGAATAACCACAATCACATGAAAAATAGGAAATGAATACAGAAGATAGATATGAAAATGCATAATCCATGACAATTTAATTATAATGGTTCATTGTATGATGCATGATTTGACACACCCTCATATCATTGGGATAAAATAATAGAAGTATTCATTTCAATTATACCAATATAATAACACTATAAACAATTCTTTCACCCAATGATGAGGTTGAATCAACCATAAATGGAATAATAAATAACTTCAATTTCCCATCCTTGGTAATTTGGGATTTCCCTATATATGGGTTAGCTACGTACAAGCATAGGGCCGTTCCAAAATTCCATTATCCTAGTCTTTGTTCTTAGACAAAATACCAACACGAAATGAAAAGCATCCTTTTATACCACATTGTTGAATCCCACCCTGAGTGCCAAATAACTGTGCCCTGAGAGGATGGCCATAATACATCATGCATGCCTCTTCAAACTCCAAAGGCTTCCAACTAGAAGTGAGGGAATAGGGTGTGTCTATTGGGAAAATATTACCTCATAGATCGTATTGAGTATAGAAGAAAAGAATGCAATAATAAATTGATAAAATAGAAAAGAAAAAGATAGTACTGTAATAATTATAATAATAGTAATAAAATTTTCAAGAAAAGTAAGCAACTGGCAGAATCTGAATTATAGTAGTAGATACGATAATGATGATGATCATTATGTTTTACCAAGAATGATGGTACATAGGGAATAGGGAATACATGAATAAACTAAAAACAATACAAAAAACCATAAAAGACAAAAAAAAATTGCATGCAACTAGCATCTTAAGAATAGGATTAGTCCTCTACTCTCAATCTCTATCCCAATGTTGTAAATTAGTCTTGAACTATAATTTGAACACTTACCTTTATCCATGCATGTGATCATAAAATATTCTTGGGTACCAAGGGAGACCTAAGAAGGGTATGGGATACAATATCAATAGACTGTTTCCCACAATATCTTGTTAATCCATTTTGGGCAATAGATAATTGAATAGTTCTCCATTATAATATAAAATTAGGGTTGTAATTAAACGAGCAAATAAAAACATTAGTCTCAGATCCTAAATGGACACCTGGACGATACCACCTGCATTGTCCTAAGATGTAAGTATAAACCAAGGTAGCTATATAATAAATAATGTATATTCATTGGTAATTATAAATAAACAACCAAGATAGGCATACCTCAAGCTTTTGCTTTGGATTGGAAGTTACATTTTGCTGTCTTCAATCAATAATTCTCATAATATAAATAAGAAATGTCAAATGTGTCACACATAATCAATCTATCAAAAACCATGGAGGAATGTTGATCCTATCCAAGGTGATCTATAAATAATACCAAGGTTTAACATATGTATCTTTGATATAACCAATGCCACAGAGTCTATCCATGTCAACCCATAAATGCATCCTTTGTATCACTCATGGTAGGTGAACCCTGAATTAGTACCATGTATCTCATATAAGGGATTGGGTATCACCCAAGGAATGAAGTATCCATATTTCTAATGGTTCTATCCTTATTTTCTCCCTTATGGAACGGACGTCACTCATGAGTACATAGAATCCTCCAGAAGAGACCATACCTTCCATGACAATGTATCACTACTGGCGCATCAGGTAGATCCAACCAAGTACGGTGTGTCCATCCCAAGCATCCTTAAACTGGGACATGTGTTCTCTCCCAAATCGTACTAGTTTAACAAAGAAACCAATACATATATCGCAACATGGCATAGAATTTACATTTACAAGCCATAAATATGGAATAGAAACTTCATATGAAAATAAGCTAACCCAAATAATACAATTCAATCCATCAAACATAGAAGAGGGTATTTATCACAAGTCACTAGTATAAGAATAGGGTTATAAGGAATGTTCACTAGGTAGAATGAAATATGCATAAACATCAGAATACAAACATAAGAAATAGGGATTAGAATTTAACAACTCTCCTAATAATGAAATATAATACATGTGGCATCTAATGTGAATAATCAAGCATAGTCATTTAAGTACAAGGTATGTGGAATTAATCTCATTGGTATACCTCATGGAGAACCACTCATCTGAATTCAATTTAGTGATTTAAATTATACAAAAAAGGATAAACATGAAAACATTGTGATTTAACATCTGAAGGCTTTGGAAATATACCAATTAATGTAGAAACACCCAAAGGGGTGGCCAAGGATGAGACGAGATCCCCATGGGAGGATTCACTATAAAGTAAGGTCACACATTAGATTGAAAAAGTTAATTTATTTATTAAATAAATTATAGTATCATTAGAAGGGTATATAGAGAAAGGAAATTACATGTTATTTAATAAGTGATGAAACTAGTGGTAAAGATCTGGACCACCTACCTTGATGTAGTAGCACTCCACTCATCCATTATCAAAGCCTGAAATGATATAAAATGGGAGAAATTAGAGAAAAATCCCAATTCCCAAAAAATTTGGGAAAAATAAATGCATGTAAATAGCACAATATAGGTAATAAGAACCTTGAAATAGAGGAAAGAAGGAGGAGGAGCTTTCTGAGAGCTTCCTGTTTCTTCTGATCGCGAGAGATTTGGTCGTCGGATGAAAGAAATTATCAAAACACTATAAAGAGGGGAGGAGGTTCCCAGGCATACAAGAGATGAGGAACACCCATTTGAGGAGAGGAGGAAAGGAAATTAGGTGGTTTAGATCATTAAAGAGGGTTATTTTGGGTATTTATCCCTCAAAAATGGGTGCATAGTTTGGATGCATGGTTGGCCAAAACGTACACAAACTGTGAACCATTTACTAAATCAAATAAGAATCATGCATGGTTAGGTGTATAGTTTCTCTAACGGTGTACAAACCATGAAAAATCTATTTTTCAAAAACAACTATAGCATCACATGGTTGTGCGTCTGGGGCGCATGATTGTAGAAAAACTGTGGGGCCCCTAGAACCTCACTTTCGACAACCACACGATTTAGGGAAAACATTTGGATTTGGCTATATGGTTTCTACTAACTTTGTGGCCAAGTGTATTCCTTAATTTTTAGAAATCTGTGATCTGAATGAGACTTGTACACACCTGTGTCCTCTTTTACTTTCTTAGGAATCATCCTAAGGGACATTTTAAAAAATTTAAACTCATAAAATAAACGGTTTGTACCTTTGAGAAACATCGGGATGTTATAATTTCATCCTCTTACAAGATGCTATGACCAAAAAATTTTAGGCCTTGGAACCTTACATATCATGGAATTTAACCATACATATTACCAAAAACAAGTCATATATATCATAGGGAATTATATACTTAACTATTTTTCTGAAAATTTTAGATGACCATTACATATAGGGTGGCTCGTACATATAAAAATAAAAACCTTTGGTTACCCTTAAATATCAAACCTCATATAAAGGGTCACCCATATATATCAACCCTTGCATTTCAATAAAAAAACCCTTACATATCTAAGGCTCCATCATGAAACTATAATTATAAAGAAAATAGGATGATTATATAAGGGGATGGTCATACATAAGATTAACCCTTACACTTGATGGTCATTAATCATGATGGTACCCAACTATAAGAGTAAATCATTTTACATGGTGACCCTTACAAATTAAGATATTCTTGATTTCCAACACTTTGACATATTCTATGAACTATACTGAAACTCTAAAACAAAGAAATTTATTTTTAGATTTTTCAAAACACCCCCAAGATTATTTAAAATACATAATAAAATCTAGAATCTATCAACTCACAAGAATTCCTTTATTTTTTAGGATTTAATACATTTATTATGTAATGATATAAAAAACCAGTAGTCCACATAAAATTACATCCATTGTAACCACTCACAAAACTGTGATTCCCATGTACCACAATCTGATTTTTGCATACTATAAAAACTTATCCCCAACCCTTTTTTAACCCTCAAGACCCAAATCCTATTCCACATTGGAACCCATGATCGCACTAAATCAATAAGAAACAAAAAATTCAATAAAATTTAAATAAATACATTTTTAAAATCAAGGTTCATCGGTTGAGACCACTTTGTTTTTTCTCTTATTTATAATTGATGAATTTCAATGAGAATAGAAGTTTCAAAGGTTTTTGATTTCAAAATGGAAGGAATAATATTTTTTGAAGATGATATTATATTTATTGTGACACTTTGTAATAATTGAATAAATATTTAAAGGCATATCATGGGAATTTATTTTGAATATGATTATCATTTCATGTATTATAAAAGGAGTTCTTACCTTGCATATTTGGAGATAAATTCATATTGATTGAAAAAGATTTTTGGATAATTAATAGTTTCATTGAGAATTTATAACGGTGAATAATATATCTCTGTAAAGAAGGATATCAGAAGAGGACTATTGGGATCATCAAAGTGATTTTTCTAAATTCATCATAAGTTCATCAAATTAAATAGAAAATCTGGACAATCGAGTTGAGATAATCAG
Source organism: Viscum album (assembly GCA_963277665.1). Lineage (NCBI taxonomy): Eukaryota > Viridiplantae > Streptophyta > Magnoliopsida > Santalales > Viscaceae > Viscum > Viscum album. The sequence goes on from OY728122.1 coordinate 967,741,676, forward strand.
AAGTTCATGCAAAAAATAATTCCACTGGAATTTTATAGAATCTTGTAAGATACTTAAGCATAAAATGATTGATATGGCCGGTGGAAAATTTTACTTAATGATATAGACACTATAAGTTCGTTGGAAGATGTATACTCTAATAATAATTGAGTGTTCATAATTATTAATTTGGAAACTATATAAGGATCATCATTGTCATCATAAGGATTATCATAAACATCATTTTATGTTTATATATTCATGATTTCAGGATTTGTAAAGATGATCCCTCTTCATATAGTCAACATTCTGTGAAAGATAAAGGAATGGAGTGGCTTTATATGAGTAACCACATATGTGAAATTCACTTATGTGTGGTCTTGGATTAGATGATACTATGTAAGATGATATTTAAAAGATATACATATCATGATTATGTTATCATGATTCTAGCAGGGGGTAAAGAAGGAGGGATCCACAACAACTACATTCCTAGTGATAATTGATGAATGAGAAGGATATAGATCTTTCACCATAAGGTATTGAGTAATAAAAAAACAATCATGGATACATGAATGTTTTCAAAGTATTTTTATAATATATGTGGATTTCATGTATAAAATAGAAAAGATGTTTGTGATATTCTTGTATGTCTATAAATAGTTTATAGAAAAAAATTATAAAGAAACAGTTTGTGGGGATCTGAGTCTTTATGGTAGTTAAAAGATGGTGAATCATGAATATTTTAGTGGCCATTAATTTTGGAGATTAAAATTTAATGTATTCATGAAATTTAATAAATACTAGAATGAATATAAAACAGAGGAAAGAAGATAATTTATGTTGATATTATTATTCATGATATATATACCTTTTTATATTTAATATGGATGATGATTGTGACCCAATACCATTTTATCAATTGAAACTCATTACATATTAGAGATAGTGAAAAGGAGATCTAACACTACCTGTCCTATATAATTCGGATTTGGAGGCCAAAGATAATAAAAACTAGTTTAGGCCTCATAAACTGAAGTAAAAGAATAAGAGAGAATAAGAATGGAGTGTTGTGAAGTTGAATTTTCACATATTAGAAGAAGAAAAGTAATTTTAGGCATTATTTTTTCATATAAGAGGTACTTTCATGCTATAGTGAAAGTAAGAGTATATGGATAATAAGTTCAAACAACACATCAACAACCTTTCATAGTTCTCAATTAGCAGAAGACTCTCTTGTTATTGTCCTGCTCTATTCTAGACTGTCAGGATGGAAGTATCACTATGCTAGAATCACTAATTAGTTATAGTTTTTAAGTAACGATTTTGAAGACCACCTCTAAATTTCCCTATTAAATTTTTTTAACATTTGTTTTAAAAAACTTTTCTAATCTGAAATACTTTTTTATAAAATTGGTCATTATTTAGAGGGGTTTTAAAAGGATGGTAAAAAATAATTTTTTTATTTATTGAATTTTATCAATGATTTTTAAAATATCCACAGTTAAATTTCAAGGAAAATTATATTTTATTTTTAAATTTTAATTTTAGTGGAAACTTTTAAAAATATACCACTAAATATATTAAAATTATACAAAAATTTATAAATTAAAATAATTATTTTTCAATACAAATATGTGTATATATATGTACGTGTTATAAATAATTGAAAATATTTTTTATTTTTTATTTTTTATAAATTAAATATTTATTATTAATAATTAAAATTTCAAAATTAATATACATATATATATATATGGTAATGACCACTTTTGTATATAATGTTGTAAGAGACGTTAAAAATTGGATTTGTTTTCATCGATTGACCAATATCTTTGATCTGGATGTGTGTTTATGCTCCACAACGGATCAAATTAGCACTTATGAAAATAATTGTGATGAAATTAAATTTTAATCTGTAATAGTTAGAAAAAAAATCATTAACATTCTAATAGAATTTAAAAATTAATTATCAACTTCAAATAGTCATCATAAATTTTTATATGGGTGTCTGTTTGGGCTCCACTAGATGCTAAATCAAAACTAGAAATAGTATCTGTAACACCTAAGACTTTTATAAGAAATATTTTGTTTTTATTTTATATAAATCATCAAATAAATATTTCACTACACACAACACTAGCTTGGCTTGATTTACACGCAATCGTGACCTTCCTTGATAGCTTGTGTCGTACGCAATACTGAGTTTCACTAAATAATGATATGCTATTAAAATATTATTAAAACTAACCGTTATGAATAGTAATAACCACTTTTTGAATTTTTGTAAATTTTATTTTTCAAAATAGACTTCATTTTTTGATTCAAAATATCAAAATTAGCCTAGGGTGAAATTTTGGTATTTTCTGGAAACTTTCAATTTTTGATGAATAGTGAAAACACTGGGTTACTATTTAAAAACCGACTTTTTATTTTAATAATTATTTATTTTATTTAAATTTATTTTAGGTAAAAATTGATACATAATACCTATATAAGTTCAATGTAATTCATTGGAGTAATTTTATAATAATTTTAAATATATAAAAATATTATTGAACTTTTCACCGTCTTTTACTCACCTCCAAGAAGAATTTACAAATTTACATAAAACTTAATTTTACCGCTTCTGTGAGTGGAATTTCAAAAATCCGAGAGACACGGTTGATGTCAGTAAGTAAAATGTGGTTCAATGGGGTGAAAATAATTGTTGGTGAATAGTAACTTTTTACTTTTATTTACCGCAGTTAAAAGTAAATAGGTTAATTAAGGGTAAAAATGATATTATTATTACACTAACACATGTCCTAATTATATTGGATAAGTTTAATTCGACCAAAAATAACCTTAGGAATAAAATATGACCATTTAGGCCCACTTGGATTAGATTAGGACATTTATTATTAATTTATTTAAAGAAGGGTTAAAATAGTTAAAATCAAAGTTTAATAAGTAAATAATTTTTAATATAGGGTTATACATAAGATAAATTAGACTATAAATATTCATTAGAAATCTAAAAATATTTCCTAAATAATGATATTTTATTTGTAATTTTTAGACATTATATAATGTAATTTATTTATGACATAAAGATGATGCAGTAATTATCTTATTAATGAAATATTGACATAATTGATGTTATAAATACCCAAATAAATGTAATTTGAGACTTTTTATGAATTCCAATAATTTTCTAGGTTACAATGACATGTTAGTATTTATTTAATTGACTTTTTTAGAACTAATAATTCTTTTATGATTTTTACAAAAAACAATTACTAAATAGTGTCAAAATTGACATAAAATAGTTTTTAAAACAAATATTATATTATTAATTGTTATTTTATTCCTAAAAATCTAAGGTTCAGCTAAATGACTTAGATACGGTTATATATATTAATAATAAACAACTTTGGGTTCGTTTGGCTTGTAATAGTAAGTTTATTAACCTTATAGTGTAAGAACACAAAAAGACACGGTAAAAGTAAAATTATCTAACTTAAAGTTAAATCTAAATGATAAGGTTAAAATAGTAAACTAAACTTGTCCAAATTATATTTTATAATATTATTTCGACCCATCCCCACCTTAGATTCGAAATAAATCAATTTGGATCTATTTAAAACCAAATATGGCTTTATAATAAAATAATATTTTTTGTTTTTCCAAAGGCGCCCCTCTCCTCCCTTATAAAAGGGCACCTCCTCCCTCTCTTCCTCACACCACTTTGAGCCTTAAAGCTCGGCCAACCCATGACAATTTCTCCTCTCCACGTCCCTAGAAACATCCTAGAGGTCCTGGTCTTCTTCAAAGACCAATTTTAGTGCCCTAAAAGGAGGTCTCAAAGAAGCGCTTCAAAGAAGAGGTAATGTCCGTTACTGATTCTTTCAACTTTATTTCTTCTTCCACTTCTTCTTCTTTAGTTGTTTCATTATGAATTAATAACATCAGTATCACTAATATACTGATATGTTATTATAAGTATGAAACAAACCTATTTCACCATCTATCCGTCCTACGGAAAACGAAATCACCGCGCGTGCATACGTACGGAATACCATCTCCACGCCATGGTGTAATATATTTGCCACCACCACCTTACTTGGATGGGTATAATGGTGTAAATAATGAATATATATGATTATTTTAAAGTGATATTGATTCTTAAATAGTATACATACACTCCAATACAATTCCACGATCATGGGAACGATATCATCGCTCGTGCGTACGTACAGAATACCGTCTCCACAATGTGATGCGACTCGTTCTACATGATTTTCATTGCATAATGATTACATAAATGAATTGAGTGAATAAATATGATATATATTACACTAATACCATTCTATAAATGAGGTATCTATAACCTAAAAAGAAGAATAAGAATTTATTCGACAAAACACGCATAAGAACAAAATGTAATAAACACCTGAATAACAAGTAGCAATGAAATATTACTAATAATAAGCTAAGAATATGACCATATATGATATAACTACAATGAGTATGATTCTGTAATAAGTCAATGACATTATTTAAATCATTATACAAGAGGTTCGGACACTTACAAAGCAAATCGGACCTAAGGTAAGGGAAATATCACAATCTCATTTTTATCCGAGATTGTTTATACTTTGGAATTTACTGGGGTGTATTTTATTATCCACATCCATGTTTCCTCAATATGTAATATTATTTCCATCCATCTACAATTGTTTAAATCAAATTTTACCCTTCGGTGAGTTTTTAGTAAAATATATGAAAGGAATATTTTGTCATTTTTCGTACGAGGTACTTTTTGTCTTTTACGACAAAAGTACGAGAAGAATGTTTTTTTAACTTATACGGCATGAATGGATTTTTAAAACATTATTTCCAAGAATATTCCTTTACAAGTTTTCAGTTTTATTTTTAATCAACTTCTTTTAGTTTAGAATTTTATGACATGTTAAGAAAGGAAAAGTGTTTTTGAAGTAGAAAGGATATTTTCCTCAAGAATGGAGTTCAAGTGTTTTATCAAAATTATTTTACATCTAAGATAATAAAGGGTTCTGTTTATATCCCTATTATTAAATTGATTTGATTATGTTGTGATGGAATTATTTTTATGAATTTCTTTATCTTATATGAATTATTTTATGATGTCACGATGTTTAAGAATCCCATTTTTATTACATGGGTTATGCTATGATGTATGGTTTATGATTTTGTGGCACACATAAGAATGGTATCATTATGAGATGGGTGGGACCTATATCTCCCTCCAATTCATTGGGTAAAGATTTTATATCTCATGAGATAGACATGGATGGAATGGCAGGTTAAACCGGTTCAGTGAAACAGGACTGAAACGAGGAATGAACTCGGTTCAGAAATGGACTTTGTCCACTAAGATAGTTTTGTCAATGAGTCTTGACTAATAAGAAATGATTCTCTATGATTATGTGTGTATTCCACAAAGCTTCATGTTTTATGTTATGATTATTGTGATTAAATTTCACTACCATGATTTATCCCATGTTATGAAATTATGATCTCTTTTGTAGGGTAAGATTTCCAAAATTTTATGTTCTTATGAATATGATGTGATTGATATTTCTTTTGTTTACCCTTACTGAGAATTTGAGCTCACCCTTTTTGTTGGGAAAAAATCCCTCAAGGTAACATTGATGTATTTTTGGGTTGATTGTGTTTGTTGACAAAGCAGGTTTTCATGGATATTTGTCGAGATCCCAAGAAGTTGTTGACAATACTTGTTGAAAAAGAATGATGACAAAGGAATGGACGATCTGGAGGCGGTAAAAAAGAGCAGTATAAGGTGGCGCTGTTTCCCAGTGTTTGCCAAATTTTTGGGGTCCAAAATTTGGAGTTTGGTGAGCATCGTGAAAAGTGGATTTCCAAAAAGAGCATAATTTCATATGGAAAAGGCATGAATTTCGTGAAGATAGGATGCATGGTTTGGAAATCGCGAAGACCAGAAGAATGGAGGTGGTGATGCTTCGTGATTACGTCAAGCTTCACGAACGGCAGAGGCTGAAGCGCATCGCGGCGGTGAAGGGATTTGCGAGGGAGCTTCGTGGCGAAGGTGCGAAGGAATGTTGGGATTCACGAGGGAGCTTCGTGGCGAAGTCGCGAAGGTATGTTGACGGTGATTCTTCGTGACTACGTCAAGCATCGCGAACGGCAATGTGCCGCGGTGCTTCACGATTTGGACGGAATTCTGGAGGAATCTTTGGAGCTTCGCAATTTGAGATGATGTGGCGTTGACTTCACGCGGAAGGGACGAGGGTCGGTGGAATTTCCTATAAATAGAGGTCGACCCCTTCGAGCGAAGGAGAGAGAGCATTTTCATAGAAGATCATTTGCTCTCGTTTTGCGAAGGTAGTTCGCGGAGCCAGTGTGCTTCGCGAAAGAGGAGCTTCGCAGCGGCTATTGTTGCTCCGTGAAAGTTGTGTGCTCCGCGTTGGCTCATTGAGCTTCGCGAGAGAAGTTGCTTTGCAATGAGTTGAGCTTCACGGGAGTTCTTCGTGAGAGATCTTCATGATATAGCTTCGCAAAAAGGCAAGAGCTTCGCGAAGTCTTGTTGAGCTTCGCAAAATTGGGAGCCTAGAGAAGTTGAGTGCTTTGCAGAGGTCTTTCCAAAGGTAGTTTTCCCAGTATTCAAAGGCAAAGAGGTATTCATCTACGGATGAAAGTTGAACTTCAACAGAGCATCTACATACAGAGAAAGATTCATTCCTTAATGGAAATGAAGAGACCTACAGGTCTATAAACTGTGATTGGATTCCCTTCCAAGAGCAGTGAGCTTAGGAAGAGGAAGAAGGTGATCCTCTCCACCGGCAGTGAGCCAGAGAGAGAGAAACAGGGAGTGACCCTTGGGAAAGCAGTGAGCTGACCCTAAACATTGTATAGGCAGTGAGCCTGGGCATAGAAGTGATCTAGCCCGAACATTGTAATCCACAGCTAATGAAGTTTAGTGGACTTGGTACGACCGGCAACCTATCGGCGTATGCTCCTTGGATGTATCCCTTAGCAGTGAACCAAGTAAAATTGTTGTGTCCTATGCTTGCTTTACTTTCTATTTATATTGTGCTGTAGGAAAGAGAGAGAAGAGTGTTTTTCTTAATAGCGAAACAAGATCAGAACGGGCTTTAATTTTTAATTAGTCATACCCTGATTCACCCCCCCCCCCTCTTAGGGTATTCAGCCCAGTGGACCTAACACATTTGTATTTTTTCTTTCCCCAGGTCAGGAAGAAGGTTATTAAGTAAGATATGCCAAAAGGGACTATAGATATGATGAAATAAATGGGAGATAGTGTAGACGCGTTATGAACCAGTTGTTTATGTTTCCCAGTTTCTAAAGACACTATACCTATACGGCCCTTTCATGGTTTTGTTATATGTTGTAATAAGTGTACTTCAATTTTGAAGTACTAACAATGTATGTAAAGTATGGGTCGTTATAGTTGGTATCAGAGGAAAGGTATAGTCAACCTTTGGAAAATAGGATGTGAAAGCCTTAGTAAGAATCATAAGGATAAGTCTAAGAATAGAACACAATCTTAGTGTTTTATAAATGGCCATGAATAACCTAGGATAAGACCTTAAGTGTGAAATTTTATTCTTGATTATGTGGTTTTCCTATTATAATTAGTGTTTCTCACACTATTCTTCTTGGTTTTAGCCAATGGCTGGAACCCGAAGGAACCGTGTTAATGCGGAATGTGATGGGAAATGCAATGATTTTCCCCTGGAGCAACCAAACGTTATGGGAGCTAGAATGTAAAATCTTGTAGTCATGCTCACACAAATTTCTCAATATATGAATCATGCAGGACTTCCAAACGAGAAAAGGAAGGAGCAACATTCAGTTGAATCCTTCATGAGACAGCTTCCACCTTTATTCAGCGGGTCTACTGATCCATTAGTTCTTGAACAATGGATCAGTACTTCTGAAAAGATATTTTCAGTTCTTCAACGTTATGAACATGATAAAGTCATCTTAGCAGTGTATCGTTTGGAAGGTGATGCTGATAAATGGTGGAATCTTATCAAGAATATGAGGCCAAGAGATGAAATTGAGTCCATTGAATGGGATGAGTTCAAGAACTTATTTTTTAATAAGTACTTCCCTCTTATTCTCTGAACAAAGATGGAGAATGAGTTTCTTAAACTAAAGCAAAATGATGATGAATCTTTTGGTACCTATGAAGCAAATTTTATAAGACTTTCAAGGTACGCTTCTAGTATTATTATCCAACCTGAGAGTAAGATCGATCGATTCTTTAGTGGCTTAAAACCAAGTCTTCGAAGGGAGTTAGCCATAAGGGACTTCAATAGCTACGAGGAAATCATTTGATGTGCTCTCAAAGTTGAGATGGAGATTGGAGTAACCCATCAGTCATATGGGTTTGATAAGAAGAGGAAAATGGAATTCAAAGGAAAATCTAAAGAGCACACTGAAAAAAAGATGAGTTTTCCCTTATGCTCAAAGTGTGGAAAGAAACATGGAGGGAGTTGTCTTAAAGGGACAAGTAAATGTTTCAAATGTGGAAAGGAAGGTCATCGGGAATTTGAATGCCGCAACGATGGGAAGAAGATGTCTAGTGATGCGAACAATGAAAAGGATACACAGAGTGCACATCCTACACTTCAATGTTACAAGTGCAAGTAAATGGGGAATTATGCCAATAAATTCCCTAATCCAATGGTTGTTGATGATGATCGACATCAACAAACTCTTAAGGCTAAAGAAAAAGGAAAGTCACATGAAATTTATATCAGCAATGTGGAGTACAATAATGAAGTGGTGAAAGGTACACTTACCATCCACTCTAAAGTAGAAAATGTTTTATTTGATTCTGTATCCACCCACTCCTTTATTTATGAAGAATTTTCTAAGGGTATCACTGTATTACCTCAACAATTAGATGTTGAGTTAGCTGTGACAACCCCTAATGTCACAACAGTCGCATCAAAAGTTTATAATTCTTCTTCGATTGAAGTTTGTGGGAAAGTGCTTCCTGAAAATCTTGTGATCCTTCTTATAGTGGAATTTGATGTGATTCTTGGCATGGATTATCTTTCTCTATATGACGCTCATATCAATTTCCAAATAAGGGAAGTCACATTTCATATTCCAGAATAATCTTTGATCGTCTATCGATGCAAGGATGAACATAACCTTCCGGTGGAAATTTCTTCCATCTTATGGGTCTTGATTCCACTAAATGAAGGTTATTTATCTCAAATTGTTGGTGAGAAACTCATGATTAAGAATATTCCCATTGTACGGGAGTTTGATGATGTCTTTCTGGAGTAATTTTTGGGTCTTCCACCAAATCGTGAAGTTGAGTTTTCAATTGAACTCATACCAGGTGCTTTACCTATTTCAAAGACACCTTATAGAATAGCCCCAATTGAGTTGCAGGAATTGAAGAAGCAACTCCAAGAGAATCTTGATAAGGGGTTCATACGCCCTAGTGTGTCACTTTGGGGAGCACCTGTTCTGTTTGTTAAGAAGAAAGATGGATCAATGAGACTCTGTATTGATTATCGAGAACTTAACAATATCACTATCAAGAACAAATATCCTCTCCCGCGCATTGATGACTTATTTGACCAACTACACGGAGCTCAATACTTTTCCAATATTGATCTTCGTTCAGGGTATCATCAATTAAGGGTCAAAAGGGAGGATATACCAAAGACGGCTTTCCGTACAAGGTATGGACACTATGAATTTATATTGATGTCATTTGGTCTTACTAATTCCCATGCTATCTTCATGGATCTGATGAATAGAGTCTTTAGAGACTATCTTGATCAGTTTGTGGTAGTCTTTATAGATGATATTCTTGTATATTCAAAGAGCAAGGAAGAACATGAAGATCACTTGAGAATTATATTGAAGACCCTGAGAAAGGAGAAGCTTTATGCCAAATTTACCAAGTGTGAATTTTGGCTTCAAAAAGTTTCATTTTTGGGTCACATAATCTCAAAAGAGGGGATATCTATGGATCCATCAAAAACAGAGGTTATCGAAAGATGGTCAAGACCAACAATAGTAACTGAGATTCGAAGTTTTCTTGTTTTGGATGGATATTATCGACGTTTTGTGAAAGATTTTTCATGATTATCTAATCCACTCACCAGGTTGACTCGGAAAGTAGTTAAGTTTGTTTGGATGGAGGAATGTGAAGAGAATTTGAAGGAGTTGAAAAGAAGGTTATCCAGTGCACCTGTTCTCACACTGCCTCATAGTGGAGAAAGGTTTGTGATCTACAATGATGCATCCAAGAAGGGATTGGGGTGTGTTCTTATGCAAAATGATATGGTGATAGATTATGCCTCACGACAGTTGAAAATCCTTGAGCAAAATTACCCAACTCATGATTTGGATTTAGCTGCGGTAATCTTTGCATTAAAGATTTGGAGGTATTATCTTTATGGAGTAAGGCGTGACATTTATAATGATCATAAAAGTTTAAATTATATTTTCACACAAAAGGAGCTGAATATGCACCAAAGAAGATGGTTGGAGCTGATTAAGGATTACGACTGCTCAATTCATTACCACCCTGGGAAAGCAAATAGGTGGCAGATGCATTAAGTCGACAAGACCATGCCAGTTTATCCATGATGAGGATCACAAAAGATCCAATATTTATGGATTTACAAAGGATGGATCTTGGAATTATAATGAAAGGGGAAAATCATATCTTTCTCAAATGAATGTTCAACCATCTATACATGTTAAGATTAAAGAGGCACAGAAAGAATATGTAGAGTTACAAAATAAGGTGAGAAATGTTCCTGAATTCAACCTTGATTGTGATGGGATAATAAAGTCCCGGAATCGGGTGTGTGTTCCTCCCATCCCTGAATTAAAGAAGGAGCTGTTGGATGAGGCTCATAGTTCTTCATTCTCTATTCATCCTGGAAGCACAAAAATTTATAGGGACCTGAAAGAGTACTTATGGTGGGATGGAATGAAAAGAGATGTTGCTGAATATGTCTCTCGATGCTTGGTTTGTCAGCAAGTTAAAGCTGAGAGACAGAAGTCTAAGGGAATGTTACAACCATTACCAATACCCGAATGGAAATGGGAAAACATCACTATATACTTTGTCACAGGACTTCCTAAAACATCTAAAGTCAATAATGCTATCTAGGTCATAGTTGATCTTCTTACAAAGTCTGCACACTTCATTGCTATTAGACATGATTTCTCTCTGGATCAGCTTTCCAGGATATATATAAAGGAAGTGGTAAGATTACATGGAGTACCACTTTCTATTATATCTGATCGTGATCCAAGGTTTACCTCAATGTTCTGGTGAAGTCTTCAGCATACTCTGGATACAGAGTTGAGTTTCAGCACTGCTTATCATCCTCAGACAGATGGTCTGTCTAAGAGGACAATTCAAACTCTAGAAGATATGTTGAGAGCTTGCTCTATGGATTTCAAAGGTGGTTGGGATCAACACCTACCATTGGTGGAATTTTTTTATAATAATAGCTTTCACTCCAGTATTCAGATGGCTCCTTATGAATCTCTCCATGGAAAGAAATGCAGGACTCCAACTTGCTGGGATGAAGTTGGGGAAAGAAAACTATTAGGACCTGATCTTGTCGATGAGATAGCAGAAGAGGTCCGATCTATTCAACAACACATAAGAGAAGATTAGAGTCGACAAAAAAGTTATGCCGACAACCGAAGAAAAGACTAAGAGTTTGAAGTGGGTGATAAAGTGTTCTTACGAATATCTCCTTGGAAGAGAGTAATGAGATTTGGAAAGATGGGAAAGCTTAGCCCTAGGTATATCGGTCCTTTCGAAATACTGGATCGTGTTGGGAAGGTAGCTTACCGATTGGCGCTTCCACCGAATCTCTCTCAAGTTCATGATGTGTTCCATGTATCTCTCCTGAGAAAGTACATACCCGATCCTTCACATGTACTCAACTCAGAAGTTGTACCACTGGAACAAGATCTTTCTTATGAAGAACAGCCGATAGAGATTCTTGATCGAAGTGAAAAAATCCTACGGAACAAGACCACTCACTTGGTGAAAGTTTTATGGAGGAACCACCAATTAGAAGAAGCTACATGGGAGCTTGAGGATATGATGAGGGAGAGGTATCCTCATCTGTTTGTTACAAGTGACGAATTTCGAGGGCGAAATTCATTTTAAGGGGGGTAGAATGTAACACCTGAGACTTTTATAAGAAATATTTTTTTTATTTTATATAAATCATCAAAGGAATCTTTCACTACACACAACACTATCTTGGATTTCTTTACACGTAATCGTGACCTTCCTTGATAGCTTGTGTCGTACGCAATACCGAGTTTCACTAAACAACAATATGCTATTAAAATATTATTAAAACTAGCTGTTATGAATAGTAATAACCACTTTTTAAAATTTTTTTAAATTTTATTTTTCAAAATGGACTTCATTTTTGGATTCAGAATATTAAAATTATCCTAGGGTGAAATTTTGGTATTTTTCTGGAAACATTCAATTTTTGATGAATAGTGAAAACACTAGGTTACTATTTAAAAACCGGTTTTTATTTAAATAATTATTTATTTTATTTAAATTTATTATAGGTCAAAATTGATACATAATACCTATATAAGTTCAATGTAATTAATTGGATTAATTTTATAATAATTTTAGATATATAAAAATTTTATTGAACTTTTCACCGTCTTTTACCCACCTCCTAGGAGAATTTGCAAATTTACATAAAACTTAATTTTACCGCTTTTGTGAGTAGAATTTCAAAAATCCTAGAGACACGGTTGATTTTAGTAAGTAAAATGTGGTTCAATGAGATGAAAATAATTTTTGGTGAATAGTAACTTTTTACTTTTATTTACCACGGTTAAAACTAAATAGGGTAATTAAGGGTAAAAATGATATTATTATTACCCTAACACATGTCCTAAGTCTATTGGATAAGTGTAATTCGACCAAAAATAACCTTAGGAATAAAATATTACCATTTAGGACCACTTGGATTAGATTAGAACATTTATTATTAATTTATTTAAAGAAGGGTTAAAATAGTTAAAATCAAAGTTTAATAAGTAAATAATTTTTAATATAGTGTTATACATAATATAAATTAGACTATAAATATTCATTAGAAATCTAAAAATATTTCCTACATAATGTTAATTTATTTGTAATTTTTAGACATTAAATAATTTAATTTATTTATTACACAATGATGATGTAGTAATTATCTTATTAATAAAATATTGACATAATTGATGTTATAAATACCCAAATAAATGTAATTTGAGTCTTTTTATGAATTAAAATAATTTTCTAGGTTAATATGACATGTTATTGTTTATTTAATTAACTTTTTTCTAACTAATCATTCTGTTATGAGTTTTACAAAAATCAATTACTAAATAGTGTCAAAATTGACATAAAATAGTTTTTAAAACAAATATTATATTATGAATTGTTATTTTATTCCTAAAAATCTAAGGTTCATACAAATGACTTATATAATCTTATATATATTAATAATAAAAAACTTGGGGTTCGTTTGGCTTGTTATAGTAAGTTTATTAACCTTTTAGTGTAAGAACACAAAAAGACACGGTAAAAGTAAAATTATCTAACTTAAAGATAAATCTAAATGATAAGCTTAAAATAGTAAACTAAACTTGTCCAAATTATATTGGATGAGATTATTTAGACCCATCCCCACCTTAGCTTCGAAATAAATCAATTTAGAGCTATTTAAAACTGAATATGGCTTTATAATAAAATAATATTTTTAGTTTTTCCAAAGGTGTCCCTCTCCTCCCTTATAAAAGGGAACCTCCTCCCTCTCTTACTCACAAAACATTGAGCCTTAAAGATCTACCAAAACCTGCCAATTTCTCCTCTCCACTTCCCTAGAAACATACTAGATGTCCTGGTCTTCTTCAAAGACCAATTTTAGTACCCTAAAAGGAGGTCTCAAAGAAGCGCTTCAAAGAAGAGGTAATGTCCGTTACTAATTCTTTCAACTTTATTTCTTCTTCCACTTATTCTTCTTTAGTTGTTTCATTATGAATTAATAACATCATTATCACTCATATACTGATATGTTATTATAATTATGAAACAACCCTATTTAACCATCTATCCATCCTACGGAAAACGAAATCACCGCGCGTGCGTACGTACGGAATACCATCTCCACACTGTGGTGTAATCTATTTTCCACCACCACCTTACTTGGATGGGTATAATGTTGTAAAGAATGAATATATATGATTATTGTAAATTTATATTTATTCTTAAATAGTATACATACACTCCAATACACTTCCACGATCATGGGAATGATATCATCGCTCGTGCATACGTACGGAATACCGTCTCCACGATGTGATGCGACTCGTTCTACGTGATTTTCATTGCATAATGATTACATAAATGAATTG